>CM062819.1:1719271490-1719871490 GCA_031772625.1 Pinus tabuliformis | reverse complement strand
CTTCTTCAATCTAGGAACATACTTCACATCTTTCAAGGTGATAAGAGCTCCATGCTCCCTCTAAAAAGCAACCGTGCCCACTCCTGAAACACTATACCTTTCATCATCACCCATCTCTATGCACATCTTGAGGTCTTTATCCTCCAAGGTACTGAATAAACTTTTATCGTTGGTCATGTGCAATGAGGCTCCATTGTCAAGGTACCAACCACAACCCATTAGCGATGACACCATGCATGTGATGAGGGTGAAGTTCTTTTCGAACTGAGAGGCCAATGCCTCACCTTTAGATCCTTCCGAGGATCCCTTCTTGGACTTCTTCGATGGGAAATTAGTCGCATAATGGCCCATCTCATGATAATTAAAGCATCTCACTTTAGCCTTGTCAACCTTCTTCCCTCCATGATAAGAATTCGATTTGGAATGAGAATCCTTCTCCTTCCCTTTCCTTGCCTTACTTGCTAGGACTAGATTTTCTTCATCATTCTTGGATGATGAATCATCTCGTGTGCTCCTCCTAATCTCCTCCTGCATGAGATCCGACCACAGTGGTTCACAATCCGGTAGTTTCTCCCTTCCATTCACAGAGTCCTGGTAGCTATTCCAGCTCTCTGGAAGGCTAAGGAGAGCGAGGCTCACCATATCATCATCAGCAATAGTTATTCCCATACTGCTAAGCTCATCTCTGCAAGTGGTGAGCTTGTTCAGGTATGTGGAAATAGTATTGTAGTTCTCCATCTTGATTCTTCAAAGCTTATCCTTGAGTTCCGATTTCCTCTGGTCGCTACTGTTCTGGTAGAGGTCCTTCAATGTCTTCCACATTGAATATGGAGTATCCTTCCCATAGAGACTCGAGACAATATGGTCTCCAACTCCCTCTAGGATGATATGTCTCGCCCTTGCCACACACTTCTTCCACTCAGCCAACTCTTGTGCATTAGTTGAAGCTGGCTTTTGGATTTCTCGATCAATGAAATCCTTCAAGCCGTTGTCTTCTAATACAGCCTCCATGCGATCTTTTCATGCTATGTAATTCGAGCTGCCTTGCAAGGCATACTTGAGTCTCAAGCCATAGGACGCCATTGATCAACCTTGAAGTATGAGATGAATTCGATTTTCACCTGCAACCCTGAACTTCAAACTTCAAATTCTCTTCTCCATATATTGTTCACTGCTTCGATAACCTTTGCTCTGATACCATGTAGAATTTCCTACAAATTCTCTACAAATCTACCTCTGAGATCTATGTAGAAAATCTAACTGTAGATTAACCTGATAATGCAATATACCAAGCAAAATACTATAATCTACTTTTATTATCAATTTGCTTTGCGGAAGCTTAAAGATATAGCTAAACCAGAGTTGAACACATATAACCATAAGAAGAAGAATCAATGCACATGAAACACAAAAAACACTCAGGGGAAAGCCTTAGCTAAAAACCCCACTATCTGTATTATCATACAAGGTGGAAATACATCAAAATTATACAAAGCCTTAGCTCTCACAGCTAGCCAGCTCTCAGTACAATCCTCCTGGATGCTCACAGGCAATCAAAGCTTCTCACAAGCCTTCTCCTCTACCCTCCAAGCTCCTATTTCCTTGCGTAGTTCCTCTGGGATGATCTCCTTCACCTAGTGGAACACTCCTCTCACACATTGCTCTAACACACTATCAGAACTACGCTATCCTCAAGGAACCTTTTCTTGACTGCATGGATGAGTTTCCTTTATATGAAAACACATGCAACTGATAGTAACCTATCCTTGACATTTAGCTCAACTAGGTCTTTCTCAGAATAGACATGCATGAGTTTCTGATGAGAGAATCTTCAATTATCTAGAGTACACTTGTTGAGTGCATGCATGCATCAACTAACTGATAACTCACAATTGGTTCCTCAAACAGTTTGGAACTAATTTAACTAGACTTAACTCAATAAAGTAAGCTAACTAATTAAAACTCAAATATAACTCAATATTATCTCCTTAATTAAGGGATAATATCCTGAATTTAAGGGATAATTGTTGCATGACTTCAGAAAGACTTCTAACTTGAATTTCTCCAACTAATTAATCCATAATGAATTAATTAATTATTTTTCAAGCAGCTCGTGAGACTAAATTCGAATTTTAATTCAAGGAAAAAATAAAATTGGAATATTTTGGATTCTATTTTTATCATTTCTTGTTGTTATTTTCAACGAGTGGGTGAAGCTTGCGGTGGCGTCCAGCAAGGCGCTCCTTCTGCAAATGTAGCCAAACTTTGTCGCCCAACTAGAACTTGTACAGCACTCGATGTTGATCATGGCACTGCTTGTACTTAGAATTGGCTCTATCCAATATATCTTGGACCTGCTAGCGGATGTGTTGAATGCACTCAATGAAGTTGTTAGCCCTTTCAGCTTCAGACTAAACGTCAACTGAATCTACCTGAGTGGCTGCAAATGGTATGGCCAAATCAATGGGGGATAATGGTTGAAATCCCAACCCTACTTGAAAGGAGTTGTGGCATGTTGCGCTGTGGAGAGCTCTGTTATAGTTATGTTGGACATAGGGGAGACTTTCATCCCACGTGTGTGGATTCTTTGACTTGTACATGCGTAGAATGTGTATGATCATCATGTTGACAACCTCTATTTGGCCATCAGTTTAGGGATGGAAAGTCATGGACTTAGTAAGTTTTGTATCCAACATCGACCAAAGACTTGACCAAAATGCACTCAGGAATTTGTTGTCCCGATCTAATACAATGCACTGTGGGATCCCAAAGTGTACCCATACTCGCTCAAAGAAGAGCTTAATAGTGGCCTCTGCTATGATACTCTTCTTGGAGGCTTCCATGATGGCCATCTTAGAGAATTTGTCGATGACCACGAAAATGAAAGCTTTGTTGTGCTTAGTAGAAGAAAGGCTCAACATGTAATCCATGGAGAGAGATTCCCAAGGCCGACTAGGAGTAGGTATAGGAGTATAAGTCTTGCTTCTTGATGGTTGGTTTGGCAATGGCGCAGGCGGTGCAGGATCTAATTTACTTCCCAACATCCTGACGAAGTTTCGGCCAATAAAAATACTTTTGCAGTATCGCCATTGTTTTCGCTACTCCAAAATGTCCAGTGACCCAACTATAGTGCGCCTTCTAAATCATCTTGGCATGCTCACTTGAAGGAACACAGATGTGTCCTAGGTGGCATAACAGTGCATCCTGAAGGTGAAAATTTGGAACTTGCTTCCCTTCCAGGAGTGTCTGGTATATGCTGTCGAATTCTGGATCGCTCTTGTAAAGATGCATCCACCCCAATGTCTCATGCCCACAGGAGTTGAGCACAGTGATCAGTGCCATGACCAATGGTCACCTGAGACAATCAACAAAATTATTGGTGTTTCCCTTCTTACACTTAATGTTCAAATGGAACTGTTGCAAATAGGTGGACCATTTCTAATGGTGATCGTTCTGCAACTTCCCTTGTGTCTATATGAACTATAGAGATTGGTGGTTTGTGTAGATGACCATTTCCTTCCCCATAATGTAATGCTTCCATTGACGACATGCTTGCACAATGGAATACATTTCTTTGTCATAAGTGGGGTACCTTGAGATTGTGTCTGAAAGTGTCTCACTATGGTAAGCCACTGGATGCCCATGCTAAGTAAGAACCACACCAATAGCATAGTCATAGGCATGTGTCTCAATCTCAAATGGTTGTTGCAGGTATGGTAATGTGAGCACTGCTGCAGAACAGAGGTGATTCTTCAACTCAAATAACACTTGTTGTTGGGTTTCCAACCAAAAAAACTTCGCTTTCGCTTTGCCCTTGGTGACTTGACTTAAAGGACAAGTGATTTGAGGAAACCACAACACAAACCTATGTAGAAATTGGAAAGACCCAAAAAGTTGCGAAGCTATGTTAGAGTGATTGGGGCTAGCCAATCCCAAATGACTTGTATCTTGGATGGGTCCACATGTACACCCTTCTCATCAATGATGTACCCCATATATTGAACTTAGGTCAAGCCAAAGGTGCATTTCTCCAAGTTTGCACACAACTTGTGTTGGCGTAGGGTTTGAAGGACCTGTTGAATATGGTGGAGGTGCCCCTACCAACTCTGGCTAAAGACCAAGATGTCATCTAAATACGCCACCACAAATACATTGGGTAAGGGTCGCAAGATGTCGTCCATCAGTCTCATGAACGTTGCAGGGGCATTCGTCAATTCAAACGACATGACCAACCATTCAAAAAGGCCCTCCTTGTATTTGAAGGAAGTCTTCCACACATCGGAGGGTTTGATAGGTACCTGGTGATAACCTGACTTCAAGTCAATATTGCTGAAATATTTGGCCCCCTTGATCTGGTCCAGAAGGTCAACAATCCGTAGGATTGGGTACCTATTCTAGACATTGATCTTGTTCAATGCTCGATAGTTAAACAGATCCTCCAGGTCCCATCCTTCTTCTGTGCCAATATAATCGGACTCCCACAAGGTGATGAGCTTGGCCTGATGTGCCCTTTCTGCAATAGTTCCCGAATCTACCTCTTGATCTCATCATTCTCAGAGGAAAACGTCGAATAGATTGGTCCATTGGGTAGCAATGCACCATGGGTCAGATCTATGGAGTGCTTGACCTGACAGTGCAGATTTACCCCTATGGGTGAGGCAAAAATATCCTTGTACTCCTCCACAACCTTGTCCATCTGTTGTTGCTATGCAGAGGAGCCCTGCCTGGAAGCCATGGCCACAACCTTCTACTTGCCCTGGGTGCGAATCATAAGGAAAACAAATTTCTTGGTCTAGGATATCATCTTACTGCATTTCTTTACAATGATCAAAGAGATGGCAGTAGGCAGGGCTACCTCTAGTATCTTGTACAACTTATTAGCCAAAGTAATAATCACAGAGCAAGGTCTAGACTCATATACAACATGTCGCTTCCACAAGTATGGTTTTCGTAACAATACATCACAAAATTCAAGAGGAACAATGTCACATAGTACCTCATCTGTGAAGAGCTTGATGTTGTAGGGAAGGTGACACTACTAGCTGACACGAAGATCTCCTCCTTGGTTAATCCACCAGATGGTGTACGACTTTGGATGTGCTATAGTCTTTAGGCCCAACTGCTTCATGACCTCTACTGAAATGAGGTTCGTTTGGCTCCTGTTGTCGACAATAAACTGTAGCAAAGAACTCTTCACCCACATCTATGAGTGGAAGAGTCGTTCCCCCTCCTCTGGATCTTCAGGCTCAATCTTCTAGATCTTGGTGGTGACCACAGTGACACTAGGATATGCATCAATGATCTGCTTCCCTTTTTCAATTCCCTTATTGGGTTCTAATTAAGAGTTGGAACATGTGTCTGATTCAGAAGCCTTCAGCTCAGCCACCATTGACTGCTTGGCATAACACTCACTTGTATTGTAAGTGGATCTCTTATGGAACTCACAGCATTTTCCCATGTCCTTCTTCGTCTTCGAGGTGTTGTTCTTTACTTGAGGCTTCAATGGGATGTCCTGGGTAGCACTGCCTTAGCTTGGTCCTTTGTTTTATGTTTTGGGGGCGCCTTTTCCTTACTTTGGATTCGTAAATCCAAAGTCCCACTTCTTCTGTTTAAACTTCTGCTCAATCTTGACAATGTACCGATACGTTGTGTCGAGTGAGGATATTTCCAGTAATTCCATCTTGTCCTTGATGTACTTGTGTATACAATTGCAATACTTGAGCACCAAATGCCACTTAGTATCCTTGATACCCATCTTCATGCAAAGGGTATGGAAAGTATTTGTGAACTCTGGCTAATCTTGGTCCCTTCCATGTTGTAGCATGGTCCACTTTATGTATTTGTCTTAATAGCTCCCGACAGGGTAATATTGTTCTTTGATGGCATCTCATGAAGAATTCCAAGTGGGTGCGGTTGAAAATAGTGAGGGTTCACTCTCGTCCTTTTGTTCACAGTAGGTTTCCCACCAATCCTTGATGTGTAGGGCGGATTTAGGAACTGCAAAAGTAATCTTTTCCCGACTAGAAAAGTCATGAACTGAAAATATCCTTCCAATATATTTAACCATTTATCTACAACATATGCACTTATCAGGCCTTTAAATATGGGAATATCGAAGTTAACTTGTACCCTAAAAGTAGTGGCGCTTCCAGAGTGGCTGTTGGATGAAGATGCATCGCCTGTGGGTAACTGTCGAAGGATCTGGGCAAATTTATCCATCATCACGTCCCTCTGTCACTTGAGGGCTTCTTAGAGCAACATTTTGAAAGGATCTCCTACCCCCTTGTCTTTCTTTTCTTCTACCATGGGAGGTCGTTGGGTTTTGCGAGGCTGATATTGCAATGGTTCAATAGAATCAAGCCCTAACTCCTTATATCCTGACCTCGTTGGGGACATGCAAATAAAAACAGAGAAAGAGCAGACCTCTCTGATACCACTGATCCAAACTTAAACATGAATGCAACAACTTACAGATATAACCATAAACACCGAGATGCAGCAAAAAAACACTTCATTTCATTGATAAAAAAATATTGAACTATGCTTACAAACATAATGGAAATAAGATAGCTCGGGCGATGGTAGCTTATCTCTAAGAAGAGATGTGGCAGCTACATGCCTTTGGACTATGTTACAATGAGGCTCAAGGGCCTATTTACTATTGGAAAACATGAGAAAATCCTAAACAACCAAAACGTTAGCCCCAGGAGATGTAACACCAATAGTTTGTGGGCCCTGTTGGGGTTAGTTGGGAAGCCAACTTCCCAGGGTCGTAATTTGGTGATATTATCTACGTTTGGTGCATACGATACCTTGTTGAAAAGTTCTCTCTTAGTACTATAGGTTTCATTGCAAGCTCCTGCCAATTGCTATGAACCTGCCACAGACCCCAAAAAAATGTCGTTTAGGGGGTCAAAACTACTCTGGAAGTTTAGGACCTGAAAAACTGTTAAAAATAGTAAATGTTGAAATGAACAAGGAAACAAATGAAACTGACTAGGGGATCTAAGTGGAAAAGGTGGGTGGCCACCAATATCCACCTAGATCAAGTCTACAAAGCATGAGCATTCGAAATAGAATGACAAGTCGAAGACAAAGAAGCCTTTGAAATGTTGGTTTTGTGGAGAGAACACATGGCGAAGAATTATCCTTCAAGACCGATGGTGGTTGCAACAAAAAAAGCTGATGTGAAGAAGAGGAAAGAAGAACCAACCATAGGGGTGATGTAGATTTTGTGAGTTGTGGTAGCTATGGAAGCTATCCCATGAGGGGATCCTAAGAGGAACAAGTTGGAGTATGTTAATATGAAGGTTGAGCAAGGCACTTTACTCACGATGGTGGACAATGGTGTGAATCATAACATCATTAAAGAGGAAGCTACAAGGCGAGTTGGTTCGAAGTTTTCACCAACCCAAGCTCGTCTGAAAGCAGTGAATTCTCTGCCAAATACAGCCATCAGTATTGTTAGCACTTGAAATTTCACCTCAGGCTGAGAAGGCAAATCTCAAAGCTACATCAAACCATTTCACCTCGTAGCTAGCCCTACGGGGCAGGAGAAGGCTCTCTCCGGTCAATCTCGGTGGATTTTTCAATGGGATGAGATGACCAACACGGTAACACTGATATTAGGCTAGTAAACTGATTATAAAGGTTGATTTCGGGTTTTTTGGGTTTTTGGTGGCAATTGGAGGGAGTGAAATTCAGGGTGCGGGGATTGAGCTCAGGTTTTGCAGGTGGGTCTTTGGGGCAAGGTAGGAGTTTGTGCTGATGCCTTTAGCTGAGATGGATGATCAAGGAAGAAAAAAGAGAAGCTAAAGAGGGCAAACAATGACTTTGAATCCTCTCTAGACAGTGGAAAACATAAACATTAAACAAATTTGAAAGCTGAGCATGGCAAGCATGAATTCAAACTTTATCACTTCATTTGTTTAATAAGCTGCAGTAAAGAAAGAGATGGAACACATAAACACACTTACAATTACAATAAGAGAACACACCATCAACACAAGAGTCCACAAGAATCCCAATGATGTCTGCAAAACCCTGGTCTTCCTTTTCCTCAAATTGCAGAGATACAAGTAAAATATACAATAGGAGCTTCTCCCTCAAGAGTCCAACCATGAAAATGAGCAAGAGAAGGCATAATATAGATGATCTAACTCCTTTCCCCACCTCCAGGGGTCGAGCTCAGCTTCCTAGGAGCTGTTTCAACTAATTCTAAACTGAGCACTAGATAATAGGCAGTCAAAACAACTTGCCTCTAAAACTTAGGAAACCTATCCATGCATTAAATATTTACCATTTACATCAAAGAATCTTCTAGAAGTGATGAAGGAGAGTAAAAGTATCTAAGTGCCATGAAAATTACACAAAAATCCATCATTTACATGCCTCAAAAGTCAACCAAGATGAAAACAGTGTTTTGCTGGCCGAACTGGTCAAAACAGGCAAATTTCCCTGACAGGTCGCGCACATCACTCTGACAGGTCGCGCACATTCACAGCTCTGTTTGAGGGCCTTCCCGGTGTCCAAATCAGGTGCAAGATAGGTCATTGGAAAGGTCTGCGAGTCTACTTTCCAACCCCACTAGAATTTTTGAATTTGGAGTTGATTTGACCACTCAAAAGTCATTTCTCCCAAGACAGCTTTCTGCAACTCAAAATAGGGGCAGAAAGTCAAAATTTGCATGTATTTTGAGCTTTTGGAAGCCCAAATCTCCATAAAATATGAAACCCGTCCATAGGCAAGTGTATTTTTGCATGAAAATTCCAAAAACGAAAATTTTTCCCCGTTCTGAGTTGCCCCCATGTAGGGTCGCGCGCGGGGTGAGACCCGTCAAATGGCCAAAACCTGTAAAATTCCCAAAAATGCCAAAAATGCTTCAAAACTCTCAAAATTTCTTGGGTTTGCTGCTAGGAGGATGCTAATGAGTATCATGGTGAGTGAGAGAGGCCTAAGCCAAGATACGGAGCGGGTTGGTCTTCTTCTTCCTCTTGCGGGCCTCGGACAACCTCCTCTGGAATATCTTCATCTTTGCTTTGCAAACATGCATCCTCGCCCAGTAATGATTCTTCATGTTCCATAGCAGTCTCTTGTCCTGGTTGGCCTTCTCCAACAGCCTCTCCAAGTGTGCATTCACACGGATAAGCATGGATTCCCTTTCCTTGGGCAGCAAGTCACCGGGCCTCCTACGGTTGATGACTCAGTCACTTCGAATCCTCCACAGCTCATCCAACTCTTTCTCATCCTCAAGTTGCTTGTTGCGCTGCTCAAGATAGTTTATTGTCCATTGGGCCATGTCGAGCTTCTGCTGTAACAAGCGGTTTTCCGCCTCTCTCTGTTGGATGATCTCATGCAAATCTGAAGTGGGGGAGCGAGCATCAAGATCAATGATGTCAACCTGTGTGTCACCGGCTCTCTCCTCCTCTGTCATGGGCTGTTTTCCCTCCCGTACTGCTGATGGAGAATGCGAGGCCCCTTCCACCTGGTGTGGAGATAACACTCGCTGACCTGTAGATGATGATGGCGAGACCCCTTCCACCTGCTATGGAGATAGTACTCGCCGAGCTGCTGCAAACAAGGCCCTCGGGCCTTTCTGATAAGTGAGCTGAGGTGAGGAAGCAACATGTCTCGGAACAGTGATCTCAGGCTGGTGTGACGGACCTCCCTCCTCATAAATGGCCTCTAGCTCTAGCTCTGGCTGTGGTGGCACTGTAAAGAACTCATGAGAAATGAAGTCTGCCCATGGAATGCCCTGCTGACTCAACTGATGGGAAACAATGAGCTGGATGAGACCATGATGGCACAAACTCCTATACTGCTGAGCTGGGGACCGCCTCTGAAACACGGACACCATCCTCTGAATGTCCTGGAAGAAGAAAACCGGGATGTTCATCATCCTCACTCGGGTAAAGTGCATCAACAGGCGAATGTGATAAGAGAAGACCTGTGAAAATCTCCCCTCACATGTGAAGTAATGCATGATAAGCCACATGATCGGAGCATACTCCCCGCGGAGGAATCTGAAAGGAAAGACCCCCGACAAGTGGCTAATGAATGCTGGCCTGACATATGGCTCAAAATATACATAATCCAGCATTTTGCGCTTGGGCCACACCTCACCCACATTTGGTATCCCGGTAGCCTCTGAAATCACCTCCGGAGATAGCACAAAATTCACCCCTGCAAGAGTGACCTGCCCATCATGAAGGTGCAAAACAAATAAGCGGGCCAACTCCCCGTGGTGCTGAATCTGGGCAAGCCTCTCATAGAACTGAAAACATGACATATAACGGAAACAATTCATTGCCATAGGACAGGCCTGCAACTCTGCCAAAGAGGTGGGCTCCTCTCTTTTATGATGACCACCTTTGCCACCCCTACGAGGCCTCCGCTGTACCTCAACCTCTGTGGAAGAAGACCGGTCATCACCTTGCTCATAGGTTTCAGTGGTTGACATGGTGCTTTTGAGCAAAGTGGAGAAAATAGATAAAGTAGACTGCTGCCCTTGCCTGCAAAAATGCTGAGTTGTATGCTGTTTTCAAGGGGAACAAAATCATGAAGGAAATGTTAGGGGAGGGGATTTTTCATAAGGAAAGGGAAACATATAAAAATAGGGAATTTCTAAGGGACGATTCACAAACTGTCAAACATACAATCTCATCTTAATCACCGGGAAATCATTTGCAAAGAAATGTTTTTATTAGGGAAACATGGATGATAATAACCAAGGGAAAGGATATACATGCTCAACAGGGGGTAAGGGACAGCATGTATAACAGGGGTATGGGGCAGCATAGATCACTAGCATCAACAACTTGCTCTTTGATTTTGTCCTTTGACTGTACATTATAAGGCATACTCTGTTTTTCAAGGGATTCATGTACATTTGATGCTAAGGGAAACAAGGGATTCTTTTACATTTGTCATAGGGGAAGGAGGGCTTTATTTACATTTTTGTCAAAAGGGGAAAAGGGATTTCATTGACAACTTCAAAAGGGAAAAGAGTTGTATTGAAACAAGGATATTAGGGGATAGAAGGGAAAAGGGAAAACAGGGTTTAGTTTTGGGAGACACAACAACATTATTTTTGTAATGAATACTCAAAGCAATATGTCTTTTTGATAAATATACACAGCTGCATTGTCTTTGTTTTTTATTTGAATATACACAGCAATATGTTCTCTGTTTTGTAATGACTATGCACAGCCATATTGCCTTTCTCTTAGTTTTGTCATTTTGCCATCATATTGCCTTTTTCTTTTTGCACATCATTTTGTTTTTCTTGCATAGAAATTTGTTCTTTTGCTGTGTGTGTTTTTATATCACAATGGAGGGTATTAGGGTTTTGGGAATATGTTTAGGGAGGGATAGGGTTTGACATTTGGAGATGGGAAAATTTTAATTTCTTTGCAAATGACATATGATAGAGATGTATAATGACAATTGCAAAATCAATGGGAAAAAATGGAGGGAATATAAATGGGAATAAAAACCTTGAAAAAACACCAACCCTAGCACTATGCCTACATGAACAAGAAATAACTAAAATCCATTTCTCTTTACATTCTTGGTAGCAAAAATATATATATAAGCACAAGCCCAACATCCTTGATTCAAGCATCCAACACGTTAAAAGACCCTACCTCGATTGATTCGGTAAGCACGAGGGCGATTGAGCAAATTTTGAAGCGGTTTTGTGAGTGACAGGTTGACGGGTCGCGCACAGGCTTTGACAGGTCGTGCACGGGCTGACAGGTCGCGCCCGTTATGTTTTTGCACTGCGGAGAGGTGCCTGACAGGTCGCGCACCGCCCAACAGGTCGCGCACAGTCCCTGACAGGTCGCGCACCTGAAAAACGACCAATTTCTCTGCACTTCGCCTTCGTTCGCCTCTTCGCCCTATCTCTTTGCCTTGCAAGCTCTCTTAGATGCACAATGAGGGTGTTTTAGAGGGAATTTGACTCTTTATAGGCCCAATTTGAAAAAAAATTTACTTACCAAACCCACTTTCTAATGTTTTGTTTTGGCATTCACTTTTAACACTGATTTGAGTTTTCTTTGTCCTGAATTTGGCTCTTTGAGTGCTTTAACTCCGTTCTTTTTGCAGGTAGACCATCTGATGGACTCTGGCGAGAAGACCAGGGCTATTTCCGACATTTTGAAGAATTTTTGAAATTTCCTTATTCTTTTGCAAAATTGACATGACCTTGGCTTTAAAAACAGGGTTTTTAAATCCAAGGTATAAATGAGCTGTACCTGATGAAAATATCAATGAAACATATTTACATACCTCCTTCTGGCTTGCTGGGGACTCATGGACTTTTGACTCATGACATTGCAAAGACTTTTGACCGAAACCCTAGACCTAAGACTTTGGACTTCAAGACAAAGCAAAACAAATGTGACACAAGCTCATTAACTGATATGACCTGATCCAGCAAAGCCAAGAAGGGAACAAGGACCAGCTCCTCCATCAGTTTTATGGCATGCCTAACGGAATGCAAAACTGACATTGATGAGACACCTACCTATGCATAATGCAAAGAGCTTTTGATCACCGATGGAGGGCATCATGACCGACACTAATAGGTATGACAAAGAATGTGGAAGTGAACATTGGTGAGTGGTATGGGAAGATCGACTTCACGATTGTGTGGATGGATGATTAAACAGTATTGGGTATGGAATTTATGAAACAGTATGAATCTATGATGGTGCCACACATGAAGAAGTTCTACATTTACGAGGGATGGGAGGATGATCCTTTGGGGGTACCAACCATGGCAGTTATGACAACTATGTGTAAGTTGAAAATGATGAATGTGGAGTACATCAAGCAGGATGAATAACTCTATAATAGGTTGTCTACAAAAGAGGAAAAACTTATGGAGCAGTCACGGGTTATTAGAGCATTGTCTGATAGTATCCTGGACTTGATAGGCATATTAGAGGTAGTGGAAAGGTATGGAGATCTGTTGACGATGTTGGACCTACCAACATTCAGGGGATCACCCCGGAATGAAGTCCCAACTAGACCTCACACCGTTTGGTGTGGAAATACCATTCGGTATGATGGTCAGGTTGCCATTCTCTTAAATATTTTCCTCAACTCTTGCCTGTTAACACATGAGAGTGGTCTACTTTGTCTTGCGAGAAGTGAGGTTCACGTGACTGGTGATTATAAGTGTCTCTTGTGTTAATGGTTCTTTCATCGCAGAGGGAGAGGGTGGGAGTGAGTCCCAAGTCAGTTGGGAGAAGTCCCAACTCTGCTAGGAACACACAACACAACAGGACGTGCACAACTTCCGGCGGAGCAGTCCACATGGATGCGGCAGTCACAACACACAAGGTAAGATAACATGTATAACACTCAGCAGATTAGTCCACTGAGTGCAATGATTGTTATAACAAGTTTATGTGAAAGGTTTGTCTGATGTCCGGGAGAGTAGTCTACATGGGCGAGACAATGTTAACAACATATACAACACATTTTCATTAACATATATGTATTACAACAAGTGAATTAGTTCAAGTGTTGAACACAATTTAAAGCAACATGCATTACAAGTGTTAAAGATTAGTCTTACAACAATTACAATAAATGTGTGAAAACGTGTTGGCTTGTGAGCGGCCTTTTGAATTAAATGAAAGTTCCAAGACACATCATTACACCATACATCTATAACCCTGCATGTGGAGCATTGGAGCCACTACTTACTCCTCCAAGAAAAGATTACAAACTGTCAAGGCTATGTGGGAGGAGCTGAGGTGAAAATTACTTTGCACGTACAAATGAGGGGGTATTTATAGCCAAGGGTGAAACCGACCCTTGTGGTTGTTGACTACCCTCATGATTGTTTGACTTCCATGACTTTTCAACTTTACATGACTCTTCGTATAACAAGTGGGTCTCTTGGACTTCCACGTTACATTACATTGATTGAAAGTATGGCCCACAGTAGAGATGTGGATGACATGACTTGACATGACAGTGCTGGTACATTCATGCTGCTACTAGTGTGCATGTCGAGTTGTAGTGCTGCTAAGTGATGGATGTCCTCATGGTGTGTCACAGCTTCACCTCCGCATGGAAAAGTGCACAGAATATTCAATGGTCATTGGTTCGCTTGATGTTGCATTCACACATTGCTCCTTGCTTGTATGTTGGTAATATTGACAGGTTCATCCGTTTGCGAAAGGTGCATGTTCGTTTGTCTATCTGCGAACATGTATTTTCATGATCATCCATTCGCAAGAACATCTCTTTGTATGCATCGTTTGTTTGTCTGTTGAAAAACCTGTCCTTCTGCATGTGCTCCCTTTGTTCATCCCATCCATCATCACACCATGTTTTTTTGTGTACCTATGTCTGTAGTCACTCATGACAAGACAACATCAAATCCATAAACCTCCTAGTCTACCATGATGCATGATCATTCCGGATGCAGGTGACAGGGAGAGGTGACAAGGTTGTGAGGCGGATAGAAGGCTCTAGGAACTGCTGATGAAATCTGCACAGGAGTCATTGGGTGATGAAGATGGGCAATCTAGATCGACAATGACTGTCCACTGTGTCTAGCTCATCTCGAGGAAAAAACTGCGTAGTTTTTGGGAGGAATAGTCTGGGCTACAGAAAGGCTGGGCAGGAAAAATCTATGCAATTTTCAGAACGAACCGGTAGTGGGAGCTTGGCAGCAAAAACTCCACAATCCCTGAGGGGAACTGGCAGTCAACTATTGGGTCACTGACACCAAAAACTATGCAATTCCTGAGGGGAACTGGTAGTCATCTGCTGGTGTTAAGAAATTTACTGCATAACATAAATAATTACTGAGAGGAATAAATATAAAAATAACCAGCAACAACCATAAACACATAAACACAAATGTTTATCCGGGAAAACCCCAAATCTGGGGAAAAACCCAACCTAATAAGATCTCATTAGCATTGGCCAAAACCCTGGCCAATCTGACCAAGTGAGCCTTCATCACTCACCTCCAGGTCTTGCATTACAATGAAGTCCTTCCATCCTTTTATAAGCTGCATTACATATAATACCATTGGCAGAATACTATGGGTGCACAATACAATGTGCCCCAAAACCATCACTGTTTAACCTGGTCAACTTTGACTCTATCCCAAGTCAAGTTTACCTAACAATTCCCCCCTTAAACTTGACTTGGGGTTCCTTGATTAACTCCAGCCAAACCTGCTAAGTGAGACAATCCCGCTCACTCTAGCTCTTACCCCCCTCAGAGTTTTTACCCAGGGTATTGTTAACCTGACATCTCCCCTATCACCTAGGTCTAACCCAGACTTTATCGGTGATCACCAAGGGGTACACATGCCTTACCAGGTCTTACAGTAGTATGCCCATTTACATGCAATAATTTTGACTTCATTAATTTTTTTTTTTTTGTTTATTGCTACTGCGATTCTGATCCATCCTCTCTCAATTTGATTTTCTCAAAAACTTCTATCAAACCACTCCAACTGCGAGCCCAACGAGAACCTCATAGATTCCAACACCGGTGGCCTCATGTAGCAGAAAATGAACAATTTTCAAAGCCGCATGAACAATTTTCTTTTGGTGACCTTCTTTAAATAGCCGCATGAATCCCGAACAATTCGTCAGCATGTTCCAAACCGGTCAATATCGCAAATGCACTGTGATCCGTGGCAGTGACGGCACTATCTTCCACACATTCGTCATTGAGGTTTTTCCACGTACGATTTTTCCACCATTATTTTCCAGACCCAGATCTGTAAAAATGTTGCATTGATCTCATCAGGCACTATAAACCCCTGGCATCAAAGGATCCCTTTAAAGCCAATATCTGGCTCTGATACCAGTTGTTAAGAAATTTACTACATAACATAAATAATTACTAAGAGGAATAAATATAAAAATAACCAGCAACAACCATAAACACATAAACACAAATGTTTATATGGGAAAACCCCAAATCTGGGGAAAAACCCAACCTAATAAGATCTCATTAGCATTGGCCAAAACCCTGGCCAATCTGACCAAGTGAGTCTTCACCGCTCACCTCCAGGTCTTGCATTACAGTGAAGTCCTTCCAGCCTTTTGTAAGCTCCATTACATATAATACCACGGGCAAAATACTATGGGTGCACCATACCATGTGCCCCAAAACCATCACTGTTTAACCTGGTCAACTTTGACTCTATCCTGAGTCAAGTTTACCTAACAGCTGGAGCTTGGCAGCAAAATAACACAATTCCTCGAGGAAACTATCAGTCGGCTGTCGGGAGCTACTGCTGGGAAAAATACGTTGATGTTGGGAGGTTGGCTTGCTGTTCACTCTGCGTCATTTCTAAGTTGAGCGGGCTGCTGGGTAGCAGAGGACTTTCTCATGAAAACTGTGTAATTTTCTAGGTGAGCATTTGGTCGACTGTCAGGAGGGATGGCTGGAAAAAATGTGCAATTTTCTAAGGGAGATAGGGACAGGCACCGAGTGTCTATCCAGCCTGTTTGCACAATTTTATCAGTTAGAAGAGCGGGCACGGTCTGCAACCTCTGCGAAATTTTTGAGGGGAGTCAGTCCTGGGGTGGCTGTCGGGTCAAACTCTCTGGTTGACCAGCATGAAGGGTGATTGATTTGCTTGCGGACATCGCAGCTTGAAATTGCTTGCTCGCTGCTTTTGTCTTGTTCTCGGTGACAGTCGATCAAGTTGATGGCGGGTTGATGGTCTAGCTGTCAAAGGGGAATATGGGTATGAAAACTTCAACAAAGTGACTAAGTGTGTTAACAGGCAAAAGACGCATATGTGATCTTGTAAACACACACTTACATGACTCAACGTCAAGACGACTCAAACCATCCAGACACACATGCTCAACATGACTGACCGACGATGTAACCGACAAGCATTACACTTGTGATTTATCGTTGGTCGACCGTGACTATGCTTGCATGACAGTGAATGTGACTTCCTGTTTGAGTGTGACAGATGTTTTCATAGCGAACACAACAAGTACACACGAAGTGAAGACTTTGAGTATAACCAAAACATGGTCGCAAGCATGACTTTGACATTTACATGCAAAAACTTGGGTGAAATGATCAAGCAAGGTGGGTGTGAACACTCACACGAGGTCACGGAGTGATCCCAAGTGTGTGTAGTCATCAAGTGAGACTCTCAAGGGAAGCTCCAAAATTGGGTGCAGGCCAAAATTTTGGAGGGTGGTTGTAGCAGCTACAACACTTGGCGACACACTGGTAGAACTCCAACTTCTCTGGTTTGGTTCATTGATAGCACAGGGCCTTTGTATTTCGGGGAGTGTTGAATCACTTTTCGAGTTACTCTGACATCCCCACTTACCTCATGGAGATACATGGTTCAATTTTTTCCAACTCAGTCAAACACAATCAAAATTTTAGCTTGATCACAGTGTTTCGAATTTGGGAAGGGTAGTTTAGCTCACGAGTTGAAGATTTTCAGAGTATAAGTATTCATCTCTGGTGTTGTTTCGCTGCTAGCAGGCCTAGACAGTACCCCAGCGGAGTCACGTAGGAACACACGCATTTCTCCACTGCCAGCAAGCCTAGTCAGTAACCCAGTGGAGTTGCATGCTTCACCTCTCTGTGCAAGAAGCCTTTGTCTTCTTTTGCCTTTGTATTTTTGAAGAGGATTGTGCATAAGAACTTATTTATTTTTGGGGCAAAAGAGGGATCCCAACTTATTGAGAGCAGAAGAGTTTGTTCCTTCAGAGAAGCATGTAAGACCTCAAACATAGGTTTGCTCGTTTAGATCTTCCCCTTCTCCATTTCTACTAGTTGGATGAGCTTGAACACACAGAGCAGAAGGCTGAGTGCAGGCATGGGGCTTCCCAATGTGGACACAGGTTCATGGTTGGACCAATACTTCCCTCATAGACGGTTTGTATTTTCCGTCATGACTTCATCGGTCGAAGGTTATAACCAAGCACAAATAAGATGGACACAAGACTGGCCAAGTGTTGCAGTGTCACAAGTTTCTTCAAATCTCAACCACATACTCTATTCAAAAGCCAGAACGCAGTAGTTGGCAGCACTTATTTCCGGAAACAAAAATAGTAAGGTATTAAGCAATTCTAACAAAGGAAAACAAAAATAGTAAGGAATTAAGCAACTCAAACAAAGGAAAACAAAAATAGTAAGTGAAGCAACCAAATTGAAAACGACAACAAGCAAGCAAAGGAATCAAGTCAACAAGCAAACAAACAAGCAAGCAAGCAAAGAAATCAAGTTAGCAAGCAAACAAACAAGCAAGCAAGCAGACACACAAATAAAGAAGCAAACATGCATGCAAGAAAACAACTCAAAGTAAATAATACTCCTACTCCTAAGCAAACAGTGCATGGGTCATCTCATGTGAAGTGATAATTCCAATGCAGCCACAGGTGCATTGGTCAGCCCATGTTGGTGAAGGCATGGTTTGTGATCACCGCAGTTGCGCAAACTAGCAAACATGAAAGATATAACGGTGTACACACTCCAAGCTTACAAGCGTACAAAAAACAAAAATGAGTGAAATCGCATGTCATGCACTCTGTGGACTTTCCATGGTGTTGTGCTACACTACGTACAGATGTTGGGTGTATGCATTCTCTTGACTGTGACTTGCAAAAAAACGTGAGAAAGGTAGACCACTTATGTTGTGCAAGTGTGCTTGTTGTGTAAGATTCCTCCAATGCATGAGCAAAATCTAAGGGTTAGAATTATCTTGAATGCAAAGCAGAGAGTGATGAGAGCCTTGCGTGTTTCAACAATTTCCTGATCAAAAGAGAAACCAACCTCAGGTTAATGAGGACCTGACATAACCATCATCTCTGGCTGAAGTGCCTTGACAGTCTATAGGGTTTCAACTTCATCGATAGATAGATCATTGTAGACCAGTGTCTTAGACAGATTAACAATGATTGAATCAACATCGTGATCAAATGAAGAAGTAGAGAGATCACGAAAACCAAGATCAGAAAATTCAGGATGTTGGTCAACATCCTCATGATTTGATGAATCAGGTAGAGGGGTAGATGAGAAGCAAGGATGTTCACCCTTTGTGTTTTCAAGAATGACAGATGACAGATTGGATGGATTTTCGGAGGAAGATGTGTCCTCTCAGCAATGTAATGACAAACTGACATCTAACGTGTCTTGTGAACGATTAGAAGTAGAAACATCCAAAAATGAGTTTTCATGGGGGAAATCAACAGTGGCAGAATCACAAGGGATGTCAGGATAGAGCGGGTGAGGCGTGGATGGAAGGGAGTCATCCTTCACGGCAGGTTCTTCTTTATATTCCCACACACACTCATCATGAATGATGGCGCAGGTTGGCTGCATAACACCAACTTCGTCTACAACTTGATCCGCGTTCACAGCAGGTAAGGAGTCTGGAATGGAAGAACACAAGACAGTACAATCTGAAGGATCAACAGAACGTGGGGATAAAGGTTGAGGGAACGAATCCACGTGCCAACCAACAGGCTTGCAAGCCAATTTTGTGAAAATATCAAGAGCGGGTGGGGTGGGAGGATGTGATAGTTCAACAGATGTGTGTGCATAATATCCCACATCACTCTCCGATGGTGAAGCTGTTTGATGAGGTGAAGGCGAACAGTCACTCGTGACAACAACTGTGCCTGCCTATGATTGCACAGCTCCATCACCGAAACGTGTTGAGCGGCATTTGAATGATTTCAAGAATTGCAGATTTTTGGATATGTGAAGAAGATACTCAAATCTCCCATCGACAAATTCCCAATCAATTTCATCTTCGGGGAATCGGTATGCAAGATTACAAAAGCATGTGTAAAATTGTTCAACAAATTCATCGAGTGATTTTCATAATTTCAAATTTCTTTATCGAGTGTTTTATGGTTAAAGTGATTGAAAGCACAGTCAATCTCTACGACCATATGAGTAAGAGAATGAATAGATTTTTCAAGCAGCGTGGCACACCAGTGCAATGGGTGCCCTCGGAGCATGTAGATGAACAATGCGCAGATCGTGTATTCTTCAAAGATTTCATTTCTTTTGCATGAACCTACAACGTCGACCGTGTGCCTAACCAAGGCTACATAGCCTCCACCATCATATGTTTTATGTGACAAGTTATCTGAGATCTCTTCCGAGATTTTGAAGTCGTTTCCATAATACATACACTCTAGAAGAGAAACTCTGTAGTTATTCATGATGGATATACATGAATTCAAAACAGATGCGAGGACTCAACTTGTCATCTGGCCCTCCTTCCTACGCCAGAAATGTTGGTTGTGTTGGACCCGCAAACATTCAAGGGATCACCCCAATATGAAGTCCCAATTAGACCTCACACTCTTTGGTATGGGAGTACCATTCGGTATGATGGCCCAATCGCCATTATCTTAGAGATTTGCCTCAACTCTTGCTTTTCAGCACAGGAGAGTGGTCTACTTTGTCTTGCAAGAAGGGAGGTTCACGTGTCTGGTGATTGTAAGTGTCTCTTGTGTCAATGGTTCTTTCACCGTAGAGGGAGAGTGTGGGAGTGAGTCCCAAGTCAATTGGGAGAAGTCCCAACTCTGCTAGGCTAATTTTTATAAGCTTTTATATTTTGAAACATCTTAATTGTCTTAAAACTCACCTAGGCCAATATTTTTATTACCTTGTTTGTTATATATTTTAAGATTTATATTCAAATGCATGTAAACCCATTTTTATTTCCCCATCACCCTACTAACATGTGTTGTTTTTTGGCATGTATGGTGAACAAGGGGAGCATATCAAACAATGTTAAACCAAGGTGTTGAAGCCATTGATAATGGCTAATGCACTAAGGCACAATCAAAGGGTTCATACTCCCACATGTGCGAAATATATGTCGAGAAATATATTAAATAGTGACAACCATATTAGAGGACCCTCTTCAAAAATATATATTAATACTAAGTGTGTGGGATGAACACACAATCAGTGCTTAAAAGGTAGTGTTGGTGAATGTATACACATCAAAAAAGTGAGGCAATGTTACCAACACAATACAAGTCATAAGGCAGTGGTGCATATGACAAAAGGATCATCGCTCGGATCCATTGAAAATCTAAGAGGCCACAATGGATTCACATCAAACAAGGGGGCTTCAACACTTGAGATAATACTAGCATTAGATAGTTGATATGTGCTTAAGGAGTTAGAGACATTAAGTTCCTAACAACTACTAGGGTAAGTTGTGGTGAGGCTAGGGTTTTTCTTTGGGAGATGGTATGAGCAACCCATGTTCCATTGTTAGGCTTTGATTATTGCAGAACATGTACTTCTATTTGCAACAACATTAATAAGAAGTTCTCCTCTTTTGACATTCCTTCCCGTGCACTTGTATGGTGGTTATAATAGTTATCTGATATTTCCATTATGTATGTACGTGTGCTTTCATGTGGATGATTGGTCTGTGAACCAATTCATTACTATTGCACATGTGATTTCTTTTGAATCTTTACTCATTTATTCCATGTTATGTTGATAACTTATTGTAGACTAATTTATAATTAACCTTTGGCACCTTTCTTATTTGTGCATGTCTAAGATGGTTTTAGCTCACTATTCCTTCTTTTGGCATGTTTCTTCTTGTTGTTTTGATGTTACATTATTGTATCTCATTCTGTAAGTTCATTTTGAGCTGATCTAATCCCCATTCTTTGGGAATTTCATTCTTGCCCTCTCTTTGACTACTCATTTGATGGCTAGAAGCGAAACAACATTATCGCTACCAAGCCTACATTCTGGATGGGGCTCATATCCCAAATGGTGAGGGGTATAATTGGGACTTCACACCAGGAAGACCCCCTAGCTGTTGGCAGGACATTCTCCCTCATCAACAACACACTAATAGTTAAATGTGTGTGCTTCTAACAATATTGACTATGAATGCATATCCCCCATACTATTATTATTGTGTCGAGGCAACATGGCACCATTATGTCCAACTAGAATGCTAGTTGGAATTGAAATTTCCTTTTGGTTTCTTAAATTCACCGCTAACAATTTTTGGGATACACATGTTGATAGTCTATGATGTATTTTATTATCACCATTGATTATTGTTGTAGAGTACATGTATTAATAGTCAATGGTGCAGGCTATTGGCAACATAATTATCAATGTGTGTACCTTGTAGTGTGAGTGGCATGTCTATGCAATCTAACCACACCATGGATTTTAGATGGATTGCTTTCTAGACTTGACGTTGTCTTTCAATTGAATTGGTGCATTATACAATGTTGTAGGGTACATGCATCGATACCAAACGATGCACTTTTTAAGACTATTAAATGTATATGTTAATAATTTGCACCATATGTGGTGTTTCTAGGCAGCCTAGATGCACTATACGATCCATTTGGATTACATAGTACCTTCCTATTGACTAGACACATTATAGTAAATGTGAGATACACACATTGATAATTAAAGTGTGCACTTGTAGAACATGATGCACCACCCTCAACACAAGGTCCTTGTACCAATGAACAAAATCATTAGAGGGTGCACTCAGTGTTTTTTTTTTTAAGAAAAAAAACATTTCATTCACTAAATAGAAAATAAAATCAATAAAATGGGGAAAAAGTACATCAAAATAAAATATTTCATTATTTCCTTGTTATGGACAATCCATGGCTATAAATAAAAATAAAAATGCTCATAATGATTTTTAAATGAAATTTGAAACTTTGACGAGAAAATAGGTGGAAATTGACATGTGAGAATGGTAAGTTAATCACATGAAATTCAAATCATGGATAAATTACACTATGACATTGATGTTTGGAAGAGAGGGAAGCATCTAAGAAATTGGAAAAAACACAATAAATTGATCAAGGTTTTTCTTTTTCCCTTTCTAATTTACCATAACCAGCATAGTGCACTGTAAATTACAATGCATTGATGTGCCCATATCTTACTAGCACATCTATAATAATTTTTATTTTTATATTTAAATACATTGTTGTTCATTGTTTGTAGTAAAGCACCATAAACAATGTGTTATTAATATTGACACATCAGTGTGACTTTATTATAAGCACAACAATGCATCATTGAGATTATGTTGTACAATAATTAATTTTATACAAAGATTCACCCACTATTTATGTTATAAACCTTTGCAAGATTAGATTTGCAAAAACCATTTCTACAAAAACACTCTTTCCCCACCCGGAAAATGAGTCAAGGAACATGGCATCACACCCTCAATGAAGTTAAATGCAGCCTATGCAAGAATGTGATGGACGTGATGCAAAGGTTATTAATTCTTATGGGAAGGAGACAATGACAAATTGTGGCTAGCGAGAGAGTTCAGTTTAATTATGTGATGGTAGAGGTGGTTATCACCCCGCCCAAGATGTTAAATCTGTAGCGATGGAATGTTAGGTCCCTGGTTACAGGTAGAGAGATGCAGGTGGTGGAGGTCAAGCTCATCTTGTTTTCAACAAGGGTGAACAAGCGGGAGAAAATTTTGAAGGTTCCTGCAATGCAGAACTACCAACTCCCCAGCTAGTTAACCATCAGATTGTAATTAGTGTTCTCCTCTTAGTGTTGTGGCTTTGACAGTTATTTGGTATTAATCCTCCACTTTCAATTGTTTTAGTTCATTTGGAATCTTTGCAGGGTGCTCTTTTTGGTGTCTAGTAAAGATTGGTGGTTACTGCATTTTCCTTTTTCACACTCCTTTCCCTACTATGCCAAGTGCCTCATTCCAATTCCACATCTCGAAATTTCTTTGTGTGATGTTTTACTCCATTTCCCTCAGTCTTGATCAAAGATTTATGCTCTTATCTTTCAGCCTTCTGAGCAATGTTGTTTCCCTTTTCACTTAGAGACTATATTATTCTAGGGGAGTGTTAGTCTGGTGGTTTTTTTATCATGTTTCTAAATTGTATTGGGTGGGGAAATCGTGGTCAATAGGCTTCTATGTCGATGTTCATTCTCCAAACTTTCTATTTTTTTCTTCATGCAAGTTTTTGGGTGGTGTATCCAACTCTTAGTCTTGGATATTATCTGAATTTCATGCTCCTGATTATTCCACCTACATACAGTGTTAATGGCTTGTTTTCCTGTAGGATTTTCTTTTCTTTGGGGGTGGTTTTCTTGTTCGTGTATAATCTCAATTGGTGGTTTATGTTAGACCATAAATTCATGGTTGGTGGACTTTCCTATTGCTTCTCTCTTTCCATGATCATTTGGAGGTTTTCTTTAGAGCAGGGATCTCTTAGGGAAGCTCCATTGCACCTCTCTCATATTGGGTCTAGGTTGGTCTACTTTTAAATTCATTCAGCTAGTGGGCCTGATCCCCATGCCACATGTTGTGGCGACTACCACCACCCTCCAAAATTTTGGCTCGCATGCAAATTTCAAAGCCTACCTTGGATCCTGCGATCGATCGTCCTTGGTCACTTGTTGGTAAGCTAATGATCTCAAGCTTCCCCTCCTTGATCTTAAGAAGTTGTCCATGTTCTCATCTATATGCAGCATGTGTCATCTTTGGGCATAAGGAGCGTGGTTTATCATTCAAAGGGAATGATGTTTCGCTTTAAGGGAAATCTTGTGCGTAGGAGTTGTTTTCGTTACATAGACATGTTTCACACTCACTTCACACACTCTTGTCACGAAGGTTGTTGAATCAAGAAGAGTATGTTGTATACATTCTGGATGGTCTATGGTGTATCACTAAGTGTCCGTGTGTGATCATATTCAAGTCTTATCATTTTTTTCATATGTTTCACTGATATCACACTTAGCTCATGTCCCGAGCAACCTAGCCTCATCCAGCTTCCTGAAGTTGTGCACTTTTCTTCTTCAACCCTCAATATTTATCCCTTACTTGTTGGAACCCCGTAGTGTGCAAATACCCCAGCCTCCTTTGGCATCCAAAACTATGCAATGGTTTCCTCCAGCGTCCTTCCCTAGCCGGAACCCACTGTCTCCAAAAATTGTGTAGTATTGTCCCTCAGCTACTCAGTCTGCACTGCACTCAAGAACTATGCAAAGGTGTCCTCCCAGGACCACACTCTGTAGCAGTGCCCTGTGTGTCAAAACTTAGTGTTGTCCAAGTTGTCATGTCTTTCTTGCATGCAGAAACTACCCAGATGGGCCTCCCATGGCCTCATCCTAGAAGCAATCACTTTCGATTGAAACTACATTGATCTATATCTCAGTGACTGTAGGTAATGTGACATGATGAGATCACTCCCAAGGAGTTGAGGAGAAGTACCAAGAGACTAAGTGACAGTAAAATATCAGGACAGCACACAAACTTGGTTGGATGCATGATCATCTCGAGGGTAAGTATGGTAAGTAAAGAACACCTTTCAAAGTAAATCTCTTAGTTGAATTTGTGGGACTACTTTTCATTGTCATATCATCCTATCTTCAGTCACATGCATGTGTGAAAACACACAAAAAAAGTTACTTAATGTGTTTCCTCTACATGTCTCACTTTATTTTCGCTTATTTGACCAATTGTTGTCTTCAGTATATTGATTGTTATGTAATGCTTGCAACCGTATTCTAGTGATGTTGAAGGTTTGTCTTTATGTGTATGAGTTGTTTTCGCTATGTAAATATCTATCGCACTCACACACGAAGTTGTAAACAATGTCGTGCAAGTTCCGTCACGATCATTCAAGGATCTATCTCAAGTGTCACTCTTGTCACTCTTAACCTTTAGACGGTCACACTAGGACATGTTGTCTTGTTGGTTTGAGGTTTATGGTCGTCGAGTCATGTTGAGTGTGTGTTTGCAAGGTCCTGTATACACGAGTTCACTCGCTCACACACTTAGCCATTTTTTATAAAGTATTTCAACCCGACCACCCTCCATCAATTGGACCTCCACTAAGCTGCATTGCATAGTCTCAACCCTTAGTGACCAAGCACTATTGCCCAAAACTGCATAGAGATTGAGGCTTCCCTCCTTGCAGTTTGTACTACGCAATTCTGGAATCAAACTGGCTAAATGTCACCCAAAATAGTGCAGAACATGGCCAAGAAGCCATCTCAATTTGCGCTCCTTGTAAACCTATCTATCAAGCCTCCCGCTGTTTAACTAAAGAATTTGACTCAAGCAGTGACCCAAGGCTGCACTCATCCCCAAAACTACACAGAAGTCATCAGCCTGCCTGCCTGCACTTCTTGAAGAAATTGTGCATGCATGAGGTATACGCACCCACTTCCTCTCACTGCACTGTCCCATGAAATTGCGCACTTTTGTCAAGCAATCCCCTGCCAGCTTGCTTGCCACTCCTCCTAAAAATTATGCAATTTTTTCAGGCAGACCACCTATTTCCCGACACCCTAGTCAGCCTGGAAACTACGCAGAAATGAACCTGCTTGACTTCTTCCTAGATCTGCGCAGTTCTAACCAGCAAGCTTCCATAGCCTAATCCCAGCCTCAAATGGAAATCTGTGTTGTTTTCACTGCCAATGCCTCCTGCTACTCGCGCTGCCTTCCCTAGAAAAACTGCACAATTCTACCTCCCAGCTGAGCCAGATCCTGCAGAGGTCACTTGTTGTCCCACACTGCTTAACCCAGTCTCTTAGTGACCTTTGCATAGTTTTTCCCGACAGTGTCTTGGAGCCTCACATCTCATATTGACATGTGCTCTCCATTGTTTTAGAGCCTTGTCCTTTCTCCCAGTCCCCTACACCCAGAAACGAAAGACAATGCATCATGGTAGACTAGGGGATTTCTATATTTGATTTCGTCTCATCATGAGTGATTGCGGAAATAGGGACATTGATGAGACATGGCACGACGACGAATGAGATGAACAAGTAGCACATGCTAGGTGACTTTCTTGCAGTTGGATGAACACACGAAGCATACCTAGTAGAAAGCGAAAGAGACACATGCACATGCATGAACCATCAAGCGAACACCAAGACCATTGAAGACTCTTCACACTTTTCCATGTGTAGGTGAAGTTATGGTACATCATGAGCACACTCATCACTCAACAGCACAATAGCTCAACACAAACAACACAGCCAGCATGTGCATACCAGCAGTGTCATGAGTCGCCTCGACCACATCATTACTTTGGGTCACACTTGTGTAATCAATGTAATGTAAAGTGGAAGTCCAAGAGACCCATGGATGAAGTCAAAGAGTCATGTAAGTTGAACAATCATGAGGGAAGTCAAATAGTCACAAGGTTCAGTTTCACCCTTGGCTATATATACCCCCTCATTTGTACAATAGAGGACTTTTCACCTTGGCTCCTCCCACATTGCATTGAGAGCATGTAACATTTTCTTTGAGGAGTGAGCAGTGGCTCCAACACTCCACTACTAGGGCTAGTGATGTATGGTGTACGAATATGTCTTGGAACTTTTGCTCAATTCAGAAGCCTGTCATAGGCCAGCATGTTTTCACACATGTATTGTATTTGTTTGTAAGAATATTCTTTGGACACTTGTAATGCATGTTGCTTTAACTTTTACTAAGACAGTTGAACTATTTCAGTTGTTTTAGTGCATATGTTGTTGGAAATGTGTTGTATCAGTTGTTATCATTGTCTCGCTCATGTGGACTACTCCCCCGGACACTAGACAGACCCATTCTTGTAGACTTGTTATAAGGACCATCGCACTCGTCTGGACTACTCCACTGGGTTTTGTACGTGCTATTTGTTCACCTTTGTGTATGTGATTGTCGCATCCATGTGGACTAATCTGCTAAAAGATATGCAGATTCTGTTTTGTTGTGTGTCTCTAACTGAGTTATTACTATTCCCTTTTGACTTGAGACTCACTCTCACCCTTCCCCTCCACGATGAAAGAACTTTGACACAAGAGACACTAAGCACTCACCAGGAAAACGAACCTCATTGTTTGAAGACTAAGTATATCACTCTCATGTGCTAACAACCAAGAGCTAAGGCATATCTTTGAGATAATGGAAACCGGGCCATCATACCGTATGGGACTCCCACACCAAACTGTGTGAGGTCTAGATGGTATTTCATACTGGGGAGGTCCCTTGAATTTTGTCGGCTCCAACACCGTCAACATTTCTGGCACTAGAAGTAGGGTCATATGACAATCCAATTCCTCACAATCTGTCTTCAATCTTCACATACTTATCATGACTAACCACATATTTTATCCTTCGAAGTGTATGTCTTATGGAAACAACTTTGAAATCTTGAAGGAGCTGTAGATTTCCTTTAGCTCAACACACATATGAAGGTGAAGGCAGAATGGCCTGGCTTGAACACAAAATTGCCTTTACAGTTACGTGTCACAAGTATGAAATCCATGAAGATTACATGACCTGCTCATTGTTTCTATTCATGCTTCGAGGGCACCCACTGCTATGGTGTGCCATGTTGCCCAAGAACTCTATTCACTCTCTCACTATGTTGATCATAGAGATAGACTGTGCCTTCCATCATTTTGACCGTAAAGCACTCAATAAAGAAATTATGAAATTATGGAAAGCACATGATGAATACGTTGAGCAATTTTACACACACTTTTGTAATCTTGCGTACCAATTTCCTGAAGATGAAATAGATTGGGAATTTCTCGATGGAATATTTAAGTATATTCTTTACATATCCAAAAATATGAAATTCTTAGAATCATTCGAACCCCTCCTTGCATACCTCAGTGTTAGAGTTTCCAAATCTAAGACGAACAAGGTCGTTGTCACAAGTGACTGTCTATCCTCTTCTCATCAAACAACTCTAGTTCCACAGTACGAGGTGGAAAAAGGTGCACACACATCTGTTAAATTGTCACATCCTCCTCCCCCACCTGCTCTTGATATCTCTGTAGATTTGGCTTGCAAGCCTGTTGGTTGTCATGTGGCCCTGTTATCTCAACCTTCGTCCCCACGTTCCGTTGATCCTCCTGATTGTACTGTCTTGTGTTCTTCTATTTCGGACTCCACACTTGTTGTGAATGAGGATCAAGTTGTCGATGAAGTTGGTTTTGTGTAGCCAACCTACACTATCATTCATAATGAGTGTGTGCAGAAATATGAAGAGGAACCCATGGTGAAGGATGACTCCCTTCCATCCGCGCTTCATCCGCTCTATCCTAAAATCTCTTGTGATTCTGCCACTTTTGATTTTTCCTGTGAAAACTCATCTCCGGATGTTTCTAATTCCGATCATTCAGAGGACACACAAATGTCAACCTATCATTACATTGCAGAGAGGACACCTCTTCCTCTAAAAATCTGTCCCATATGTCATCTGTCATTTCTGAAAACACAAAGGGTGAACATCCTTGTTTCTCATCTACCCCTCTGCATGATTCATAAAATCATGAGGATGTCGACAAACATATCGAATTTTTTGATCATGGTTATCATGATCTCTGTACTTCTTCATTTAATCTCGATTTTGATTCATTCATTTTCAATGTTCCTAAGCCACTGGTCTCCGATGATCTAGCTATTAATGAAGTATAAACCCCGCAGGTTGTCGAGGCACTTTAGCTTGAGCTGATGGTTATGTTAGGCCTTCACTGTCCTAAGGTTATTTCCACTTCTGATCAAAAAAAAATTGAAACACTCAAGGCTCCTCATCACTCATTTGTATGCATTTAAGATCAATCCAATAAATAGATTTCGCTTCCTCCACCTGAATCACATGATCCCATCGCTCATGCATTGGAGGAATCATACAAAGTAAGCACATTTGCAAGGTGTAAGTTATCTCTTTTTCTCATATTTTCTTATCTGTAACAGTCAAGAAAGTGTGCATGCTTATCATTTGCACGCAATGTGTCACAGCACCATGTTAAGTCTGCAGAATGTTTGTCTTGTGCATTCGCTCTTTTCTTTTATGTGGATGTTTTAGAACTCAAAGCGTGTTGGTATTCGTTGATCTATCTTTCTTGTTCACTGGTTTACATGCATATCTTTCTTGTTTACCATGCCTTTGCCAACATGGGCCAGCCAATGCGCTAGTGGCTGCATTGGAAATATCACTTCACATGAGTAGGCCCATGCATTATTTAGCGTAGGAGTAGGAGTAGTGTTTTCTTTATTGCTTTGCTTTGCTTCCTGGTTTGCATGTTTTCTTTTATTGCTTACTTGGTTTGGTTTTCTTTCTTGCTTGCTTTTCTTACTTGTTTCGCTTTCACTTTACTTCTGCTTTTTTCTTTTTGATTTCTTTTCTTGCTCGTGTTCATAGGTTAGCCTTACATGAAACTGTGTTTAGCTCTCGAGACAAGTCAGGCAAATCTAAGAGGACTTGTATAGCTATCAACATCTGGTTATTTGTTGTCCTCTCTCTTTATTAAGAGCTTATTGTATTTAATCGATGATGACTTGATGGAAAATATGTTATGTTCAAAGTGAGTCTTAGTGAAAACACAACGCTTGCACTGTTAACTAATATTGCCTACTCTAATCGGTTCTTTTGGGTTGACACTTGTAACCTCAGTCAAGTAGAGTAAGGTGAGGGGGGAACCTTAACAAGTATGTTAGAGGCATATATAACATACTTCTTTGAAGGAACAACCTCTTCTGATCTCAATAATTCAGGATCCCTATTCCACCTCTGAAATAAATAAGTGCCTATGCACAGTTCTTTGAAAAATGAAAAAAAAAAAACAAAAAAATGAATAAGGCGAAAGAAGAGAAATGCTTTCTGGATAGAGAGGTGATACAAGTAACTCCGTCGGGGTACTGACTAGGCTCACTAGCAGCAGAGCGATGCTTTTTTTCCTGCATGACTCCGTTGGGGTACTGTCCAGGCCCACTGGCAACAGAGCAACACCAGAGATGAAACTTAAACTCTGATAGTTATATTACTCGTGCATCATTATATCCTTCATCCCCAATCAAAACAACTAAGTTGACTTGGCTTGGAATGTGTGTTGATCGATCAAGAGAATGGTACGGACTAGATCTTTCACACAAGCTAGTGCGGAAGCCATCATGATCAAAGAATTGAACAATACTTCTGGAAGGGTAAAACTCACTTTTCATGAAAAAAGGTCCATACAGAGAGCTGGAGTTCTACCAGTGTGTCGCTAATGTTGTAGACGCTACAACCACCCTCCAAAATTTTGGCTCACATGAAAATTTCGGAGCCTACCTTGGATCCTGCAATCGACCGTCCTTGGTCACTTATTGGTAAGCTAATGATCTCAAGCTTCCCCTCCTTGATATTAAGAAGTTGTCCATGTTCTCATCTTTACGCAGCATGTATCATATTTGGGCATAGGGATTGGGGCTTATCATGCAAAGGGAATGTCATTTCACTTCAAGGGAAATCTTGTGCGCAGCAGTTGTTTTTATTACATAGACATGTTTCACACTCACTTCACGCACTCCCCTCGTGGAGGTTGTTGCATCAAGAAGAGTATGTTTTATACATTTTGGATGGTATACGTTGTATAACTAAGTGTTCATGTGTGATCATAGTCGAGTCCTATCAGTGTTTACATATGTTTCATTGATCTCACACTTAGCTCATGTCTCGATCAACTTAGCCTCATCCAGCTTCCCGAAATTGTGCACTCTGCTTCTGTGACCCTCAAGCTTTCTCCCTTGCCGGTTGGAACCTCACAGAGTGTAGAGACCCCAGCCTCCCTTGGCATCCAAAACTGCGAGTGGTTTCCTCTAGTTTCCTTCCCATCCAAAACCCAATGTCTCTAGAAATTGCGCAGTACTGTTCCTCCACTGTTGAGTCTGCACTATACTCAAGAACTGCGCAAAGGTGTCCTCCTAGGACCCCATCCCGCAGTAGTGTCCTGTGCCTCAAAAATGTGCAGTGTTCTCCAATTTGTCCTATTTGTCTTGCATGCACAAACTGCATAGTTGGGCCTCCCACGGCCTCATCCCAGCAGCAGTCACTACCTACTGAAACTATGTTGATCTATCTCTCAGTGACTACAGGAAAGGTGACATGTTGAGATCACTCCCAAGGAGTTGAGGAGAAGTACCAAGAGACTAAGGGACAGAAAAATATTAGGACCGCATGAAAACTTCATTAGATGCATGATCATATCGAGGTTAAGTATGGTAAGTAAAGAACACCTTTCGAAGTACATCTCTTAGTTGATTTTGCACGAATACTTGTCATTTTCATATCATCCTATCTTCAGTAACATGCATGTGTGCAAACACAAAAAAAAAAAAAAATGTTATTTCATGTGTTTCCTTGACATGTCTTTCTTTCTTTTCACTTGTTTGACCAACTGTCGTCTTCACCATGTTGATTGCTATGTAATTCTTGAGACCATGTTCTGGTGATGTCAAAGGTTTGTCTTTATGTGTATGAGTCATTTTTGCTTTGTAAACATCTATCGCACTCACACATGAAGTTGTAACCAATTTCACCCAAGAAGTCATCTCAGTCTATGCTCCTTGCAAACCTATCTATCAAGCCTCCCACTGGTCAATTGAAGAATTTGACTCAAGTAGTGACCCAAGGTTGCACTCATCCCCAAAAATGCATAGAAGTCATCATCCTGCCTGCCTGCACTACCTGAAGAAATTTTGAGACATGAGGGACATGCACTCGCTACCTATCACTACATTGTCCCAGGAAATCACCCATTTTTGTCAAGCAGTCCCATGTCGGCTTTCTTGCCACTCCTCTTGAAAATTGCGCAGTTTTGTTAGGTAGTCCACCTGTTGCCTGACACCCCGCTCAGCCCAGAAACTGCACAGAAATCAACCTACTTAAATGCTTCCTAGATCTGCACAATTCTAACCAGCAAGATCCTGCAGCCCGATCTTGGCCTCCACTAGAAATCTATGCAATTTTCACTACCAGGGCCTCCTACTTCCCGTGTTGCCTTCCCCGGAAAAATTGCACAATTCTTCCTCCCAGCTGAGCTAGATACCGCAGATGTCACCAACTGTCCCATACTGCTCAACCCAGCCTCTTAGTGACCTCTTCGTAGTTTTTCCCGACAGTCCTGGAGCCTCGCATCATGGCCTGACATGTGCTCTGCTCTGTTTCAGAGCCTTGTCCTTTCTCCTGATCACTTGCACTCAGAAACAAAAGACAATGCATCATGGTAGAGTAGGGGATTTCTAGATTTGATGTCGTTTCGTCATGAGTGATTGCAAAAATAGGTACATGGATGAGACATGGTGCGGTGATGAACAGGATGAACAAGCAGCGCATGCTAGGAGACTTGCTCGCAGTTGGACGAACACATGAAGCATACCAATTAGCAAGCGAAAGACGCACATGCAAATGCATGAACCATCAAGTTAACACCAAGACCATTGAAGACTTCGCACACTTTTCCATGCAAAGGTGAAGCTATGGTAGACCACGAGCACACTCATCACTTAGCATCTTGACACGAACAACACAACCAACATGTGCATACCAACATTGTCATGAGTCGCCTCGACCACATCACTACTTTGGGTCGCACTTGTGTAACCAATGTAATGTAAGTGGAAGTCCAAGAGATCCACAGATGAAGTCAAAGAGTCATGTAAATTGAACAATCATGAGGGAAGTAGAACAGTCACAAAGGTCAGTTTCACCCTTGGTTATATATACCCCCTCATTTGTACAGCAAAGGACTTTTCACCTTGCCTCCTCCCACATAGCCTTGAAAGTCTGTAATATTTTCATTGAGGAGTGAGGAGTGGCTCCAACGATCCACTACTGGGGCTAGTGATGTACAGTGTACGAATGTGTCTTGCAATTTTCTCTTAATTCAGAAGCCTATTACAAGCCAACACATTTTCACACATGTATTGTATTTTTTTATAAGACTACTCTTTGGATGCTTGTAATGCATGTTTCTTTAACTTGTACTAAGATAGTTGAACTATTTCGATTGTTTTAGTGCATATGTTGTTGGAAATGTGTTGTATCATTTGTTATAGTTGTCTTGACTGTGTGGACTACTCCGTCAGACACTAGACATACTCAATCTTGTAAACTTATTATAACAACCATTGCACTTGTGTGGACTACTTTGTTGGGTGTTGTACATTCTATCTATTCACCTTTGTGTATGTGACGGTCGCATCCATGTGGACTACTACTCTAGACGTTGTGTATATCTCATCGTGTTGTGTGTCTCTAACTGAGTTGGGACTATTCCCTTTCGACTTGAGACTCACTCTCACCCTTCCCCTCCGCGGTGAAAGAAATTTGACATAAGCGACACTAAGCACTCACCAGGAAAACAAACCTCATAGTTTTAAGACTAAGTATATTGCTTTGATGTGCTAACAAGCAAGAGCTCAGGCATATTGTTAAGATAATGGTAACCGGGTCATCATATAGGATGGGACTCCCACACCAAACTGTGTGAGGTCTATTTGGGACTTCGTATGAGGGAGATCCCTTGAATGTTGGTGGGTCCAATACCATCAATGCCACACCAATGGGCTCAGGTCATAAGATGGGTCACTTATTATCAAGAGCAGGCCCACAAAGGTCACACTCGCATGCACCACAAACTACAAGGCTTTGCATCTCAACACTAGGAGCTTACACTAACGAATGTTCAATAAGAACTCTACTAGTTTTAGGGAGAAGCTTCATCTCATAGGATTACTCTCTTAGACACTGAGGTTGTGACTTAATGGGTTGATTGGATCCCAAATACAAGGAACACAAGGGGTGGCTCAACGAATACATGCAAATTGTAGACCTTTGTTGGGAGACGAAGTTTTTATTGGGGCAGATTATCTTGGATAGGCATAAGAATCATATGTATATCCTACACTCTCTTGAGCACTTGCACATACATCTAAGGGATCTGGATCGAAGAATGGAGAGAGTTGAAATACACCTCAACATTCCTCCAATAGCGGGTGGTACTTAAAAGGACCCATATGCACCCATCCAGGTCACATTATTAGATACAAGTATGTTGGTTAGATATGTTATGATATTGGTCATGGACTATATTTTTGTTTTTAGATATATATGTACAAGGGCATTTAGGATAGTTTATTAGTCTCAGTTAATTTATTTTTTTCTATTTTAGAACTCAGTTATCTCTCACCTCTTTAAGGAGAATGTGTTTTTGCATATGGTTAGGTGTCCCCAGTGAGAGACTAACCTGAAAATATATACTCCATGTGTAAATTTCAATTTCCAAAGATAATACAATTCGCCCCACAAAAAAAATGGTAGGAGAATGAATAAATCAAAATAAAAATTTAGAAGTCCATGGAGTTTTGGATATACGGTGATCGGGTGCTTTCTTAAGGCACTCCTTGATGTGAAATCGTCGGTTCAATTCCCCACCCCAATCAGGGTGATATATTGGACATGATGAAGATGTAGTCCTACCAAGCATACAAAAAAATACAAATTTAGAAGTTATTTTATAAAGGCCACATCTACCCAACTCATCACCTTATGATACATCATTGTTTCAATTTCCAATAAAGATGACACATGGAAAATGTGCATGGATCTCCAACTTATTAATTAAATTTTCATCAAGCACTTATATACAAAAGCATGCATCAACTAGATATTAGATTAACTCTATAAAAAAAAATTCTTAGATCAACCTAAAGTTTTCTTATCATTAAAGGCTCTTGAAGTCAAAAGACACATGGAATACAACTTAGAAAATGTGACAAGAACTGATTAAATGGTCGATGATGTAATTTATTAATGCTCTTGCAATTTTCTCATGGTAATGGTTGATAAAGTGATGAAATCATGTTGTGACTAATTTAGGATCATGTATATGGACAACATATTTATTTTTAGCAAAATTTAAATGAATAACTTTCACCATTTGACCCAAACATTATCAAAATTATAAAATGGAATTATTAAATACGTTGAAGAAATTTAACCTAATTTTCAAACGACAACATAAAGAATAACTCTTTAAAATATATCAAGTAAAATAAAATTTAATTTTTTTATGTGCAATTTGAAATTCACATCACCTGGGGTTTCCTTTTTTTTTTTAAACAATATGGGAATCAAGAACTACAATTCATAGCATATCTTAGGTCAAGGGATCCACTCCTACAACCAACACTCTAAACTTGCACCAACCTTGATTAGAATTGGCACCAGAGAGGTGGACAATATGACCTTCAAGAGTGAACTTATTTTGCAAACTAGTTAGCTCTCAAAAGCTTCCAGCAAGTCAATTGGTTTGCTTTTGTGAGCTAAACAAGTGCTACATAATAGCTAGTCCATGCCTTTTATTTTAAATATAGCTAAATTAAAGTAAAAAACAGACATAAAGATTCCATCAATAATTTATAATAATAAAAGTTACAATTAAAAATGATTTGATTTGATTTGACGGTACACTGCATTAACTAAACCAACATTCCTGGTTCCTAATATTGATATTGTCTTTCTTAACTAGTACTTGTAAAATGACTTCAAGCCAAGCAAGGTCCAATTAGAAATAAAGAGCTTTTGTATTATCTTCAGAACTAATAAGCTCTAAATCAACTAGACTCTTCACCATCATACCAAAAGGCCATTCGAGAGACTTTAAAAATAGACCAGGCCTATGATAATTCATACATGCTTTATGATCTATGTCAAATTTGATCTACAGAACTCCCAATTTAGCTAAAAAAAATTGCATGGTCTAAGATTGTCCTAATTGGAAAATGTATAAATTGTAAGATTAGAAATTCAAAAACCATTGTTTTGGACCTCTTAAGTCATGACAAGAACATGGGAACCTAATAAGTACATATTTACACTTGAGCCCTTGGCTTATAAGTCATCGTATTATTCCATTTGTAATTGAACAATATTTTTATTCAATGTAATATGATCTTTTTAAGTTATGGTCACACTTCACATAGGCAATTTCTTATGGAGAAATTCGTTGTGAAAACATTACAAACATGGATAACAAATTATATGTTATACAAAATACAAAGAATCCAAAAATGATTTTGTATCAAGCTTAGTAAATAAATTAGCACCGTAAGTGAAATTTACCATGATCCAGGTCCGAGTGTGAAGAAGGACCTTACCAAGACCTTTTACTTTCGTGATGTGTTAAAATTGCTTTTTAAGAGAACATTAACAAATACAGCTACAAACTGTAAAGAAGAGGAACATAACCATCATTAGCACATGGAAACATAAGTTGTTGTTAACGGAGTTCGTCTAGGAGGGACTACGTCTTCGGGCCCCAGTCAAGGTGGTGTAGGCCGCTACATTAGGTGCTATCAATAAAAGTGATGTACACAAGAGTTTGTTGTCTCAATCATACAAGGAAGAATGCCCCCATGCAGGAGTGGCTCTAAGAGATATTCCAAAACTAGAACTCTCAATCAAAACTCCTATCAGTATGACACAAAACATGCATGGTGCGCATCCCACCAACAAGGCACGAAAGGGATGTCAAAGCAAAACACATGCACAACGACAACAAGAGTATCCCAGCAACATACAACAAGGGATCTCAAAGCATAAACTACATCATATGAAGATTCCTCATAACATGAAGCAAGGAATCATGACAACAATAAATAAAGGAGATCCTGCATAAATATCAATCAAGGATCTGCAGCATAATGTAAAAGAAGAAATATATGAAATAATCATATACCTAACACCAACCATGGTCCATCTGAAGATATGAATGAAGAAGTGGATAAAACGATCCACATTGAACATCGGTTCACATAATCAATGCATAGGCATAGTCTGCTCCCAATCTATCATGGTCTCACTACGAATGGCCATATGAAGAAGCGTTGCTCTGAAGCAACTGTCAAAGTGCTGAAGCTTGCTGAAACACTGATCCCCCAGCATCAATATGCAAGTGGAATAAGCTATCAAAGAAGAATCCGTCAAGGAAGCATTAATCAACAAATGAAATGATCACAAGAATCAATCAAAGAGGCATTGATCCAAGATCAAGAAGAATCGGTCTCAAAGAGAATAATCGATCAATAGGAACAGAACCAATCATAAAGAGAAGAATCACTCGAGTCTTCTCGTTCTGTAGCTCTCGGGCTATCTGGTGTTTTGCAGCACTCTGGATACATTCTTGCAGCTCTGCCTATCCTTCTGGTTCTTGGATGCCTTCTCGTACTACTTCGATCACGCTCATTGGCACTCAAGCCCTACGACACTCTGGCTAGAAAGCTTTCTAGCTTCTCAAAGTGAATGTGGCACCGTCTAGATACCTCTGACTATCTGATACTCTCGTTCTGCGACTCTCCAGCACAGGCTCTCTTCCTCTGGCACCCCCCTTAGCTCTCTGTTACCCATCATGTTTTATAACATGTTTGGGACACGGCCGCATCAAAATCAGGGTCATTTCTGTTCAGAATGGAAGTCGTTTGCTTAGAAGCATCAGTCATTGCAACAACCGTAAAAAAAGAGGCTTTTTATCGTTTTACAACGATATGACAAAAACCCGGAAAAACACTAAAAATCATTGAAAAATCCGACAGTTCGGATTTCAAAATTTATAAAATCGGGCTTATTATCAGGTCCGGGGTATATTGAAAATTAGGATCACAAGGCACCGATCGCTGATATCACCAACTAGATTCGGACTGTTGATCGGTTTCGGATCGGATGGCTATGATTTAATCACTATATCGCTATCGTTGCAGCCCGGGTCCTTCGCCGATACATGAGCATGTGCCGACGCCAATCGTCGGTCGCTCTGATCGCTGATATCGTCGATCACTCTGATCATCGATATCGGTGATCACTAATCACAAGGTCTAAAGTCACGTTCATCGCATAACTGTAAAGCACCGATATCACATCTATTAGGCCCCCAACTCCGATATCAGAGATCGTTGATCAGGGGTCCTAAAGGCCTTGTCTTAATTCCGCCCTTTGGACTATGCCGATTGTGATTTGCCTCTTAAGGCTTAAAGTCCAATTTTTATAGAAAAAAAAACTCATTTTCTTAAGGATCAATCTAACCTTCTTTTCGTGATAACTTCGTCATCCGGACTCAAATTGACAAACTGTTCGCACCTCCACGATCAAGAAGATTATCTCTTCGATCTGGTCCTTGTTCGACATCATTTTGATCACTCTGATTTTCAAGAATTTCCATGCCATGGTGTCTGAAGATCCACCTGGATCAATCCTCCCCACTGAGGATCTTTTGGTCCTCCAAAAGCATAAAAAGTAATATGCACCTTTCTCTGTACCCTGTCTGCATCACAAATGTCCTGAAAAGGTCTCGCTTCCATCTCCTTCAACTTTTTTCTTCAGAGCCTTAAGCGACGAACTGACACCTGCTTCCCCTGCAACATGTAGTACATGGATTTGCAATTACATGCTTTAAATGACATGACCAAACTAAAGACCCAAACGTCCCATACTTGCCACGAGTTTATAACTCATACTCGGTGGTCAAGTTTGTAATAAGATGGACATAACACTCCAGATATGACAACAAGTCCAACTCATCATTGTTGCTTCAAAAAGCGATGGAAAACATATCATCACTACAACACATGATTTACATTCATAAGGCCAAACACTATTTTGTGGACAAGTGATGGAAACATAACATCACTTTCAGAGTTTTAACATGCAACTCAAAATACGACTCAAAACATGACCAGACATCATTGTTGTTGACCAAGTGATGGAAACTCATCATCACTTTTACACTTTAAAATTTCAACAAATAATTTTATAAAGAATGACCATGAAACGAAAGCAAGTCAAAAAAAAACTATTTTTCACTTATCAATGTGAATGGGTCACCTCTTTGAGGTGGTTTTGGTTGTCGGCCAACTGCTCTTCCTAGTTCACCAACTGACGCTTTGTCTTTAAGGCGCTGCTCTGGATGGAGCTTCCAGCAAGTGGCTCTCTGATGGCCATTTTTGTTGCAATGACTGTAGTAGGCTTTCTTGCTCCATACATGCTTAACCTGTTTCTTTTTATGCGGTTGAGAGGATCTTTCACGCCTCATGAGTGCTGCCATTCTTTTCCAAAAATGTACATGTTTTTCGATGCCTTAGTATTCGTTCATTATTAACAACATGATCATAATAAAAATGAACATTTTAAGATCGAAAATGATTATACCTTCCTTTGCTATCTTTGATGTTAGTATGGCGATGAGAGCTTGCCTCAGCTCTCTTCCTGCGATCGAAACTTCCACAGGATGATGGGGATGTTTTCCCATCATTCTCTTTCCTCGACGATGTCTCGAACAACTCTGACACCTTTGAGAAGTCTCATTTGGTGTACCTCGAGCCTGCAAATCAAGGTTCATGTATAACCTCCAAAAGTTGGGTCATGCCTTGGTTGTTAGAACCAAGCTCTTTCTCCTCGTGCCTTGTCTTTGCAAGGAGCCTCATATTCGTCCTTGTAATCAGGATCTTCAAATCTCCAAAAAACATCATACTATCAGAACCTGAAATCGAAATGAAATCAGCATTTTTTACCTTCTCTTTCGATTTGGAAAGAACTGATGAGGACTGGTCATTATTCGTTGTTGGTGGATCGCATTCCCCAACTTCTTTCTTGACATACCCAAGTCCTGCCTGACAGGGTAATTCCTCTACTTTGATGGGATTGACAATGCCTTGGCTATTAACGCCCAAGCCTTTTCCTTCATACCCCATTCTCTTAAGTAGTTTGGAGCCAATTCCTATGGTATGATTTTCAAACACAGCGAAATCATAATAAGGCAATATACATGAAGATGGAGAACTACTTTTTACCTCAGATGGGTCTCGCTATAGCTTTTCCAAGGCCTCGTCCTTTGCTTGCAACTGTAGTGGAAAATTCTGCTTCTCCTCTTTCTCTTCATGTAAGCGCATCTTCAATTGATCATTCTTTGTTGGAAGATTATGTTTGTTTTGCTTCAGTTCCTCCATGGCCTCTTTTGTGGCTTTCAACTAAAGTTGTAAGCACTCCTTTTCCTCTGTTTCTTTCTGTAGAGTTTCATACACAATTTCCACTTTCTTGGAGATGTCTAGCATGGTCTCGCACATCACTCTTTCATCCTCTATCATTGCACATTCCATTGTTCACACTTCAATTCACATCAACATTAAGACCTGATTTGATACCACTTGATCCAGCTTCGGGTGTGAAGAAGGACCTTATCAAGACCTTTTACTTCATGATGTGTTAAAATTGCTTTTTAAGATAACATTAACAAATACAGTTGCAGGTTGTTAAGAAGAGGAACATAACCATCATCAGCACATGGAAAAATAAGTCATTTTTAACGGAGTTCGTCCAGAAGGGACTACGTCTCCAGGCCCCAGTCAAGGTGGTGTAGGCCACTGCATTAGGTGTTGTCAATAAAAGTGATGTACGCAAGAGTTTGTTGTCTCGATCATACAAGGAAGAATGCCCCCACGGAAGGGTGGCTCTAAGAGATATTCCACAACTAGAACTCTCAATCAAAACCCCTATTAGTATGACACAAAACATGCATGGTGTGCATCCCGCTGAAAAGGCACGAAAGGGATGTCAAAGCAAAACACATGCACAATGACAACAAGAGTATCCTAGCAACATACAACAAGGGATCTCAAAGCATAAGTACGTCATATGAAGATTCCTCATAACATGAAGCAAGGAATCATTACAACAAGAAATAAAGAAGATCCTGCATCAATATCAATCAAGAATCTGCAGCATAATGTAAAAGAAGAAATATATGAAATAATCATATACCTCACACCAACCACGGGCCATATGAAGATATGAATGAAGAAGTGGATAAAACGATCCACAGTGAACATCTGTTCACATCATCAATTAGCAGGCACAGTCCGCTCCCAGTCTGTCATGGTCTCACTACGAATGGCCATATGAAGAAGCACTGCTCTAAAGCAACTGTCAAAGTGTTGAAGCTTGTTGAAACACTGATCCCATGGCATCAATATGCAAGCGGAATAAGGGATCAAAGAAGAATCCATCAAGGAATGAAACGATCACCAGAATCAATCAAAGAGGCATTGATCCAAGATCAAGAAGAATCGATCACAAGGAGAAGAATCGATCTCAAAGAGAATAATCGATCAACAGGAATAGAACTGATCATAAAGAGAAGAATCACTCGGGTCTTCTCGTTCTATAGCTTTTGGGCTATCTAGTGTTTTGTAGTGTTGTGGCTAATTTCCTACAGCTCTTCCTATCCTTCTAGTTCTTGGTTGCCTTCTCACACTGCGCCTTCTCACACTGCTTCGATCACGCTCTATGGCACTCAGTCCCTACAGCGCTCTGGTTGGCAAGCTTTCCAGCTTCTCTGAGTGAACGCGGCACCATCTAGCTACCTCTGGCTATCTGATACTCTCGTGCTGCGGATCTCCAGCACAGGCTCTCTTCCTCTAGCACCCCCCCTCAGCTCTCTGTTACCCATCGTGCTTTATAACACATTTGGGACACGGCTGCATCAAAATCGGGGTCGTTTCTATTCAGAATAGAATTTTTTGCTTAGAAGCATCGGCCATTGCAACAATCGTAAAAAAATAGGCCTTTTATCGTTTTACAACAATATGACAAAAACCTGGAAAAACACTGAAAATCATTGAAAAATCCGACAGTTCAGATTTCAAAATTTATAAAATCGGGCTTATTATCGGGTCTGGGATATATCGCAATTCGGGATCGCAAGGCGTCGATCGTCGACATCGTCGACTAGATCTGGACCGTTGATTGGTTCTGGATCGGATGGCTGCGATTTAATCACTGTGGCCGAGTCCTTCGCCGATACATGAGCATGTGCCGAATATCGGCGATCACTAATCGCAAGGTCTAAAGTCTCGTTCATCGCCGATCACAAACTGTAAAGCACCGATATCGCATCTATCATGCCCCCAACTCTGATATCGGAGATTGCTGATCGGGGGTCTTAAAGGCCCTGTCTTAAGACTGCCCTTTGGCCTATGTCGATTGCGATTTGCCTCTTAAGGCTTAAAGTCCAATTTTTATGGAAAACCCTCATTTTCTTAAGGATCAAGCTGACCTTCTTTTCGTGATAACTTCATCATCTGGACTCGGATTGACGAACCATTCGCACCTCCACGATCAGGAAGATGAGCTCTTTGATCTAGTCCTGGTTCAACATCATTTTTATCACTTTGATTTTCAAGCGTTTCCATGCCATGGTGTCTGAAGATCCACCTGGATCATACCACCACTTAAAAACTTTATATTTGATGGCTATACTATTTTATTTCTTTGTTTAGATATATAAGATATTATTAACATTATAAAAATGTCCTTCATTATGTATGTATACATTAAAATCACATACAAACCAATGCAAGTACAAACAAAGATGGCATATTTTTGCTAACCCTTTAAAAAATTGTTATAGTTGGATTGATGCTCCATATGAAACCAACTAAGCCAACTAAAATTAGTGAAGTTATAAGGCTCTTCTAAGTCTGAGTATATCCTCGAGCGTCAATGTTTCATTGAATAGAAGATCAAAACCAACCTGTGTGGCCAACAAAAGGCATGAATTTTACCCTCGGAACCCCTTTTCATGGATGTGCAAGCCTTCCTACAGACCTTGACCTCGTTTAGGTTCATGGCAGACCTCGTTTCCAAGAATTTGGACCGTCTTGTCTTTAGAGGTGGGGTTTTTGTTGACGATAATGGGCCAGGTAGTCCACCACCTTTCTCTCTCAGAGGCATGTACCACCGACCCCAAATTCCCAGACATATTTTCACGTCTCAATAAAAATGTTATCCAGACACTTCCTGCTTCTATGGGTCAGACCTATGTATTTAGTGAGGGATATCAATATTTATTTGGAGCTCAAATTAGGGGTTCCCTCTGGCATGCAACGCTTACTTTTTGAAGGCAAGCATCTGGATGAGTCTTCCCATATTTAAGTCTACAATATTTATAGAGATGTTACTGTGGTCATGGTCCTTTGCTTGCTTGGAGGTGTAGTGGGAAATCCTTCTTCTTCTCAAGCTTTCTCCTATAGAGAAGTTGTTTGCATCCAGACTCCCCACAAAGTAGCTCAACCTCAGGAAACTTCTAGGCCAATTTAGGTTGACAAATCTAATAAATTTATCCTCTATTGATATTTCACACCCAGATCTAGAGGACATCCTTCAACTCTACGCTGAGTCAGACCTCATCTATTGCTTTAATGGATCTTTAAAAATGGATTCATTCTTCCTCAACCAAGAAGTGCAAGGTCATATTATGCTCAAAAGGTTTTTTTATAGTGCTTTTCACTGAACCAAAAGATTACCAAAATTCCCTAAATAGAAGGCCTTGGTTCTAGGGTAAAGTCGGTTTGCTCATACCCCCTGGTTTCTGGGTTTTTACCCATATATAGAAATCATTACCAAGCTGCCAATTTGGGTTCGACTTCCTACACAACCTGATAGCCTTATAGTGGTTAAGTTTGACTACATAAACTCTTAACTAGAGCTGCCAAATAGACTCTTCTAGAGTCTTTTACATCACAAACACGTGGCTAGCCCCTTTTATATGAATAATGGGGGCTAACGCGGTATCCTCCCGAACTATAGGTGTGAAAACAAGAAGGTCAACTTCTGAGTGGCATAACTTTTGCATACGGACTTCGATTAACGCAATTCTTCCACCCTTGGAAAGGTATTTGTGTGTAAAATAACATGAAAAGGTGCTACAGTAAAGTGCAAATTTTTTACTCCCAAAAAATGTCGTTTGATACCTCAAAACACTCCTGGAATGTTTCAGACCTCATTGCGCCAAACTGGGTCCCGCTGATAACAACAGTCCCGTGACCTGATTCCTCCATTTTTTCTAATCCAAATGCATCGAGATGGATGAAAAACAATATAATGATCCAATTCGTATCAAACCTACCCATTTTGGGAGGATTTTGGTCCCCAAAATATTTTACTAGATGAGGTGAGGAAATTTTTCTTCCACCTTCTCTTTGGTGTACCATTTAGCTTTGTCTGGAAGTTGTCCCTTCAACCCAATCTGCCAAAGCTCATGTTGCTCCTGCGCAAAACTATATCATCTGTCAACTCTGCCTAAGCTTCTGGTGCCAAATCCTCCACAAAAGGTAGGCCTTGTTCCTCTTTCTAATCTAGCATGGAAGACTCATAGAGTTTCAAATTATCTACATTCACAACTGAGTAAATGCGCATATATGGTGGTAAACTAAGTCGATAGGCATTATCACCCACATTTTCTAGTATCTCAAAGGGACCATACCTTAGAGCCTTGATTTTCTTACCAGGCCCCTGCAACCTATCCTTTTTCAACTGTAGTCATACTCTGTTCCCACCTTGAATGATTTCTCTGTTCTGTGTTGATCATGCCTGCCCTTATACTTCTCTTGCGACTTTTGCAGTGTTTCTTGTACCTGTAGATGGATCTGCCTTATCTTCTCTATAAAAATTTTAGCCCTCAAGGCATCTCCTGTAAGATATTCCCTCACTCCTCCTTAATGCCCACATGCAATATCCAAAGATGAAGGTGGAAAATATACAAAACAAGTATCAAATGGGGACTTTCCTGTAGAAGTGTGGATTGTTATGTTATAAAAATGTTGTATATATACTATATTTTCATCCTAGCTCTTTGGATTATTCTGGTTGTATCCCCGCAAAAGTTGCACCAAAGTCATATTGACTACTTTTGTCTTCCAATATTTCTGTGGATGGAATGTTGTATATCTCTTCAACTTTGTGTCCATCTTCTCCCACAATGTAGTCCAGAATGCAATGAGAAATCTTGTGTCCCTATCTAAAATGACGCTCCTTAGTATCCCAAAGTGCACCCAAACCTATCCAAAGAGCAAGTTTATTTCTTCTTGTTCGTTGATGGTCTTTTTACAGGGCATCAGAAGACACATCTTGCTAAACCTGTCAATTACCACGAACAAGTAGTCACTTCCAATCCTGGTTGTCGATAAACCTCCCACAAAGTCCATGGAAATGCTTCCCCAAGGACAAGTAGGTACATGAAATGGATTATACATACCCTGTTTCTTGTTGTTACAACAAAGCATGCATCCTCTTATGAACCTAGTTACCTGCTCTTGCATCTTGGGCCATTGACTACTTTTCCCTGCCCATTTGTCTGTGGATGGAATATTGTAGATCTCTTTAACTTTGTGCCCATATTCTCCCATAGTGTAGTCTAGAATGCACTGAGAAATCTTGTGTCCCTGTCTGAAATGATGCTCCTTGGTATTCCAAAATGAACCTAGACCTGTCCAAAGAACGAGTTTGTTGCTTCTTACCCGCTGATGGTATTTTTACAGGGCATCAGAACACACATCTTGTTGAACTTGTCAACTACCATGAACGAGTGGTCATGTCCCTTTCTAGTTGTTGGTAAACCTCCCACAATGTCCATGGAAATGCTTTCCCAAGGACGAGTAGGTACAGGTTGTTGGAATTATGATACATGTGTTGTACTTGATGGCAACCCACTTGTAGCAAAACAACTCACTTGTATATGGTATCTAGATGAATCTACGTAACTAGGTGAATCTACAGGAGAGATATCAGATGTGGCAGAATGTATGGCAGTTCAAAGGAATCATTTCATAAGTAATATGGAAAATTACAGTGTAACAGGTCTATTCATAAGTAACAGGAAGATGGAACTTAGGTCTACTAATCAGAATAAAGAATGTAAAGGAAAAGGTTGATGTAAAGCAGTTTAAGAAGTATATGCAGGTCTACTTAGTCAAAACAATGTATACAGGTTAGTCCACAAAACAAAAAGAGCGTATACATATACACGCACTCTCTCAGGAGGAAAAGCATGTACATGTTGGAAAACCAAGGTTTTGGTCCGACGTATTTGGTCCAAGGTATTTGGTCTGAGGTATTGACCCTAAGTATTTGGTCCAAGGTATTGGTCCTAAGTGCTTTTGGTCTGAGGTATTGCAAAAGGATCTAAGTATATAAGGAGGAGAAGATCAAAGGGCTAAGGGCACAAGTAATGAATATCTTATGAAGTGTCATATCAAAAGAAAATATGCATGTTATGGGTTTCTGATGCTTTGCTTGATCTAGACTAAATATGCACCTGAGCATTTGATGATGGATGAGATCTAATGATGGACCAAGATCATAATGACTTATTATTATTGAATGATCTAATATTGGGCCAGATTTGATTATGTACACCTATTTTATTCTTTAAATATCATGATCTAGTTTTGTCTGAAGTCTAGAGGTGCAGCGAAGTTATGAAGTAAGTATTTGCAGATCTGTACGCTGGTTCACTTTGATGAAGGTGCGTATACACGTTGGTTCGGCTCTTCCAAGTAGCGTATGAAAAAGAAAAGCTTGATGTTCAAGGATGACTGGTCTATCAGATCAATGTTGTTGTTTTATTGTTGTCTGTTAATGAAGTCTTCTTAGATCTGAATGTCAAACTGAATGAATAAGGAGTTTGATATTTGATATACTGATTGTATAAGTGAGAAGAAGTGATCTTTGTTGCTACCTGTGTAAAGCTCTTGTTGGACACCTAATCCTCAATGGGTTAGTGTGGAAGCTGAATGGACAAAAGGAGTCTAAGAGACCTTGGGATGTGAAACCCAACGGTCACAAAAATGTACTATAAATGTATATCTCCTGTTAATAAAAAAAATGTACTTTCATGTTTTATCATTAATATTTCTCTTGCTGCCCATGTGTGTTTAACATGGTATCAGAGCAAGCCTATTCCTGCCCTGCATAATTATTTTGAGCCATCTGTTTTATGGCCCTTATGTGCAGATCATTTCATGAATATTTTCTCAGCTAAATTTTAGCTGCAACCTGTCATTTCTCCAGCGCCATTTTTGGCCTCTCTCTGCCATTCTGAATCTGGCCCTCTATGTGATAATGGGTAACGCTTGGTATTCCCATCGAATACCTGCCCCTACAGTGTTGTGAGCGCTCCATTGCCAGCATTCCTACAGTGCTGCCAGTGTTTCTGTGCAGCGTGAGATTTGACAACGGAAATCTGGTATTACACTGCCCCCAGCCTGTCTGTCAGTTTGAATAATTAAATTCCGTCTCTGCCTCAGAAACGCCCGTCGACCTCTGTGCATTCCCGATTTCTTTTATTTCGGAGAACTCACCGGGATTTTTAAAACGCTCCACCATTCAGCTGTTATTCCAGAGGAAATTCACAGTGTTCATGTGCATTGTATGCGAGGAATTGAATTGGGTATATATGATTATTCGTGGTGTATCGTGACGTGCCCGATCTAGCTATCCAGACAATCTTGTTCACCTTGTGTTTCCCATAGCTCCAGAGTTCTGTCCTGCATGTTGCATTTATGATTTGGGTTTTTCAGTCAGCTTAATTTGGGTACAGCTGGGTCTATTTGTGGGTGTAGTGGGCATCATTTTATGATCAAAACCTCTGAATCGCTGGGTACTTTTCCTTTTGGGCTTCAGTCTGATTCTGCTATCTGGTCGAGTTCTGGCTGGGTATTTTTTCAATCTGCAATCCGGTCGGATATTTTTAACTATTTGCCAATTTCCCACAAATTTGTTTTGGATCTAATACCTGACTATGCCGAGGAAAGGAGAATGACAAGGCGCTGTTGCTGAAGAAGACCTCCACGCAGCGTAACCGTGGTGCCTCAACTATTGAGAAGCCAAGCCAAGTGAAGGGAGCTCGGAGCCCGTGCGTTGATTAAATATTAGAATCCTTGAGCTGATATAGCCATGTGGATTGAAGTCAAATGTTGCATTAAAGATCGATAATACGCTGGTGTGTTACTGTTTTGAATGGGCTTGTATTACCTCTCTGTTGCGCTGACTATGGTCATGGGGTTTATCCCATACTCCGCACGATATACAACTACAAAAAAAAGCTTAAGCACTTCTCCAAATTAAGGTATATAAGCAGTTGAACGCTGCTTCGATTAAGGTATATGAACGTTGTTCCATATACGCAGTCCAGAACCTGTTCACATATATACAAAGCCCAGAAGCTGTTCCTGGTATCAGAAGCGGTTTCTCTTGATGGATCGGAAATGGATGGGAGGCAAATAAGAGTGAATGTAGCCAAGACAAAGCCTGCCAGCTTTTGATTGTTGAAGCATGGCCCTTTTGCTACACTTCTTTACTTGAAGCTTGCTTTCAGCTTAGCTTTTCCTTTAATCACTAGTTCTTGTACTACAGTTTTAGACGGCAAGGATATTTGCTATCCTCTTGACAGAACAAGAGGTTGTTTATGACATTCAATAGATGAATAACTTTTTTGTATGATTGTTGTCGTGTGTGTTAGTGTCAGTCTTTCCAGCCTTCCTCTAGTGATCAAATATGCTCTTACAAAGTGGTCTCAGAGTGTCCAGGTCAAATTTTGTCATTTCAAAGAGTTTTCAAGCAAAATTTGGTCACTAGGCATTAGGTCTAGGGTTTGCTTTCACTCTTTTCAAAGTTGCCCAAATGCCAATCTATGTCACTATTCAGCTGAGTCTATCATCATTCATAGGGTTTTCATTATCATGTCAGTGTCTAATGAGTCATTTTACATCTTGTTCATGCTTCAGTTGCGCCTAGGCAAGGTCATTTCCCTCTCCTAGGGTTTTGAAAGCTAATTTCTCTTGGATGGTCAAATCACTAGAAAAACTTGTATCCAGATGTTCATACACCTTCCCCTATCATTAAAGTACCTTATTAAATGCTTCCCATCCCTTAGATCCGCCAAATTCCTCATTTTCGCACAAACCCTAGTTTCTTGCTACAACCTGGCAATTTTCTAGGTTGGGCCTGTGTTTTGCCCTTTTGGACCCCTTCCCCTCACTCGATCTCCACGATTCCACTTTCCCCTGCTTCCTAACATCCCTCCCTACTTCCAAAAATTTCCCCAAGAATTTAGAAGCCTCTTATCCCCTTCATTTCGCTTCATTTCGACAAAATTCCTTGTTTCACACATCGGGATAAGTTTCACTCAAAAGATGTTTCAGAGAAATCAAAGATGAATTTTGGAAAAATGAGAGAGGTTTTTGTCCACAACATGCCAAAGAATAAAAACCTCCTTCACTTTTTACACAGGTGTCATGGTTTTATAGAAATGTCAAAAATATAATCGCCAGATCCAAGGAGGTTGAGCAAAGCACTAAAACGGAGAAAAAAGCTCGATCCACTCCAAATTTTGGCCAAAGCCTCTTTGACTGAGCATGGTACTTGATTGAAGACTCCCAGCCCAAATTTCAAGAAATTTGGAGAAAATTTTGTCAATTGTGAATTTTTTGTGCCAAACACAGGTTTTTGCCCTCAACGCGTAGTGCGCCGCGCGCGACCCTTAAGATGGGCAACTCCTTTTCAGGAAAACTCAGCATTTTTGGATTTTTCATGCAAAAATACACTTTCTCATAAATTTCCAAGAAATTTCACCAAGTTTTGAGCCTCCAGAAGGTCAAAAAACATGCAAAAAATGACTTTCTGCCACTTTTTTGACACACAGGAAGCAGTCTTGGGAGATTGCAATTTTGGAGGGGGAAATGGACACAAAATTCCGAAATTCCACTTGGGTTGGAAAGTAGACATCCATACCTTTCCAACAAGCCCACTTTTTCCTCATTTGGACACCTGGAAGTGCCTCAAAAGTTGCTCCAAAGGCGCGCTACGCGTTCAGAATCAGGGCGCTACGCGTTGGGCAATTTTCACAGAAATGCACCTACAGCTCAGCAAAACGCAGTTTTGACTGGATTTGACTTTTTGGAGTGGATTTTGATCCTCCTTGTTGTAAATGATGTAATTTTATGATACTTTGACACTTATTTATCTCTTCTAGAAGATTCATTCATGAAATAGGCAAAAATTTAATGAATGAATTGGTTTCCTAGCTTATAGAGGCAAGTTGTTTTGACTGCCTAGATTCTAGTGCTCAGTTTGGAATTGGTTGAAACAGCTCCTAGGATAGTGAGCTCGACCCCTAGAGGCAAGGAAATATGTTAGATTTCCTATATTATGTACTTTCTTGGTCATTTTCATGGTTGGACTCTTGAGGGAGAAGCTTCTATTGTATTACTCATTGTATCTCTGCAATTTTGGAAAAGGAAGAAAGACCAGGGTTTTGCAGTCCTTTTTGGGATTCCTGTGGTTACATGTATTGATGGTGTGTTTCTCTTTGTACTTGTAAGTTTTTTATGTGAATCATCTTCTTACTTTTCCTTCTGCAAGTTAGGCAAATGAAGTGTTAAAGTAGAATTCATGATTGCCATGCTCTGCTTTTAAGTTTGCTTAATATCAATGTTTTCATCTGTTTAAGGAGAATTCAAGGTGATTTCTTGCTCTCCTTGGCTCCTCACCAGTCATTCTCATCCATCCAACTCTTTTAAAGGCATCAATACAGTCTCCTATCTTGCCCCAAAGAGCCCCCTGCAAAAACTGTGTCCAATCCCCGCACCCAAAATTTCCTTTCCCCGATTTTCCACCAAAATCCTAAAAATCTCAAATCAAATCAGTTTACTAGCCTAAAATCAGTGTTCTTTATTGGTTATCTCCACCCTTTGAATATCTTTGCCAAGATATACCGGAGAGAGCCCTCTCCTGCCCTGTAGGGCTAGCTACGAGGCTAAGTGGTTTGATGTTGCCTTAGAGTTTGCCTTTCTCAGCCTGAGGTGAAATTTCAAGCGCTAACAGTGTGCTTACATAAATGGAAGTTTATTAGCATTGTATTTTGTGTTGCTCAACTTCAAACGGAGCAAACTTTCTCTTCTTTCTAAAGTTATTTACAATAACAGCCATTTTTAGATTGCTGGAAGTTAGTCTTTGCTCTCGGGCTTGCTATGGATGGTAAGGCACCGTGGCTTTGGACTGGTGCGCATCAAAGTCTGTTGAAAAGAGGAACGAGGAACAAGGAATGTTGCCATCTATTGGTATACACCCACATTGCTCCATACATACATTTACACTTGAGCTCCTGCCATCAAAGTCTGTTGAAACAAGGAACGAGGAATGATGAAACCGATGCGCTGTACATTGAATGTTTATTACAGTATGCATTATTTTTGTGTTGTCCATATGTGTTGTATAACACTCTGGTGAATGTTTGTGCTGTCTTGCATTGCGGTCTTACACTCAGAGCATTGTCCATTAACACTCAGAGCGTTGCCCATATATTTATATGTGTTCTTTAACGCTGATCAGTTTTGAGTATTACGTTGAATGAAACGTTGAATGTGTTGAATGCCTGTCTAACATGGCAGCTTGAAAGATCGAGCGGGAATCTCACACTGTTTGGTAGCTCAACAACACTTACAGAGCCTTGGCCTGGGCTCCCACCTTGCTCGTCTCATACTGATTGCAGAATTTGACAGTAAAACCAGCAGATGCCCTGGCACATTTGGTAACGTTGCAGAGTGCCCTGTTTGCTTGTGTAGAATTGTTGGAGAATTTGATCAGATTCGTAAGCTGCGTTGCTCTCATATATTTCACAAATCTTGCATTGATAGATGGATGGATTGTGGCCAGCGGGCCGCTTTCCCTCTTTGTAGGTTGTCAATTTTATCAGATGAAAGAGCCATGAAAATGGAGCAGCAACTGACAGAGGAACTTTTGCTCTGGTTCCGCTGAAGAGGAGCTAGTTTTTTGGGTGAAATAGTGAGGATCCAGAAATATTGTACTTACTTCTGCTGAATTTTTTGTATACGGGAGGATATCATATAGGGTAGTCCGTTCATGATCCATTTACAGAATTACAAGTCTATATTAATCTCTACGAACTGTTTCATGTCTCACCATGGTTTTCAGTGATTGATCAGTGTAACTGTTAAATTTAGCTAAATAATATTTTGTTGAACATATAGTTCTTTTGTGTTCAATCAGAGTTGCGCAGCGGAAGCGTAGTTTTCACTGTTGAGTTACTCTTTGAAACCCTTGGAAAATTTTATGGGATTTGAACTACTTTCTTGTAGAAGAAGTGGAACTATTGTGGGTCAAGCTTGAGTAAACCTCTTCACTTTATTTTAAGGAAACCGCGAGAGTTAACTGTAAAATTTGTGAAATATATGTAAGGACCATTGATGAAGTCCTCAATAGAAAGAAACTGTGAAATATAGAATAGCGGCAGAGGTTTTCTGATTCAAAAGGGAAGGAGTATTTGAAGGATCCAAGCAAGTTTGCAGTTGCTGCTGCCCCAGTTGTGGTATTAAAACTCATTATAGTCTCTGTCTACATATATATACATTGATTCCTTGATTCATTTGCTGCACATTTGTAAAGGATATTGTTGTGCACTGTGAGTGGGTATTACTTTTCTACACTGAGTAGTAGTTGTGATCAGTTTTTAAGGTGTAAATCTGACATTGAAGAAAGAAAAAAATGGCTAGAATCAGTGAAGTATTAGAGTTCCTCAAAACTTTGATGTTGTCTACTACTCATAATACATTAAAAGTCAATAAAGTTTTTCTCAAAGACATTCAGGTCTGTCTACAAAATGCACAGGAAAAGATCGATTTTTTGCATCTTGAATCTCAGCTACAGCAGGAAGAATTGCAGCAATGGAGTCATCATTCTGAACCTGTTTCTGTTCAGAACATTGAAATAGAATCCCATAAGCAGCAAGTTGATTCAAATCCAGTGCCCAAGGAAGCAGCAAAGTCACATGCAGATGCAGAAGTTCAGTCTGCACGTCCCAAGCCAATCATCAGACCTTGGGAAGAGCTTGTCCATAACAAGCATAGAACAGGTCTTGGATATGACAAGGACTTGTCCTTTCATATTCCAGACTACGCCAAGCCCATTCAGTTTCAGAGTGCTGGATTCATTCATGACAGTTCACCTGCTCCTCATGACAGTTCACCTCCAACTATTCCAGACTCTGCCCCTCTTCCACAGCAGCAACAACAACAACAACAACAGATTGTGAAATGCCAACACTATGACCAAGTTGTCCATTTTAAAGATCATTGTTTTGATCTTCATCCATGTAATCATTGTCATAAAACCACCCATTCTTCACACAGATGCTTCAGAAACAAACGTCCTGCAAGAACAAATATTCATCTTGGATGGATCGCTTCTTGGCAATGGGCATCAACAGCCAAGAAGATATTCCAAACACATGTCAGAACTTGTTCTAGAGTATTGAACAGTCTTGCAGTTGAGTTTTCTCCATCATCTCACCTTGTATCTGACAGGGGGGGAAATGATGGTCATCTACAAGTTTCAAAGTCACATCAAGCGAGCCTAAGCCAAAACCTGCCACACCAGTTTCAAAATTGTAGCCAGAAACAAAGATGCCTGTGAACATGCCTTCAGTTGGCAATCTGGGACACTTCCTCTAGTAGAAGACTTCAGCTTTGGAAGAATTCCAGGAACAAAATTGAGGACACTTCCTCTAGCAGAAGACTCCAGCTTCTTGCTAGTTTTGGAAGAGTTCCAGGAATTGCATTGAGCATTCTAGAGTTGTTGGTCATCCTTAAACCATCATAGGTTGAGACTTCCCTTTTCAGGTTGAAGTTCTCCCTTTTATGCGAGGTGAGACCTCCCTTTCATGGTTGAAGGTTTTCCTCTTCAAAAAATAGGAGCACTTCCTCTAGCATAAGACTTCAGCTTCTTGCCAGTTTTGGAAGAGTTCCGGGAACTACACTAAGCGTTCCACTATTGGTGGTCATCCTTAAACCACTACCCTTTATACCAACATTTCAGAGAGCACATTCAGCCTAGTGTTGCCATGCATTTTTGCACATTTTGTGTTACAACTCTCTTCTTGGACTCATACATAACCCTTCGGATTAAGGGGGGGAATGTTGGACACCTAATCCTCAGTGGGTTAGTGTGGAAGCTGAATGGACAAAAGGAGTCCAAGAGACCTTGGGATGTGAAACCCAATTGTCACAACAATGTACTATAAATGTATATCTCTTGTTAATAAAAAAATGTACTTTCATGTTTTATCATTAATATTTCTCTTGCTGCCCATGTGTGATTAACAGCTCTGTAAGTTGACATTAGATGTTCGGTATATTTATGGTTGGTACAGACTTGATTCAAAAGTTATGTTTGCAGTAGCTTTGGAGGTATACACAGGTTTGATTAACAGAAGTAGCGTATACATGCAGTTTGGGTTTAACCAAGTAGCGTATATAGTCTAATGCATGGTTTCTGAGGTTACTCCTAGTTATGAATGATGATGCAGGTTATGGGTTTTTGATGCTTTGTTTGATCTGAACTAAGAATGCACCTATGCGGTTGATGGGGGATGAGATCTAATGATGGATCAGGATCATGAGACCTAAAATGAATTATTATTATATGGTTTGATCATGGATAGTCTAGATCTGAATGCTAATGTGTGATTTACACTGTAAATGTTTTGATTTGGGTATGACTGAAGTCCGGAATAGTTGTGATGTTTTAAGTTAGCATTTGTAGATCTATACGTTGGTTCGCTTCGGTGAAAGCGAGTATACACGCTGGTTCAGCACATCAAAGTAGTGTATACATTATGAAATATGATGGTTGGAGTTGCAGTTTGTTTTGGTTGTTAATACAAAGTTATGGGTTCTGCCTTGTGTTCTGGTGACAGTGGTCTGAATGTTCAAATTGATTGATTGTGATTTGCTTCAGTGATGATGGGTTTTCAGTGATTGATTCAGTTATGGTTGATTCAGAGATTGATGATTGAGTTTCAGTGGTTGGTTGAAGAAGATGTATTTGATGGTTGTATTCTAATGGTGACTCATTATGAGGTTCAATGTTGTTGATGGGTCCAGTATGAAAATTTGATGAAACCTGGCCTTCAGATTGTGGTGTTGTGTTCCAGGAGTATCCAGTCTAAAAATTTATGAAACGTGGTCCCTGGAGAAGAGAGAAGTTCATATCCTTCTGTAATCTGGCGGCTATGTATTGGTAAACATATCGGCCAGTACAAGAGCCAGGGGGTTGGATCTCCCTTCCAGTAACAACTGGAAAACGAGTTAAGGTTGGAGCATTCTGTAGGCTAGCGCCTATGTACTAGTAAACGGATGGGCTAGTACAAGAGATATGGGGTTGTAGCTCCCTTCCAGAAGAAGCTGGAGAACGAGAGAAGGTTGTAGCCTTCTGATTATGGAAATGAAAAAGTTATTTATTTGTAAATATTGATTCACCCCCACCCCAGTATTATTTCCAACAAAGGTAAGGGATGATACAAACCTTGTTTCTTGTTGCTAGGCTTGTTGGTACAACAAAGCATGCATCCTCTTATGAACCTAGTTACTTGCTCTTGCATCTTGGGCCAATACACATACCTCTGCAAGTTAGCCATGGTCTTCTCTACACCAAAGTGCCATGCAACCTTGGAGGTGTGAGCCTCTCTAATTAGCTACAAATGCTCACCTTTAGGAACACATAGATTATCCATACTAGAGATGGTAGTCAACGGTGTTGTCGCCATCGTGCACTTGAATCTGACTCTGCAACTAATGATACACCTCCTTGAAGTCCTCGTCTTTTGAATATGCCTCTTTGTATGCATCATGGGTGAATGTCTCCATGTGCATAAGATTCCACGAAGCTATAAGCTTTGATGTGGGTGGTCTTGAAATCATATCAGCCAAAATTTTTGTGCTACCCTTCTTATAATTGATCACCAAATGAAATTGTTGTAAAAACCCCATCCACTTGTAATGCCTGGTCTGTTGTAGCTTATTCTAGGCTTGCAAGTACCATAACGATTGGTGATCTGTGTGGATTATTGTCTCCTTTCCCATCAGATAGTGCTTCCACTTCTTCACATATTGCACCATGGCATAGAGCTCCTTATCGTAGGTAGGGTAATTAAGAACTGCCCCATGAAATACATCAGAATGGTAGAAAATGGGCCTTCCTCCTTGCATCAAGACAATTTCCATAGCATACCCACTTGCATTTGTCTCCACTTCTAAGGGCCGTTGCAATTTTTGTAATGCCAAAACTGGTGCTTGACTGATGTTCTTCTTTAGCTCCTCGAAATCCTTCTACTGACATTTTCCCCACTGGAAACTCTTGCCACTTGCTATTATGGCATGGAGCAGTGATGCTACCACTGAAAATGAGGCTATAAATTTCCTCAGTTATTGTGTTGCGCAAATGAAACTCCTCACCTCATAAACATTAGTGGGCACCAACCATTTCATGGCGGCCTCCATATTGGAAGGATCTCCTTCATGGTGGCCTCCTTCTTGGAAGGATCTATCTTTAGCTCTCCTCCATCGAATACATACTCCAGATACACCAAGGATTGTTGCGCAAACTCACACTTCTTGAGATTTTCTAGTAGTTGGTGCTTCTTCAATGTTTCCAGCACTTGCGTAAAATGTGAAATATGCTCCTCCCAAGTAGCACTATATACTAGTATATCATCCAGATAGACAATAACAAATGAATCTATAAAAGGGTGCAGTATGTCATTCATTAATCTCATAAATGTAGTTGGCGCATTACATAGGTCAAATGGCATAGCCAACAGCTCATACAAACCTTGCCTGGTTTTGAAGGCGGTCTTTTATGTATCTTCTTCTTTGACTTGAACCTAGTGATATCCAGACTTCAAGTCTAACTTGGTGAAATACTTTTCTTGTTGCAACTGAACTAGTATATCACCTATCCTTGGCATGGTATATCTATTCTTAAGCATGATTTTATTCAACACATTGTAATCTATACACATCCACCAAGTCCCATCCTTATTTGGCACAATGATGATGGGTGACCCACATGGTGATGTACTTGGTCGAATGACACCCTGTTACAACAGTTGCTGCAATTGTTTATTCACCTCACTTGCTTCTATAATAGACTGACTGTACGGCCCAATATTTGGCAATGGGGAGTCTGGCAATAGCTGGATATCGTGCTCCAATTCTCTCTTAGGTGGCAACCCTTTAGGCTCTCAGAACACATCCTTGTATCCTTATAACAACTCCTCCAATTGTTGTTTATGTTTCTTAGTACACCCCTCGAGGGATGACTTGCCTCTTATTGACTCCTCTTCAGACTGACTATCTCTTAAAAACAATAAAGCATACTTCTTGCTAGCACTGATCAATTTCTCAGCTTGGTTGGCACTTACTAGTGAAATTTTTGACTTGCCTTTGTGAGCGTTGATGATGAATGATTTTCCATCCTTGATGAGCTAGTACCGGTTAGCTCTCCTCATGAATATTGCATCACACATGTACATGTATGGACTCCCAAACACTGTTGGGTTGAGTTATATTATTTCCACGACTGTTGGGTTGTGTTGTATGGACCTACCTATGGTTTTGTGCATGGTTTTCGCACATGGTCTTGGATATGATGGTTTTCGGTCCATGGTATTGGATGCTTCGGCATGTATATATATGTATTGTAACATTGAAAGGAAAATAATGAAAAAATCAAGCTGATAGTCCCGGTTTTGGGATCCAGGGGAAAATCTCTGTGTATATGTGTTTTATGTGTTATGCTCTCGCATTTGTTTATTTTCTGTTCTTAGAATTCGTATGCAGGTAATTTTTGTACGGGGTTAAAACCTACATTTGGTATCGAAGCTATTTTAGCTTCAAGGGGATGCCTTTGTTGCTGAGGGGTTTCGCTCGAGCCTGTTGTAGACCCTATTCAGTGGGAGATCTGCGGGATCGATTCTGGTGGTGAAAGAAGATGACGAGCAGTGGAAATATAGAGATCAAAAAATTTAATGGTCAAAGTTTTGAGTTATGGAAACTCAAGATGGAGGATCTGTTGGTGGATAAAGTTCAGTGGATCGCAGTAGATCTAGGTACTAAACCAATGGGAGTGTCCGATGAAGAATGGAAGAAGTTGGATCGGAAGGAAAAGAGCACAATACAATTGTGTGTCTCAGATTCAGTATTGTTGAATGTATCAGGGGAAGCTATGGCAAAGGCTTTATGGGACAAGTTAGGGACTTTGTACCAATCTAAGTCTCTGGTGAATAAATTGTTCCTATGGAAAAATATGTATAACCTGAGGATGAAAGATGGAGACTCGGTGACAGAGCATATAAATGCATTTAATATTGTGGTAAGTCAGTTATTTTTTGTTGATATTAAAATTTCAAATGAGGATAAGTGCATTAGTTTGTTGTGACGAAGGAGATGAGACAAAAAAATATGGAGAGACAGAATGGTGATGCCTTGTCTATACGAGGATGGTCCCAAAACAGAATCAAAAATAAGTCATCAAGTGGGAGACCTAAATCTAGAGGGAGATCTAAATCTCCAAGAAAACATGTAAAGGTGGTTTGCTGGAAATGCGAAAAGGAAGGGCACTACAAAAGGGGCTGTAGATCTAAAGCTCCTAACAAAGGAAAGTGATATGATGATGCTCCTTCTGCAGAGGTGAAAACCACCTCTCATGAAGGTGGGGATGTGTACTTGGCTTCTTCAAGTACACATGTAGATCATGAGGCATGGTTGATTGACTCAAGTGCATCCTTTCACTTCACTCCCCATAGAGAGTGGTTCTCCAAGTATGAGAAATACGATGGTGGTGATGTCTTCTTAGGGGACAATAGGGAGGCTAGAATTGTTGGTCGTGAAAAAGTAAAGTTGAAGTTGCAAGGTGGAAGGGTTAGAACACTTCCGGGTGTTCTGCATATTCCTACATTCGCCAGAAATATGATTTTTGTATGCAAGCTGGATGATGCAGGTGTAGAAATATTGTTTGGGAAGGATACCTGCAAGATGGTTCTAGGAGCACTGGTATGGATGAGGGGAGTTCGGATTGGAGCTCTGTACAAACTGCAAGGTAGAAATGTTGTTGATGGGTGCAACAGTTCTGTGGTTCTTGAATGTGGAGCAGAAAATCTAGTGGTCTCTAGAGAGAAGACCACGTTGTGGCATCAAAGGCTTGGACATATTGGAGAGAAGGGCCTTCGAATACTTCATGGTAAAGGTATGGTAGAAGGTATGAGTAATAACTCTCTGGATTTTGATTTCTATGAAAATTGTGTGTATAGGAAGCAGAATCGAGTTAGTTTTCCCTCTCGTGGTAAGAGGGCGAAATAGATATTAGATCTTGTGCACAGTGATGTGTTTGGACCTCTAAAGGTTCCATCACTGGGTAAGTCTATGTACTGTGTATCATTTATAGATGAATTCTCAAGGAATACATGGATATATTTCCTTAAGAAGAAATATGAAGTCTTTGACAGGTTTAAAGAATTTAAGGCTCTGGTGGAAAACCAGAAAAAGAAGAAGATAAAGGTGTCGAGGTCAGATAATGGTGGAGATTTTTCCAATAAGGAATTTGAAGAATTTTGTAAGAAGTGTGGTATATCATGGCAGAAGACTACTCCATACACACCTGAGCAAAATGGAGTTGCAGAAAGAATGAACAAGACGTTAATGGAAAGGGAAATAAGCATGCTCAGTGGTGTCGGGTTAGGACAGGAATTTTGGGCATAGGTAGTGGAGACAACACGTTACCTTGTCAACAGATCACCTTCATCAGCGTTGGAGGATAAGACTCCACAAGAGGTGTGAACTGGTAAGAAACCCTCTCTTTCACATCTGAGGGTATTTGGATGTGATGCATATCTACATGTTCCAAAGAAGAAAAGAAGAAAACTGGATTGTAAATCTGAAAAGTGCATCTTTATTGGGTATAAGGATGGTTTAAAGGGTTATAAGCTTTGGAACCCTGTAACAAGGAAGGTTGTGTACAGCCGAGATGTGGTGTTCAGAGAGGATGTTATTAAACATGAAGTCCAACCAAAGGAACCTAAGAAGATAGAGTTTGAGCTAAGGAGGAAGAATCAAACTCTACGTTAGAAGATGAAGAGCCACAAACTCCAGGTGTGAGAAGATCAGTTCGAGAAAGAAGGAAACCAAAAGTTATTGTCCATCTGCTTTCTGCTCAAATTTTGCTTTATCTATTACTGATGATGATCTCAGAACTATCCAGGAAGCAGTAGATTCAGAGGATGGAAAACTTTGGAAAGAGGCCATGGTTGATGAAATGGCATCTTTGCACAAAAATGAGGCATGGGATCTGGTGGAGTTGTCGGCTGGAAGGAAACCCATTGGCAGTAAATGGGTGTTCAAGAAGAATACAAATGCAGAAGGAAAGGTGGAGAAATACAAAGCTCAGTTGGTAGCAAAAGGTTATTCCCAGGTGCCGGGAATTGATTTTGGTGATATTTTTTCTCCTATTGCCAAGGTAGCTTCTATTAGATTACTTTTATATGTTGTTGTTTCTTTTGATTTTGAGGTAGAATAGATGGATGTGAAGACAACATTTCTTCACGGGGATCTGGAAGAGGAGATCTACATGAAGCAACCTAAAGATTTTGTGGTGAAGGGTAAGAAATAACTGGTATGCAAGTTAAAGAAGTCTTTGTATGGGTTAAAACAGTCACCAAGGATGTGGTATCAGAAATTTGATACATTTATATGGGGACTTGGCTTCACCAGAAGCAAAGCATATCACTGTGTGTATTTTAAATTAATTGGTGACCGTGTTATTTATCTCATCTTTTATGTGGATGATATGTTGTTGGTTGGAAATGACAAAGAAATTATCCAGGATTTAAAGACCCAATTGTCCTCCAAATTCGACATGAAAGATCTTGGTGTTGCAAACTATATTTTGGGCATGGATTTTAAAAGAGATCGGGCAAAGAGGAAGCTCTGGTTAAACCAGAGGAAGTATGTCAAGACAATATTGCAGAGGTTTAATATGCAGGATAGTAAACCGGTGCAGTTTCCTATTCCTGTAGGTGTAAATTTATATGTTGAACAGTGTCCCAAGACACAAGAAGAGGAAGAGGACATGTCCCGTGTTCCATATGCAAGTGCAGTCGATAGCCTAATGTATGCGATGGTTTGTACTAGACCAGACATTGCACATGCAGTGGGAGTATTGAGCAGGTTTATGTCAAAACCAGGGAAGGAGCACTAGACAACAGTGAAGTAGGTTTTCAAGGATTTGCATGGCACTAGTGATTATGTCTTGTGCTACCAAGGAAGACCAGGATTGGACAGAGTGTTGGATATTTGTGGCTTTGTTGATGGAGACTGGGTTGGAGATCTGGATCAAAGAATATCTACAAGTGGGTATGTGTTTAACCTATTTGGAGGTGCAGTCAGTTGGATGAGTAAGAAACAATCTATAGTGGCATTGTCAACTACAGAGGCAGAATACATGGCATCCTCTCATGCAAGCAAGGAAGAAGTTTGGTCGAAGAGATTGTGTTCAAGTATGGGGTTAGTACAGGGAGCTATAAGGATATACTGTGACAACCAAAGTGCAATTTTCTTAGCAAAGAACCCTGCTTATCATTCAAAGACAAAGCACATTGATGTTCAGTATCACTTTGTGAGGGATCATTTTTGTACGGGTTTAAAGCCTACAAACACAACTACACATACATCCATATCTACTTCATCAATAAAATTAGCACAGATAGAAAATCTAATTCTGCATTGTTTTGTTACCTTCAACTTTGCACCCTTATTTACCCATCCTAGTGGATATGGGTTTAGATGATCACGGACTTCCAACCCCAACTTCTTGACCAGATTTGCTGCAAATGAGAATCACCTGTGATCCTGAGTTAAACAGATCATCAATCTTTGTCTTCTTGACCTGTACCTTTATATGAAAGAGTTTGGTCATTTCTCTCTCTTCCTATTGCTAAAGGCTACTTAGATTCACCTCCTTCTGCACTGATGTATAGACGATCTTCTCACCCACCTCTGAGCTTCTTTCAACTTGGTTTCTAGAGTCAGTGACCTTGAGATTCTTCTTCTTATTTCTTTCTTCTTGTTCTTTGGGTTTAGCTCTAGATGCAACTTTCAACACTTCTCCTTAGTATGGCCATCAATATTGCAGTGGTTGCAAGGATCTTTGCACTGGTGTGTTGTGCGTGCCATATTTTTATCTCTCCCCCTTTTTTCTTCTTCTTCCCCTCCTTAGAAGCTTCCTGTTGCTCCTCCTACTTTGATCCACTTGATTGCACTCTTTTTAGGCCTATGTTCTCTAAGTACTATGCCCGTGCACAAGCCTCATCCACCGATTTGGACTTGAACAACATCATTTTCTCACACAGATGACGGTGTAGACCCCCCAAATAATTAAGTACATCTGGGTTCTTTGGAGAGATACCCAACATTATAGCCATCTTCCTGAATTTTTTGGTGTACTCCTGCACACTTTGGCCCAACTTTTGCCTAAAATGCCACCGGACCCTTTGGTCCTCCACGTACCCAATGGGATAAAACTGTGACTTAATGAGGGTTTTGAAATCCCCTCACTTAACCACTAGAGGTTCTCCCTCCAACCTTAGGTTTTTTGTGTGTCTCTCCCACCAAGTCAGTGCATGGCCCTTTAATATTAGCCACGAGAATGAGATCTTTTTTCCTTCCTCAATCTGATGGATGCTGGAATAAACTTCCAGTTGTTGCAGCCATTGGTTCAGCTTCAAAGCATCAATCTCGTCATGGTACGACTTGATATTGGCTTTTGATTCCATATTGAACAAGGATTGATTCACGACACTTGAGTTGTGTTGATATTTTACGGGTTCTTTCTTTGATTGGTTCTCCATGTCCTCCTGATCTCCCAATCCCCCTTATGGTTTGTCCTATGCATTCAAACCCCCATCTTCTCCAAATATCCCTAGCTTATTGCTTAGGGCTTCCATGAGGAGGTTTATATTGTCATTTATATTTGCGACTTGTTGTTCAAGCTGCAAAAACTGCACCTCTGCGGGATCACGAGGTTCGTTTACATATTTGTCAGCCATGATTAGGGTTTTACAATTTTCATCCCCACCAATTTATATCCCTGCAATCTCCACATAATACCCAAAGAAACCTACTTTGATACCAAATGATCCGTAAATTTCCGTGGATATTCCACTGGACAGTTCGTCACAAGAGATCTAATAATATTATATTAAAACTCTGAGAATCCTACACTATTACAGCTATTAAACTTTAATATATGTGGATTTAACTATAATTAGCGCATGCATGCAAATGGAAATTATGCAAAAAACTAGAGAACGACAAAAACAATCTCACACACACATAAGACACAAGATATAATCTCTCAGAAACCCTTTCGGGAGAAAACCCAGCTAGAAGGTGAGGCCGCTTCGCTCTCTTTCTCTATCTGGAAATATGGCTATAGGTATAAAGAAGTAATGCATGTGGCCCGTGGGTTGCTATAGTACAAAAACCCTCTGTGTTTAATCTACCTCCTATCTCTCATGGCTATCTTTTCTTAGCTATGGAACAAAATTCTCTCGAAAGAATGGAATGTCTCTTCCTCCTTGTGGCTCTATTATAACACAATCGATAGCCTACTAGTGGTTAAGTTTGACTACATCAAATCTTAACTAGAGTTACAAAATAGACTCTTCTAGAGTATTTTACATCACAAACACGTGGCTAGCCCCATTTACATTAATAATGGGGGTTGACGCAACATCCTTGAAGTATAGGTCTGGAAACAGGAAGGTCAACTTCTGAGTGGCATAACTTTTGCATACGGACTCCGATTGACGTGCTTCTTGCACCGTTAGAAAGGTATTTGTGTGTAGAATAAAATGAAAAGTTGTTGTAATACAACGACAAATTTTCACCCACAAAAAACATCATTTGATGCCTCAAAATGCTCCTGTAAGGTTTCAAACCCCGTTTCGCCAAACTAGGTCTTGCCAGTAAAATCGGTCTCGTGAGCTGATTCCCCCATTTTTCCACTCCAAATGAATCGATATGGATGACAAAAAATATAATGATCCAATTCGGATCATTGATTGATACTTCTACATTATCATTGTTCAAGGAGAAAATAAGTTAATAATTGGTGTGATATTGATTCAGCTCCCCCCTACCCCCCTCCCCCAAGTATGATTGTGTTCTTACAGAAATAATATCTTTGACATTTTGCAGAAACTAGGTGTAAATATTCACTTATCAAAAACATATTATCATCATAAAAATTGCATTCTCGCAAAGTAATATATTTTATAATGATAAGTACAAATATTTAAAATAGGATAAGATAACAACTATCATTTTTTTTGGTGGGGTGAACACCCATAGGGGAATTAAACCTTGAATTTCATAATTTACATAATACTTCATAACACGTTGAACACCAATTGGGCTGCCCCGTGGACAACAACAACAATCATATTAATATAGAATACAAATTTTAATAAATTACAAGCCATTGCAATTAGTGTGTTTGTATTTATGAAAGCATCACAAACACATTAATGTAAATACATAACGTGAATTGATAACTTTGCATAAGTGATACATATAAAGACAATCAAATATACATAATTGTCTCAAAAACAATCACCAACAAATAAAAATTGCAATACATTCATAGAGGACTAAACTCCCTTCTTATGATCTATTATCTATGATTTTATTATCCAATCAATTCATACAAAATACCTACTTATAACTTTATGAGAGTGAAGATCCCTAAGTGTGAAGATTGATTGAGTGATCAACTTGAATCAAAGGCCTATAACACATGCACTTAAAAAATCTAAACTCAAATAATATGCTAATAAACATTTTTACGCACACACAGATATATTGTCTTTCTTTCTTCTTTTATATATATATATATTCAAATTAAATTTGACAGTGGAAAAACCTATCATAACTCAGTTCTCAAATTAATAGTGGGGACAACCATTTTTTACTATTGTCTACAAATGCAGGTTGACTCATCATTGTTATTCAAGGTAAACCAAAACACCTATAGATACCCTCTAGCAGTCTATAAGGGGAAGATTTTCACTCCTACCAGATGCCTCTTGTCAAGCCCATGAGTTGAATCGAGCATGCTCACGTACGATGAGCACATGTATTGACCAACTTGGGAAAATTACAATGATGGGATGACATTCAGTTAAAGGCAACTGAGTTGCGATGGGCACCTGTACTACCCAACTCGGGTAGATGTGAGATGAGAAGAACGCATTGGATGAGAGCATTTATTAAAGGCCATGGACGGGCGCGTGCCCATAGGGGGCATGCGAGATGACCAAGCACCAAGTAGAACATGCGGATGAGTCGTGTGACGACAGTTGGGCGTGTCGGGTGAGCAGTCGACCGAATTGAGCAACCTGAACAGGAGAGTGCGACAAGTTGAAGTGTTGACCAAAGTTATGCGGCAAGTAGGGCGAGTTTATATGTGGAGGATGACATGCGTCTAATGGGTGGGCCGATGTGTTCTCAATGGTTGAGTCGACGTGTGTATTGCAGATGGGCCGACGCACGATGGAGTGAAGGGTCACAACTCTTGAAGGTGTTACGACCATGTAGCACGGGTATATATAAGCGTTGGAGGATGGCAATTCTGATGATCATTGAACAACTCAAAAAGCAGATAGAGTGAACAAGGAAGCAAACAAGACAATATGCAAAAGGTGGAAGGGTGTATTGTAGGGCAAATGTTTGCCTAAGGGAAAGTCAGGGTTTATGGGCGAGATATGTAGGTAGACCGACAGACGAGTGGCAGGGCCGTGGGCGCAATGTTGCAGACCCGACCCGACGGGCGACCCGACCCGGTGGGCGACCCAACCCGAGAGCATCACATGGCGTGAGTAGAGTTGTAGACCCAACCCAGCGGGTGACCCAACCCGGTGGGTGACATGACCCAATGGGTGATCCGACCTGCGAGCAACCCGATACGTAGGCGCAAGTGCAGAGTTGGGTGGGCGACCCAACCCGAGTTGTACAATTGTGTGACAAGGCACAGGTGTGTGCTAGAAGTGGTGAAGTGAGCGTGCAGCAGTGTAGAGGAGGTGAAGTAGGGCACGTGTAGGCAAATATGACATGAAGTGGGCACAGTAGTGTCAAGGAGGGTCGGATTTTGGGTGAACCGTGCACGATGAAAAAACTTGGTTATTTCTACAGGCACAAATTATAAATTGGAAGTGTGTTGGCCTTGTTTGTTGGAAGTACGAAACTTTGTAATTTTATGTACAATTGAATTACAGAACTTGTGTTTATTATTATTTGGGTAGACTTCAATTTAAGGAAGTTGCCCCTCCCATTGAATGTTGTGTTGAATTTTTTATCAACTGTTTGTACTGATAATTGATGAAGAGTAATTGAATTTTATTTTCCGCTGCATTATAACACTTGAAGAATTGGAAAATTGACTAAGTGTTTCGTTAAGGCGTATTCCACAGATTTGAGTATTGGTGAAAAGAAAGAGTGTGGCGGTGCCGCACCCACCTATGAGTGGTTGAAAGACTACCACCGGGATAGGGGCATGACAGTTGGTATCGGAGTTGATTTCGGGCGAGTTGATGTGATTGAAATGAAAGAAACAACTACCACTTTGTGACAGCTGGTAACAGAGGCCACTTTCTGCAGGGCTTTGATTGAAGTTGAAGAAGTTCGATAGGGACAAGTTACAGGGTCAAAGTTGAACAAAGTGGTGTATGGTCTTGACAAGATCACAAGAAAAATTGATGGTTGACCATGTGGAGGAACCTCAGGTAATAGAGGAATCTAGCAGGGATCCCGGGATAGTTTTTATGGACAAAGTATTGGACAAGATGGAGGAATTTGCTTCAGAGATGGCTTCATTGAAGGCCAAGAATGATGAAATGCAAGATGGGTTCATGAAGTTGGAAGAGGTGTATGAGAACCTCAAGGTTTGATATGAGTATACTAAATGGAAGTATGCACAAATAGAGAAGGAAGTCAAGGACATTGGTGTTATAAGAGATCAAGGTTTGGAGGAAATCTTGAAGTTGCAGAAAGCCCTTGACGATGCTCAAAATGAGATAGTTGTTTTGAAGAAAAAAGTTGGACAGGGACCGCTTGGAGGATCTACTCACATGAAAGTCAAGGAACCTGATTCTTATGATGGATGAGGGGTTCCAAAGCACTTGGAAATTTCTTATGGGATATGGAGCAATACTTGGAGCGCTTGGGCATACCTAATGATGAAGCCAAGGTCAAGATAGTTGCTCAATTCCTTGCTAAGGATGCTAATATGTGGTGGAGACGGAAGTTCGATCAGATTGCCAATGGTGACGCTGATGACATCTCTACTTGGGATGATATGAAGGAGGCTTTCCAGACTCATTTTAGGCCACAAGATGAGACTTGGGATGCAAGGACAAATATTAAGTACATTAAGTAAACATGGAGTCTACATGCATATCATCAGGAATTCTTAAGTGTGATCTTGGAGCTCCCTGATATGGCAGAAAAATACAAGGTGTTCAATTTCATCATAGGATTGAAACCTTGGGCACGCAGTGAGGTGAAAAGGTAAAAGATCAAGACTCTAGAAGAGGCATTTGATGCAGTTGATCATTTGGTAGAACATTATGATGAAGGGGCCGAAGAGAGAAAGAAGAAGTCTGATAAATCAAAAGAGAAGCCTTGATCTGAACTTAAACATGAACGCAAAAAATTTCATATATAATCATAAACATCGAGATACAACAAAAAAACACTTCATTTCATTAATAGAAAAATATTGAATTATGCTTACAAACAGAATGGAAATAAGATAGCTCAGGCGATGGTAGCTTATCTGTGAGAAGAGATGTGGTGACTACATGCCTATGAACTATGTTACAATGAGTCTCAAGGGCCTATTTATTATTAGATAACATGATAAAACCCTAAACAAACAAAACCCTAACCCCAAGAGATATAACACCAAGAGTTTGTGGGCCCCATTGGGGTTAGTTGGGCAGGCAACTTCCTGGAGTCGTAACTTGGTCATATTATCCTTGTTTGACGCGTGTGATACCTTGTTGGAAAGGCCTCTCTAAGTACTACAGGTGTCATCGCAAGCCCTTGCCTACTATTATGGGCCTACCGTGGCCCCAAAAAATACGTCGTTTAGGGGGTCAAAACTACTCCGAAAGTACAGGACCTGAAAAACTGCTAAAAATAATAAATGCTTAAATGAACAAGGAAACAGATGAAAATGACTGAGGGTCTAGGTGGAATAGGAAGGTGGCCAACAATATCCACCTGGATCATTCCCCCCCTCCATTTTGGAAGCAATGATCCCCATTGCATGTAATGCCTTCATGAGGTGAGGAAATTTCTGTTGAACATGGTCCCTTGTGAACCACTTGCCCTAGTGAAGGAGTTGGATTGTTTTGACAACTCGATATAGTTGTATCCTCTGTTGGAGAGAGTTCTTTATTTGTGTGGCCATGATCTGATCAGTTGTGGCATGTTCCATGCAGCCAGGTTGAGCTCTGTTGGTGTGAGTTATTCTGCAATGTCAGATGTGTCCAACAATGGTGGAAAGTATGGCCAAAGACGATCTACATTGAACATTGGGTGCAGAGAAAGGAACGATGGGATGTGTTATAGCCTAAATCTACCTCAAGCTGAGAAAGGCAAGTCTAGGGTAACATTAAACCATGCTTAACCTAGTAGCTAGCCTTACCAGGTCAGGAGAGGGTTCTCTCCTTGTCAAGATCAAAGAAAATATGGCAAGTAATGCTTGAGATGACTGATATCAAGACTAATTTTAGGCTAGGTATATGCTCATAGGATTTTGTTTGATTTTGATGTTTGGTTGCTAGATCAAATGAGGAAGGCAACTTTGAGTCCGGGAAATCAACTCATATTTGCAGAGGTTTCTGTGGGGCGAGGTAGGCAAGTGTTTTAGCACTTTGAAATGAATGTAATGGTGAGTCTAAAGAATAGTGAGGAGTTGGAGAGGGCATGAAAATGTCATGAGTCCTCTTCAGACAGTAGAAAACATTTAAAACTAAATGAACCCCAAGGCAGAGCACTGACACACCAATGGATTCCACCTTTTACACTTGATTCATTTAGTTATGCAGAAAGAGAGAGATGATGGCACATATAAACATAAGATAAACTGAATAACAGAGAAGAAAACAATGCTAATTCACATTACCACAAGAATCCCACAAAATGCTGCAAAACCCTGGTTTATTTCCTTGCCAAACTACAAAAGTGATGTACAATAGTGCTCAATGCATCCACAAGAGTCCAACCTTTACAAATGATTAAGAAAGTACATATTATAGGCATCAAACCACCTATGCTAGCCATCAGGGGTCGAATCCATGATTCAAGGAGCTGTTTCAACAACATCTAAACTAGGAACTAGAAAATAGGCAGTGAAACAGCTTGCCTCTAAAACTATGGAAACTTATTCATTCAACCTCAAACCACCTATAATTGATGTATCTACCCCCTCAAGTCAATTTTCATCATATTACATCATTAACCATTACAATTTTACTAAGAAGAAGAGAAAAAGTCAATTGATAGTCAAACTGGGCGAAATTCTGAGTTTTTAGGCAAAATTGGCAAAAATTTGCCTGATGCGTAGCGCCCTAAGCCTAATGCGCAACGCCACTTGAAGGCTGCTTTTGGAGGCCTTCCACTTCATCAAATCAGACCCAAGATAGCTTGTTGGAAAGCTCTGCCTATCTGGTTTCTAGAAAACTTTTAATTTTCTAATTTGGAGTTGATTTTCCCCTTCAAAAATCATTTCTCAAAAGACTGGTTCCTGTGGGTCCAAAAAGTGGTAGAGAGGGCATTTTTTAGGTGTTTTTTGCCCTTTAGGTGACCCAAATCTCCTCCAAATTTTAGGAAACTTTCTAGGTTTCATTGTTTTTCCATGAGGAATCTAAAAATGCAAGCCATTTTGCAAAATTCCAAGATAGCTCAATGCGCAGCACTGGTGGCGCTACGCATCAAAGGAAAATTCATGTGTTTTGCAATTAAAATTGTGAAATGACAAAAATTTCTCAAAATTGCTTCAAAATTGGCAAGAGGCAAGCTTACTAATTACTTTGCTAAGACAAGGAAGCTTCAGCCAAAATTTTAAGTTTATCTTGCTCCATTTTGGCTTTTAAGGCTCTCTTTAACTTAGCTTTTAGGCTTCTTATCCTTGTTTTGCAAATCTTATTCCGGGCCAAGTAGTGATAAGCCATGTGGCGCATCATGTTCTTATCTTTGTTTTCCTTCTTCAATAACCTCTCCAAGTGCATATTCACCTTCTCCAACAAATATTCCCGATCATTTTCTTGTTCAATGGATGTCAACTTGCCCTTTGCCCTCTTGGACCTTTGCCGATTTTCTTTGATGATTTGCAGCTCCAGGAGTTCTTGTTTGTCGATAAGTTGCTTGATTTCTTGCTCAAGGAAGTTAATGATCCACTTAGCCCTCTCAAGGTCAAGTGATAAGGCTTGGATCTCATCTTCTTTCTCTTTGATGACCACATCCTTGAGTCTTGAGCTTTGGGAGCCCAAATTAGTGTCATCTTCCTCAATCAAAACAAAATCCCTATCTTGCCCTTCATCATGCAATGGTTGCTTTCCTTTGTCCTGTACCTATTTTGCTGGAGAAGAAGGAAAAGCCCCTTTCACCCCAGGTGAAGATAGCATTTTCCTGTGATCTGGTGAAGGAAACGAGACCCCTTCCACCCCTAGTGGAGATAATACTCATTTGGCAGCTGCAAAAAGTCTTCTTATGCCTTTTTCATCAGTTATAAACACAGGAATGTGAGCCTCTTAAGTTTTGCTTTCATGCTCTTTTTGTTGCCCGGAAGGTCCACCTTCCTCTTGAGGATCTGCAAAAATTTGAGGCCCCTTGAAGATTTCATGGGCTATGAAGGTTTCCCATGGCACTCCCAACTGAGTGAGCTGATGCACAACAATAATCTTGATGACAGCAAAGTGATAAATGTTGTTGAGCTGTTGTGGGTATGGTTTTCTCTTTGCAATCACAGTCATCCTCTCTATGTTTTTGCAAATGAAATATGGAATACTCATCATTCTAACCCTGGTGAAATGCATAAGTAATCTGATATGATAGGCATAGAGTCTAGAGAACCTTCCCTCACATGTGAAGTATTTGATGATGGGTTTCATGAGTGGAACATATCTGTCCTCCAAGAACTTGAAAGGAAACACCCTGCTCAATTTACCAATTTGGCCTTAATGTATGGTTCATAATGTTGTTTGCTGATATTCTGTCTTTTGTTCCACCTTTCCCCTACATTTGGCATTCTATTTTCTTCTGCAATAATGGTTATTGAAAGAGTGAAATTGATGCCAGCAAGGTTTACCATATTGTTCTCCATGTTGATGACAAATTTCCTTGCCAATTCATGATTATACTTAACCCTCTAAACCATCTCACAAAACTCAAAGCAAGATTGGTATCTGAAACAAGTGGTGGCAAGGGGACAAGCAACGTGTTCAGCGATGCTAATAGGGTCCTCTCTGATAAGTTTCCCACCCTTGTGTGGTCTCCTAGGCTGTACATTCCTCTCCCTTTTACTGTCACTTAGTGTTTCTTCTTCATAGCTTGACTCGCTGTTTCTTGCCATGGTGCTTGGTGCCAGGGAAAATTTTAAGAACCCCCCCTAAATTTACATATATAATAAATGGGCGAATCTCCATGGTATATAGGAAAAATGGAAGGCGATTTTATCAATAATATGATATGTATATATAATTTCTTGGCGAATCTCTCACCAGGCATGGCGAATATTTTACTTAATTATAAAATCTTGTGTTTATTGAATACACAAATAAAATCATTGCATTTCTTTAAAATATCTTTTGAAATCAAAATTACCGAAATTGCATATTGATAACCTAGTGGGTGTCGGATAAAATTCACTTGTGCCATTCACAGAAAGCATGAGAAAAAACCTAATACTATATATAAAACCAAGAAAAATTCAAATTCATCACCTCGTAACCACCCTGCCAATACACAAGTATGTTCTTGTTTGCAATTAGAAAAATTACCCAAATTACAATATGTTCTTGTTTGCAATTATAAAAATTACCCAAATTACAATCTGTTTACTCTAGCATATGTTGGAAAGTTATAGAAGGATGACTAGTGCAATCAATCCATTCCTTTTAGCCCTGGATTTGTTTCAGTTTAAAACAGAAGTATACAAATATACTTGTCCAATGTCTATGCTTTAACCATTCACCTTAAGATGCTTTTACAATATAATTTCCTAAGTCTATTTAATATCTTTATTATCATAAAAACCAACCTATATCCATCTTAACTCCACATCTACCACTCTTAGGGGGATGAAATCTATTTTATCCCTCTGAGCACTTGGTAGACCCAGAATTAAGATGGATCTAAGATGATAGAATTCCCCCTTTAAATAGTCAATGCTCACATGAATACCATGGTATTACCATGGGTCAATACCATGGGTTATCATAAACCTGGAGCTTAAAAATTACTATTAGTAATTTATAAAGATTAATAAAATTAATAGTTGATTTTTATTTTATTTTTTATTTTAACCAAGCTAAAATGTTTAACGTACATTAAATTACAACATCCATTCTTACTCTTGATCGGATCAAATATTTTTTCACTCTATGCTAGTTTGCATATCACGATATTTGATACCTCTCGGGGGTTAGTAGATCCAGATTAAAGATGGATCTATGCTGGTTTAATTCCCCCATTTAAATAGGCTACATTCCAGGTGAATACCATGGGGCAATACCATGTGCCATTTTGGTGAATACCATGGGTCAATACCATGTGCCATTTTTATTTTTATTAATACTAATATTAGGGTTAATAATGTTTTTTTGCATGGTATTAATAACAATCTAGTCCATGGTATTTGTCCCATAGGTTTCACCTAAATATAATGCATTTTTTGAGTGTTCCTAAATATAAGGTGACTTATGGAGTAAATATTAAAAAATGTTTTATTCGTTTACCATACCTCTCGTTTATTTATATTTTTATTAATTTACCATACATCTTTTACAATATGGTATTTGGCCCATAGGATTCACTTAAATAAAACCTCTTTCTTGAGCCTTCATAAATAGAACGAGGGTTATGGACTAAATATAAAAAGAGGTTTTATTTATTTACCATGCATCTAGTTTATTTATATTTTTATTTATTTACCATACCTTTTGATTAAGTATAAAAAGGCGTTTTATTTATTTACCATACTTCCACTTTACTTATATTTTTATTTGTTTACACCCTTGCATGTATATAAGGTGACTTATGGAGTAAATATAAAAAATGTTTTATTTATTAGTCCCTGCCGGGGACTATAAGCGATCGATAGATCGCTGACTTTGGGTTGACTGCGGCGATTTTTGCAAATATTTCCAATTTTTCCTAAGTTGAACTAAGGTTTACGGGGCGGAAGTGATTAGGGGTCTTATTACGCGCTTCGCATGGATCGAGGCGAATGGCACGTGGCGCGCGTGAGGGGCACGTGGTTGCATGCGCTCTGGTGGTCTGATCGGCGGCCAGGTGTCCGTCCTCGAGATTGGGGAATGTTCGGCCTGTGTTTTACTGTCTTCGCGGCATTTGGGTTGGTATTGTTACTTGCTGGTTTGGCTGTGCAGTGTGTGCGATGTTTGGTCTGCGATAGAGTTCCTGCCTGCCCGGGTATTGTTACTTGCAGTCTGTGCGATTTTTCGTCTGCGGTGGAGTTCCTGCCTGCTCGGTGTGCCTTTGGTAAGTTCGGCTGCTGTGTGGCCTGCATGCAAGAGTCGATGGTTAATTGAGCATTATAAGTTAATGGCATTCTGGTTCAATACTGAGGGTTTGTGTTCTGGTTAAATACTGAGGGTTTCTCTTACCTGCATGCAAGAGTCCATGGTTATTTGAGCATTATAAGTTAATGGCATTCTGGTTGAATACTGAGGGTTTGTCTTAGCTGTGGTCGGCATGCGCTGTGGTGATCTCATCGGCGGCCAGTTGTTCCTCCTCGAGATGCTGGAAAGTTCAGCTTGGGTTTTACTGTCTTCGCGGCCTTTGGGTTTTACTGTCTTCGCGGCCTTTGGGTTGGTATTGTTACTTGCTTGTTTAGCTCTGCAGTCTGTGCAATTTTTCATCTGCGGTGGAGTTCCTGCCTGCTCGGGTATTGTTACTTGCTTGTTTAGCTCTGCAGTCTGTGCGATTTTTTGGCTGCGGTGGGGTTCCTGTCTGCTCGGTGTGACTTTGGTAAGTTCGGCTACTGTATGGCATTCTGGTTAAATACTGAGGGTTTCTGTTACCTGCATGCAAAAGTCCATTGCTATTTGGGTTTTACCCTGTTCGCGGCCTTTGGGTTGTTATGATTACTTGGTTGTTTAGCTGTGCGGTCTGTGCGATTTTTCCTTTCTATTTGTTGTATTGTCTGCGGTGAAAACACAATGCGGTTGCTGCCTGCTGTGTTATCTGCATGCAAGAGGCCATGGTTATTTGAGCATTATAAGTTAATGGCATTCTGGTTGAATACTGGGGGTTTGTCTTAGGTGCATGGATTTTATGCAAATTTGGGTAAATGTCTGCGGGAAGCTATGATTCTTAGTTGTATTGTTTAGAGGTTAAGTTCGGCTACTGCATTATAAGTTAATGGCATTTGGATTATTATTGTGAATACTGAGGGTTTGTCTTCTGCTTGAATACTGAGGTTTTCTCTTACGTGCATGCAAGAGTCCATGGTTATTTGAGCATTATAAGTTAATGGCATTCTGGTTGAATACTGAGGGTTTGTCTTAGCTGTGGTCGGCATGCGCTGTGGTGGTCTCATCGGCAGCCAGCTGTTGCTCCTCGAGATGCTGGAAAGTTCGGCTTGGGTTTTAGTGTCTTCGCGGCCTTTGGGTTTTACTGTCTTCGCGGCCTTTGGATTGATATTGTTAGTTGCTTGTTTAGCTCTGCAGTCTGTGCGATTTTTCGTCTGCGGTGGGGTTCCTGCCTGCTCGGGTATTGTTCCTTGCTTGTTTAGTTGTGCAGTCTGTGCGATTTTTCGTCTGCGGTGGGGTTCCTGCCTACTGGGTGTGGCTTTCGTAAGTTCGGCTACTGTATGGCATTCTGGTTAAATACTGAGGATTTCTGTTACGTGCATGCAAGAGTTCATGGTTATTTGGGTTTTACCCTGTTCGCGGCCTTTGGGTTGTTATTGTTACTTGGTTCTTTAGCTCTGCGGTCTGTGCGATTCTTCCTTTCTATTTGTTGTATTGTCTGCGGTGAAAACACAATGCGGTTCCTGCCTGTTCTGAGGGTTGCTGTTACCTGCATGCAAGAGTCCATGGTTATTTGAGCATTATAAGTTAATGGCATTCTGGTTGAATACTGAGGGCTTCTCTTAGGTGCATGGGTTTTATGGAAATTTCGGTAAATGTCTGCGTGAAGCTGTGATTCTTAGTTGTATTGTTTAGAGGTTAAGTTCGGCTACTGCATTATAAGTTAATGGCATTTGGATTATTATTGTTACTTGGTTGTTTAGCTCTACGGTCTCTGCGATTTTTCCTTTGTATTTGTTGTATTGTCTGCGGTGAAAACACAATGCAGTTCCTGCCTGCTCGGTTAACTCTATCGCAAACGTTTGGTTGCGGTTCTGTTGTTCCAGGTGCGGCTTGTATCCCTCGACTGTGTGCTGTCGCTTTGGTAAGTTCGGCTACTGCATTATAAGTTAATGGCATTCTGGTTAAATACTGAGGGTTTCTGTTACTTGCATGCAAGATTCCATGGTTATTTGAGCATTATAAGTTAATGGCATTCTGGTTGAATACTGAGGGTTTGTCTTAGTTGCATGGGTTTTATGGAAATTTGGGTAAATGTCTGCGTGAAACTGTGATTCTTGGTCGTATTGTTTAGAGGTTAAGTTCGGCTACTGCATTATAAGTTAATGGCATTCTGGTTAAATACTGAGGGTTTCTGTTAGCTGCATGCAACAGTCCATGGTTATTTGAGCATTATAAGTTAATGGCATTCTGGTTGAATACTGAGAATTTTGTGTGCAGACTTCGTTAACCAATTTCGTCATTTGCACATTTTCTCATGGTACTGGCATAGGCTGGAATTCGAACGCTCGGCTTCGTTGCAGGTACGGTGTTATTCTACTAATTGCTTTTTGTCAATAAGTTAAACCTTAGATTAAAATGTCATGTTAGCTAGTTATAACCAGATTGGTTCTGATATGATGTTCAACTACCTTGTTCTCCTCAGAGAGAAAAAAATATTTTATTATGAAAACAAAATTACATTTATTATATATGTTTCTGCATTTCACAGATATCCTTAAGCATAGGAAGTGATAAATGTATTGCTAGGAACATATCTTGTTTCATAAACAGTTTCCAAAAATGTCAATATGACAGCCCTATCATAGTCATTCTAACATATATCAGAGCTTTGAAGCGACTTTTATGTCATAAGAAATTAGCTGCCAGATATGTCCATAAACAGTCCCATAAAAAAATATAGATATAGAGATATGCTTAAGCATAGGAAGTGATAAAAGTATGGCTGAGAAGATATGTTGCTTCATAACCAGTTTTCAAAAATGTCAATATGACAGCCCTGTCATGGTCATTCTGACATACATCACAGATTTGAAACCATTTTTGTCTCATAAAGAATTAGGTCCTAGATATGTTCATAAACAGTGCCATAAAAAATTATACATATATATATTGACATTTAAAAGACATTCCATCAGCTCTCCTTCCACTCTCTGTTGAATGAGCCAAGCTCATGGTACCAAGTGTAATCTTGCTTTTGACAGTCCATCAGTTTCCATGTTCCTGTCTTTGTAAACATGTTCAAACATGATGTGTTAAATACTATGTTTAAGCAAGTCGAATCTCCTGAAATATTGGTTGAAGTTTATAATTATCCAATCAATTTGTTCCATTCATTCAATTCACCACAGTTTGTGAATCATCAAAGATCTGTAATTTTTGGGCATCTTCTTTCACATGCGACAATTGCCAACAGTCTTGGGACAATTTGCTTAGGCAGATTGTTGCTGTGTTTGCCAAAGCTGTCCTTTGAACATATTACATGTTCATCATTTATATGGATCATACTTGCAATGTCCCATAATGATGGATCTTCTTGAGAAGCGTTATGGAGGTATGCTTATGCAGTACTCGTATCTGGTTCAGTTTCCAAAAATGTCAATATGACAGCCCTATCATAGTCATTCTAGCATATATCGGAGCTTTGAAGCGAGTTTTATCTAATAAGAAATTAGCTGCTAGATATGTCCATAAACAGTCCCATAAAAAAATATAGATATAGAGATATGCTTAAGCATAGGAAGTGATAAAAGTATGGCTGAGAAGATATGTTGCTTCATAACCAGTTTTCAAAAATGTCAATATGACAGCCCTGTCATGGTCATTCTGATAGGCTGATAACGAATAGCAGGAAACTTTTTACCTTGGAATATGTTAGAGTTGCAACCTAGCACAAATCAGAGACAATACTTTTTATATTTTGACAGTTGAATTGGTGCACCACTTATGTAAAACTCATAAATAGCCTCATGGTCAATTTATTTGACAAATGCAATTGACAATGATGTTAACTTTCAGAAATATTCTTAAACTTCTGTTGCATTTGTTCATTTTGTCTTTCCATTGCTTCCTTTTGTTAACTTCATTTTGTGTTTTGATTGTTCCCTTTTGTTAACTTGCACAAATATTCTTAGAATTATGCTCCATTTTTTTCATTATGTCTTTGCATTGTTTGCATTTCCAATTTCTTTGTTATTTACAAATATGGATTGCTGCTAGAAATTTAATATTTGTTTACCAAGATAATGCAATAGCGTATTTTTTTAATAAACATACATTTTGTTCGAAACAGTCACGTTCAGTTTTTGCTAACTTCATTATTTTTTTTTGCAAAGCTGTAAAAGACAATTGCAAAAGCCAACTCTGGTAAGCAATTGCAAATGATGGAAGAAATAATAGATGTTGACAATTACAAATTCAGATTGCAATGCATTTTGCCTGAGAACATTGATATTGTATTAAAAAGAAATGGTCTTTTTAGACTAAATGCATTTTCATATACTGTAGGAGATTGTCTATTTGACTCGTTCGAAATGCTTCTACATTTTCGTTATACTTCAAATGAATTGCGAAATGGGTTAATAGACCACTTTCTTTTTTGCTTAAAGAACAATGACATTGAAGCAATACAGTCATATCAATATGAACTAGCACCTGAGTTCCTATACGAGTTACATGGTGTTAATGATATTGGTACATATCTTCATAAAATGCGTTATTCTGCATCTACAAATATAAAGGAGTCTGAACGAGGTTTATGGGGTGATACCTTTTGCATACGTTGGTTAGCTAAATGGCTAGATATATCAATTGCAGTTTGGTCATTGACAAGAAAAACGAGATATTTTCTCTTCAATCAACATGAAAATGCAATTCCATATTGCATTCTCTTTCATGATGCAAATCCTGTTAGTGGTCATTATGAACCATTGGTTTACCAAAAGTTTCCAATTTGCATTTGCAATCAGTCTAATATCTACCTATCACCTATTTGCAAAGATGTTGAAAGCAATTGGATGCACATTGCAAATAATATGCTTTTAAATGGACTAACAATTGCAAAGCAAGTGACATCTAATTGTGGTGACAGTCTCTTTAATGCAATTTGCTATTTAGTAGCAACAGAATTCAATGCAGAGTCTTTGCGACTTTACATTGTGCAATCTTTTTGCAATGCAGTTATGCATAAGAATCAAGAGGCATTGCATTGTTTAGAGCAATACCTGGTCGTTGATGCGATACACTATACAATGAATAGCAATTGGCAACAATATCTGATAAATATGGCAATGCCATATGAAAAAGGACAAGTGGAAGGCGGACCATTTTGCCTGCAATGGATATCTGTCATATTCAAAGTCAATATCCAAGTATGGTCCTCTGTTACTAACAGCTTTGTCAACTACAGTTGCGGTTATTCAAGATGCAATGATATTGTTAACATCTTGTCATTCATGACAAATACATCGCATATTCACTATCATGCAATGATACAAGAATATGTTCAGAATTCTCAACAGTTGTCCATGGAAGCAAATGATGTTTGTAATCAATTGCATCATGGGCATGTACTAGAAAAAGAGCAATGTATATCTCAAGTACATTTTAGCAATAATATTGCATTCGAGATAGCATGTCATTTACAGCAAATGCAACCAACTAAGGATTGTAGGCTGAATTATCACAAGCTAAAGCAATTCATACGTGCAAAACGCAAATGCAATGACAAATGCAAAAAACCATTTTCTAATAAGAAGTCAAGAAAGAAAAATGCAATACAAATTTATATGGAAAAAGTCGAAGACACGCCTAGGAATATATGTGCAGTTTGCAACAAATTGCATTTTGCAAAAAATATTAGGTTCTTCACTACAGATTTGCAAGAAAAGCATATGGATTTGACGTTGAACAATAGGACCTTTAGCAATGAAAACATATGTGTTTCTTGCAAGAAAGCACTCGAGAATGGAAAGCTACCACAATTTGCAGCACCCGAACAAATAAGACGTAACATTTCATTGCCAACTGTAAATATACTTTCAGACCTAGAAGAAAGACTTGTGTCATTGAGAATTGCATTTGCACAAATCAGACAATGGGGACATAGACGGTCACAAATTGGCTTAACAGGATCAATTATCAATGTACCAGTTCATATGGACATTGTGCAAAAAGCATTGCCACAATATCTAAATGATACAATGACAATTGCAGTTGCATTGAAAAGAAGATTGCAATACAAAAATGCATACCAAACAGGTAAAGTACGTCCGATTATTGTCATGAAGGCATTGAACGAACTATGTTCTAGAAGTCTTTATAAAGCTAGCAACATTTGTATAAATGAGAATTGGGCCCATGTTTTACAAGAGGATAATGAATACATTGTACAAAATTCAAACAGTGACAATGAAAGTGATACAGATAGTGATGCAAATAATGAAACAGCTACTGAAACATTGGTGCATGGATTAATAGAATCACAACGCATCTACGATCTGCAAGACAAGATTATTGAAGTGGCCCCTGCTGAAGGACAACGACCATTAGGCATCTTCAAGGACAAATATGCAGAAGAAATGAACTTTCCAACATTATTTTATGGCGATGCACGTGATCATGACATCACAAATAGGTTTAGTTACCAAAAAATTGTGCAATGGGAATTGTTACAAGCAAGTGGTGACTTCCAATATCATACAACAAATTTGTTTTTCAAGACAATGCGAATAATAATTGATAAAGTGCTTTCTTGCATATGGGTGCGAATAAGAAAGGGACAACTAAAAGGCAGAAAAATATTAGCAAAAGATGTCAAGTATCGAGCAAATTTGGAAAAGTTATTGAAGTCTGACATTGGATACATAGATTTCAAAAACATTCGCATATCTTCTGACCATTTGGAACAAATTAGGAAAAACATATTTGCAATGATACGACAACTAGGCCCTCCAACTTTCTTTGTGACATTCACAAGTGCAGAACATCGATGGAAACCATTAGTAGATACACTTGTCACATTGTTTAGAAATAAAGAAAATAAAAATGCTATTGATATATTAGAAGATGATGACATTGACTACCTTATAAGAAAATATCCAGTCACATGTAGCCAATACTATAGACATAGAATTAATGCTATAAAGCGATTGATATCTCAAGATACTACATTCTTTGGAAAAATATCTGATTACTATTTTGTAACAGAATTCCAAAATAGAGGAACTGAACATGAACATGGACTGTTATGGATAGAGAATGCTCCAATATATGGAAAAGAAAGCAACTCAGAAATTGAGAAGTTTGTTGACAACTACATCACTTGTAATACAGATCATTTGGAGCCAGATGTTGCTAAATTGCATAAACATCACCATACAAGAAGTTGTAAGAAGCGAAAAAATTCAAATTGCAGATACAACTTCCCCATGCCACCAATGAAATCAACAATGATCATTGAACCAACCAATGCAGAAAATACAAAAATTGTAGAGAAATCAATATCATTTTTTGCATTCTTGGAGCAAACAAACTACAATGATTCAACAACACATGACGATTTCCTCCTAGAAATAGGGCTGCTACAAAATGAGTACATAGAACTATTGCAACATACAGTAAAGCAACCAACAATTTTCTTGAAACGAAAACCTTGTCACATTTGGAATAACAGTTTTGCAAACAGTATCCCTGCTTTATGGAATGCAAATACAGATGCACAATTTGTGCTAAATGCATATGCTGCAGCATCATATTGTAGTTCATATATGACCAAAATTGACAAGTCTATGACAAATGCATTTAGAAGAATACGGAAAGAGCATCAAAAAGATGAAATTGATGCTATGCAAATGATTCGTAAACTTGGAAATACATTACTCAATCTACAACAAATGTCAGCTCAACAAGCAGTGCATATAGCACTTTCATTGCCATTGAATTCTAGTTCAAGGGAATGTATATTTGTGAACACGTCTCCAGTTGATGAACGCACGTTTATGCTTAAACCGCCTATTCTTTTGAAACAAGAACCTGATGATTCAGAAGATGTTATGTGCCATTCCATTGTTGACTACTACATTGGACGACCAAGTTCCATTAGCAAAATCTGCCTTGCAGAATTTGTATCAAAGTACAAGAAAAATGGCAAACCCATATCTAAAAGGAAAAAACCAAATGTTATACGATTTGTCAAATATCACAAACACAATGATATTGAAAACTTTTGTCGAGAGAAATTATTGTTATATATGCCATTTGAAAATTGTGAAGATACATTGAAACAATAATTGCCTACATGGCTCTCTGCATATACATTACATGAAAAAACAATTCAAGTTAATGAAGCCAAATTTACATATAACATCAATCCAACATGGGGTGATTTAGAGACTGCAACAAATGAGCAAATTAGTTCTTTGAATACTAACGAAATGAATATGCAAAATCAAGAGAACAATTCCCATTATGAGGAATATGATTTGCAATCGGACTTGCAATTTCCAAAACAATTTGAAATGAAGAAAAAAATCAATCTTGGATTTCAAATTACTGCCCATCCATTTTTAATGGAGAACAATGAATATTACAAACTTAGAAGAATCTTGAACAAAGAACAACAAGCAATTGTAAAAGACATTGCAATTAAAAAAAAAAAAAACCCAAGGAACCAATTTACCTTTTTATTACAGGTGGAGCAGGTGTAGGTAAAACGCTCACAGCAAAAGCAATTTTCCAAATGCTTATACGAATTTATGATTCACAAAACACAACTGATCCTATGAAACCAAAAGGTCTAATATTAGCATACACAGGAAAAGCTGCATATAATGCAGGTGGAACAACAATCCATTCTGCATTGCTAATGCCTTTTAACGAGTCTCAACTGTTCTCACTGAGCAAAGAAGTATTGGACAACTTATCAAAGCTATATCAAGAATTGCAAGTAGCTTTCATAGATGAGATCTCGATGATTGGAAGTCGGTTCTTATATTCTATTGACAATAGACTGAGAAACATAAAACATGTCCAAACAAAATACTTTGGGAACATTGACATCATATTTTGTGGTGATTTCTATCAAGCGCAACCTATTCAAGACTCTCTTATTTTTGAACAAGCAACAATCAACAATCAAACAATAACACATGATTTCTGGAAGGATAATGTCAAGTGCTTCCAATTGCATATGACGATGCGACAAACAAATAAGAGATTCATATCAGTGTTAAATAGAATGCGAACAAATTGTCAAACATCTGACGATATAACGTACATGAATACAAGTTGCATGCGCCCTGCACCAAATGATCCAACATTTCCCTACTTATTTTACAAAAACAAAGATGTTGCAATGCATAACAAGAAAATGTTAATGCTAATGCCTGGCAAAGAAATTTTGATTGATGCAATTGACGAAAATGAGGAGAATAACGACAATTTCGCAGCTCATCAACATACGGCTATTTTGCCTCCACAGCTTTTGATAAAGTTGAACATGTTAGTTGAAATGTATGCTTGCAATTATGATGCAGCAGATGGGCTAGTTAATGGTGCATATGGAATAGTTAAAGCATATACCCATACAAATAAGGTCGATGTTCTGTGGATTAAGTTCCATGACCCTAATATTGGCCATCGACAATCTAGAAAACTAGGTCATTTGTACACTTCAGAAATAGCACATGATTGGACACCAATATTGCGAATATCAAAACCAATGCCTATGACATCAAAGATGGCGCCATTGAAAATACGAAAACAATTTCCAATTCAACTTGCATGTGCACGCAAAATACATAGATCACAAGGCTTAACCTTGGATAGGCTTGCATTCGACCCTACTGGAGTACAAGTGCATGGCCTAGTATACACAGCACTATCACGTGTCAGAAACATAGAATCATTGTATTTGCTTAATCCTCTTAAACATAGCAACTTCAAGGTCAAGCAAAAAATAAATTCTGAAATGCAACGTTTGCAAACCACTGCAAAATGGCAACTAGAATATGACTGTTCATCAATACAATCATTGCGATCCATCTTTATTCTTTCATTGAACACTCGCAATATTCATGCGCATCTTACTGACATATGCAATGACTATGACACAATGCAATATGATATCTTGTGCTTACAAGAAACACATATGTCGCTGTCTATGCAAAATGAATACTTCAAAAATTTCAATTGCATCTCAAGTTGCATTAAGCATGGAGTAATGATATTGATAAAGAAAAATATCATTATCCTTGAACATACCCATTTTGAAGACTGCTTTGTAGAAGCATTGTTTGCAAAAATAAAAGTTCACACATTACAAATTGCAATACTCAATATATATGCATCGCCACATGCAAACCTAAACAATATCCTCAACGTCATTGCAAAAGCCTTATACCAGTTAGATCTGAACAATATCACAGTTATACTAGGGGACTTCAATATTGATATGGTGCATTGCAATCAAAAAACAAAGCAACTAGAAACCTACATGCAAAACTACAATCTTCATTTCCTAGTTGACAAAACTAATAGCATGCACAAATCATTGATTGACCATGTTTGGGCAAATCTAGGCAATATAAAGTATAGAATTTTCGTATTGGATGCATATTGGTCTGACCATGATATAATATCTCTTGTCCTTGACCTATGATATACACATGAAACAGTTTACAAAATTCCAAATTTTGACATTTTTGCAATACCTCATTGGTTTCACCATATCTGTTTTACTAAAGCAAACTACAATATCTTTTTGTGGTAAACGAAGTGATAACAGCATACATACTATGCATTCTATTCTACATTTACATATATGGTGTTCTGTATTGATCAATGCAACTTGTTCCAAAGACAGCCTTTTCAATTAACCAACACAACTATCCTACCATAAATTTGCAGATATGACCTCATCTACTTATGCATGCAGATTCTGCTAGTAAAACCCTTTTCAATTGAACAGAACGACCAAGAAAAAAGAACAACAACATGCAACATAAACAAACAGAGTATATTCTTTTTGCCTTTCCTCTTCTATGGATCTTGTCTTTTTCTTCAAGTTTACTTTTATATGTTCTTTTCACTTGTACTAAATATGTCTTGCTATTCTATAACATAGCATAAATCTTGAAAAAGGAAATGAAACAATTGAAGAAATAGAATGCATAAGCCAATTAGAAAGCGCAAACCAACCACTTGTTTTCCAAAGGTATGTCTATGAGAACCACACAAAAATGGTAATCTGTATTTAGAATATTAATGTCTACTATATATGCATTCTATTTTTATTTTTACATATGTATGGTTCTATGGTTTTAATGTTCTTGTTCAGTTTTTACTTCTAGTTTGCACTAAATATATGTTACTATTCTATAACATAGCCTAAATCTTGAGAGACGAAACGAAACAATTGAAGAAATAGAATGCATAACGCAATTAGAAAGGCCAAGCCAACCACTTGTTTTGCAAAGGTATGTCTATGACAACTATACAAATATGCTGATTTCTATTTAGAATAATAATGTTCACCAAGGCATGTTTATGACAACTATACAAATATGCCAATTTGTATTTACAATGTTAATGTTTAGTATATATCCATTCTATCTTTACATATGTATGGTTCTATGCTTTTAATGTTCCTTGTTAACTGTTTACTTCTATATGCTCTTTGAAATTGAACTAAATATATGTTCCTATTCTATAACATAGCATAAATCCTGAAAAAGGAAAACAAACAACTCAAGAAATAGAGCACATAAGTCAATTAGGAAAGGCAAACCAACCACTTGCTTTGAAAAGGTATGTATGACAACTATACAAATATGCTATTTTCTATTTAAAATATTAATGTTTACTATATATATCTCCTCTTTTTACATATCTATATTTAAATGTATATATGTCAGATTAGTGTTTACTATATATATCTTCTCTTTTTACATATCTATATTTAAATGTATATAAATTAGAAAATCTTGGACGAGTGAAGAAAGCACTAGTAGTAAGTCCCCCCAAACAATGCAGCAAGAAGACATGTACAGGTTACATATCACAATTTCTTTATTGATTGCTTATCACAAAATACATGTGATAATATCCACACCATATTGAACCATGCGTTTGCTTGTGTTAGTCCAACTCAAACAATCGGAGCCAAACTTCATTCAACAAACGTGCAAAATGATACATCAAAAAGGTATGCATATGAAACACAACACTCTAATCTATTTCTAGTTATTCAGTCTTTAGGAGAAACATAGTATTCTACAAATGTTTATAGCAATTTCTAACTAGGCAATTTTAATAGGCAAAAACAGATACTGCCAATTAAAGTATCAATTGAAGATCTCAATAGTCGTAAAACTGGGCAGCTATTTGTTGGAGACATAATGGTTGTCTATAGTGCATTCCTTGATAAAGCAAACAAATCACGTCAAGTATTGCGAGCTGATTTGACAGATGATCAAGGAATGATGACTATAACGTTGAGTGTACCTGCACATTTGGTGGAGCGACATGAACAGAAAATTTTGCAAGGCAACAGCATCTCAATTACAAACTTCAGGATATTGCCTAAAAGTGTTTATGATCGCGGTGACTGTGACAAAATAATATTGCTTAATGAATCAAGTATCATAGAAACTGTACCTGAAGTTTGCAAAGAATATCACTTCATTCCCAATACGACCATTAGGCAATTTGCAAACAAAAAAGAAATGTACCCAATTGGCACAATCGCTGTTGCCGTTACACTTGCCAAACGAGTTGGATTGCATTACATACTCCATATCAAAGACGGAGATTCTGAAAACGACAATGCAACTGTATGTATTCAGATGTTACTTATTCCTAATTGTCAGTAAATAACATGCATCACTTCAATAGATAGTTGTTGTAATTTGTCCATAGTTTTTGTAATTTGTCTTCTGCAATTGCAATCTTTCAATGCATACGAACAATGTAGTTGCATATTACTTTTTGTATTTTTCAATACATAGCAATTTTTGTTCTGTAGTTGCAACTCTTTGACACATATGAACAATTTTTCGTTTCAATGGAAAAACAATTGCAAAAAGGACACTTTCCGCTCATTCTTTTCAAAAATTTAACAAAGAAGGTAAACACAACAGAAACAATATTCAGAGCATCGAAGTCAACGTTCATGACTGAACTTAACACAGATGCACTCAACAATCTCACAAAACTAACTACATCTACCTATGCTGTAAGTATAGCAATAATAATTTTTTTGCTGCATTTGCATTTGGCATGTAATAATGTAAATTAACGTTTGAATGTTTTATAAACAGGTCGAAGGTATTCTGACCACAACAAATCCATATTCAACTCCTTTCGAACCTGTTTGTGGAATTTGTAACTACCCAGTGAATTCATCCATAGCAATAGCCAATGCAACAATTTTCTGTTCACAATGCAATGATAATTGCCCTTTCCTCTACAAGCATTGTATAAATGCTGTAATAGAATCCATTACAAATAACTTTGTCCAGTGCATTATCAGGGAGCCCTTATTACATGACTTACTTCCTGATTTAAAATCAATGTCATATGAGACATATTTGCAACAGAAAGCTACCACTGTTTACATCTTACGTGACTTCAAAATTCAGAGCAAGTTCACACTCAATGAAGATAGTGAACTACTACATGTCAACTAACAAATGGAAGGTATATCAACATATGCCTTAACATGTTTTGTCTCAAATATGTCCTCTCTTCAATTTACAGTGTTATCATTTTGTTCTAACTAACCGTTTGATATACAGATTACAAAATCCAGGAGCATGGCAGCCTTCAGATCCATAACAAATGCAAAAGTAATATGGACATGTTTCTTCATATTATGCTCTCACGATAATACAAGTATTTGACTTGCAATTTTGAGTCATTTACAAAGATTATGTAACGCAACAGTTGATGAAAAAAGGCTACAAAGTATTTATCCATATGTGTTTCTAATGTTTCTGTTTCTGTTCTGTATCTCAAAAAAGGCTGCAAAGTCTTTATCCATATGTGTTTGTAATGTTTCTGTTTCTGTTCTCTATCTCAAATGGAATGCATTCTGCATTATGCTTCAAGCTTGACAACGAGAGATTGTCTTGTCAGCTTTTGTATGTATATTTTTGTCGCATCTTAAAAACTACCATGTTTGGTTTAAACTATATCATTGAATACACCAAATGCAACATCAGATCAGCAATAATTTTGTATCTACAGCTGCTGACTGCAAACACCAAAGATTCCATAGATTGATTAAATGACAAATTGTATATTGAATCAGCTAGTCATTTCTGTCTGGTCCTATGTTATGGCTGAATGCTATGTTAGTTTTTGTTTGTTGCATAGTGTAGCTAACGATTCAGGAAACAGGCCTAGAAAGTCTTTATACATGTCTATTTGTATTGTTTCTGTTTCTGTCTTGTATTTGAGATCGAACACATTCTAGAACATGCTTGAAGCTAGACTTTATAAATAGCATCAAACTATATGCACTTTAAAATGAATATATGTTGTTTGAAAATGCAATTATGCCATAATGCATTTGGTATTATTAGTCCTTCCCTGGGACTGTATGCAATCGATCAATTGCTAACCGTTGCTTGATCTGCATGATTTTTCATTATAATAGCATTATAACCTTAAGCCAAATGAAAGTTTTGGGCTCGAAAGGTTTTGTTTTATATTACTTGTGTTTCTGTTTACTGTTAGCTCTACAATTTGCTTAAATTTTTTCCATGTTCCTAAACACATCTGATTCAAAGTCAAACGTAGAGTTATATTTTCGAAACAAATGCTACACGGTAACTGCTTTGCATAAAATCTGGTAACATTACGAGGAAAGAATTTATCCCACAGACCATATGAATATGCCATATATCTGGAGACTGCTAACATGATTTGCAGTTTACAATCTGAACAATGCTCACATGGTTTCCAATCTACAACGTACAAAGGACACAATGGCTAATATACTTTTCTGGTAGCTTCCACTCATTCCATTGGTATTCTTGCTCGGACTCAATGCTGAATTTCAAATGAGTAAGTTTATCTGAACCCATTTCATTTTTTATATCATTTGAAGTCCAAACCTTATTTCAGAAGTTTATGGCTTTGTAGGTTCATGGTTTTGATCTCTCCTTGTGCAATGCCATGTTTAACTAGTTAGCATGAATATGAAATTTGTGTTTGTTGTTGGTGTGGTTCCTGTTCTGCTTGTTTAACTTGACATTATTTTGAAATTTTGTTGTCTAATTAGCAGCATTGTTGCAATGACTTCTGAAATGAAGCACAGAACAGCTGCCGATATTAGAATATTACCAAGAAAACGCGTTGTTGACTGTGCTTTCGAAAGTAATCAGTTGGTTCAGGTATATAGAATACTAACTTTGTAATAAATTGTTTTTGCAAATTAAAACAGATCTCGTCAAGATTGGAAAACTGCAACAAGCCATGTTAGAGATCTGTTTTACTCTTATACAGCCATAAGTATTGCAGAAGGAGCCTTAGTTCAGATAACTCCTTAACATGTTTTCTCTCAAATATGTCCTCTGTTCAATTTACAATGTTACCATTTTATTCTAACCAACTGTTTCTTGTACAGATTACAAAATGCAAGAACATGCTAGCCTTGAAATTGTGTTGTTCCCTCCTCACATAAGGCAAGTACAATCTGCAACTATTTGATGGTTCTTTCTGTTTGCAACTATTTCAGGTTTTTTTGCAAATACCATATCCAGACATCTTTGTTTTATTTATGGATCAAGATATTATTAGATGCAAAATTGAGTTGAGATGTTTTAGGTTACACTTCCATGTTATTTCAGTCTTGCATAATTTGACTATTGTTTTGACTCAACTAGTTTATATGCATCAGCAAGTGCAGTTGATGATATAAAGTGCAACTCCTGACAGAGCATCATGATGATGTCACATGTGTTTATTCTTTCCCAAATATTTCTGTTAGCTTACCTAAGTTGTCAAATTTTTCCATCGCATGCAGCACCGCATCAAATTCTGTTGGATTCGGATATAGATAGAAATGACTTTTTTGCAATTCTTTATCTTCTAAAACAGAACGGGTCAGAGTTCAACGTGAAAGTACGTTTACTTTCTGCTTCAGTTGATTTTACATATATGTCTCTAAAACTTTCCTACGTGTTAGTCTGGATTCTGTCTGCATTCTGTTTTAGTTTAATTGCATTCATTTGACTCGAGAATAAAAAAAGAAAGATCATGACACATAGTTATTTAGAAATAATAAATAAAATGATGCAAGCTTTTAAAATAAGCATGATAAAGAATGTCCAAGCAGTAAGTTTACCTCAACACATTTCATTTTTTATATCATTTGAAGTGCACTTCATACACAGTGTTGTATATGCAGAAGCCACCTTTGGAGTACTTGGGCAAGGGGACTTGAACCTTTTTATGAAACCCGTGCCTAAAATTTCTAGTCCGTTCTTTGCATTTAATTGCCTACATCCTCAGCATTGTGCCATATTTTCAGCCAATGTTTCTATTAGACCTCATTGAAAAGCACGTGCTACAAGCCTTGTTCCCAAAGTTTATGGCTTTGTAGCCTCACACTTTTGATCTCTCCTTCTGCATTCTCATGTTTAGCTAGTTAGCGTGAATCTGAAGTTTGATCGCAGATACAGTTCTGTAACCAGTAATAGGATTGCATATGATAAAGTACGTTTCAGCAACTTGATCTTATTTTGAAATTCTGTTGTCTAATTGGCAGAGGTGCTGCATTGACTTCTGATATGAGGCACACAACAGCTGCCAACAGCCAATATTAGAATATTACAAAGAGAACAGCTTCCTCGGTGTGCTTTCGAAACTGATCAGTTGGTTTGAGGTATGTACAATACTCACTTTCTAATAAATTGTTTTTGCAAATCAAAACAGATCTCGTCAACATTGCAAACCTGCAACAAGCCATCTTAGGCATGTGTTTTAGTCTTATACAGCTTTAGTCAACAAAGCAACCTTCCGTTCTAGGAGTAATATCAGAGTCGAATATTCATACATACATAACAGAATCACAAACTTAAAAAAACATTATGCAACATTTTCCCTCCAACATTTTCCAACATTTGCTAACAATTCGTCTACTGTCCCTCTGTTACTACTTTTTGATTTTGATTTCTTAGAACAAAAGCAGATTCCTTGATTCAATTAAATTTCTATTTAAGATAATTAACCATAAATCTGTCTGCAAACACGAACCCCTGCAGTACTAACTATATGCTTTGTTTCAAAATTCAGTCAAATCGCAATATAAACACTATTCGCAATTTCTCTGAGTTTGAGGAGCCAATTCTTCGTCAACGAACTTCTGCCAGATTTGAAAGGTACACAACATTTGCAAAATTTTGTCAATTGCTGCTATCATAGTGGTTTTGTTGATCACTATTTCTGTGCTAATGTCCTTGGCATTGTATATCACCTTTGGCAGCGTGACAGCAGCTGCTCAGCTTATCACAAAAACTACAGTTGAAGTTGTAACATCTGAATGCACAGTTGCAGCCATTCTAGGAAAGTCTGGAAATGATCTTGTTAAAATTCAGCAGTTAAGCTACTATAAAGAAGCATAAATTTCTGCAAATTCCTTGGCATCCCCTTCAACTGAAATTTTTGAAACATGCAAACTTGGAATGAAGTGCTGTCATTGCTGACAAGATGAGATTGTATTGACAGAATGACAGAATGTTACAGCACAAATCCTATGTTCTTAAATGATCATCTTGTATCTGAACATTCATCTAGTCAAATGTTGTATTAATTATTAGTTGATAAAAATTGGCATTGGCAATTTTTATTTTGTCTCTATGGCTCTTGATTCATTATGCTAATGTTTAATGCATTAATTATTAGTTGATAAAAATTGGCATTGGCAGTTTTTATTTTGTCTCTATGGCTCTTTATTCATTATGCTAATGTTTAATAAATTGGCATCTTTATCTGTTATATATTTGATTTTATGTAGAAAACCAATGTTAAAATTCAATTTGAACAAGTTCCATAAATATAAATTACTATCTGCTATATTTAGTTACTTGAAATCATTTATCTAATATTTGGGTTTGTTTGTTTCTAATATTTGATAGCCATGTTGCTCATGCTTTACCATCATTCACCATTTTCTATGTACTATATTTAGTTACTTGAACTCATTTCTTTAATAGTTGGGTTTGTTTATTTTTAATATTTGTTAACTACATTGGGCATGCTTCACCATCATTCACCATTTTAATGATGATTCACCATTTTGACCATGGATTAGCGAGATGCCCATGCATTAGCATCACAACCATGTTAATTATGATAAACACTTTTTACTATTATTAATCATGATAAACATGCCAATTATAATTAAATTTCAATATCTCTGATCCAATATAAAAATATTGTTATTATTTATTTTTATTTAATTATAATATCACACTCTATCTTTGATGTTTAAATAAATAATGCATTTTATAATTTAAATTAGCCATATAATATTAAATATTGCTTATCCATTCATATTTAATTATAACTATTAAACTATTTATAGTTTTAACTAACTATAAATTTCCTATAATATTTTTATTATTCAGTATTCATAATGCAAAGATTACACTTCCAATCACAAAGAAATAAAATTCCTTGAATAAAAAGATTCCCACATTGAAATGAACTCTTATCTATTTTTTAAAACAGTATTAATTGAATATGACTTTCATAATTTATAACATGTAATATCATTTCTCCCAGTTGTGTTAACCTGCAATAATTAGCTTATCCCAAGGTAAGCCTTTCTTGTCACCACGTATAAACTTTAATAACATAATAACTTTAAAAAATCAAGCTGCCAAAACATTATTTCTAACTAAAAAATAGAGTAATTTGAAGTGGTATAGTCAATCTCCATTCTTTTATTATTTTCAATTATCCCAATTTTCATCATTCTATATGTCATCATACCTCCTATGCTTATGCTATGCCAAATAAATGAATTATATTAAACTATACCCCCTTATTAAAATAATCACAAAATAGAAAAACAACTATGTTTAATGGCATCTGTTTATCTGTGATGTAAGTCCTTTCATTATACTTCGGAAAAATTTCAATAAAAAACTAACTTACTTAAATGGAACACAGATATTGCAGAAAGCAAGAGTACACAACACCAAAAGATAATGAATTTTTTCTTGCAGATCATGATCAATTTACATTTCAACTCGTAGAGTTTGAATGTTTTTTTACTTTTAATCTGTTTATTTTAGTTTTTAATCTATAAAATAAACTTATCAAAATTACTTTGCTATTGTACTTAGATCCTATATTTACTAACCCAAAACTATAAAAAAGACCAAAAGTCATGTCCTTTTGCATCACAACAAATTATTAATTAAATGCAACAAATTACTAATTAGAAATTAGATACAGGGTTTATTTTCTTTGCTAATTAGTAATTGGAGAAATTTAAAATTCACACTAAAGTTATGATAAACAATATTTTTAAATAAATATATCTTTTGTTCTTTTGACCATGGAATAATTCCCCAATCATTGACATTAACCTGAATGGTATCACTTATGTCCAAACATGTTACTAGATATCTAATCTTTCAATCATGGGTCCAAGACTCCATAATTTTTAAATGCTTAAGTTCTTCTTTGACTTCCGACAATCGTTTATCTAAATATTGAACACTCTCCACCACGGATTTAATTAAAAAATTTATATTCATAATAATGTTTATTTGCTCATTATCATTTTATGAATATTTCCATAATATTCAAATGTAAAAAAATAACAAAATTCTATCTTTTGTGCACCATGAATTCATTATTATGCATTTAAATATATTTTATACCCCATGCTTTAAAATACATAACTTACTTTAACACCCTTTAATTCTTCATACATTATAATGCATTATTATTACCTTTTATAGTTTTTTACCATCAAGGTTTCCATGATTCACTCTTAAATTTTATTACATTTTAATTATTAATTTAAACATTTTCTAAATCATGACACATTGGAAAATTACATCTAAAACTAATCTTACATTTATCACAATTCTTACTTAACAAACGCAAAGTTCATTATATTTCACTCTTTGCATAAAGTCAAAAAGTCCATACAACAATTCGCTATTCAATTCACTAAATCTTAATACAAGTAAACATGCCTAAAACACACTAGTAATGCAAACCAGCTCTGAAGATAATGCAAATTAAACACAAATTAAATCTCAACCAGCAGGGACTAGCGCCACAACAGTGGCTCCTTGTTTACCATACCTCTCATTTATTTATATTTTTATTAATTTACCATACCTCTTTTATAAATATGGTATTTGGGCCTTTGGCCCATAGGATTCACTTAAATAAAACCTATTCTTGAAAATGGGCGAATGGATTCACTTAAATAAAACCTAACCTATTCTTGAAAATGGGCGAATGGAAGGTTGTAACTCCTAATTTCAAGGGCTAAATTTACTTTTTTTACCCTCCCTTAAAATAAGGTGCGCTATTTGAGGTGATTTGTAAAAATGTACTATGATACAAAATATTCGCCCACTAAAAATTTAAAACCCCTTAATTTCGCCAAAGGGCGAACATTCGTCCCTAAAATTTTCTATGCTTGGTGTTTATCTTAGGGAAGGGATGTGATGATGTATGGTGAAAAATGGTAATGAGGGAGGACAAGAGTGATGAGTATGAAGAGATTTTAATATTGGAAAATGGACTTGGGGGATGAAGGGATTAGTTTTGAGAAACTAGGGTTTAGTGAGGGATTTGGGGTTTGGTGAAGGGAATTAGTTGTTTTAGGGGAGTGGGATATGGAAAATGGGATAAATGGAGTGATTTAGGAAAATGGAAGAGGGAAAAGGGTTTAATGATGCTTTTTGGGATTATGAAGTGAAAATTGCACAATGGAATGGAAAATAATGAAGACAAACTAGGGTTTAACTTTCAACATGCAAAACTCATGAAGAACACAAGTATGAGATCAAATTCAGCTCTAGGGAAATGATAACTTACTTGTAGAATAGCAATGTAGCGGTTTTGAGGGTTATTGAACAATTTGGAACGATTTAGAAAGTTCTGGACTGATGCACAGCGCATGGGGCCCAATGCGCAGCGCCCTCCTAATGCGCAGTGCCCATGCAAATTAACACTGGCAGAAAGTCACTGATGCGCAGCGCACTGCCTCTGATGCGCAGTGCCAGGCAAGTTTTCTTGGAAAACAGGGTTTTTAATCTCCTCAGCTCAATTTGCCTCCAAATCGCGATTTTTTTGCTCTCCAATGGTCTTTTTCACAATGAAATGATGAATGGCACTCCTTTGACTTTATATATGGATGGCTTTTAATTTTTTACTTATTCAAACCCACTTTTCTAATGTCAAAGTCACTTTTGGACATAAGCTCTGTTTTTTCATTTGAATTGACTTTTCTTGATGATTTGGTAAACTGATGCATTGATGCTTTTACTTTTGTCTGCAATGGCTGGAGTTGGCAAGGTGAAAAAGGGTAGCAACTGATACTTATTACATATAGGAAATATTTCAAATTACATAAATTTTGTACATAGAAAATAAAAAATATGTTTTCACCTCAAAACAAAGTTTTGAGGTAAAAATCACTTATTGAGCATATCATTAGTGAAATTTTGATCTTATGAATTTATTAGACCTCCTCATGTGCATGCTGACCCTTTATTAGGTTTTTGATGACCACGGTGGAAAACCCTAGACCTAGTGAGACCTAAAAACCCTAAAAATGGTTTTTGCAAATGAAATGACAGTAAATGAGCTAAACATGTGAAAACAGGCCAGCAAGTAAATGCCATGAGGGAATTAACAATGAACCACTACCATCAGTTGATCCATGACCTAATGGAATGCAGTTGATCGGATGGGACACCTAACATGCACACAAAAAGAGAAATTTGATCACTGATGGAGGGATGAAGATACCGAAACTAACATTGGCCCTAATGGGGATGGTAGCTCCTGGGAGGTGCCAAGAACCATAGATCTCTGGAAAATCAAACTAAAACAAATTTCTTGACTCAATTACGAAAACTGAAAATTGACTCAAAACTGACTCAAACAACTAACACTAATAACCAAAGACTGAAGCCAAACATTCAGCGTTATAGCCTTCACTTTGGGCACCCAACTGAATGAATGGAGATAGTACATACTTTGCAATGAAAGAAATAAAATGATATGTACAATGACAAAATGTGACAGCAGAAAATTTCTCAAAGATAATACCGTTTCAGAAGCCGACCATTGACCGGCCCTCCTGGACAATCTTCCCCGTTCATTTCTTTGAGTAGAAAAGCATTTTGACCCCAATATGCAGCAATTCTATATGGTCCCTTCCACAGATTCTCAAACTTGTCGTGCTTGCCTTTATCCTCGTTTCTAGCATCCCACTTTAGCACTATGTCTTCAATCTGAAATTTGTCTGCCTTTGCCTTCCGATCATAAATCTTCTTAATTCTCTCTTGCAGCCTGAAGGTATTTTGAAAAAATTCCTCTCTTGTCTATTGTAAATGGATCATTTGGCTTATTCTTCACTGAAAATGATCTTCCTCGCTGCCAGCTTCCTGCAGAAGTTTTACAACCGGGACTGCAAGAGATGTCGGGAACACCGTGTCAATACCATATACAATCTCGAACGGAGACATGCCTATTGACTTCTTCTAACTTACTCTATCCGCCCATAGTGCATTAACCAATTTCTTATGCCAGCTCTTTTTGTTTGTTTCCAACAGCTTTTTTATGATGTTGACCAATGATTTGTTTGAAGATTCAGCGAATCTATTACCTTGCGAATAATATGCAGTAGAATGTCCCAAGGTAATTTTGTATTTGCTACAAAAGTCAATCATCCTTTTGGACTTGAAAGCTGTTGTGTTATCTATAATCAATTTGTTAGGACAGCCAAAACATGACAAAATATTATTTTCAAGAAACTGAATTATTACCGAGTCAGTGGCCTGCCAAGTGGGAATCGCCTCAATCCATTTTGTGAAATAATCTATCACTGTTAAGATCCACTTGTGCTGAGCTGAAGATGTGGGATGAATCTCTCCAATAAAATCTAGGCCCCACTGTTGAAACGGAGCACTAACTTCGACTGGCTTGAGAGGTAGAGGCTGCAACTTTCTCCTTCCCTGAAAAATCTGGCATTCATGACAGCTTGTGATAGTTTTATAAACATCAACAAAGAGGGTATGCCAATAGTACCCTGCTCTCAAAATTTTGTTAGCCATCGTCTTCCAAAATAGGTGACCTCCACAGTCTCCCTTGTGAAAATCATTCATGACCTATTTTTCTTCCTCCTCTACCAAACAATTCAGCAAAATGCCTCTAGGATCTTTCCAATAAAGTGCATTGTTCATAATACAAAATCTAGCAGCCTTCAGTTTCAGAGTTCTACCTTTATTTTTAGCCATGCCTGCTGGCAGTGAAAGGTGTTGAAGCACATATACAATATTTGAATACCAAGGAGAATGGAGAAAAATTTCAGATACCTAAACAAGCGAACTATCTTCATCTTCTTCAGACATGGCAGCAATCAGGTTTATGTCCAAGGCATACAAATTAGACTCCACCATCAATTTTGCTAGACCCTACCCTTTGATTAGCTTTGTTGGCTTTATCTCCAAGTCATATTCTAACAAAGTTGTGATCCATTTGCCTCGCCTTCCTTCCGGATCTGTTTATACCAAAACATCTTTGATGGTTGCGTTAGGGACATAAGCAAGAATATGAGAGTGCAGAATATATACCTGGAAATATTTCAAAGCTTTTGCCAAGGCAAGAGCTTGCTTCTCAATAATGTTATATTTTAAGGCTACATCTCTTATTGTCCTGCTGAAAAAAGAAATTGGCTTTTCAAGCTGGTCCCTTTTCTACATTAGAACTGCTGCCATAGTATGTTTAGAATCGAATGAAAATAATATGAAATCCTAGGAATAATCCGGGCTAATTAAAATCGGAGCTGAAGAAAGAGCCAATTTCACCAGGTTGAAAGACTTCATGGCTTTTTCGGTCCAATTGACCACACTATCTTTCTTCAACATATTTGTAATTTCCCTCAAGTTTTCAGCTAGATTTGGCACAAAACGACGTAAGAAGTATATCTTACTGTTAAATTCTTGGATCTCTTTCTTGCTATGAGGAAAAACAATTTTCTGAATGACTTCCACTCGAGCAAGATCGATGTGGATGCCTTCCTTTGATATTATGTGACCGAGAAGCTTCCCCTCATCCATGGCAAATAAGCTCTTTTTGGGATTGAGTGATATTCCATATTTTCTGCAACACTGAAAAAAAAAATTCAGATGGTAAAGATGCTCCTCATCTGAATTTGAAAAGACAGTCAAATCATCAAGATACACTACCAGAAACACATCTTTTTCATTTGCGAAAGTGATGTCCATGGCCCGCTGAAATGTTGCACCAGCATTCTTTAAACCAAATGGCATCTTGGCATAGTGGAATGTCCCCCATGGAGTGGTGAATGTTGTCTTGTCCCTGTCATCCTCATGAACCAAAATTTGATTATAGCCGGAATACCCATCGAGTAGCGACATACGAGATGCCCCAACTACTCTTTGGAGTATGTGGTCCATTTTCAGCAACAGATAATTATCTTTCAATGACACCTTATTCAAATTTCTGAAATCAATGCACAATCTAATCTCACCTGTCTTCTTCCGCACGGGTACTAAATTAGAGATCCAATCTGAAAATATTATCGGAATGATTATACCAGCCTTGTACAATCGATTCACCTCTTTTTCTATTGATGGCAGCAACTTCGGATTTATCCTTCTCAACTTCTAGCGAAATGGCTTCTGATTTGGCTTGATTGGAATGATACGTTGAATTATACTTGTATCGTACTCCTTCAAATCTGTATAGTCCCATGCAAATACATCATAAACTGAAGACAGTAAACTAATGTATTTATCTTTTCGCTGAGGAAGTAATGCCTTTGACAACGTCACCATCTTTGGATTTTCTGTTGTTCCGATATTCACATCCTCAACTCCCTTCTCGGTCGGCACTAAGCTTGGTTTGCGGGCTACATCATCTTGATCAAATAATTCTTCTAAAGGTATAAGGCGTTTAGGGATGACATTGTCCTTCATTTGTAAGACTTCCATCTGATTTACCTCTATTTCTGGTTTGCCATCATCTTTCTCACCATCTACAGAAGTGTCTTTATATTTGCCTTTGTTTTGCAGAAAATCTTCAATCTCTTTTTCATCCTGAAACACTTGCCAATATCTTTGATTATCAGGGACAGTTGAGAGATGCTTCACATGAATTTCAAATTTATTGTTTGAATTCATTAGGATCTTTAAGTTACTTGCAGCTGTAGCAAGGGAATCTTCAATAACATTTTGTGTACGAGGGACACATGTCAAAGTATGATCTGGAAATAACTTCAAAATATCTAAAACCGCATTATGGTAAGCCCTCATTCGAGGATGTTTGGCTTGGTATTCACCCTTAACTTGTTTGATTACTAATTCGGAGTTGCCATAAACTGAAATTCTCTTTGCATTCAACTTCTTGAGGATTTTCAAGCCTGCAATCAGTGCCTCATATTCGGCTTTGTTATTGGAAAAATCAAAAGCCAATTTATATGAACAAACTCTTACATTACTCGGGACTTTATTTGGTAGGAAACTTGGGCTGCGTAGCCAAATACCAATTCTTGCACCATCCTTACCTACTGCTCCATCAAAATCCATACTCCACAAAGCGGCTTCTTCCTCCAAGTGCTGGAATTCTGCCTGCTCTTCTACCTTTGGCTGTTGTCCATCAATTTTTTGCTGCTAACGGAATGTTGACTGTTAAGCGGTACTTTCAAGCCTTTGTCTCTCTTGATCAAGTACTGCTCTAAAATTTTCTGTTATCTCTGGAATATCTTCGACCTCAACTAATTGACTATTTACATCATTAAAACCACTGTTAGAATAAAGAACAAAAGATTCTAAATTTGTATGTACATAATTAATTGGATGATTCAAAGGTTTCTCCTTGCTTGTGATCATGTACTTCATATTTTTCTTCCTATATAATTTCCTCAACTGACCAAACACGGGAATAGTGGCATAGGAGAAATCTAACTGCAATGTCCCTTTGAGTTTTGCAGCCCACGACCTAGAGAAAAGCATGCCAAATCTAGGGGGAATGTCGGCCACAACTACATCCATGAGGACATTCTTTGCTGGAATCTGATCTAAAGTCACAACCAAGTCCTTAATGGGACCAATACATATGACCCTACCGGAATCAAAGGAATAAAGATCATGATACTTGCAAGTGATGTCCAAACCCAATTTTTCCATAATTGCCTTTGGCATCAGGTTGTGAGATGCTCCTGAATCAAACATGGCGTTGTGCCAGACATAATCATGCAATCTAAGGCTGATGTAAAACGGGGCTACATCACTATCCTCAAATTGACCTTCTAATGCCGGACCAAAAATAAGCTCGGGTTGGTCATCTTCCACATTAACCATATCAGACAAGGTATCTATATTCAAAATCTTTGACACTTGACCTTTGTAGCTACTATTCTTCATTAATTCAGTCGAAGGCATCGAAACTTTTAACTTAGCAATCTTATTCTCTAAGCTAAAGGCTATAGTTTTCTCTACTTCTTTGAGCAGAGCATCCTTCTTTTCGGACTTCTCCTTTGCTGCACTTGGCTAATTTGACTTTTCATTTGTTGATTGTGCTTTACTAGAAGTAGGATCTGCTGGCTCCTTTCCTTTCTTCTGAACATTTGGAGAATCATTCTTTGATGGTGTTGCTTCCTTCCACTTTTGAATTGGATTGATTTGCACATCCCTGCTCCTGAGTGAATATTGTCTTTGTTGCGTTGTCAATGCATTCATATATCCCCTCTGATATTCATATGATTCTTCTTCTAGGACTGTTTCATTGGCTAATATAAAATCTTCATCTTTCTGTACATCTGGGCTTTCTGAATACTCCTCATCCTCTGTGATATAAATTGGCAAACCATCTGGTGTAAAAAAGTGATTCTCCTCTCCTATTGGATTCTCATCATCATCTGATTCCATGCCATGAACATAGTTCTGCTGTAATGGTGTTTTGACTTGCTGTTGTGTTGCTTGGTCTTGCACTCTTTGCTCCCATTGTTTAATCCTGAACTGTGGTTGCTGCTGACCATGGAAATTTGGATTTCTGATCTGTCGCAGGCTTATCTGTAATGGTTAGTTTATCAAACATCTTCTCAATTTTGCGAAGCAAATGATATGAGGAAGAATCTTCTTCCTTTATGGTCACCTTCTTCTCGGTCTTTGTCCTAGCTCTCTTAGCTAGCAGATTTGCCTCCACACTCACTGCAATTTTCTGCATATCCTCCAACATAGCAGGATCTCTTTCTCTCAATTGATATGCCATGTCGGGATCAAAGCCATCGAGAAATTTCATCAAAGCTAGCCCCATTGGTGACTTGATATCAGCTCGAATAGCATTATAAACAGTATTGAATCTAACACAGTAATCCTGAACACTTTCACCAACATTCCTCTTTATGTTTTCATACTCAGAAAGAATTTGGAGTGGATTTTTCTTTACCTCCCAACGATCCAGAAATTGTCTATGAAGAATCGCCAATGTATTGATAGTCCCAACAGGCAATGCTCTGAACCACTTTCGCACTTCACCTCCAAAAGTTTGCACAAATAATCTCATAGTCACATTTTCTTCATCTATCTCATGAAGGTCAAAGAAATCGTTCATTCTATCAACATGTTGCTACGTTGTGATACCTTGGGTAGCATCAAACAATGGAATTTTACTTTGGTAATAAACAAGCATAGCATACAAGTTCTGTGGCAAAATGAGAGGTTCATATTGGGCAGCCATTGCTCTTGGTGGATTGGAAACTGGCCTTGGGGATGTAGTAGGAGTTGGAATAACAATAGCAGTCGATGTGATGGGAGTGTGAGGTGTCAAAGGAGGCGAAGAAATGTTAGATGTTTGACGTGTTGAAGGGGTTGATGGGGGAGAAGAGACAGCAGATCTCTGATCAGATATGGTGGGCTACACGGGAATGGTGGGGATAAGGTTCAGTAGGAATTTCAAAACTAGACACAACAGTGATCTGAATTTAAAACTACTTGAAATTTGTTTGCAAGGTATTCAATTCAGAATTAAACATGTTTAAAAGATTTCCATGTCTTGCAGAAAGAAAACACATGAAATTTTCAGCTGTTCATGACCCATTTAAGCATAGCAGAGTTATTTCCTTTTACTGTTTAACACATTAAAATGAATTTTGTTCTGCAAAATAAATCAACCACAAATGCAAAAGAAGTTGATAAAGCAGTTCACCCCCTCCAGGGCTACGTCTGCTGGGTCCAAAGCTCCCAACCGGGCTTGTCCTTGTTTTTATTAAATGCTCAAATTGAAAATACAGATGAATAGAAGCATCTACAGGTGAAATAGATGGAAAAAATGGATTCAGAACACTTGAATCCTTCAAGATTGACTATTGGATCACCTCCAATGGATACCTGCAACCCTATACAATCTTCACAGAACTGGGCCCTAGTGGCTCCTAGAACTTTCACGGCTCCAAAACCTCTGCAAATGACCTCAGATGGCTGTAAGACCTACACCAATGGCTTCAGAAGGTCGAAAATACCCAAAATCAAAAAAAAAATTCGTCCAAAACCGACTTTCCTAGCCAAAGTTATGGCCATTTAAAGTTTCTCCAGTTTGCCCCTAGAAAAACTCCAGCTAACTTTAGTTAACTCCAGATAGCTCCGCCAATTATGGCGGGTCCACCAAATCTGGCGCTCCTGCCAAAATTCTGCCAACTTAACTACAGTTACATTTAATGTTTGGGTGGTTGCCTCGGATTTCGTGCAGGCGGAATATTCCTTTTTTAATTATTTTTTTTGAAAAATTAAAATTTCTAATGTTATGGACAAATTCTTCTTTTTGCCATAACTTCCTCATACGGCGACCGTTTTTCGAACCGTTTGCGGCACCGGAATCGGGAAGACGAGAACTTTCCAGTCATTCAACTTTTAACCAGTTCTAAGCACTTTAAATTTTGAGCATTTTACGACACTTAGGACATGAGCACCTAATCACGCCTCCCCATTGGGAAGCTTTTGGACCCCAAAATCCTTCAACTACCTGTTAAAGAGGTGAGGGCACAGCTCCCTCACTCTGTCCACCTCCATCCACTTTTCCTTGTTCGGTTTGCTGCCTTTGAAACCAACCCAAACATATTCTACACTGCCCCTCCTTGAAGTGCGTGTCCTTCTGTCAAGGATGGTATCTTCTTTCAGCTCATCTAAGAATTCTGGTGAGAAATCTTCTATAGATGGCAGCTGAACAGCATTTTCATGATCAGCAATCAAAGGAGGTTCATACAAACGTAAGTTCTCCACATTGACAACAGAATACATTTGCATGTAGGAAGGCAAATCTAATTGAAAAGCATTATTTCCAACCTTCTTGAGGATTTTGAATGGACCATAACGAATAGGCTTCAGCTTTTTACCTTCTCCTTGCATCCTTTCCTTACTAATGTACAGCCATACCTCATCCTCTTCTTGAAACTTGTGATCGACTCTATGCTTGTCGTGTCTTTCCTTGTACTTGCCTTGACTCTTCTCAAGTTGTTCTTGAATTTGCTGATGTATTTGCTGAATTCTTTCAATGAATGAACGAGCTTTGTCAATGTCACTATGTCCCTCAATGGCAACATCTTTCTCAAGAATGAAATCAAGAGGTGATTTTGGCAAGTAACCAAAACAAGCTTCAAACGGTGAGGTGTTTGTGGAAGAGTGCTTGGCACGATTGTAAGCATGCTGTATGTAGTGCAAATGTTCATCCCAAAGCTTGGGATGCTTGCTGCAATAACCTCTCAAGAGGTGCACAATGGTTCTGTTCACAACTTCGGTTTGTCCATCTGTTTGCGGATGGAAAGCAGTACTTTTCTTCAACTTTGTGTCCATCATCTCCCATAGGTTGGACCAAAAATTTCCCACGAATCTGGAATCCTTGTCACTAATAATGGAAGTAGGCAAACCAAAGTGAATCCATACATGATGAAAAAATAATTCAGCAGTTATAGTTTTCTTACAAGGCATAAGTATACACATTTTGCTGAAACGATCAACTACTACATATAAATAATCATGCAGCTTTTGAGATTTTGGCAAACCTCCTACAAAATCCATAGAGATTCTCTCCCATGGTCTAGAAGGTACCGGCAAAGGAGTATACAAAGCAAGCTTCCTGTTGCTAGGCTTGCTTGTAGCACATAATGAACAACCTCTTATGAACCTTGAAACAGAATCTACCATGCGAGGCCAATAGCAATACCTCTGTAGATGTGAAATTGTTTTGCTCACACCAAAATGGCCAACAATAAGAGAAGAATGAGCTTCTCTTATGACATTTATCCTCTCCCCCTGTGGTATACACAACTTGCCCAAATGAAACAGCAAATTGTTATGCATGTGATAGTCATTTTCCTCTACATGATTTCCTTTACTCAAGTTAGCATACACATCTTTAAAGTCATCATCAAATGCATATTGTTCTATGTAACTATCATGTACAATGGAATCATTCTTAAGTAAAGTAACAGCACCAATAATAGGCCTTGAGAGCATATCAGCAACCTTATTCAAAGTACATTTCTTATACCTTATTACGAAATGGAATTGTTGCAAGAAGCCCATCCATCTGAAGTGTCGTGATTGTTGTAACTTGCTTTGTGATTGCAAGTACTGTAAGGGCTGATGGTCGGTATGTATAACAGTTTCTTTGCCCATCAAGTAGTGTTTCCACTTTTTGACGCTTTGTACCAAGGCATACAACTCCTTATCATATGTAGGATAATTTACAACAGCACCATTAAAAGTTTCAGAATGAAAAGCAATAGGCTTACCATGCTGTAGAAGAACTGCACCCATAGCATAATCACTAGCATCAGTTTGTATCTCAAATGGCTGTCTCAAATCCGGTAATGCAAGGACTGGAGCTGAACTAATCTTCTCTTTCAAAGATTCGAAAGTTTTTTGCTGCTTGCCTCCCCATTGGAAAGCATGCTTCACACTTGTCACTGCATGCATAGGAGCTGCTATAGAAGAGAAGTTAGAGATAAACTTCCTCCAATATTGAGCTGCACCCAAAAAACTTCTTACCTCTGTTATGGATTTGGGAGTAGGCCACTTCACAATAGCCTCAATCTTAGCAGGATCAATTCTCAAAGCAACTCCTCCTACTATGTGTCCCAAATAAACTAAAGAAGTCTTTCCAAATTCACACTTTGACATTTTAAGAAATAACTGGTTCTTCTTAAAAACATCAAGTACTTTTCTAACATGCATGACATGATCTTCTCTAGACTTGCTGAAAATTAAGATGTCATCTAAGTAGACAATAACGAAATCATCAAGAAAAGGACGCAAGACATCATCCATTACCCGCATGAAAGTTGCAGGTGCATTGCACAAACCAAACGGCATCACAAGCCACTCAAAGAGTCCTTGTTTGGTTTTAAAGGTTGTCTTCCAAATGTCACTTTCTTCAATTCTTACTTGATGATATCCACTGCGCAAGTCTAGCTTAGTGAAATATCGAGCATCTTTCAGCTGGTCTAGCAAATCATCTATCCTTGGGAGTGGGTAACGATTCTTTACCGTTATCTTGTTCAAGGCCCTGAAATCAACACACATACGCCAAGTGCCATCTTTCTTTGGAATCAATACAATCGGTGACCCACATGGCGAAGTACTTGGCCTTATGAAACCCTTATCCAACAAGTCCTTGATTTGCTTCTTTATTTCAGCATTCTCCATAATAGACATGCGGTACATGCCTATGTTTGGAAGAGGACAATCTAGATGCAAATGGATTTCATGCTGAATCTCCCTCTTAAGAGGCAAACCTGTTGGCTCTTGAAACATCTCATGATATGCATCAACTACATCATACAGATCTGATTTAAGTTTTGGATCACAATTGTCAAATGACTCATGATTCACATCAACCTTGGGCTTAATCATAAGAAGAACAAAATTCTTACTTGAATTGACCAGCCTTTTTACCTGTCCTGCATTCACCATCGCTATATTTGTCTTCTTTCGATGAGCTCTAACAATGAACTCCTTGCCATCTTTGAACAGATGATATTTGTTTTCATGGCGATGAAAGATAGCTTTCATGTCAAACAAGTAAGGACTTCCCAAAACAATTCCTGCTATATCAAAAGGTACCACATCAAGTTCAACTGTGTCACTAAAATGTGCAGTAATTGCAAAGCGCAATGTGCACTTTCTTGAAACTTATAAATTTGCATCCCTGCAAATCCATCCAAGTGGATATGGCTTCGGATGTGGAACGGTCTCAAGTTTAAGCTGCTTGACCAAGTCCTCTGACATAAGGTTTGCTTGTGACCCACTATCAAAAAGTGTGTCAATTTTAGTATGTTTTGAAATCACCCTCACATGAAACAGTTCAATTCTTTCTTCCTCATTAGGAGCTTGTACATGGCAGTTTGAGGTGCTAGTGTTGGCTTTCAAGTTTTTCAAACCCATGGCTGTAATTTTGGTTTCATCACCTGAATCTTCCCCTAAATCTTGTGGTGTAGATGTAGTAGCAGCATTTTTTTGTTTCCCTTTGGATTTGTTAAATTGAGGTCTTTTTTCAGGATATAATTTCCAACAGTTTTTCTCCTCATGGCCTGGTTTAGAACAGTGTTTACAGATCACTTTCTCACTCTCCTGTTTGACAGATGCATTCTTTTTGTTCTTTCCCTTAGAGGTTTTCTCTTTGTTTTTCCCCTTGGGGGGCTTGTTTCTACCCTCTTCAAATATGTTTTTTCCCCTTGCCTCTGAATGGGTAGCTTGGACACAAACCTCGTTCAGGCTAGTAGGGTTAAACATCAAGATGGTGTGTCTAAGGTAGCTATGCAAGCCACCAATGTATTTCAGCAAGGTTTCTTGGGTCTGTAAATCTACTCCTAACAAGAGAGCTCTTCTCCTGAATTATTGGGTGTAGTCTTGGACACTCTGACCCTTAAGTTGTCTGAAATTTTGCCAATTCATAATGGCTTTCTGCATGTGAGCAAGAGGATAAAACTGTTTTTTAATGGCTAACAGAAATTCAGGCCATGTTAAGGTAACCTTACCAAATTTCTTGATCTCCTCTTTAGTCTTGGCCTCCCACCAGACCAGTGCTGCTCCATCCATTCTCAAAGAAGCCAACTGAATCTTTGTGGCATCATCATGCATATTTTGGATCCTTAAGTAAACTTCCAACTGCCTAATCTAGTTGTCAAGCTTTTCTGCATTCACTTCACCATTAAACATAGGTAATTCAAATTTTACATCAAGCTTCAAAAAAGGACTTTTTCCAGAGGATCTATGCTTATGAACAAAAGAAGACGAGGATGAAGAGGAAGAAGGTGAAGATGGGGGTGGTGGATCACCATTTCCTCCATGTCCTTTCTTGGAATGATCATCATCCTTCTTACCTCCTGAAGAGCCCTCTCCTTCATGTGGATGTTTGGACCCTTCTCCAGCCAATTTCTCATTTCTTTCTTGGTACAAAATCCTCACCATTTTAGTGAGGTCCAAGAAAGCCTTTCTGAAGACTCTTTCTTCTTCTCTTGGATATGTCTCTGTAGGAATTTCTCCTTCATGTTCAGACATCCTTGAAGCTTCTGCTGAGACTCTTGAGGGTGAAATTGAAGGTGGAGGTGATGGCTCTTTGGCCTTCCTTGACTGAGGATTCTCTCATTCTCTAGTCAACTGTCCTTCCCCTCTTTTAAGTTTCAACCTGGTAAGCATCAATACTTTGCAAGACAGTTAGAAGATCTTTGCACAAAACCTTGAGCTCTGATACCAACTTGATCTGAATTTGAAACTACTTGAAATTTGTTTGCAAGGTATTCAATTCAGAATTAAACATGTTTAAAAGATTTCCATGTCTTGTAGAAAGAAAACACATGAAATTTTCAGCTGTTCATGACCCATTTAAGCATAGAAGAGTTATTTCCTTTTACTGTTTAACACATTAAAACGAATTTTGTTCTACAAAATAAATCAACCACAAATGCAAAAGAAGTTGATAAAGCAGTTCACCCCCTCCAGGGCTACGTCTGCTGGGTCCAAAGCTCCCAACCGGGCTTGTCCTTGTTTTTATTAAATGCTCAAATTGAAAATACATCTGAATAGAAGCATCTACAGGTGAAATAGATGGAAAAAATGGATTCAAAACACTTGAATCCTTCAGGATTGACTATTGGATCACCTCCAATGGATACCTGCAACCCTATACAGTCTTCACAGAACTGGGCCCTAGTGGCTCCTAGAAATTTCATGGCTCCAAAACCTCTGAAACTGACCTCAGATGGCTGTAATACCTACACCAATGGCTTCAGAAGGTCGAAAATACCCAAAATCAAAAAAAAAATCATCCAAAACCGACTTTCCTAGCCAAAGTTATGGCCATTTAAAGTTTCTCCAGTTTGCCCCTAGAAAAACTCCAGCTAACTTTAGTTAACTCCAAATAGCTCCGCCAATTATGGCGGGTCCGCCAAATTTGGTGCTCCTGCCAAAATTCTGCCAACTTAACTGCAGTTACATTTAATGTTTGGGTGGGGTCCTCGGATTTCGTGCAGGCGGAATATTCCTTTTTTAATTTTTTTTTTTTGAAAAATTAAAATTTCTAATGTTATGGACAAATTCTTCCTTTTGCCATAACTTCCTCATACGGCGACCGTTTTTTGAACCATTTACGGCGCCGGAATCGGGAAAACGAGAACTTTCCAGTCATTCAACTTTGAACTAGTTCTAAGCACTTTAAATTTTGAGCATTTTATGACACTTAGGACATGAGCACCTGATCAAACAGTAGATGGACCAAGAGTAGCGGATGTAGATTCTAAGAACTCGAGAATATTGGTAGCCATAATGGAAGTTTGAAGATTGAAAATATAAGCATCAATTGATCTATTTGCCCTTTCAGTTTCAAGATATTGGACAAACTCTGGATTTAGAACAGTAGCACCAACTGCACTTTTAGATTTATTTTCAAACAAAGATAGATAAAAATGTTCATCAAACTAGAGATCTTCAAGATATTCAAAAACAACTAGGCATGAATGAGATCTGAAAATCGGTATCACAGAACTTTCTTGCCGAAGAATTCTTGGAATGAGATTCTAGTTTTCATACACGGGAGGAGGATCAAGATCAGGATTGGCCCTGGTGTATCGCCTAGAAGCCAGTGTGTTGAATTGTTCCCAAAATTCAAATAGACATTACAATCTTGTCAGCCTATCGAATTCTAAACTCATCATCCAAAAGTCTAGAATTGCTTTAAGGTACTGGGGTAATAGTTTTCAGTTCTTCCCCAGTATGGTCGCCACTATGTTATAGCCTAAATTTACCTCAGGCTGAGAAAGGCAGGTCTAGGGTAACATCAAACCACGCTTAACCTGGTAGCTAGCCCTACCAGGTCGGGAGAGGGCTCTCTCCTTGTCAATCTCAAATAAAATATGGCAAGTAATGCGTGAGATGACTAATATGAAGACTAATTTTCGGCTAGGTATATGCTCAGAGGATTTTGTTTTATTTTTATGTTTGGTTGCTGGATCAGATGAGGAAGGCAGCTTTGAGTTCGGGAAATCAACTCAGATTTGCAGAGGTTTTTGTGGGACGAGGTAGACAAGTGTTTTAGCACTTTGAAATGAATGTAATGGTGAATCTAAAGACTGGTGAGGAGTTGGAGAGGACATGCAAATGTGATGAGTCCTGTTCAAACAATAGAGAACATTTAAAACTAAATAAACACCAAGGCAGAGCACTGACACACCAATGGATTCCACCTTTTACACTTGATTCATTTAGTTATGCAGAAAGAGAGAGATGATGGCACATATAAACATAAGATAAACTGAATAAAGGAGAAGAAAACAATGCTAATTCACATTACCACAAGAATCCCACAAAATGCTGCAAAACCCTAGTTTATTTCCTTGCCAAACTGCAAAAGTGATGTACAATAGTGCTCAATGCATCCACAAGAGTCCAACCTTTACAAATGACTAAGAAAGTACATAATATAGGCATCAAACCACCTATGCTAGCCATCAGGGGTCGAATCCATGAGTCAAGGAGCTGTTTCAACAACATCTAAACTAGGAACTAGAAAATAGGCAGTGGAACAGCTTGCCTCTAAAACTATGGAAACTTATTCATTCAACCTCAAACCACCTCTAACTGATGTATCTACCCCCTCAAGTCATTTTTCATCATATTTACATCATATTACATCATTAACCATTACAAATTTACTAAGAAGAAGAGAAAAAGTCAATTGATAGTCAAACTGGGTGAAATTCTGAGTTTTTAGACAAAATTGGCAAAAATTTCCCTGATGCGCAGCACCCTGAGCTTGATGTGCAGCGCCACTTCAACGCTGCTTTTGGAGGCCTTCCACTTCATCAAATCAGGCCCAAGATAGCTTGTTGGAAATCCCTGCCTGTCTGGTTTCTAGAACACTTCGAATTTTCTGATTTGGAGTTGATTTTCCCCTTCAAAAATCATTTCTCAAAAGACTGGTTCCTGTGGGTCCAAAAAGTGGTAGAGAGGGCATTTTTTAGGTGTTTTTTTCCCTTTAGGTGACCCAGATCTCCTCCAAATTTTATGAAACTTTCTGGGTTTCATTGCTATTCCATGAGGAATCAAAAAATGCAAGCCATTTTGCAAAATTCCAAGCCAACTCAATGCGCAGCGCCGGTGGCGTTGTGCATTAGAGGAAAATTCCTGTGTTTTGCAATTAAAATTTGTGAAATGACAAAAATTTCTCAAAATTGCTTCAAAATTGGCAAGAGGCAAGCTTACTAATTACTTTGCTAAGCCAAGGAAGCTTCAGCCAAAATTTTAAGTTTATCTTGCTCCTTTTTGGCTTTTAAGGCTCTCTTTAACTTAGCTTTTAGGCTTCTTATCCTTGTTTTGCAAATCTTATTCTGGACCAAGTAGTGATAAGCCATGTGGTGCATAATGTTCTTATCTTTGTTTTCGTTCTTCAATAACCTCTCCAAGTGCATATTCACCTTCTCCAATAAATATTCTTGATCATTTTCTTGTTCAATGGATGTCAACTTGCCCTTTGCCCTCTTAGACCTTCGTCGGTTTTCTTTGATAATTTGCAGCTCCAGGAGTTCTTGTTTGTTGGTAAGCTGCTTGTTTTCTTGCTCAAGGACGTTAATGATCCACTTAGCCCTCTCAAGGTCAAGTGATAAGGCTTGGAACTCAACTTCTTTCTCTTTGATGACCACATCCTTGAGTCTTGAGATTTAGGAGCCCAAATCAGTGTCATCTTCCTCAATCAAAACAAAATACCTATCTTGCCCTTCATCATGCAATGGTTGCTTTCCTTTGTCTTGTACCTGCTTTGCTGGAGAAGAAGGAAAAGCCCCTTTCACCCTAGGTGAAGATAGCATTTGCATGTGATCTGGTGAAGGAAACGAGACCCCTTCCACCCCTGGTGGAGATAATACTCGTTTGGCAACTGCAAAAAGTCTTCTTGTGCCTTTTTCATAAGTTATAAACACAGGAATGTGAGCCTCTTCAGTTTTTCTTTCATGCTCTTTTTGTTGCCCGGAAGGTCTGCCTTCCTCTTGAGGATCTGCAAAAATTTGAGGCCCCTTGAAGATTTCATGGGCTATGAAGGTTTCCCATGGCACTCCCAACTGAGTGAGCTGATGCACAACAATAATCTTGATGACAACAAAGTGATAAATGTTGTTGAGCTACTGTGGGTATGGTTTTCTCTTTGCAATCACAGTCATCCTCTCTATGTTTTTGCAAATGAAATATGGAATACTCATCATTCTAACCCTGGTGAAATGCATAAGTAATCTGATATGATAGGCATAGAGTCTGGAGAACCTTCCCTCACATGTGAAGTATTTGATGATGAGTTTCATGAGTGGAACATACCGGTCCTCCAAGAACTTGAAAGGAAACACCCTGCTCAATTTACCATGATATTTGGCCTTAATGTATGGTTCATAATGTTGTTTGTTGATATTTTGTCTTTTGTTCCACCTTTCCCCTACATCTGGCATTCTAGTTGCTTCTGCAATAATGGTTGGTGAAAGAGTGAAATTGATGCCAGCAAGGTTTACCATATTGTTCTCCATGTTGATGACAAATTGCCTTGCCAATTCATGATGATACTTAACCCTCTCAACCATCTCACAAAACTCAAAGCAAGATTGGTATCTGAAACAAGTGGTGGCAAGGGGACAAGCAAGGAGTTCAGCAATGCTAATAGGTTCCTCTCTGATAATTTTCCCACCCTTGTGTGGTCTCCTAGGTTGTACATTCCTCTCTCTTGAACTGTCACTTAGTGTTTCTTCTTCATAGCTTGACTCACTGTTTCTTGCCATGGTGCTTGGTGCTTATCTTAGGGAAGGGATGTGATGATGATATGGTGAAAAATGGTAATGAGGGAGGACAAGAGTGATGAGTATGAAGAGATTTTACTAATGGAAAATGGAGTTGGGGGATGAAGGGATTAGTTTTGAGAAACTAGGGTTTAGTGAGGGATTTAGGGTTTGGTGAAGGGAATTAGTTGTTTTAGGGGAGTGGGATATGGAAAATGGGATAAATGGAGTGATTTAGACAAATGGAAGAGGGAAAAGGGTTTAATGATCCTTTTTGGGATTATGGAGTGAAAATTGCACAATGAAATGGAAAATAATGAAGACAATCTAGGGTTTAACTTTCAACATGCAAAACTCATATAGAACACAAGTATGAGATCAAATTCAGCTCTAGGGAAATGATAACTTACTTGTAGAATAGCAATGCAGTGGTTTTGAGGGTTATTGAACGATTTGGAACGATTTAGCAAGTTCTAGACTGATGCGCAGTGCACTAGGCCCAATGCGCAGCGCCCTCCTGATGCGCAGCACTTGTGCAAATTAACACTGGCAGAAAGTCACTCATGCGCAACGCCAGTCTGATGCGCAGCGCTAGGCAAGTTTTCTTGGAAAACAATGTTTTAATTTCCTCAGCCCAATTTGCCTCCAAATCGCGATTTTTTTTCTCTCCAATGGTCTTTTGCACAATGAAATGATGAATGGCACTCCTTTGACTTTATATATGGATGGATTTTAATTTTTTACTTATTCAAACCCATTTTTCTAATGTCAAAGTCACTATTGGACATAAGCTTTGTTTTTTCATTTGAATTGACTTTTCTTGATCATTTGGTAAACTGATGCATTGATGCTTTTACTTTTGTCTGCAGTGGCTAGAGTTGGCAAGGTGAACAAGGGCAGCAGCTGATACTTATTACATATAGAAAATATTTCAAATTACATAAATTTTGTACATAGAAAATAAAAACTTTGTTTTCACCTCAAAACAAAGTTTTGAGGTAAAAATCACTTATTGAGCATATCATTAGTGAAATTTTGATCTTATGAATTTATTAGACCTCCTCATGTGCCTGCTGACCCTTTATTAGGTTTTTGATGACCATGGTGGCAAACCCTAGACCTAGTGAGACCTAAAAACCCTAAAAATGGCTTTTGCAAATGAAATGACATAAAATGACAGTAAATGAGCTAAACATGTGAAAACAGGCCAGCAAGTAAATGCCATGAGGGAATTGACAATGAACCACTACCATCAGTTGATCCATGACCTAATGGAATGCAGCTGATCGGATGGGACACCTAACATGCATGCAAAAAGAGAAATTTGATCACTAATGGAGGGATGAAGATACCGACACTAATAGGACGCTGAGCTCAAAGGCATTGTCACCGATGGCCTTGGTGATGGTGTATAGCCCATATTGGAGTGGTGTAGAATTTCCTGCAAATTCTCTACAAATATACCTCTAAGATCTATGTAGAAAATATGACTGTAGATTAACCTGATAATGCAATATACCAAAGAAAAATACTATAATCTACTTCTACTATCAATTTTCTTTGTGGAATCTTAAAGATCTAGTTGAATTAGAGCTGAACACATATAACCATAAGAAGAAGAACCAATGCACATGAAACACAGAAAACACTGAGGGGAAAGCATCAGCTAAAAACCCCACTATCTATATTATCATACAGGGTGGAAATACATTAGAATTATACAAAAGCCTTAGCTCTCACAACTAGCCAACTCTCAGTACAATCCTCCTAGATGCTCACAAATAAGCAAAGCTTCTCACAAGCCTTCTCCTCTACCCTCCAAGCTTCTATTTCCTTGCGCAGTTCTTCTGGGATGATCTCCTTCACCTAGTGGAACACTCCTCTCACACACTACTCTAACACATTGTCAAAAATGCGCAATCCTCAAGGAACCTTTTCTTGACTACATGGATGAGTTTCCTTTATAGTAAAAAACATGCAACTAATAGTAACCTGTCCTTGACATTTAGCTCAACTGGGTCTTTCTCAAAATAGACATGCATGAGTTTCTGATGAGAGACTCTTCAGTTATCGGGAGTACACTTGTTGAGTGCATGCATCCATCAACCGACTGATAACTCACAATAAATTCCTCAAACAGTTTGGAACTAATTTAACTGGACTTAACTCAGTAAACTGAGCTAACTAATTACAACTCAAATATAACTCATTCTTATCTCCTTAATTAAGGGATAATCTCCTTAATTTAAGGGAAAATTGTTGCATGACTTCAGAAAGACTTCTAACTTGAATTTCTCCAACTAATTAATCCATAATGAATTAATTAGTTATTTTTCAAGAAACTGGTGAACTAAATTCGAATTTTAATTCAAGGACAAATTAAAATTGAAATATTCTAGATTCTATTTTTATCATTTCTTGTTGCTATTTTCAACACTCCCTCTCAACAAGAAAGGAATTCAACTCGATCCTGATCCTAAACCTTTGGAATGTTCTGCATGCAACACTTCTCTCTAGTGTTGTTGCTCCAAAAACTCCAAATACAAAAAAAACATCCAACCTAAATCAAAATGATGCCTCTGTCATCAAAGTCCCTGAATGTTATTGCCTCTGTCAACTGAAAACTCTACGCTTCTGCTGACTCAACCTTTCAGCATTGTTGTCAATCCTTCTCTATGCTCTTCAGTATCTGACTGCTCTAGCCTCTGTCACTTTGATCTCTAACTGCATCAATCCCACTGATTCCTTCCGCTACTATGTACTTTGGGCTCCTGTAGAAAGGTACGATCCATGAGATAAAAACTCTCAATGGACCCTGCCCAATTTCAGCCTTCTTGGCACTATCACTTCACATCGCCCCACCTCACACCTGGAGGTATGGCTGCATGTGATCCCTCTGCCCACTTGGCTCGAAATTTTCCCCTATAGGAGGTCTCTTCCTGAGTGGATGCCTCCACTCGGTCTCCTCTCATCATCTCCAATTGTGCTCCTCCACAATTGTCTGAGACTTCTTCTAGGTCTACATATTGAGAGGTAATTTACTCTCCCTCTCAACCACCAAGTCTCTAAAATTTTCCTTGCTCTTCAAGGCTTTGCATGCATCTTGAAACTCAAGAGCATATAGGTTCTTAACTGGTTCACCTATCCTGTAGTGATGTGTCTAAGGAAAAATTTTCCCTTACTGAAAACAACACCGTAGCCTTTGTCCTCAAACATCGCGATCGATACCGAATTCTTCTTCAGTCTAGGCACATACTTCACATCTGTTAAGGTGATAAGAACTCCATGCTTCCTCTAAAAAGCAACCATGCCCACTCCTGAAACACTATACCTTTCATCATCACCCATCTCTATGCACATCTTGAGGTCTTTCTCCTCCAAGGTACTGAATAAAATTTTATCGTCGGTCATGTGGAATGAGGCTCCACTGTCAAGATACCAACCACAACCCATTATTGATGACACCATGCATGCGATGAGGGTGAAGTCCATATCGAAATAAGAGGCCAATGCCTCACCTTCAAATCCTTCCATGGATCCCTTCTTGGACTTCTTCGATGGGAAATTAGTCACATAATGACCCATCTCGTGATAATTAAAGCATATCACTTTAGACCTGTCAACCTTCTTCCCTCCATGAGAAGAATTTGATTTGGAATGAGAATCCTTCTCCTTCCCTTTCCTTGCCTTACTTGCTAAGGGCAGATTTTCTTCATCATCCTTGGATGAAGAACCATCTCGTGTGCTCCTCCTTATCTCCTCCTGCATGAGATCCAACCATAGTTGTTCCCAATTCGGCAATTTCTCCCTTCCATTCACAAAGTCCTGGTAGCAATTCCAACTCTCTGGAAGACCAAGGAGAGCGAGGCTCACCATATGATCATCAACAATAGTTATTCCCACACTGCTAAGCTCAACTCTGCAAGTGGTGAGCTTGTTCATATATGTGGAAATAGTATCGCAGTTCTCCATCTTGATTCTTCGAAGCTTATCCTTGAGTGCTAATTTCCTCTGGTCGCTATTGTTCTGGTAGAGGTCCTTCAATGTCTTCCACATTGAATATGGAGTATCCTTCCCATGGAGACTTGAGACAATATGGTCTCGAAATCCCTCAAGGATGATTCGTCTCGCCCTCGCCACACACTTCTTCCACTCAGCCAACTCTTCTGCATTAGTTGAAGTTGGCTTTTGGATTTCTTGATCAATGAAATCCTTCAAACCGTTGTCTTCTAATACAGCCTCCATGTGATATTTCCATGCTATGTAATTTGAGCTTCCTTCCATGGCATACTCGAGTCTCAAGCTATAGAACGCCATTGACCAACCTTGAAGTATGAGATGAATTCGATTTTCACCTACAACCCTGAACTTCAAACTTCAAAATCTCTTCTCCATATATTGTTCACTGCTCCGATAGCCTTTGCTCCAATACCATGTAGAATTTCCTGCAAATTCTCTACAAATCTACCTCTGAGATCTATGTAGAAAATTTGCCTATAGATTAACTCGATAATGCAATATACCAAAGAAAAATACTATAATCTATTTCTACTATCGATTTGCTTTGCAGAAGCTTAAAGATCTAGCTGAATCGGAGTTGAACACATATAACCATAAGAAGAAGAATCAATGCACATGAAACAAAGAAAATACTTAGGGGGAAGCCTCAGCTAAAAACCTCACTATCTGTATTATCATACAAGATGGAAATACATCAGATTTATACAAAGCCTTAGCTCTCACAGCTAGCCATCTCTCAGTACAATCCTCCTAGATGCTCACAGGCAATCAAAGCTTCTCACAAGCCTTCTCTTCTGCCCTCCAAGCTCCTATTTCCTTGTGCAATTCCTCTGGGATGATCTCCTTCACCTAGTGGAACACTCCTCTCACACACTACTCTAACACACTGTCAGAACTGCGCAATCCTCAAGGAACCTTTTCTTGACTGCATGGATGAGTTTCCTTTATAGGAAAACACATGCAACTGATAGTAACCTGTCCTTGACATTTAGCTCAACTGGATCTTTCTCAGAATAGACATGCATGAGTTTCTGATGAGAGAATCTTCAGTTATCTGGAGTATACTTGTTGAGTGCATGCATGCATCAACTACCTAATAACTCACAATTATTTCCTCAAACAGTTTGGAACTAATTTAACTAGACTTAACTTAGTAAACTAAGCTAACTAATTGCAACTCAAATATAACTCAATCTTATATCCTTAATTAAGGGATAATATCCTTAATTTAAGGGATAACTTTTGCATGACTTCAGAAAGACTTCTAACTTGAATTTCTCCAACTAATTAATCCATAATGAATTAATTAATTATTTTTCAAGAAGTTGGTGAGACTAAATTCGAATTTAATTCAAGGACAAATTAAAATTGGAATATTTTGGATTCTATTTTTATCATTTCTTGTTGCTATTTTCAACAAGTGGGCAAAGCTTACAGTGGGGTCCACCAAGGCGCTCCTTCTGCAAATGTATCCAAACTTTGCCGCCCAAATGGAACTTGTGCGACACTCGTTGTTGATCATGGCGATGCTTGTACTTAGAATTGGCTTTGTCCAATATATCATGGACCTGCTAGCAAATGTGTTGAATGTGCTCAATGAAGTCGTTAGCCCTTTTAGCTTCAGACTGAATGTCAACCGAATCTACCTAAGTGGATGCAAATGGTATGGCCAAATCAATGGGGGATAATGGTTGACATCCCAACCCTACCTGAAAGGGGTTGTGGCATGTTGAGCTGTGGAGAGCTCTATTATAGCTGTGTTGGACATAGGGGAGACTTCCATCCCACGTGTGTGGATTCTTCGAGTTGTACATGCGTAGAATGTGTATGATCATCCTGTTGACAACCTCTGTTTGGCCATCAGTTTGGGGATGGAAATTCGTGGACGTAGTAAGTTTTGTATCTAACATCGACCAAAGACTTGACCAAAATGCACTCAAGAATTTGTTGTCCCGATCTAAGATAATGGGCTGTGGGATCCCAAAGTGTACCCATACTCGCTCAAAGAAGATATTAGTAGTGGCCTCTGATGTGATATTCTTCTTGCAGGCTGCCATGATGGCCATCCTAGAGAATTTTTCAATGACCACGAAAATGAAATTGTTGTCATGCTTAGTAGAAGGAAGGCTCGACATGTAATCCATGGAGAGAGATTCCCAAGGCCAACTACGAGTAGGTATATGAGTATAAGTCTTGCTTCTTGATGGTTGGTTTGGCAATGGCACAGGCAGTGCAGGATCTAATTTACTTCCCAACATCCTGACGAAGTTTCAGCCAATAAAAATAATTTTTCAGTATCACCATTGTTTTCTCTACTCCGAAATGTCCAGCAACCCAACTGTAGTGCACCTTCCAAATCATCTTGGCATGCTCACTTGAAGGAACACAAATTTGTCCCAGGTGACATAACAGTGCATCCTGAAGGTGAAAATTTGGAACTTGCTTCCCTTCCAGGAGTGTCTAGTATATGTTGTCGAATTCTGGATCGCTCTTGTAAAGATGCGGCCACCCCAATGTCTCGTGCCCACAAGAGTCGAGCATAGTAATCAACGCCATGGCCGGTGGTCACCTAAGGCAATAAAAAAAATTATTGGTGTTTCCCTTCTTATACTTAATGTTCAAATGGAACCGTTGCAAATAGGTGGACCATTTCTGATGGCGATCGTTCTGCAACTTCCCTTGTGTCTGTATGAACTATAGAGGTCGGTGATCTGTGTTGATAACCTTCCCCATAATGTAATGCTTCCATTGATGACATGCATGCATAGTGGAATACATTTCTTTGTCGTAAGTGGGGGACTTTGAGACTGTGTCTGAAAGTGTCTCACTATGGTAAGCCACTGGATTCCCGTGTTAAGTAAGAACCACACCAATAACATAGTCAGAGGCATCTGTCTCAATCTCAAATGGTTGTTGCAGGTCTGGTAATGTGAGCACTGGTGCAGAACAGAGGCGATTCTTCAACTCAGAGAACACTTGTTGTTGTGTTTCCAACCAAAAAAACTTTTCATTCGCTCCGCCCTTGGTGACTTGACTTAAAGGCTAAGTGATATGAGGAAACCGCAACACAAACCTACGTGGAAATTGGCAAGACCCAAAAAGTTGTGGAGATATATTAGAGTGATTGGGGCTTGTATCTTGGATGGGTCCACATGTACACCCTTCTCATCAATGATGTACCCCATATATTGAACTTGGGTCAAGCCAAAGGTGCATTTCTCCAAGTTAGCATGCAACTTGTGTTGGCATAGGGTTTGAAGGAACTGTCGAATATGGTGGAGGTGCTCTTGCTAACTCTTGTTGAAGATCGAGATGTCATCTAAACACACCACCATGAATGCATTGGGTAAGGGTCACAAGATGTCGTCCATCAGTCTCATGAAGGTTGTAGGGGCATTCGTCAATTTGAACGACATGACCAACCATTCAAAAAGTCCCTCCTTGTATTTGAAGGAAGTCTTCCACACATCGGAGGGTTCAATAGGCACCTGGTGATGACCTGACTTCAAGTCAATCTTGCTGAAATATTTGACCCCCTTGATCTGGTCCAGAAGGTCATCAATCCGTAGGATTGGGTACCTATTCCAGACAGTGATCTTGTTCAACACCCGATAGTTAAACAGAGCCTCCAGGTCCCATCCTTCTATGCCAATATAATCGGGCTCCCACAAGGTGATGAGCTTGGCCTGAAGTGCCCTTTCTGCAATAGTTCCTGAATTTGCCTCTTGATCTCATCATTTTCCAGAGGAGAGCGTCAATAGATTGGTCCATTGGGAAGCGACATGCCATGGGTCAGATCAATGGATTTCTTGACCTGACAGTGCAAAGTTACCCCTGTGGGTGAGGCAAAAATATCCTTGTACTCCTCCACAACCTTGTCCATTTGTTGTTATTGTGCAGAGGAGCCCTGCCTGGAAGTTGTGGTCATAACCTTCTTCTTGCCCTAGGGGCGAATCATAAGGAAAAGAAATTTCCTAGTCTGGGATATGATCTTATTGCACTGCTTTACAATGATCAAAGAGATGGTAGTAGGCAGGGCTACCTCCAGTATCTTGTACAACTTATTAGCCAAAGTAATAATCACAGAGTGAGGTCTAGACTCATATACAACATGTTGCTTCCACAAGTATGGTTGTCCTAACAATACATCACAAACTTCAAGAGGAACAACGTCACATAGTACCTCATCCGTGAAGGGCTTGAAGTTGTAGGGAAGGTGACACTGCTAGATGACACAAAGATCTCCTCCTTGGTGAATCCACTAGATGGTGTACTAGTGTGGATGTGCTATGGTCTTTAGGCCCAGCTGCTTCATGACCTCTGTTGAAATGAGGTTCTTTTGGCTCCCGCTGTCGACAATAAACTATAGCGAAGAACCCTTCACCCACATCTATGAGTGGAAGAGTCGTTTCCCCTCCTCTGGATCTTCATGCTCAATCTTCTAGATCTTGGTGGTGGCCACGGTGGCACTAGGATTTGCATCAATGATCTGCTTCCCTTTATCAGTTCCCTTATTGGGTTTTGATTAAGAGTTGGAACATGCATCTGATTCAGAAGCCTTCAGCTCGACCACCAGTGACTACTTGGCTTGACACTCACTCGTATTGTAAGTGGATCTCTTATGGAACTCACACCATTTTCCCATGTCCTTCTTCATCTTCGGGGTGTTGTTCTTTGCTTGTGGCTTCGATGGGTTGTCCTGGGTAGCACTGCCTTAGCTTGGTCCATTGTTCTATGGTTTGGGGGTGCCTTTTCCTTGCTTTGGATTCGCAGATCCAAAGTGTTGGCATTATGAGACAAGTATTGTCCTTGATGGCAAATCACACTGATAACAAATCATAGTGCAGAAGGATAGCAGCAAGGAATTGATGATCAGTCTACAAGTATGAAGAAAAATATATACACGCTGGTTCACTATATACCAAGTCGCGTATACAAGCAGGTTCGCTATATACCAAGTCGCGTGTACACGCTGGTTGGCTTCAGTAAAAGCGCGTGTATGTGGAAAACTTATCTTTGGTCCACGGCGGTTATTCCTTGGAAGTTGTGCCTATGGTTTTGGACCTTGGTGTCTCGACAGACGTGTTGATCCCTAGTTTTGAAGATGATGGTATTGGATTTCTATGGTTTTGGCTCTTGGTATTGAACAAGGCCTAAGGCTATATAAGGAGAAGGAAATCATTAGGCAAGGGTATCTGAAATGTCTTGAATATCTGATGAAGTATTAGATCCAGTATGCAGGTTATTGGTTGATGATGTATTGCTTGATCTGAGCTAAGGAGAGATCTCATCGGTTGATGGAGAACAAGATCTAAGGAGAGATCGGGATCAAATGGTTTGAAATGAACTATCTTTATATAGTTGATTATGCGTATTTCTAGATCCGCATGACTGACGCAATATTATGTTCTGGGTATAACTGATGTCTGGTACAGCTGCAAGTTATGAAAAATTATTTTTAGATCTGTACGCAGGTTGTCTTCGGTAAAACCGCGTGTATATGCGGGTTGCCTTCATTGAAGTAGCGTATATCTTTTGGAGCTTGATTTTTGGGTTGCAGCTGGGTCTGGCTGTTATTGCAGAGTTCTGTAGTCTGCTCTGTGTTCTGGTGACTGGGTTTGACAGGGTTTCAGTGGTTCAGTGATTCAAAGATTGTTGATGTGAGTATTGGTTGTTTTGTAATCTGCTATGAAGGTTGAATGAATTGTGGTCTTCAGATTGTAATATTGTGCTTCAGGAATATCCAGTCTGAAAATGTATGAAAAGTGGTACCTGAAGGAAAGAAGATTGTAGGCCTGCACCTACGTACTAGTATCTTAGCTAGTACAAGAGCAAAGGGGGTTGAAGCTCCCTTCCAAGGAAGTTTGGAGAACGAGAGAAGGTTGAAGCCTTCTGCAGGTTGTAGCCTGCGTACTGGTATAAGGCTGCACCAGTACAAAAGATTGTAAACTGAAGTTCTTATTAAAGAAAGATAGAGACGACTTGCAGCAGGTGGTTTTCACCCACATTGGGTTTCCACCTTATATCATGGTGTTCATGTGTGTGGCTTTTGTGTGATGATCTGTTATGTTATACTGTTTACTCTTAATATGGTGAATAATGACCTGATGCACTTAACTGAAGATAAACTAACTGAATTATAAGTTTTCTGGTTATACGTTGTTTTCTTTAGACACAGTAGCGTGTACACGCTGGTTCACTTAACTGAAGTAGCGTATATGTTTCTGAGCATTGAAAAAGTCTTATTGATCTGATAATACTGATTCACCCCCCCCCCCTCTCAGTATTATTTCCAACAATTGGTATCAGAGCAGGTCCTTCAGAGAAGCTTGATCGCTTGAAGGTAGATCGTTCATCATGAGCAACTACGAGAGAGAAGCATCAATCAGGCCACCAGTTTTTGATGGGACAAACTTCAATTATTGGAAGGTAAGAGTTACTGCCTATCTTCAATCTCTTGGTACAGAAGTTTGGGACATCATAGAAACAGGCTACGCTTTTCCTTCAGCTACTCCTACAGATGCAGCTGAGAAAAAGAAGTATGAAACAAATGCGAAAGCAGTCAGTACCCTATTAGGATGTATATCCCAAACGGAATTCATGAAGGTAATGCACTACAAATCCGCAAAAGAGATATGGGACAAAATTGTTACGAGCTATGAAGGAGATGAACAGGTTAAGCGTGCTAAACTTCAAACTCTCAGGATTCAGTATGAGACTCTCAAGATGTATAGTGATGAAAGTGTGGCTAACTATTTTCTTCGGGTAGATGAGATCGTTAATTGTATGAAAAATTTGGGTGAAGAAATAAAAGAGGCTATAGTGGTTGAAAAGGTTCTAAGATCATTGTCCCCCAAGTTTGAATCTAAAGTATCTGCAATAGAAGAAAAGGAAAATCTACGAATTCTTACTATGTCTCAGCTACATGGAATTCTAACTGCTTATGAAATGAGAAAGGGAGGTCCATCAGACAGAAGAGAAGCTACTTTCAAGGCATCAGGCAAAGAAGATTATTATGAAGCAAGCCACGTCCCAGAAGAAGAGGAAGAAGAATCAAATTTTGTCAGAAATCTTCAAAGGGGTTCTGGAAGGTTCAGAGGTAAGTTACCTTTTAAATGCTTTGCTTGTGGAAGAGTAGGTCATTATGCTGCAAAATGTCCTTATAAGGATAAAGGAAAGGAACCTGCTAGATGGAACAAGAAACAGAGTGCAAATAAGAAAAGCTACTACACTCATGAAGATAGTGATGGTCTATCGAATAGTGATGAAGATGAACGAGGTAATGAATATAAGTTGTTAATGGCATTTGAAGATGATGATTATATGGATGCTATAGATGTGGATAACCTTTATGATGAAATTACTAGACTCAAGAGATGTATAGAAGAAAAGAATATGATCATTGATACTCTACAATTTCAAATTGATGAAAAGGAAAAACATCTTGAAAAACTAGAAGGTGAAATTGCTGGTCTTAGAAAAGAGATTGAGAAAACAAAAGCTATTAATCTTAAATTTGTTAAAGGATCTGAAACCTTGGATGAGATTATCAATGTGCAGCGATCTCCTCTGATCAAGACAGGTCTTGGATATAATGGAGAAACATCTCAAGCCTCTACCTCTAAAAGTTATCTTGATGCAGCAAGGAAAAGCGAGCAAAGGCCAAATAAAAGTAATCAGGTGAATCAGGGACAATTTACCTCAAGAACAAATAAAGACCATCAAGAAATTTGGGACAAACTGCCTTAAGGACAAACAGAAGCTACAATCAGCCACAGGTAAAATCTTCCCAATTTGCTCCAAGAATAAATAGAAGCTACAATCGGTTGGATGATAGATCTGATTATCGCAGAATTTTCTTTAATGGCCAATGCTTTTCTTGCCATAACTTCGGTCACAAAGCAGCTCAATGTGTTGCATACAAGACAATCATGACTAGAGAAGCTCAAAAGCAAGGGAGAATGACTGAAACCATGAAAAGGACTTATAACAACTTTTCGGTTCTTGAAAATGAAGTTGAATGCTCTATTTGTAATAACTTTGGTCATGAAGACTCTGAATGCAGGAGCAGGTTCCGGAAGACAATTCAGAAGGAGCAAAACTCAAATGTCAGAACATGGAGAATAAAGGCACCACAACCAGAAAGATGTGGGATAGCCTTTTATGCAGAAGGTCAAGAAAGTCTATGGTACATTGACATCGGATGTTCGAAGCATATGACAGGGGACAAAGAAAATCTTGAGTCATATACCGCATTAGAAAGGGGAAGAAAGTTTCTTTTGGAAACGATATCTCTGCATCCATAAAAGGAAAAGGTGTGGCTCCATTGAAAGAGAAGGTCAAAGCTGGAAATGTTTTGTATGTTGATGGATTGAAGCATAATCTTCTGAGTGTCAGTCAGATGTGCGATCAAGGAACAGAGGTAATATTTAGATCAAATGGATGTTGTGTTCGTGATCTTGATACAGGTAAAACAGTGATCAAAGGAAGAAGGACTCCAAATAATCTATACATATTTGAAGAAGGACCACAACAATGCTATTTGAGCAAGGATGATGAACACTGGCTATGGCATCGAAGGTTGGGGCATCTAAGCTTTTCACAAATAAGGAAAGCATGCAAATATCAGGCAGTTCGTGGTCTTCCAGATATCAAAATTCCAGACAACACTATATGCAAATCTTGTCAGTTTGGAAAGCAAACCAGAACTAACTTTCCAGAGAAGGAAGGATCAGCTAGCATGCCTCTTGAGCTAGTACATACAGATACATGTGGTCCATTCAGAAAAATAACACCTCGAGGAGAAGAATACTTGATATTATTCATTGACGATTTCTCCAGGTTTGTCTGGTTAGGACTTATGAAGCACAAAGATGAAGCATTCGAAAAATTCAAATCCTTCAAAGCCTTGGTTGAAAATGAATCAGGACACAAAATTAAGTGCCTCAGATCTGACAGAGGTGGGGAGTTTACCTCAAACGAATTTTTCAATTTCTGTGAAGAACATGGGATAAGAAGAGAATTCTCTACAGCTAGAACTCCTCAGAAAAATGGGGTGGTGGAAAGAATGAACAGAACAATCCAACAAATGGCTCGTGCTATGCTTGATGAATCAGGTACTCCCGCTACTTTCTGGGGTGAAGCTGCACATGCTGCGGTTATTATTCTTAACAAAACAAATGTCCGAGTAAACACCACTCAAACACCTCATGAGCTCTGGAGTGGTGAGACTCCTTCGGTGAAGCACTTTAAAATATTTGGGAGCAAATGTTATATTAAGAATACTGATGAGCAACTTGGCAAACTTGAACCAAGAGCAGATGAAGGCATTCTTCTTGGTTATTCTCCATATAGCAAAGCATACAAGTGCTACAATAAAAGACTTGGCAGAATTGTTGACAGCATTGATGTAGTGGTTGATGAGAAGGGATATATTCCTAGGAAAGTTCATCATGAAGACATTGAAGAAGATGAAGGCTACACTCAAAGGCAGAATGATGAAGAAGAAGAACCTCAAGAAGAACCAGAGGAGCAGGCAAGAATAGAAGAGAAGACTCCATCCAGATATGTTCAAAAGAATCATCCAGAATCTCAGATTGTGGGGCAGAAAGAAGCAGGAATACAAACAAGAAGAAGAATTGCAGAAGCTTCAAGCTATTTGGCATTACTCTCTTCCACTGAACCACAAAATGTGAAAGAGGCATGCAAAGATGAATGTTGGGTCAAAGCAATGGATGAAGAACTTGAGCAGATCGAAAAGAACAACACTTGGGAACTGGTTCCTAGACCAAAAGATAAGAATGTCATAGGGACAAAATGGGTCTTCAAGAATAAATTGAATGAAAATGGAGAAGTAATTAGAAACAAGGCCAGACTTGTTTGTAAAGGGTATGCGCAGCAAGAAGGGATAGATTTTGAAGAGACCTTTGCTCCTGTAGCAAGACTTGAGGCCATCCGAATGTTCCTTGCTCTCTCAAGCTTTCAAAACTTCAAGGTATTTCAAATGGACGTGAAATCAGCCTTTCTGAATGGAGACTTAGAAGAAGAAGTATATATTGAGCAGCCAGATGGTTTCATTCTTGGGAATGATCCAAACCTTGTATGCAAATTAAAAAAGGCTCTCTATGGTCTCAAACAAGCTCCAAGGGCTTGGTACTATCGATTGGACAAATATCTTCACCAACAAGGATTTTCAAAAGGATCAGCAGATAGCAATCTCTATATAAAAATTGAAAATAACAAATTGCTAATACTTGTTGTTTATGTAGATGATATTATCTTTGGCAGCAATGAAGAGACTATGAGTCAAAACTTTGCCTTGGTTATGCAGAAAGAATTTGAAATGTCACTACTTGGAGAATTGACATACTTTCTTGGATTGCAAATCCAACAAAATGAAGGAGGCATCTTCTTGTCTCAAACCAAGTACCTCAAGCAGATCTTGAAGAAGTATGGCATGGAAGATTCAAAGCCAGTATGTACACCCATGGTTACAGGATGCACCCTCAGTGCAAATGATGAATCAGCAGCAGTTCATCAACCAACTTATAGATCCATGATTGGGAGTTTGCTTTATTTGACAGGTACCCGACCAGACATCATGCATGCAGTCGGAATAGTTGGGAGATTTCAGGCAAATCCAAAGGAGACTCATCTTCAGGCAGTGAAGAGAATCTTCAAATATCTTCAAGGGACACAAAATTATGGATTATGGTATCCTAGAGATACAGATCTCACACTTCATGCTTATACAGATGCAGATTGGGCCGGAAGCGTGGATGACAGGAAGAGCACAAGTGGTGGTGCATTCTTTATGGGCTCCAGATTAGTATCTTGGTTCAGCAAGAAACAGAGTTCGATTGCCTTATCTACAGCTGAAGCAGAATATGTGGCTGCGGCATCTTGTTGCACACAACTTCTTTGGATGATGCAGACCTTGCAGGATTTTCAAATCACTTGCACTTCACCAGTCTCTATCTTATGTGATAATACAAGTGCAATCAGCATTTCAAAGAATCCAGTCATGCACTCAAAGACCAAGCACATACCAATCAAGTACCATTTTCTTCGGGAACAAGTGCTTGAGCAGAAGGTCAAGTTGGAGTATGTTCCTTCTAAGGAACAAGTTGCTGATATTCTCACAAAACCACTGCCCAGGGAAACTTTTGAATATCTCAGACAAAAGCTGGGAGTAGTTGATGCTTCATCCTGCTGTTGAAGCTTGTCTGTTCTACAGAAAATTTGGTATACGCAAGTTACGTAAGGGATATCCGCGTATATACGCCGATTTATGCTGGGAAAGTCGCGTGTATGGTGTACGCGTGTTGCAGAAAGCATATCCGCGTGCATACGCCGTTTTCTGCAGGAGAAGTCGCGTATATGGAGTTCTGAACAGCAAGGGCAGACTCTGGTCGGAGAAGGTCTGAGATGGGTATGCCAGAATTCTTCAGGCACAGGTTCAGGGGGAGCTTCAGGCACAGGTTCAGGGGGAGCAGCAGGCACAGGTTCAGGGGGAGCAGATTAAAGTCTCATAAAGCATTGTTGGCATTTAGATGCTTTTGGTTCTAGTACACAACTGTTGTTGGTTTCAGGAGAAGGAGCTCAGAAGGAAATCTTGGTTGTTGATCTAAAAGATGTGTATCAGATGCTGCTTGTGACTTTCATAAGTCTTGGTCTAGATTTGTTGTCTCTATGTCATGTATCTCTTCTGTGATATCTCTTTTATGGTGTCAAGGTCATGTAACGGCCTATGTTGGTTTCCCCACTATGCCTGGGATGAATGATGTAATATAATTGGTTGTTTCTGATGTATCCCCTCTTGGTTGGGAGTATGGATGTATGTATTGAGTCTTTTGGTAATAGGAAGGTCCCTTATGGTGTATAAGTCTTGGTTCCTTTGAAGAACATCTTTTGCAGATCTTGCCTACAGTCAGAGGAAGCATGTTTCAGCACAGCCAAGCAAAGATATCAGCATGTACTCAGGGGGAGCACAGCCCTTTGCCCTTGATGACAAAGGGGGAGAGTGATTTGATTTGATGTTGTTGCCATCAAGTCCAAAGGGGGAGATTGTTGGCATTATGAGACAAGTATTGTCCTTGATGGCAAATCACACTGATAACAAATCATAGTGCAGAAGGATAGCAGCAAGGAATTGATGATCAGTCTACAAGTATGAAGAAAAATATATACACGCTGGTTCACTATATACCAAGTCGCGTATACACGCAGGTTCGCTATATACCAAGTCGCGTGTACATGCTGGTTGGCTTCAGTAAAAGCGCGTGTATGTGGAAAACTTATCTTTGGTCCACGGCGGTTATTCCTTGGAAGTTGTGCCTATGGTTTTGGACCTTGGTGTCTCGACGGACGTGTTGATCCCTAGTTTTGAAGATGATGGTATTGGATTTCTATGGTTTTGGCTCTTGGTATTGAACAAGGCCTAAGGCTATATAAGGAGAAGGAAATCATTAGGCAAGGGTATCTGAAATGTCTTGAATATCTGATGAAGTATTAGATCCAGTATGCAGGTTATTGGTTGATGATGTATTGCTTGATCTGAGCTAAGGAGAGATCTCATCGGTTGATGGAGAACAAGATCTAAGGAGAGATCGGGATCAAATGGTTTGAAATGAACTATCTTTATATAGTTGATTATGCGTATTTCTAGATCCGCATGACTGACGCAATATTATGTTTTGGGTATAACTGATGTCTGGTACAGCTGCAAGTTATGAAAAATTATTTTTAGATCTGTACGCAGGTTGTCTTCGGTAAAACCGCGTGTATACGCGGGTTGCCTTCATTGAAGTAGCGTATATCTTTTGGAGCTTGATTTTTGGGTTGCAGCTGGGTCTAACTGTTATTGCAGAGTTCTGTAGTCTACTCTGTGTTCTGGTGACTGGGTTTGACAGGGTTTCAGTGGTTCAGTGATTCAAAGATTGTTGATGTGAGTATTGGTTGTTTTGTAATCTGCTATGAAGGTTGAATGAATTGTGGTCTTCAGATTGTAATATTGTGCTTCAGGAATATCCAGTCTGAAAATGTATGAAAAGTGGTACCTGAAGGAAAGAAGATTGTAGGCTTGCACCTACGTACTAGTATCTTAGCTAGTATAAGAGCAAAGGGGGTTGAAGCTCCCTTCCAAGGAAGTTTGGAGAACGAGAGAAGGTTGAAGCCTTCTGCAGGTTGTAGCCTACGTACTGGTATAAGGCTGCACCAGTACAAAAGATTGTAAACTGAAGTTCTTATTAAAGAAAGATAGAGAAGACTTGCAGCAGGTGGTTTTCACCCACATTGGGTTTCCACCTTATATCATGGTGTTCATGTGTGTGGCTTTTGTGTGATGATCTGTTCTGTTATACTGTTTACTCTTAACATGGTGAATAATGACCTGATGCACTTAATTGAAGATAAACTAACTGAATTATAAGTTTTCTGGTTATACGTTGTTTTCTTTAGACACAGTAGCGTGTACACGCTGGTTCACTTAACTGAAGTAGCGTATATGTTTCTGAGCATTGAAAAATTCTTATTGATCTGATAATACTGATTCACCCCCCCCCCCTCTTAGTATTATTTCCAACACAAAGTCCCACTTCTTCTGTTTAAACTTATGCTCAATCTTGACAGCGTACCAATACGCCGTGTCGAGTGAGGAAATTTCTAGGAGCTCCATCTTGTCCTTGATGTACTTGTGTAGACAATTACAATACTTGAGCACCAAATGCTGCTCAGTATCCTTGATACCCAACTTCATGCAAAGGGTATGGAAAGTATTTGTGCACTCTGCCTCATCTTGGTCCCTTCCCTTCTGTAGCATGGTCCACTTTATGTATTTGTCTTCATAGCTCCCGACAGGGTAATGTTGTTCCTTAATGGCATTTCAGAAAGAATTCCAAGTGGGTGTGGCTAAAAACAACGAGGGTTCACTCTCATCCTTTTGTTCACAATAGGTTTCCCACCAATCCTTGACGAGTGGGGCGGATTTAAGAAGTGCAAAAGTAATTTTTCCCTGACTGGAAAAGTCATGAACTGAAAATATCCTTCCAATATATTTAATCATTTATCTACGACGTCTGCATCTATTAGGCCTTCAAAGATAGGAATATCGAAGTTAACCTATACCCTAAAAGGAGTGGCACCTCCTGAGTGGTTGTTGGATGAAGATGCATTGCCTGTGGTAACTGTTGAAGGATCTCGGCAAAGTTATCCATCATCACGTCCCTCTGTCAGTTGAGGGCTTCCTCGAGCATCATTTTGAAAGGATCTCTTGCCCCCTTGTCTTTCTTTTCTTCCGCCATTGGAGGTCGCCGAGTTTTGTGAGGCTGATATTGCAATGGTTCAACAGAATCAATCCCTAACTCCTTATATCCTGACCTCGTTGGGGACATGCAAATAAAAAGAGAGAAAGAGCAGACCTCTCTGATACCACTGATCTGAACTTAAACATGAATGCAAAAACTTATATATATAATCATAAACACTGAGATGCAGTAGATAAACACTTCATTTCATTGATAAAAAAAAAATTAACTATGCTTACAAACATAATGGAAATAAGATAGCTCAGGCGATGGTAGCTTATCTCTAAGAAGAGATGTGGCTGCTACATGCTTTTGAACTGTGTTACAATGAGGCTCAAGGGCCTATTTACTATTGGAAAACATGAGAAAACCTTAAACAAGCAAAACCTTAGCCCTAGGAGATGTAACACCAAGAGTTTGTGGGCCCCGTTGGGGTTAGTTGGGCAGCCAACTTCCTGGGGTCGTAACTTGGTCATGTTATCTACGTTTGGTGCGTACAATACCTTGTTGGAAAGTTCTCTCTGAGTACTATAGGTTTCGTCACAAGCTCCTACCAGTTGCTATATGCTTTCCACATACCCCAAAAAACGCCATTTAGAGGGTCAAAACTGCTCTAGAAGTTTAGGACCCGAAAAACTGCTAGAAATAGTAAATGTTGAAATGAACAAGGAAACAGATGAAACTAACTGGGGGGTCTAGGTGGAAAAGGCGGGTGGCCACCAATATCCACCTAGATCAAGTCTACAAAGCATGAGCATTTGAAATAGAATGACAAGTCGAAGATGAAGAAGCCTTTGAAATGTTGGTTGTGCAGAGAGAACAACATGGCGAAGAATTATCCTTCAAGACCGATGGTGGCTACAATAGCACAAGCTAATGTGAAGAAGAGGAAAGAAGAACCAACCATAGGGGTGATGTAGATTTTGGGAGTTGTGGTAGCTACAGAATCTATCCCACGATGGGATCCTGAGAGGAACAAGTTGGAGTATGTTAATATGAAGGTTGGGCAAGGCACTTTACTCACAATGATGGAAAATGGTGTGACTCATAACTTCACTAAAGAGGAAGCTGAAAGGAGAGTTGGGCTGAAGTTTTCACCAACCCAAGCTCGTCTAAAAGTAGTGAATTCTCCACCAAATACGGTCACGTATGACAGAGAATGTGGATGTGAACATTGGTGAGTGGTATGGGAAGATTGACTTCATAATTGTGTGGATGGATTATTATGAAACAGTATTGGGTATGGAATTTATGGAATAGTATGAATCTATGATGGTGTCACACATGAAGAAGTTCTACATTTATGAGGGATGGGAGGATGATCCTTTGGGGGTACCAACCATGGCAGCTATGACAACTAGGTGTAAGTTGACAACGATGAATGTGGAATACATCAAGCGAGATGAATAACTCTATAATAGGTTGTCTACAATAGAGGAAAAACTAATGGAGCAGTCACAGGTTATTAGAGCATTGTCTGATAGTATCCTGGACTTGATAGGCATATTAGAGGCAGTGGAAAGGTATGGAGATGTGTTGACGATGTTGGACCCGCCAAAATTCAGGGGATTACCCCGGTATGAAGTCCCAACTAGACCTCACACCATTTTGTGTGGGAATACCATCCAGTATGATGGTCGGGTTGCCATTCTCTTAAAGATTTGCCTCAACTCTTGCCTGTCAACACATGAGAGTGGTCTACTTTGTCTTGCAAGAAGTGAGGTTCGCATGACTGGTGATTATAAGTCTCTCTTATGTCAATGGTTCTTTCACCACAAAGGGAGAGGGTGGGAGTGAGTCCCAAGTTGGTTGGGAGAAGTCCCAACTCTGCTAGGAACACACAACACAACAGGACGTGCATAGCTTCTGGTGGAGAAATCCACACGGATGCCGTAGTCACAATACACAAGGTAAATGTATAACACTCAGCAGATTAGTCCGTTGAGTGCAACAATTGTCATAGCAACTTTATGTGAAAGGTTTGTCTGATGTTCAGGAGAGTAGTCTACACGTGCAAGACAACGTTAACAACATATACAACACATTTTCATTAACATATATGTATTACAACAAGTGAATTAGTTCAAGTGTTGAACACAATTTAAAGCAACATGCATTGCAAGTGTTAAATATTAGCCTTACAATAGTGACAATACATGTGTGAAAATGTGTTGGCCTGTGAGCAATCTTCTGAATTAAGCGAAAGTTCCAAGACACATCGTTACACCATACATCACTAACCCCGCATGCGATTCATTGGAGCCACTACTTACTCCTCCAAGAAAAGATTATAGATTGTCAAGGCTATGTGGGAGGAGCTGAGGTGAAAAGTCCTTTGCATGTACAAATGAGGGGGTATTTATAGCCAAGGGTGAAACTGACCCTTGTGGTTTTTTTACTACCCTCATGACTGTTTGACTTCCATGACTTTTCGACTTTACATGACTTTTCGTACAACAAGTGGGTCTCTTGGACTTCCACGTTACATTACATTCATTGACAGTATGGCCCAAAGTAGAGATGTGGACGACATGACTCATGACATGACTCGACATGATAGTGCTCATACATTTGTGTTGCTGCTGGTGTGCATGTCGAGCTGCAGTGCCGCTGAGTGATGGATGTCCTCATGGTGTGTCACAACTTCACCTCTGCATGGAAAAGTGCACAGAGTCTTCGATGGTCATTGGTTTGCTTGATATTGCATTCACACATTTCTCCTTGCTTGTATGTTGGTAAGCTTGACAGGTTCGTCCGTTCACAAAAGGTGCATGTTTGTCTATCCATCCACAAACACGTCTTTTCATGATCATCTATTCGTGAGCACTTTGTATGCATCGTTTGTTCGTCTGTTGACGAACCTGTCCTTCTGCATGTGCTCCCTTTGTTCATCCCATCCATCGTCGCACCATGTTTGTTTGTGTACCTATGTCTTCAATCACTCATGACGAGATGACATCAAATTCACAAACCTCCTAGTCTACCATGATGCATGATCATTTCGAATGCAAGTGACAGGGAGAGGTGACAAGGTTGCGAGGCAGATAGGAAGCTTCGGGCACTGTTGATGAAAACTGCGCAGGAGTCACTGGGTGATGAAGATGGGCAATCCGAATCAACAGTGATTGTCTGCTAGGTTTGGCTCAACTCGAGGAAAAAACTGTGTAGATTTTGGGAGGAACAATCCAGGCTACAGAAAGGCTGGGCAGGAAAAATCTGTGCAATTTCTAGAACGAGCAGGTAGTGGGAGCTTAGCAGCAAAACCTGCACAATTCCTGAGGGCAACTGGCAATCAGTTGTTGGGTCACTGGCAGCAAAAACTGCGCAATTCCTTAGGGGAATTGGCAGTCAGCTGCTGGAGCTTGGTAGCAAAAACAATGCAATTCCTCGAGGAAACTGTCAGTCGGCTGTCAGGAGCTACTGCCGAGAAAAATGTGATGATGCTGGGAGGCTAGCTTGCTTGTCACCTCTGTGCAGTTTCTAAGCTGAGCAGATTGCTATGCAGTAGAGGACTTTGTCATGAAAACTGCATAATTTTCTAGGTGAGCATTCGATCCACTGTTGGGAGGGATGGCTAGAAAAACTGTGCAATTTTCTGAGGGAGACAGGGACAGGAACCGGGTGTCTGTCCAACCTGTTTGTGCAATTTTCTCAGTCAGCGGAGCGAGCACGGTCTGCAACCTCTGCACAATTTTTAAGGGGAGTCAGTCCTGGCTGTCGAGTCAAACTCTCTGGTTGACCAGCATGAAGGTTGATTGATTTGCTTGTGTACATCACAGCTTGAAATGGCTTGCTCACTGCTTTTGTATTGTTCTGGGTGACAGTCGATCGAGTCGATGGCGGGGTGATGGTTTGGCTGTCAAAGGGGAATCCGGTCATCAAAACTTCAGCAAAGCGACTAAGTGTGTGAACGAGCAAAAGATGCATATGTGATCTTGAAAACACACACTTACATTATTCGACATCGAGACGACTCAAACCATCCAGACACACATGCTCAAGATGACTATCCGACGCTGTAATCAACAAGCGTTACACTTGTGATTGATCGTTGGTCTACCATGACGATGCTTGTGCGACAGTGAATTGACTCTGTATGTGAATGCGACAAATGTTTTCATAGCAAACACAACAAGTACACACAAAGCGAAGACTTTGAGTATAACCAGAACATGGTCACAAGCATGACTTTGACACTAACATGAAAAAACTTGGGTGAAATGATCAAGCAAGGTGGGTGTGAAGACTCACACAAGGTCACTAAGTGATCCCTAGTGTGTGTAGTCATCAAGTGAGACTCTCAAGGGAGGCTCCAAAATTGGGTGCAAGCCAAAATTTTGGAGGGTGGTTGTAGCAGCTACAACACTTGGCGACACACTGGTAGAACTCCAACTTCTTTGTTTTGGTTCATTGATAGCACAGGGCCTTTGTATTTCGAGGAGTATTGTATCGCTTTGCAGGTTAATCCGACTTCCCCACTTACCTCATGGACATACATGGTTCAACTTTTTCCAACTAAGTCAAACACAATCAAAAGTTCAGCTTGATCATAGTGTTTCGAATTAGGGAAGGGTAGTTTAGCTCATGAGTTGAAGATTTTCAAAGTATAAGTATACATCTCTAGTGTTGCTTCACTGCTAGCAGGCCTGGATAGTAACCCAACGGAGTCACACATGAACACACGCATTTCTCCACTGCCAGGGAGCCTGGTCAGTATGTTATAGATCTGACCTGAAAATATATGAAATGATACCAATATACCCAATAACTGTAGATAACACCAGAAATAACAAGATCTGAATATAAATAAATGCTTCTTTATTAATATCAAACCCTTAAGGTAGGGCAACGCCATACATTCACTCCTTAAGGAAGGAGAACACTCCACAAGCCATATGCCTGTTCATACAATATTCCTTCACATCTCTCAATGTGGAGTCTCTAGCCTCTATATAGGCCTCATACATACAATACCATGGGTCATTACCATGGTTCCCTCAATACCATCTATCTAATACCATGGACCCATTACATTATTACTAACTACGTTTGGTCCCTTACATGATACGGTTTAACCACCTATTTATTACTATGGCTCATCCCATTATTACATTATTCCCTTGGGTACCTCCCTTTGTACCCCATATTATCCCCCTTAGGTATATAACATTCCACCCCCCTTAACATGTTTCATCCCTGAAACATGGGAAGAACACAAATAATAAGATCTAATCAAAGGAGTAGTCCACTAGTACCATGCACGTGCATCTAGCCATCCAAGAGAAAGGTGAACCCTTGATCTCGTTGGTGCCTCGCTCACTTGAGATGGAAGTTGACCATGGCAGCTCTTCTGTGTTGATGTGTAGTAGGTGGATCTTCGCTCCTCTCTATCTGTCATGCAAGAGTTGTTATCCTTGTGGCTAATTGGTTTCCATCTTGTTGGTTGTTTTCTTGTAGGGTGATGTGGGTGATGATATGTTGAATTTTTAACCCACGATGTCTTTTTCTTTAATTCACCCTGCTGTGGTGCCTGTTGAGGTGTCTTATCTTCCAATATTACTTCAACCACTAAGCCCTCATTTGATGTATCAGCACCTGTAACTTTTTCTTCTTCAACCTCTGTTTGTGTTTGATTGTCGATCATCAAAGGCTCATCATCTTATATGTCAATCCCTAGAACATCTTCTGCGTCAAGCTCCGTGGACTCTACCTGTTTATTGATGGAAATATCCTGTAATGTAATTTTCTTCTTTCTATACTAGAGCTTCAAGAATTTTTTCTGCACATTAATATTGATAGTACCCACGGATTCCATCGAAGGATATCCCAAAAAAACATCCATATATTCCATCTCTGAAGTATAAAAATCACCATGCAACACAAACTTATCCATATAAATCTTCAAATCCTTATACACTTGAACATCCTCATCATCCACCTGTGTGTTTTCAATGTGTTTTACTGGAACTTGCAATTTTTTGCCAAATTAACATTGATAAAATTATGCTTGCAACTAGGATTTATAGACACAACGATCTTCTCCTTCTGAATCAATCCATGAACCTACAATAAGCAGATACCAGCAGAAAATAACCCTTTAGGTTTCTTGGTTTCCTTCTTTCTTGCAAAAATAAAATCTTTGCTAGGTTGTGTGCCTATCTGTGTGAGCTTAGTAAGAGGACCCACAAAATTAGATTTATGGTCAAAGTGGTCACAAATAGATTTTGCGAACATCTGCCAAGTAGTTGTCCTTGGATGGCATTTTTTATGACACTGCCACCATTGCCATCTTTCGTGGTCCAAGTACATGATTCCCACACTCAGCTGAGTCGCATCATCTATGATGTAATTCAATGTGAAATATTTCTCCATTTGTGCTAGCCATTTGGCTGGATGAGAGCCATCAAATTTATACAAGTCCCTCAAATTCTGATCTAGGCCCGCCATCACAAAAAAACTTCTGAAAAAAACGTTGATTTTAAATCAACGATATCTCCCTCATCCAAAGTCCGATTCGACTGTTTCTTTTTTTGAACTTGGGTATTTTTTCACAAAAAATCCATATCTACAGTTATATTCTGTAGATTTTTCACCAGGATGTCCATATCTACGCCACAAACTCACTGCCCCGAAAAATGTCTGCGACACCACTGATTTTTAGATCAACGATATCTCCTCCATCCAGACTCTGATTTGGCCGATTATTTTTTTTGAAATCGAGTATTTTTTCACAAAGAATCCATATCTACAATTATATTTTGTATATTTTTCCCCCAAAACATATAGATATGATCTGCAAACTTGCCACCCTAGAAAGTTCCTGCAAAAAAAAAAAAAAAAAAAAAAAAAAATTCTCCACTTTTGCCCAAGAAAGTGCTCTGATACCACTTGTTATAAATCTGACCTGAAAATATATGAAATGATACCAATATACCCAATAACTGTAGATAACACCAAAAATAACAAGATCTGAATATAGATAAATGCTTCTTTATTAATATCAAACCCTTAAGGTCGGGCAACACCGTACATTCACTCCTTAAGGAAGGAGAACACTCCATAAGCCATATGCATGTTCATACAATATTCCTTCACATCTCTCAATGTGGAGTCTCTAGCCTCTATATAGGCCTCATACATACAATACCATGGGTTATTACCATGGTTCCCTCAATACCATCTATCTAATACCATGGGTCATTACCATGGTTCCCTCAATACCATCTATCTAATACCATGGGCCCATTACATAATTACTAACTAATTGTGGTCCCTTACATGATACGGGTTAACCACCTATTTATTACTATTTCCCATCCCATTATTACATTATTCCCTTGGGTACCTCCCTTTGTACCCATATTATCCCCCTTAGGTATATAACACAGTACCCCAGTGGAGTTGCATGCTTCACCTCTCTGTGCAGGAAGCCTTTCTCTTCTTTTACCTTTGTTTTTTTGAAGAGGATTGTGCATAGGCACTTATTTATTTTTGGGGCAGAAGAGGGATCCCAACTTATTGAGATAAGAAGAGGTTGTTCCTTCATAGAAGCATGTAAGACCTCAAACATAGGTTTGCTCATTTAGATTTTCCCCTTCTCCATTTCTACTAGTTGGATGAGCTTGAACACACAGAGCAAAAGGCTAAGTGCAGGCATGGGGCTTCCCAGTGTGGACATAGTTTCATGGTTGGACCAATACTTCCCTCACAGATGGTTCGTATTTTCCGTCAAGACTTCATCGGCCGAAGGTTACAACCAAGCACAAATAAGATGGACACAAGACTGGCCAAGTGTTGCAGTGTCACAAGTTTCCTCAAATCTCAGCCACATACTCTATTCAAAAGCTAGAACGCAGTAGTTGGCACCACTTATTTCTGGAAACAAAATTAGTAAGGTATTAAGCAACTCAAACAAAGGAAAACAAAAATAGTAAGTCTAGCAACCAAATTGAAAATGACAACAAGCAAGAAAAGCAATCAAGTCAGCAAGCAAACAAACAAGCAAGCAAGTAGACACACCAATAACGAAGCAAACATGCATGCAAGAAAAAAAATCAAATTAAATAATACTCCTACTCCTAAGCAAACGGTGCATGGGTCATCTCACGTGAAGTGATACTTCCAATGCAGCCACCAGTGCATTGGTCGGCCCATGTTGGTGAAGGCATGGTTTATGATCATCGCAGTTGTGCAAACCAGCAAACATGAAAGATATAACGATGAAGACGTACACACTCCAAGCTTACGAGCATCCACAAAACAAAAATGAGTGAAAGCGCGTGTCATGCACTCTGTGGACTTGCCATGGTGTTGTGCTACACTATGTACAGATGTTGGGTGTATGCATTCTCTTGATTGTGACTTGCAAAAAAACGTGAGAAAGGTAGACCACTTATGTTGTGCAAGTGTGCGTGTTGTATAAGATTCCTATAATGCATGAGCGATGGGATCGTGTAGTTCAAGTGGAGGAAGCGAAATCTAAGGGTTAGAATGATCTTGAATGCAAAGCAGAGAGTGATGAGAGCCTTGCATGTTTCAACCATTTCTTGATCAAAAGAGAAACCAACCTCAGGATAATGAGGACCTGACACAACCATCAGCTCAGGGTGAAGTGCCTTGATAGTCTGCAGGGTTTCGACTTCATTGACAGATAGATCATCGTAGATAGATTAACAATGATTGAATCAACCTCATGATCAGATGAAGAAGTAGAGAGATCACGACAACCAAGATCAGAAAATTTAGGATGTTGGTCGGCATCCTCGTGATTTGATGAATCAGGTAGAGGGGTAGATGAGAAGAAAGGATGTTCACCCTCTGTGTCTTCAGGAATGACATATGACAGATTGGATGGATTTTTGGACGAAGATGTGTCCTCTCCGCAATGTAATGACAGATTGACATCCGACATGTCTTGTGAACGATCGGAAGTAGAAACATCTAGAAATGAGTTTTCACAGGGGAAATCAATAGTGGCAGAATCACAAGGGATGTCAAGATAGAGCGGGTGAGGTGCGGATGGAAGGGAGTCATCCTTCACCACGGGTTCTTCTTTATATTCCCACACACACTCATCATGAATGATGGCGCAAGTAGGCTGCATAACACCAACTTTGTCAACAACTTCATCCTTGTCCACAGCAGACAAGGAGTCTAGAATGGAAGAACACGAGATAGTACAACCTGAAGGATCAACAGAACGTGGGGATAAAGGTTGAGGGAATGAATCCATGTGCCAACCAACAAGCTTTCAAGCCAAATCTGTGCAAATATCAAGAGCAGGTTGGGTGGGAGGATGTGACAGTTCAACAGATGTGTGTGCATAATATCCCATATCACTCTACGATGGTGGAGTTGTTTGATGAGGTGAAGGCGGACAGTCACTTACATGACTTACAAACACACACTTACATGACTCGACGACAAGACGAATAAAACCATCCAGACACACATGCTTAACATGAATAACTGACGGTGTAAGCGACAAGTGTGACACTTGTGATTGATCGTTGGTTGACCATGACGACGCTTGTGCAACAATGAATTTGACTATGTGTGTGAGTGCGACAGATATTTTCATAGCAAGCACAACAAGTATGCACGAAGCGAAGACTTTGATTATAACCAGAACATGGTCACAAGCATGAATTTGACATCAACATGCAAAAACTTGGGTGAATGATCAAGCAAGGTGGGTACAAAGACTCACATGAGCTCTCTTATTTCACCTTTGTATTTTTGAAGAGGACTGTGCATAGGCACTTATTTATTTTTGGGGCAGAAGAGGGATCTCGACTTATTGAGAACATAAGAGGTTGTTCCTTCATAGAAGCATGTAAGACCTCAAACATAGGTTTGCTAATTTAGATTTTACTCTTCTCCGTTTCTACTAGTTGGATGAGCTTGAACACACAGAGCAGAAGGCTGAGTGCAACAAGGAAAATTTTAAGAACCCCCCCTAAATTTATATGTATAATAAATGGGTGAATCTCCATGGTATATAGGAAAAATGGAAGGCGATTTTATCAATAATATAATATGTATATATAATTTTTTGGCGAATCTCTCACCAGGCATGGCGAATATTTTACTCAATTATAAAATCTTGTAAGATCTTGGCGAGTCTTTCACTAAATAATAAAACTTTGTAAGGTCCTAGTGAATCTTAGCATTGTGAACTCTTAGAGAATTTTTTGAAAAAGTATAAAACCATATATGACAAGAGCCACATGGTGGCAATATCACTGTTTTTTTCACATTTCCACGACATGTAACTTGTTTATAAAATTATAAAAAAGCCAACCAAGTCCCTTATAATATGCAGGTAAGCTTATAACAGAGTCTAATACATCTACTATGCTTGTCTTCATTCAAGTGTCATAGCTGCTATACTTAACACTGTGAATCACAACTCTTTCATAACTCAAGTCTATGGTGTAATTAAAACCTTTGGAAATTGAATCTGACAACTCTATAAAAAGGATTATCGAAATAGAAACTTTTGTGAATGAGCCCACTAATTATCACTACTAAACAATCAATCTAGACTATGAAGTCTTCCATCTTGATCACAATCGTGCTCACGATCAAGGGAGTGCGACCACCTAACCTGACATAATGGCCATCATAGCTTCCAATAATCAACAACCACCTTGCAAGGACATCCAAGCTCATGTCTCATGAATTTTATTCATCAATCTTAACTGATATAAATCTTATAAAGATAATATTAGAATCCTCTCCGGATTCACTGTTAATACAAGGGTAAAGGAAATTTTCTAGCTCAAGGCACTAGCCAATACCAACTTTGGTATTTGTGACCCCTTTGTGGGGATGCACCTCCCCTGCCCCGTTGGGTTTCTGCCTTGTAACATAGTTCAATGATCACAAGACTTTCCAATATTCCTACTCCATTAGGCACTTTATATGCTATACATAGTGAATGGAAAAGAAGCATTATAGAACACACAATTTCACAAAAGGAAGAAAAATCTTAGCTAGTTCAATATCAAAATCTTAACCACTCATTAATAAAGAATAAAAAGTAGTGTAACGAATTGTTCCGAGTTATTTATTTACAAGCTTTAAATAATGTAGTGGAATGGAAAATATTACTTAGGCAACCCTTCAATATTTTCTACTAATATGTCTATGCATGTACATATGAAATTAAGAGCATTGTTGAATACAAAGTTTCCTTTTCTCTTGCCTCCATTTTGACAAATCAGTGTGAAATTAGTGTCACTTTGAATCTCCTTTCCTGTGTGGATGTTTTGACAAATCAATGTGAAATCAAAGTCACTTTGAATTCCCTTTCCTGCAAGGGATCACATCCACAGTTGATTAGTAAAATATAATCTACTATATATTATGTTCAAGAAACTAACTGCAATCTACAGTGGAAATGAGACCTCAATTCTTATTCTGAATTTGAATATCTCAGGACAACATAAGAGATAAAAATGCATATGGCCTTAGTAGCTAGAAAACAATCACTCCATCATTACAAGACCACCTATATTTCGGCACTTAATCTAAATAATGGCACTAGTTGTAGTGCTTATTTGCATTAACACCATGGAAAAGCAACAACAATGTTTCAAAGCACACTTACTAGAAAAGTTGTAACGTTCTGAGAATATTTAATGATAGCATCTGAACCTTATATCTATGGTGGGTAAAATAGGGAACCCAAATATTGGAAGATATCTCATACCAAATCTGAGAAAAAAATAAAAAAGGGAAAAAATAAAAATCTATAAATCAAGCAATGAATTGTTTACAAATCAAATACAATTCCTTTAACTAATAGTTAAATTGTGGTGATATATTTAAATATTTAGTAAGAGGGTAACTTCAAACCATGGAATATTACCTTTGTCATTACTGTCATCCCTCAATGACTGAGATTACAAATCAATACTTATGGAAAGATTGTAAGAAATTCTGTGAAATAGTAAAGCGTAACCTCTATTTTCAAGCAACAAAATCAAGACATTGTTACATCAAGAGCCATAATTGATACATAATCAATGAATCAAGTCCTTGTATGGCACAAGCTTGTTTCACAACCTCTATTTTCTCAATAACAAAATCAAGACATTGTATGTGGTTATTGCCAAAAGGAAACTGCGTTCTAATTTGGAAGAGGATCTTATCAAAAGACATGGATTTATTCAAAGCTACAAAGCCTAATGGGTTACTGAAAAATAAGTTGGAATATGGGATCATGATACTTAAATTGAAAAAATATGCTTTCCTTTTAGAAACATTACAGTTATACAATGCTTTTTGAAATCATTAGAATTTGAAATTGGGCCTTTCTATCAAGACAAATTTTCATTAGCAGAATGTACTTTCCTACCTGAAACGTTGTAGATATCCAAGAAAAAATTGAAAAGCATAAGAGAACTTAGCCTAATGTACTTTCTTTCCTTCCTTAACATTCTTAAAGAGTTGAGTTTCTCCAAGTCATCAAGTAACTTTAGAAGGAAATGACAGTTAGTAATAGTCCAATTCACAACTGAAGATGTGTCACAAATACGAGGGGGCATCTCCTCCAAATCACAAAAATGCTCCAGGTTAAAATCTGGCATTATTGGAAGCTTAATGCTTGACTGGTTGTTATTGAACCCAGACATTTTTCCATTCTTCACTAAAAGCTTAAATATAGCTTCTCTAAGTTCTACATGACTTTACTATGCTCTTGAAGTGGGGGCACATGCAGGCTCTCCAAGTGAATAGTCTTAAACTAAGTGAAGATAAGGCCGATAGATCATTCAGTGTGGATCTCTTTAGCCCATAATTGAATACTGTGTCTCTCTTGAACCCATAATTGAATACTATTAGGACTTCCAAATTTTTCATGGAACTCAAAAATGTTGGAAGAAAGTATTTTCTTCCAAAAAGAGTAAAACTAAAGCCTCTGCTTGAGGACAATTGATGTCACACCACTAACACTTCTCCATGGAATCTATATAGGTAAACCACAAATCCAGAATTCCATTAGAATATTGTGTTTATTGAATACACAAATCAAATCATTGCATTGCTTTAAAATATATTTTGAAATCAAAATTACCGAAATTACATATCAATAACCTAGTGGGTGTAGGATAAAATTCACCTATGTCATTCAAAGAAAGCATGAGAAAAAATCTAATACTATATATAAAACCAAGAAAAATTCAATTCATCACTTCTAGGGACCTCGTAACCACCCTACAAATACACAAGTATGTTCCTTTTTGCAGTTAGAAAAATCACCCAAATTACAATTTTTTTACTCCAGCATATGTTGGAAAGTTATAGAAGGATGACTAGTGCAATCAATCCATTCCTTTTAGCCCTGGATTTGTTTCAGTTTAAAACAGAAGTATACAAATATACTTGTCCAATGTCTATGCTTTAACCATTCACCTTAAGATGTTTTTACAATATAATTTCCTAAGTCTATTTAATATCTTCATTATCATAAAAACCAACCTATATCCATCTTAACTCCACATCTACCACTCTTTGGGGGATGAAATCTATTTATCCTTCTAGCACTTGGTAGACCGAGAATTAAGATGGATCTAAGATGATAGAATTTCCCCTTTAAATAGTCTATGCTCACATGAATACCATGGTATTACCATGGGTCAATACCATGGGTTATCACAAACCTGGAGCTTAAAAATCACTATTAGTAATTTATAAAAATTAATAAAATTAATAGTTGAATTTTATTTTATTTTTTATTTTTTATTTTAACCAAGCTAAAATGTTTAACATACATTAAATTACAACATCCATTTCTACTCTTGATCCACCAAGCACCGAGAGGGATCAAATATTTTTTCACTCTATGCTAGTTTGCATATCACGATATTTGATACCTCTCGGGGGTTAGTAGATCCAGAGTAAAGATGGATCTATGTTGATTTAATTCCCCCATTTAAATAGGCTACATTCCAGGTGAATACCATGGGTCAATACCATTTGCAATTTTTATTTTTATCAATACTAATATTAGGGTTAATAATCTTTTTTTGCATGGTATTAATAACAATCTAGTCCATGTTATTTGTCCCATAGTATTTTTCCCATAGGTTTCACCTAAATATAATGCATTTTTTGAGTGTTCGTAAATATAAGGTGACTTATGGAGTAAATATAAAAAAATTGTTATATTTGTTTACCATACCTCTCATTTATTTATATTTTATTAATTTACCATACCTCTTTTACAAATGTGGTATTTGGCCCATAGGATTCACTTAGATAAAAACCTCTTTCTTGAGCCTTCATAAATAGAACTAGGGTTATGGACTAAATATAAAAAGAGGATTTATTTATTTACCATATGTCTAGTTTATTTATATTTTTCTTTATTTACCATACCTTTTGAGTAAGTATAAAAAGACGTTTTATTTATTTACCATACCTCCACTTTACTTATATTTTTATTTGTTTACACCCTTGCATGTATATAAGGTGACTTATGGAGTAAACATAAAAAATGTTTTATTTATTTACCATACCTCTCATTTATTTATATTTTTATTAATTTACCATACCTCTTTTATAAATATGGTATTTGGCCCATAGGATTCACTTAAATAAAACTTATTCCTGAAAATGGGCGAATGGATTCACTTAAATAAAACCTATTCTTGAAAATGGGAAAATGGAAGGTTGTAACTCCTAGTTTCAAGGGCTAAATTTACCTTTTTTACCTCTCCCTTAAAATAAGGTGGGCTATTTTAGGTGATTTGTAAAAATGTGCTATGATACAAAATATTCGCCCACTAAAAATTTAGAAACCCCTTAATTTCCCCAAAGGGCGAACATTCGCCCCTAAAATTTTCTATGGAGAGCATGGGGCTTCCCAGTGTGGACACAAGTTCATGGTTGGACCAAAACTTCCCTTGCAGATAGTTCGTATTTTCCGTCAAGACTTCATTAACCGAAGGTTATATCCAAGCACTTAGAAGATGAACAGAACACTGGCCAAGTGTTGCAGTGTCACAATTTTTTTCAAATCTCAGCCACATACTCTATTCAAAACCCAGAACGTAGTAGTTGGCAACAATTATTTCCAGAAACAAAAATAGTAAGGTATTAAGTAAATCAAACAAACGAAAGCAAAAATGTAAGTGAAGCAACCAAATTGAAAACAACAACAAGCAAGCAAAGAAATCAAGTCAGAAAGCAAGCAAGTAGACACACAAAGAAAGAAGCAAACATGCATGCAAGAAAACAACTCAAAGTAAATACTACTCCTACTCCTAAGCTAATAGTGCATGGGCCATCTCACGTGAAGTGATACTTCCAATGCAGCCACCGATGCATTGATCGACCCATGTTGGTGAAGGCATGGTTTGCAATCATCGCAGTTGCACAAACTAGCAAGCATGAAAGAGATAACGATGAAGACGTACACACTCCCAGCTTACAAGCGTCCACAGAACAAAAATGAGTGAAAGCGCATGTCATGCACTCTGTGGACTTGACATGGTGTTGTGCTACACTACATATAGATGTTGGGTGTATGCATTCTCTTGACTGTGACTTGCAAGAAAACATGAGAAAGGTAGACCACTTATGTTGTGAAAGTGTTCTTGATGTGTAAGATTCCTCCAATGCATGAGCGATGGGATCGTGTAGTTTGAGTGGAGGAAGTGAAATCTGAGTGTTAGATTGATCTTGAATGAAAAGTAGAGAGTGATGTGGAGCCTTGCGTGTTTCAACAATTTCATGATCAGAAGTGAAACCAACCTCAAGACAACAAGGACCTGAGATAACCATCGGCTCAGGCTAAAGTGCCTCGATAGTCTGTGGGGTTTCGACTTCGCTGACAGATAGATCATCGTAGACCAGTGTCTTAGATAGATTAACAAGGATTGAATCAACATCGTGGTCAGATGAAGAAGTAGAGAAATCACGACAACCAAGATAAGAAAATTCAGGATGTTGGTCGTCTTCCTTATGATTTGATGAATCAAGTAGAGGGATAGATGAGAAGTAAGGATGTTCACCCTATGTGTTTTCAGGAATGACAGATGACAAATTGGATGGATTTCTGGAGGAAGATGTGTCCTCTCCACAATGTAATGACAAACTGACATCTAACGTGTCCTGTGAATGATCAGAAGTAGAAACATCCAGAAATGAGTTTTCATGGAGGAAATCAACAGTGGCATAATCACAAGGGATGTCATGATAGAACAGGTGAGGCGTGGATGGAAGGGAGTCATCCTTCACCGTTGGTTCTTCTTTACATTCCCGGACACACTCATAATGAATGATGGCACAGGTCAGCTGCATAACACCAACTCCGTCGATAACTTGATCCTCGTTCACAGCAGGTGAGGAGTTCGGAATGAAAGAACATAAGACGATACAATCTCGAGGATCAATAGAACGCGGGGACGGAGGTTTAGGGAACGAATCCACGAGACAATCAATAGGCTTGCAAGCCAAATCTGCACAGATATCAAGAGTATCTGGGGTGGGAGGATGTGAAAATTCAACAAATTTGTGTGCATAATCTCCCACATCACTCTCTAATAGTGGCACTCTTTGATGAGGTGAAGGAAGACAGTCACTCGTGACAGCAACTGTGTCTGCCTGTGATTGTGCAACTCCATCACTGAAATGTGTTGAGTGGGATTCAAATGATTTCAAGAATTTCTTATTTTTGGATATGTGAAGAAGATACTCAAATCTCCCATTGAGAAATTCCCAATCAATTTCATCTTCGGGGAATCAGTATGCAAGATTACAAAAGCGTGTGTAAAAATTTTCAACAGATTCATCGAGTGATTTTCGTAATTTAAAATTTCTTTATCGAGTGATTTATGGTTAAAGTGATTGAAAGCATGGTCAATCTCTACGACCATATGAGAAAGATAATGAATATATTTTTCAGGCAGCGTGGCACACCAGTGCAATGGGTGCCCTCGAAGCGTGGAGACGAACAACGCGCAGGTCGTGTATTCTTCAAAGATTTCATTTCTTTTCCATGAGCCTACAATGTCAATTGTGTGCCTAACCAAGGCTACATGGCCTCCACCATCATATGTTTTATGTGACAATTTATCTGAGAGCTCTTCTGAGATTTCGAAGTCGTTTCCATAATACATACACTCTGAAAGAGAAACTCTGTAGTTAGTCATGATGGATATACAAAAATTCAAAACAAATGTGAGGACTCAACTTGTCTTCTGGCCCTCCTTCCAACGCCAGAAATTTTGATGGTGTTGGACCCGCCAAAATTCTGGGGATCACCCCGGTATGAAGTCCCAATTACACCTCATACCGTTTGGTATGTGAGTACCATCTGGTACGATGGCCCGATTACCATTATCTTAAATATTTTCCTCAACTCTTCCTTGTCAGCACAGGAGAGTGGTCTGCTTTGTCTTGCAAGAAGTGAGGTTCGCGTGTCTGGTGATTGTAAGTATGTCTTATGTCAATGGTTCTTTCACCGTAGAGGGAGAGTGTGGGAGTGAGTCGCAAGTCGGTTGGGAGAAGTCCCAAGTCAATTGGGAGAAGTCCCAACTCTGCTAGGCTAATTTTTATAAGCTTTTATATTGTGAAACATCTGAATTGTCTTAAAACTCACCTAGGCCAATATTTTAATTACCTTGTTTGTTATATATTTTAAGATTTATATTCAAATGCATGTAAACCCATTTTTGTTTCCCCATCACCCTACTAACATCTGTTGTTTTTTGGCATGTATGGCGAACAAGGGGGGCATATCAAACAAGGTTAAACCAAGGTGTTGAACCCATTGATAATGGTTAATGCACTAAGGCACAGTCAAAGGGTTCATACTCCCACATGTGCGAACTATATGTCGATAATATATATTAAATAATGACAACCATATTAGAGGACCCTCTTCAAAAATATATATTAATACTAAGTGTGTGGGATGAACACACAATCAGTGCTTAAAAGGTAGTGTTGGTGAATGTATACACATCAAAAAAGTGAGGCAATGTTACCAACACATGAAGAATACAAGTCATAAAGCAGTGGTGCATATGAAAAAAGGATCATCGCTCGAATCCATTGAAAATCTAAGAGGCCACGATGGATTCACATCAAACAAGGGGGTTTTAGCACTTGAGATAGTACTAGCATTAGATAGTTGATATGTGCTTAAGGAGTTAGAGACATTAAGTTCCTGACAACTACTAGGGTGAGTTGTGGTGAGGCTAGGGTTTTTCTTTGGGAGGTGTTATGAGCAACCCATGTTCCATTGTTAGGCTTTGATTATTGCAAAACATGTACTTCTATTTGCAACAACATTAATAAGAATTTCTCCTCTTTTGAGATTTATTCCCATGCACTTCCGTGGTGGTTATAATAGTTATCCAATATTTCCATTATGTATGTACGTGTGCTTGCATGTGGGTGATTGGTCTGTGAACTAATTCATTACTATTGCACATGTGATTACTTTTGAATCTTTACTCATATATTCCATGTTATGTTGATAACTTATTGTAAACTGATTTACAGTTAAACTTTGGCACTTTTCCTATTTGTGCATGTCTAAGATGGTTTTAGCTCACTATTCCTTCTTTTGGCATGTTTCTTCTTGTTGTTTTGATGTTACATTATTGTATCTCATTCTGTAAGTTCATTTTGAGCTGATCTAATCCCTTATTTGGGAATTTCATTCTTGCCCTCTCTCTGACTTTTCCTCATTTGATGGCTAGGAGCAAAACAACATTATCGCTACCAAGCTTACATACTGGATGGGGCTCATATCCCAAATGATGAGAGGTATAATTGGGACTTCACACCGGGGAGACCCCCTAGCTGTTGGTAGGACATTCTCCCTCATCAACAACACAATAATAGTCAAATGTGTGTGCTTCTAACAATATTGACTATGAATGCATATCCCACATACTATTATTATTGTGTCAAGACAACTTGGCACCATTATGTCCAACTAGAATGCTAGTTGGAATTGAAATTTCCTTTTGGTTTCTTAAATTCACCACTAACAATTTTAGTGATACACATGTTGATAGTCTATGACGTTTTTTATTATCACCATTGATTATTGTTGTAGAGTACATGTATCAATAGTCAATGGTGCAGGCTATTGGCAACATAATTATCAATGTGTGTACCTTGTAGTGTGAGTGGCATGTCTATGCAACCTAACCACACCATGGATTTTAGATGGATTGCTTTCTAGACTTGACGTTGTGTTTCAATTGAATTGGTGCATTATACAATGTTGCAGGGTACATGCATCGATATCGAACGATGCACTTTTTAAGACCAGTAAATGTCTATGTTAATAATTTGCACCATATGTGGTGTTTCTAGGCAGCCTAGATGCACTATACGATCCATTTGGATTACATAGTACCTTCCTATTGACTAGACACATTACAGTAAATGTGAGATACACAGATTGATAATTAAAGTGTGCACTTGTAGAACATGATGCACCACCCTCAATGCAAGGTACTTGTACTAATGAATAAAATCATTAGAGGGTGCACTCAGTTTTTTTTTTAAGAAAAAAAAAACATTTCATTCACTAAATAGAAAATAAAATCAATAAAGTGGGAGAAAAAAGTACATCAAAATAAAATATTTAATTATTTCTGTGTTTAGATCATCCATGGCTATAAATACAAAGAAAAATGCTCATAATGATTTTTAAATGAAATTTGAAACTTTGAGGAGAAAATAGGTGGAAATTAATGTGTGATAATGGTAAGTTAATCACATGAAATTCAAATCGTGGATAAATTACACTATGACATTGATGTTTGGAAGAGAGGGAAGCATCTAAGAAATTGGAAAAAGCACAATAAATTGATCAAGGTTTTTCTTTTTCCCTTTCTAATTTACCATAACCAGCGTAGTGCATTTAAATTACAATGCATTGATGTGCCCATGTCTTACTAGCACATCTATAATAATTTCTATTTTTATATTTAAACACATTGTTGTTCATTGTTTGTAGTAAAGCACCATAAAGAGTGTGTTATTAATATTGACACATCAATGTGACTTTATTTTAAGCACAACAATGCATCATTGAGATTATGTTGTACAATAATTTATTTTATACAAAGATTCACCCACTATTTATGTTATAAACCTTTGCAAGATCAGATTTGCAAAAACCATTTCTATAAAAACACTTTTTCCCCACCTACAAAATGAGTCGGGGGACATGGCATGGCACCCTCAGTGAAGTTAAATGTAGCCTATGCAAGAATTTGATGGAAGTGATGCAAAGGTTATTAATTCTTATGGGATGGAGACAACGACAAATTGTGGCTAGCGAGAGAGGTCAATTTAATTGTGTGATGGTAGAGGTGGTTATCACCCTGCCCAAGATGTTAAATCTATAGCGATGGAATGTCAGATCCCTGGTTACAGGTAGAGAGAAGCAGGTGGTGGAGGTCAAGCTCGTCCTGCTGTCAACAAGGGTGAACAAGTGGGAGAAAATTTTGAAGGTTCCTGCAATACAGAACTACCAACTCCCCAACTAGTTCACCATCAAATTGTAACTGGTGTTCTCCTCTTAGTGTTGTGGCTATGACAGTTATTTGGTATTAATCCTCCACTTTCTATTGTTTTAGTTAATTTGGAATCTTTGCAGGGTGCTCTTTTCGGTGTCTAGTCAAGGTTGGTGGTTACTGCATTTTCCTTTTTCACACTCCTTTCCCTACTATGCCAAGTGCCTCATTCCAATTCCACATCTTGGAATTTCTTTGTGTGATGTTTTATTCCATTTCCCTTGGTCTCGATCAAAGATTTATGCTCTTATCTTTCACCCTTTTGAGCAATGTTGTTTCCCTTTTCACTTAGAGACTATATTATTCTAGGGAGTGTTAGTCTGGTGGCTTTTTTTTATCATGTTTCTAAATTATATTGGGTGGGAAAATCGTGGTCAATAGGCTTCTCTGTCGATGTGCATTCTCCAAACTTTCTATTTTTTTCTTCGTGCAAGTTTTTGGGTGGTGTATCCAACTCTTAGTCTTGGATATTATCTAAATTTCATGCTCCTGAATATTCCACCTACATACAGTGTTAATGGCTTGTTTTCCTATAGGATTTCCTTTTCTTAGGGGGTGGTTTTCTTGGTCATGTATTATCTCAGTTGGTGGTTTATGTTAGACCAGAAATTCTTGGTTGGTGGACTTGCCTGTTGCTTCTCTATTTCCAAGCTCATTTGGAAGTTTTCTTTACAGCAGGGATCTCTTAGGGAAGCTCCATTGCACCTCTCTCATATTGGGTCTAGTTTGGTCTACTTCTAAATTCCTTCAGCTAGTGGACCTGATCCCCATGCCACATGTTGTAGTGGCTACCACCACCCTCCAAAATTTTGGCTCGCATGCAAATTTCAGATCCTACCTTGGATCCTGTGATTAATCATCCTTGGTCACTTGTTGGTAAGCTAATGATCTCAAGCTTCCCCTCATTGATATTAAGAAGTTGTCCATGTTCTCATCTTTACACAGCATGTGTCATCTTTGGGCATAAGGATTGTGGTTTATCATTCAAAGGGAATGTTGTTTCGCTTTAAGGGAAATATTGTGCATAGGAGTTGTTTTCGTTACATAGACATGTTTCACACTCACTTCACGCAATCTTGTCACGAAGGTTGTTGCTTCAAGAAGAGTATGTTTTATACATTCTCGATGGTCTATGTTGTATCACTAAGTGTTTGTGTGTGATTGTAGTCGAGTCTTATCATTGTTTTCATATGTTTCACTGATATCACACTTAGCTCATGTATCGAGCAACCTAGCCTCATCCAGCTTCCCGAAGTTGTGCACTTTGCTTCTACAACACTCAAGCTTTCTCCCTTACTTGTTGGAACCCCGCAGTGTGCAGAGACCCCAGCCTCCCTTGGTATCCAAAACTATGCAGTGGTTTCCTCCAGTGTCCTTCCCTAGTCGGAACCCACTGTCTCTAGAAATTGTGCAGTATTGTCCCTCAGCTACTCAGTCTACACTGCACTCAAGAACTATGCAAAGGTGTCCTCCCAGGACCCCATCCTATAGCAGTGTCATGTGCATCAAAACTTAGTGTTCTCCAAGTTGTCCTGTCTTTCTTGCATGCAGAAACTACCCAGATGGGCCTCCCACGGCCTCATCTCGAAAGCACTCATTGTCTGCTGAAACTACATTGATCTATCTTTCAGTGACTACAAGTAAGGTGACATGATGAGATCACTCCCAAGGAGTTGAGGAGAAGTACCAAGAGACTAAGTGACTATAAAATATCAGGATAGCACACAAACTTCGTTAGATGCATGATCATCTTGAGGGTAAGTATGGTAAGTAAAGAACACCTTTCGAAGTAAATCTCTTAGTTGAATTTGTAGGACTACTTGTCATTTTCATATCATCCTATCTTCAGTAACATGTATGTGTGAAAACACAAAAAAAAAAAGTTATTTAATGTGTTTCCTCTACATGTCTCGCTTTCTTTTCACTTGTTTGACCAACTGTCATCTTCAGTATATTGATTGCTATGTAATGCTTTCGACCTTCTTCTGGTGATGTTGAAGGTTTGTCTTTATGTGTATGAGTTGTTTTCGCTATGTAAACATCTATCGCACTCACACACGAAGTTGTAAACAATGTCATGCAAGTTTCGCCGCGGTCGTTCAAGGATCTATCTCAAGTGTCACACTTGTCACTCTTAACCTTTAGATAGTCACGCTAAGACATGTTGTCTTGTTGGTTTGAGGTGTATGGTCGTCAATTCATGTTGAGTGTGTTCGCAAGGTCCTGTATACATGAGTTCACTCACTCACACACTTAGCCATTTTTTCGAAAATATGTCGACCCAACCACCCTCCATCAACTGGACCTCCACTGAGCTGCACTGCACAGTCTCAACCCTCAGTGACCAAGCATTGTTGCACAAAATTGCATAGAGCTTGAGGATTCCCTCTTGGCAGTTTGTACTACGCAATTTTGGAATCAAACCGGCTAAATGTCACCCAAAATAGCGCAAAACTTGGCCAAGAATCCATCTCAATTTACGCTCCCTGCAAACCTATCTATCAAGCCTCCCGTTGGTCAACTGAAGAATTTGGCTCAAGCAGTGACCCAACGCTGCACTCATCCCCAAAACTGCGCAGAAGTCATCAGCATGCATGCCTGCACTTCTTGAAGAAATTGTGCATACATGAGGTATAGGCACCCACTTCCTGTCACTGCACTGTCCCAAGAAATTGCACATTTTTATCAAGCAATCTCTTGCCAGCTTGTTTGCCACTCCTCCTGAAAATTTTACAGTTTTGTCAGGCGGTCCACCTATTTCCCGACACCCTACTCAGCCTAGAAACTGTGCAGACATGAACTTGCTTGACTTCTTCCTAGATCTACACAGTTCTAACCAGCAGGCTTCTGCAGCCTAATCCCAGCCTCAACTGGAAATCTATGTTGTTTTCACTGCCAATGCCTCCTGCAGCTCGCACTGCCTTCCCCAAAAAAACTGCACAATTCTACCTCCCAACTGAGCCAGATCATGTAGATGTCACATGTTGTCCTGGACTGCTCAACCCAGTCTCTCAGTGACCTCTATGTAGTTTTTCCCAATAATGTCCTAGAGCCTCGCATCTCGTCCTGACATGTGCTCTCCATTGTTTCAGAGCCTTGTCCTTTCTCCCAGTCACCTGCACCCAAAAACGAAAGACAATGTGTCATGGTAGACTAGGGGATTTCTAGATTTTATTTCGTCTCGTCACGAGTGATTGCGGAAACAGGTACATGGATTAGACATGGCGCGACAACGAATAAAATGAACAAGTAGTGCATTCTAGGAGACTTTATCGCAATTGGATGAACACACAAAGCATACCAAGTAGAAAGCGAAAGAGACACATGCACATGCATGAACCATCAAGTGAACACCAAGACCATTGAAGACTCTTCACAATTTTCCATGTGGAGGTGAAGTTATGGTACACCATGAGCACATTCATCACTCAACAACGCAACAGCTCGACACGAACAACACATCCAACATGTGCATACCAACAATGTCATGTCGATTTGTGTCATGAGTCACCTCAACCACATCATTACTTTGGGTCACACTTGTGTAATCAATGTAATGTAACGTGGAAGTCCAAGAGACCCAAGAATGAAGTCAAAGAGTCATGTAAGTTGAACAATCATGTAATTCGAACAATCATGAGGGAAGTCAAATAGTCACAAGGGTCAGTTTCACCCTTGGCTATATATACCCCCTCATTTGTACAACAAAGGACTTTTCACCTTGGCTCCTCCCACATTGCGTTGAGAGCATGTAATATTTTCTTGAGCAATGGCTCCAATGCTCCACTACTGGGGCTAGTGATGTATGGTGTACGAATATGTCTTGGAACTTTTGCTTAATTTAGATGCCTGTCACAGGCGATCACGTTTTCACACATGTATTGTATTTGTTTGTAAGACTATACTTTGGACACTTGTAATGCATGTTGCTCTAACTTGTACTAAGACCGTTGAACTATTTCGGTTGTTTTAGTGCATATGTTGTTGGAAATGTGTTGTATCAATTGCTATCATTGTCTCGCTCATGTGAACTAATCTGCCGAACACTAGACAGACTCATTCTTGTAGACTTTCTATAACGACAATCGCACTCGTCTAGACTACTCTACTGGGTGTTGTACGTGCTATTTGTTCACGTTTGTGTATGTGATTGTCACATCAATGTGGAATACTCCGCTGAAAGCTATGAAGATTTTGTTGTGTTGTGTGTCTCTAACTAAGTTAGGGCTATTCCCTTTTGACTTGTGACTCACTCTCACCTTTCCCCTCCGCAGTGAAAGAAATTTGACACAAGCGACACTAAGCACTCACCAGGAAAATGAACCTCGTTGTTTGAAGACTAAGTATATCGCTCTCATGTGTTGACAAGCAAGAGATAAGGCATATCTTTGAGATAATGGAAACTGAGCCATCATACCGGATGGGACTCCTACACCAAACTGTGTGAGGTCTAGTTGGGACTTCATACTGAGTAGATCCCCTAAATGTTGTCGTCTCCAACACCATCAACATTTCTGGCACTAGAAGGAGGGTCAGATGACAAGCCGAGTCCTCATAATCTATCTTCAATCTTCGCATACTTATCATGACTAATCACTGAGTTTATCCTCCAAAGTGTATGTCTTATGTAAACGACTTTGAAATCTCGGAAGAGCTCTGGATTTCCTTGGCTCAACACACATATGAAGGTGAAGGCATAATGGCCTGGCTTGAACAAGGAATTGCTTTACAGTTACGTGTCACAAGTATGAAATCCATGAAGATTACATGACCTGCTCGTTGTTCGCATTCACGCTTCAAGGGCACCCACTGCTATGGTGTGCCACGCTGCCCAAGAACTCTATTCACTCTCTCGCTATGTTGATCGTAGAGATAGACCATGCTTTCTATCATTTTGATCGTAAAGCACTCAATAAAGAAATTTTGAAATTACGAAAAGCACATGATGAATCCATTGAGCAATTTTACACACGCTTTCATAATCTTGCGTACCGATTTCCTGAAGATGAAATAGATTAGGAATTTCTTGATGGAAGATTTAAGTATATTCTTTACATATCCGAAAATCTGAAATTCTTAGAATCATTCAAACCCCTCTTAGCATACCTCAGTGTTAGTGCTTCCAAATCTAAGATGGACAAGGTCATTGTCACAAGTGACTGTCTATCCTCTTCTCATCAAACAACTCTAGTTCCACATTACAAGGTGGAAAAAGGTGCACACACATTTGTTAAACTGTCACATCCTCCTACCCTACCTGCTCTTGATATCTCTGCAGATTTGGCTTGCAAGCATGTTACCTCAACCTCCGTCCCCATGTTCTGTATTGGAAATATCACTTCACATGAGTAGGCCCATGCATTACTTAGCATAGGAGTAGGAGTAGTGTTTTCTTTATTGCTTTGCTTTGCTTCCTTGTTTGCATCTTTGCTTTTTTTACTTACTTGGTTTGGTTTTCTTTCTTGCTTGCTTTACTTATTTGTTTTGCTTTCACTTTACTTCTGCTTTTTGCTTTTTGCTTTCTTTTCTCGCTCATGTCCATAGGTTAGCCTTACATGAAACCGTGTTTGGCTCTCGAGACAAGCTGGGAAAATCTAAGAGGACTTGTACAACTATCAACATCTAGTTATTTGTTGTCCTCTCTCTTTATGAAGAGCTTATTGTATTCAATTGATGATGACTTGATGGAAAATATGTTATGTTCAGAGTGAGTCTTAGTGAAAATACAACGCTTAAACTGTTAACTAATACCACCTACTCTAATCAGTTCTTTTGGGTTGACCCTTGTAACCTCAGTCAAGTAGAGTAAGGTGAGGGGGGAAACCTCAACAAGTATGTCAGAGGTATAACATACTTCTTTGAAGGAACAACCTCTTCTGCTCTCAATAATTTAGGATCCCTGTTCCACCTTTAAAATAAATAAGTGCCTATGCACAGTTCTTTGAAAAATGAAAAAAAAAATGAATAAGGTGAAAGAAGAGAAAGGCTTCCTGGATAGAGAGGTGATACAAGTAACTTTGTCAAGGTACTGACCAAGTTCACTGGCAGCAGAGCAATGCTTGTGTTCCTGCATGACTTCGTCGGGTACTATCTAGGCCTACTGGCAGCGGAGCAACACCAAAGATGAAACTTAAACTCTGACAGTTATATTACTTGTGCATCATTATATCCTTCATCCCCAATCGAAACAACTAAGTTGACTTGGCTTGGAATGTGTGTTGATCAATCAAGAGAATGGTAAGGACTACATATTTCACACAAGCTAGTGCGGAAGCCATCATGATCAAAGAATCGAACAATACTTCCGGAAGGGTAAAACTCACTGTTCATGAAACAAGGTCCATACAGAGAGCTGGAGTTCTACTAGTATGTCGCTAATGTTGTAGAGGCTACAACCACCCTCCAAAATTTTGGCTCACATGCAAATTTTGAAGCCTACCTTGGATCCTGCGATCTTCTTTCCTTGGTAACTTATTGGTAAGCTAATGATCTCAAGCTTCCCCTCCTTGATCTTAAGAATTTTTCCATGTTCTCATTTTTACGCAGCATGTGTCATATTTGGGCATAGGGATTGTGGCTTATCATGCAAAGGGAATGTTGTTTCACTTCAAGGGAAATCTTATGCGTAGGAGTTGTTTTTATTACATAGACATGTTTCACACTTACTTCACACACTCCTCTCACGAAGGTTGTTACATCAAGAAGAGTATGTTTTATACATTTTGGATGGTCTACGTTGTATAACTAAGTGCTCATGTGTGATCATAGTCGAATCTTATCATTGTTTACATATGTTTCATTGATCTCACACTTAGCTCATGTCCCGAGCAACTTAGCCTCATCCAGCTTCTCGAAATTGTGCACTCTGCTTCTGTGACCCTCAAGCTTTCTCCCTTGCCTGCTGGAACCCCATAGTGCGTAGAGACCCCAACCTCCCTTGGCATCCAAAACTGCGAGTGGTTTCCTCTAGTTTCCTTCCCAGCCAAAACCCAGTCTCTAAAAATTGCGCAGTATTGTCCCTCCACTGCTCAGTCTGCACTGCACTCAAGAACTTTACAAATGTGTCCTCCCAGGACTCCATCCCGCAGTAGTGTTCTGTGCCTAAAAAATGCACAGTGTTCTCCAATTTGTCTTATTTGTCTTGCATGCAAAAACTGCGCAGTTGGGCCTCCCATGGCCTCATCCCGGCAGCAGTCACTACCTACTGAAACTACATTGATCTATCTCTCAGTGACTACAGGAAAGGTGACATGTTGAGATCACTCCCAAGGAGTTGAGGAGAAGGACCAAGAGACTAAGTGACGGAAAAATATTAGGACCGCATGAAAACTTCGTTAGATGCATGATCATCTTAAGGGTAAGTATGGTAAGTAAAGAACACCTTTCGATGTACTTCTCTTAGTTGAGTTTGCACGAATACTTGTCATTGTCATATCATCCTATCTTTAGTAATATTCATGTGCGCAAACATAAACACAAACACAAAAAAAAAAAAAAAAAAAATAATATTTCATGTGTTTCCTCTACATGTCTTTCTTTCTTTTCGCTTGTTTGACCAACTTTCGTCTTCACCATGTTGATTGCTACGTAATGCTTGAGACCGTGTTCTAGTGATGTTGAAGGTTTGTCTTTATGTTTATGAGTTATTTTTGCTATGTAAACATTTATCGCACTCACACACGAAGTCGTAACCAATGTCGCGCAAGTGTCATCGCGGTCGTTCAAGGATCTATCTCAAGTGTCATACTTATCACTCTTAACCTTTAGAAAATCACACTGAGACATGGTGTCTTGTTCGTTTGAGGTGTTTGGTCGTCGAGTCATGTTGAGTGTGTGTTTTCAAGGTCATGTATACACGAGTCCACTCACTCACACACGCAACCATTTTTCTGAAAATATGTCGACCGAACCACCCTCCATCAACCAGACCTCCACTAAGCTACATTGCACAATCTCAACCCTCAGTGACCAAGCATTGTTGCCCAGAACTGTGCAGAGCTTGAGGCTGCCCTCTAGGCAGTTTGTACTACGTAATTCTAGAATGAACATGACTAACTGTCACCCAGAATATCGCAAAACTTGCCCAAGAAGTCATCTCACTCTACGCTCCTTGCAAACCTATCTATCAAGCCTCCCACTGGTTAACTGAAGAATTTGACTCAAGTAGTGACCCCAAGGTTGCACTCATCCCCAAAACTATGTAGAAGGCGTTAGCCTACCTGCCTACACTGCCTGAAGAAATTTTGATACATGAGGGACATGCACTCGCTACCTATCACTACATTGTCCCAGGAAATCGCCCATTTTTGTCAAGCAGTCCCATGTCGGCTTTCTTGCCACTCCACTTGAAAATTGCGCAGTTTTTTTAGGTAGTCCACCTACTGCCTAACATCCTGCTCAACCCAAAAACTATGCATAAATCAACCTACTTAAATTCTTCCCAGATCTGCACAGTTCTGACCAGCAAGCTCCTGCAGCCCGATCCTGGCCTCCACTGGAAATTTGTGCAGTTTTCACTACTAGTTCCTCCTACTTCCCGCGTTGCCTTCCCTAGAAAAGCTACATCTTCCTCCCTGCGGAGCCAAATCCCACAGATGTCACCTATTATCCCACACTGCTCAACCCAGCCTCTTAGTGACCTCTGCGTAGTTTTTCCCGATAGTGTCCTGGAGCCTCGCATCATGGCCTGACATGTGCTCTGCGCTGTTTCAGAGCCTTGTCCTTTCTCCCGATCACCTGCACTCAGAAACAAAATACAATGCATCATGGTAGACTAGGGGATTTCTAGATTTGATGTTGTTTCATCATGAGTGATTGTAAAAATAGGTACATGGATGAGAAATGGTGCAGCAATGAACGGGATGAACAAGGAGCACATGCTAGGAGAATTTGTCGTGGTTGGACGGACACATGAAGCATACCAAGTAGCAAGCGAAAGAGACACATGCAAATGCATGAACCATCAAGCGAACACCAAGACCATCAAAGACTTCACACACTTTTCCATGCAAAGGTGAAGCTATGGTACACCACGAGCACACTCATCACTTAGCAACTTGACACGAACAACACAACCAGCATGTGCATACCAACATTGTCATGAGTCGCCTCGACCACATCACTACTTTGGGTCACACTTGTGTAACCAATGTAATGTAATCTGGAAGTCCAAGAGATCCATGGATGAATTCAAAGAGTCATGTAAGTCGAACAATCATGAGGGAATTCGAACAGTCACAAAGGTCAATTTCAACCTTAGCTATATATACCCCCTCATTTGTACAGTAGAGGACTTTTCACCTTGGCTCCTCCCACATAGCCTTGAAAGTCTATAATATTTTCTTTGAGGATCGAGGAGTAGCTCCAACGCTCCACTACTGGGGCTAGTGATGTATGGTGTAAGAATGTGTCTTGGAACTTTCTCTTAATTCAGAAGCCTATTACAAGCCAACACATTTTCACACATGTATTGTATTCATTTGTAAGACTACTCTTTGGACGCTTGTAATTCATGTTGCTTTAACTTGTACTAAGACAGTTGAACTATTTCGGTTGTTTTAGTGCATATGTTGTTGGAAATGTGTTGTATCATTTATTATCGTTGTCTTGACTGTGTGGACTACTCCGTCAAACACTAGACATACTCATTCTTGTAAACTTGTTATAACAACCGTTGCATTTGTGTGGACTACTTTGTTGGGTGTTGTACATGTTATCTATTCACCTTTGTGTATGTGACGGCTGCATCCATATGGACTACTACTCTAGAAGTTGTGTATATCTTGTCGTGTTGTGTGTCTCTAACTGAGTTGGGACTATTCCCTTTCGACTTGAGACTCACTCTCACCCTTCCCCTCTGCAGTGAAAGAAGTTTGACACAAGCGACATTAAGCACTCATCAGGCAAACAAACATTGTTGTTTGAAGACTAAGTATATCACTCTGATGTGCTGACAAGCAAGAGCTAAGGCATATCTTTAAGATAATGGCAACCGGGTCATTATATCGAATGGGACTCCCACACCAAACTATGTGAGGTCTAGTTGGGACTTCATATGAGGGAGATCCCTTGAATGTCGGCGAGTCCAGCACCATCAACGCCACACCAATGGGCTTATGTCAAAATACGGGTCACTTATTATCAAGAGCAGGCCCACAAAGTTCACACTCGCATGCACCACAAACTAGAAGGATTTACATCTCAATACTGGGAGCTTACACTAACAAATGTTCAATAAGAACTCTACTAGTTTTAGGGAGAAGCTTCATCTCATAGGATTACTCTCTTGAACACTGAGGTTGTGACTTAATGGGTTGATTGGATCCCAAATACAAGGCACACAATGGGGTGGCTCAACCAATACATGCAAATTGTAGACCTTTGTTGGGAGATGAATTTTTTATTGGGGCAGACTATCTTGGATAGGCATAAGAATCATATGGGTATCCTTCACTCTCTTGAGCACTTGCACATACATCTAAGGGATATGGATCGAAGAATGGAAAGAGTTGAAAGACACCTTGACATTCCTCCAGTAGCGGGTGGTACTTCAAAGGACCCATATGCACCCATCCAGGTCACATTATTAGATACAAGTATGTTGGTTAAATACGTTATGATATTGGTCATGGACTATATTTTTGTTTTTAGATATATATGTACAAGGGCATTTAGGATAGTTTATTAGTCTCAGTTAATTTATTTTTTTTAATGTTAGAACTCAGTTATCTCTCGCCTATTTAAGGAGAATGTGTTTTTGGATATGGTTAGGTGTCCCCAGTGAGAGACTAACCTAACAATATATACTCCACTATGTAAATTTCAATTTCCAAAGATAATACAATTCACCCCACAAAAAAATGGTAGGAGAATGAAGAAATCAAAATAAAAATTTAGAAGTCCATGGAGTTTTGGATATATGATGATCGGGTGCTTTCTTAAGGCACTCCTTGATGTGAAATCCTTGGTTCAATTCCCCACCCCAATCAGGGTGATATATTGGACATGATGAAGCTGTAGTCCTACCAAGCATACAAAGAAAAATACAAATTTAGAAGCTATTTTATAAAGGCCACATCTACCCAACTCATCACCTTATGAATACATCATTGTTTCAATTTCCAATAAAGATGACACATGGAAAATGTGCATGGATCTCCAACTTCTTAATTAAATTTTCATCAAGCACTTATATACATAAGAATGCATCAACTATATATTAGATTAACTCTATAAAACAAAATTCTTAGATCAACCTAAAGTTTGGTTATCATTAAAGGCTCTTGAAGTCAAAAGACACATAGAATACAACTTAGAACAATGTGACAAGAACTGATTAAATGGTCGATGATGTAATTTTATTAATGCTCTTGCAATTTTCTCATGGTAATGGTTGATAAAGCGATGAAATCATGTTGTGACTAATTTAGGATCATGTATATGAACAACATATTTATTTTTAACAAAATTTAAATGAATAATTTTCTCCATTTGACCCAAACATTATCAAAATTATAAAATGGCATTATTAAATACGTTGAAGAAATTTAACCTAATTTCAAAACAACATAAAGAATAACTCTTTAAAATATATCAAGGAAAACAAAATTTATTTTTTTTTATGTGCAATTTGAAATTCACATCACTTGGGCTTTCCTTTTTGTTTTTTAAACAATATGGGAATCAAGAACTACAATTCATAGCATATCTTAGGTCAAGGGATCCACTCCTACAACCAACACTCTAAACTTGCACCAACCTTGATTAGAATTGGCACCATGAGAGGTGGACAATATGACCTTCAAGAGTGAACTTAGTTTGCAAACTAGTTAGCTCTCAAAATCTTCCAACAAGTCAATTGGTTTGCTTTTGTGAGCTAAACAAGTGCTACATAATAGCTAGTCCCTGCCTTTTAGTTTAAATATAGCTAAATTAAAGTAAAAAACAGACATAATATTCCATCAATAATTTATAATAATAAAAATTACAATTAAAAATGATTTGATTTGATTTGACGGTACACTGCATTAACTAAACCAACATTCCTAGTTCCTAAGGTTGATATTGTCTTTCTTAACTAGTACTTGTAAAATGACTTCAAGCCAAGCAAGGTCCAATTGGAAATAATAGGGCACAAGTGATCCAAAACTAAATCAAATGAAAAAGAAGAAAAATGCCACAATTCTACTCAAAACCTATTTGAATTATTGGCATGGATATTTTTTGTTCAATTAATTTTGGGTACGTGTCAATAATAGAAATATCAATTTTAATGGTTAGTTAATTCAATGAACTAGTAGGAACCTTTTTTTTTTTGTAAACTAATCAAATATTTATGTCACCTTAAAATAGAAGCACATCATCCTTATGTTTATTGTTCTGCCATTAGGGAAACCAGACCAATAGCACAAATAAGTTTCTTTAGGCCCTAATATCATTCCAATGTTTGATAAGAGTATGAAAATGTATGGAGATGGACTCTAAAATTTAATGTTATATTTATTCCAAGATGATCTATAATGGCCTTGTGAAATATAAACACACACTAATAAAGAGATTTTGGTATTATCTTCAGAACTAATAAGCTCTAAATCAACTAGCCTCTTCACCATCATACTAAAAGACCATCCGAGAGACTTTAAAAATAGACTAGGCCTATTATAATTCATACATGCTTTATGATCTATGTCAAATTTAATCTACAGAACTCCCAGTTTAGCTAAAAAAAATGCATGGTCCAAGATTGTCCTAGTTGGAAAATGTATAAATTGTAAGATCAAAAATTCAAAAATCGTTGTTTTGGACCTCTTAAGTCATGACAAGAACATGGGAACCTAATAAGTACATATTTACACTTGAGCCCTTGGCTTATAAGTCATCTTGTTATTCCGTTTGTAATTGAACAATATTTTTATTCAATGTAATATGATCTTTTTAAGTTATGGTCACACTTCACAGGCAATTTCTTATGGAGAAATTCGTTGTGAAAACATTACAAACATGGATAACAAATTATATGTTATACAAAATACAAAGAATCCAAAAATGATTTTGTGTCAAGCTTAGTAAATAAATTAGCACCGCAAGTGAAATTTACCACCACTTAAAAACTTTATATTTGATGGCTATACTATTTTATTTCTTTGTTTAGATATATAAGATATTATTAACATTATAAAAATGTCCTTCATTATGTATGTATACATTTAAAATCACATACAGAACAATGCAAGTACAAACAAAGATGGTATATTTTTGCTAACCCTTTAGAAAATTGTTATAGTTGGATTGATGCTCCATATGAAACCAACTAAGCCAACTAAACTTAGTGAAGTTATAAGGCTCTTCTGAGTCTGAGCCTATCTTCGAGCGACAATGTTTCATTGAATAGAAGATCAAAGCCAACTTCTGTGGCCAACAAAAGGGCATGAGTTTTGCCCTCGGAACCCGTTTTCATGGATGTACAAGCCTTCCCACAGACATTGGCCTTGTTTAGGTTCGTGACGGACCTCGTTTCCAAGAATTTGGATCGTTTTGTCTTTAAAGGTGGGGTTTTTGTCAACGATAATGGGCCAGGTAGTCCACCGCCTTACTCTCTCAGAGGCATGCACCACTGACCCCAAATTCCCCAGACATATTTTCACGTCTTAATAAAACTATTATACAGACACTCCCTGCTTCTATGGGTCAGACCTACGTATTTAGTGAGGGATCTCAATATTTATTTAGAGCTCAAATTAGGGGTTCCCTCTCGAATGCAGCGCTTACTTTTTGAAGGCAAGCATCCGGATGATTCTTCCCATATTTAAGTCTACAATATTTGTAGAGATGTTATTGTAGTCATGGTCCTATGCTTGCCCTGAGGTGTAGTGGGAAATCCTTCTTCTTCTCAAGATTTCTCCTATAAAGAAGTTGTTTGCATCCAGACTCCCCAAAAAGTCGCTCAACCTCAGGCAACTCTTAGGCCATTTCAGGTTGACAAATCCGATAAGTTTATCCTCTATTGATATTTCACACCCAGATCTAGAGGAGATCCTTCAGCACTACGTTGAGTCAGGCCTCATCTATCGCTTTAATGGATCTTTAAAAATGGATTCGTTTGTCCTCAACCAAGAAGTGCAAGGTCATATTATGCTCAAAAGGTTTTTTTATAGTGCTTTTCGCTGAACCAAAAGATTACCAAAATTCCTTAACTAGAGGGCCTTGGTTCTAGGGTAAAGTCGGTTTGCTCATACCCCCCTAGTTTCTGGGTTTTTACCCCTATATAGAAGTCATTACCAAGCTACCAATTTGGGTTCGACTTCCTACACAAACTGATAGCCTATTAGTGGTTAAGTTTGACTACATCAACTCTTAACTAGAGTTACAAAATAGACTCTTCTAGAGTATTTTACATTACAAACACGTGGCTAGCCCCTTTTATATGAATAATGGCGGCTAACGCGGTATCCTCCCGAACTATAGGTGCAAAAACAAGAAGGTCAACTTCTGAGTGGCATAACTTTTGCATACCGACTTTGATTGGTGCACTTCTTCCACCGTTGGAAAGGTATTTGTGTGTAGAATAACATGAAAAGTTGCTATAGTAAAGTGAAAACTTTTACCCCCAAAAAATGTCGTTTGATACCTCAAAACACTCCTGGAATGTTTCAGACCTCGTTGCGCCAAACTAGGTCCTGCTGATAACAATGGTCCCATGACCCGATTCCTCCATTTTTTCTGCTCCAAATGCATCGAGATGGATGAAAAACAATAATATGATCCAATTCGGATCAAACTTCCCCATTTTGGGAGGCTTTTGGTCCCCAAAATATTTTACCAAATGAGGTGAGGAAATTTTTCTTCCACCTTCTCTTTGGTGTACCCTTTAGCTTTGTCTGGAAGTTGTGCCTTCAACCCAATCCGCCAAAGCTCATGTTGCCCTTGTGCAAAACTATATCATCTATCAACTCTGCCTAAGCGTCTGGTGCCAAATCCTCCACAAAAGATAGGGCTTGTTCCTCTTCCTAATCTATCATGGAAGACTCATAGAGTTTCAAATTCTCTACATTCACAACTGAGTAAATGTGAATATATGGTGGTAAACTGAGTTGATAGGAATTATCACCCACATTTTCTAGTATCTCAAATGGACCATACCTTAGAGCCTTGATTTTCTTACCAGGCCCCTGCAACCTATCTTTGTTCAACTATAGTCATACTATGTTCCCACCTTGAATGATTTCTTTGTTCTGTGCTGATCATGCCTGCCCTTATACTTCTCTTGCGACTTTTGTAGTGTTTCTTGTACCTGTAGATGGATCTGCCTTATCTTCTCTATAAAATTTTCAGCCCTCAAAGCATCCCCTATAAGATCTTCCCTCACCCCTCCTTACTTACCATGTGCAATATCCAAAGGTGAAGGTGGAAAATATACAAAACAAGTCTCAAATGGGGACTTTCATGTAGAAGTGTGGACTGTTATGTTATAAAAATGTTGTATATATACTAGAGTTTCATCCCAGGTCTTTGGATTCTTCTAGTTGTATCCCCGCAGAAGTTGCACCAAAGTCCTATTGACTACTTTTGTCTTCCCATATTTCTATGGATGGAATGTTGTAGATCTCTTCAAATTTGTGTCCATATTCTCCCACAATGTAGTCTAGAATGCAATGAGAAATCTTGTGTCCCTATCTAAAATGGTGCTACTTAGTATCCCAAAGTGAACCCAAACCTTTCCAAAGAGCAAGTTTGTTGCTTCTTGTTTGCTGATGGTCTTTTTACAGGGCATCAAAACACATATCTTGCTAACCATATCAACTACCATGAACAAGTAGTCACTTCCCTTCTTGGTTGTTGATAAACCTCCCACAAAGTCCATGGAAATGCTTCCGCAAGGACGAGTAGGTACATGTAATGGATGATACATACCCTGTTTCTTGTTTCTATTTTTGTTGGTACAACAAAGCATGCATCCTCTTATAAACCTAGTTACCTGCTCTTGCATCTTGGGCCATTGACTACTTTTGTCTGCCCATTTGTCTATGAATGGAATGTTGTATATCTCTTCAACTTTGTGCCCATATTCTCCCATAGTGTAGTCCAGAATGCATTGAGAAATCTTGTGTCCCTATCTGAAATTATGCTCCTTGGTATCCCAAAGTGCACCTAAACCTGTTTAAAGAACAAGTTTGCTGCTTCTTGTCCGTTGATGGTCTTTTTACAGGGCATCAGAACACACATCTTGTTGAACTTGTCAACTACCATGAACAAGTGGTCATGCCCCTTTCTAGTTGTTAGTAAACCTCTCGCAATGTCCATGGAAATGCTTTCCCAAGGACGAGTAGGTATAGGTTGTTGGCATTATGATACATGTGTTGTACTTGATGGAAACCCACTTGTAGCAAAACAACTCACTTGTGTATTGTTGGGTGTGGAGCCTAATTATCTTTTGTATTCATAGGTATCGCCGCATTGGACCCCAGTTCATAATGGGGTGGCAACGCCGCCTGTAAAATATTCGTTGCAGGGGGGGTGGCGAGGGGATGGGGGCAGCACCCTTGAAGCTAATAATAGATGTAAAATTGCCTTGTAAAATGTTGTAATTTCGTAGTCAATCTAGGTCGTTCATTAGGTGGAGATCTGACAGTAGAATTTATGTTTAATTTAGGGTTCTTTTGCCCTATAAGGTAACCCCTCACTATATATGAGGGAATTGTATTGCATTTATATATATTTGTATTCTGAGTGAGGAAGAGAGAGGATATTGAGAGCGAAGAGCGAATTACAGTAGATTTGTTGTAGGTTGTATCTCGGAAGTTTGATGGATAATATAAAAAGAAGGATTGGTTGTTTCTACATGGACATAGCCCAAACTGGGTGAACCACGTATATCTGTGTCTCTCTTGTTTTATGTGTTTTCTGTGTTTATATTTATGCAATATTTTATGTGTTCCATTGCTCTGTAATATATAATTTTCTAACAACTGGTATTAGAGTTGAAGGTCTATTTGGCTGATAAACTCGCAGAAGAGAAGGGTTCCTGGTTCGAGTGCGAGCAATGGTGGAAGATAGTAGGTTTAGTCGAAAAATTTAATGGCCAAAACTACCAGTTGTGGAAGATGCAGATGGAAGATTGTTTATACCAGAGATATTTGTACCAACCATTGAGCGGAAAGACAAAGAAGCCAACGATTATGACAGACATAGAATGGGATATTCTAGACAAAAAAGCACTTGGAACAATACGGCTGTGCCTAGCGGCATTGGTAGCGTTTAATATTTCAAAGGAAACAATAACAGAAGGTTTAATGTCGACATTTTCCAAACTATATGAAAACCCTCAGCCTCAAATAAGGTATTTCTTATGAATTGTTTATTTAATATGAAGATGTCAGAAGGTGGATCTGTTGCTGATCATTTAAATGAGTTTAATACAGTTACCAGTCAGTTAAGTTCTGTAGGGGTAACTTTTTTGATGAAGTTAGGGCTCTGTTATTTCTATGCTCATTGCTAGAAAATTGGAATGGTTTAGTTATGACCATCAGTAACTTTGTCTTTGGATCTAGTACTTTAAAGTTTGATGATGTTGTCGATGCAATCCTTAGTGAGGAAATGCGACGGAAAAGCTCCGGTGAGACATCAGGTAATTCTTTGACTGCAGAGACTAGGGGAATAAAAATGGAAAGAGGAAAGAGCCTTGGATATCATAGTAAGTCAAGAAAAGGCAGATACAAGTCCAGATTGGGGATAGTGTTCTGGAAATGCAAGAAGAAAGGACACCTAAAGAAAGACTGCAAGTCTCGAAAGGGAAAAGAAGGAGACGTGCAACAAGAAACTAATCATGAAGCAAATGTAACAGGTGATGTGTTGCAAGATGCTTTGATTCTTTCATTAGAAAATATTATTGATGCCTGGGTGGTAGATTCAAGGGCCTCATTCCATGCCACACCTGACAGGAAACATTTTTATGATTATGTTCAAGGAGATTTTGGACAGGTTCAATTGGGTGATGATAAACCCTGTAAAATCATTGGAATGGGCATAGTTTTTATAAAACAAAAAAATGGAAATCAATGGCTATCAATGGCTATTGAAGGAGGTAAGGCATGTTCCAAACCTGAAGAAAAATTTGATTTCAACAGGGCAGTTGGGAGGTGAAGGTTGCATAACTACTTTCACAGATAAAACCTGGAAGGTCACTAAAGGATCCCTGGTAATAGCGAAAGGAGGAAAGGTTAGTACATTGTATTTTGCAATGGTATTTCTAATTATGTTAATGCTTTAACCTCTACATGAGAAGATACGGCATTGTGGCATCATATGCTCGAGCACATGAGTGAGAAGGGGATGCAGATTCTTCACTCAAGAAGTTTGTTGCCAAGTTTGAAGCAAGATGATTTAAAATTCTATGAGAATTATGTTTATGGAAAACAGAAAAGAGTCAGATTCCTTAGAGTCAGGTATCATCTCTTGGTGGCTCTCATTATTATGTGACTTTTATTGATGATGCAACCAGAAAAACCTGGATTTATTGTATTCGACATAAATTTGATGTATTTGATACTTTCAAGAAATGGAAAGCTTTGGTTGAAAATGAGACAGGAAAAAGGTTGAAGTGTCTTAGATCAGACAATGGAGGTGAATATTGCAGCAAAGAGTTCGATAGGTATTGTTCAGAGAATGGAATTCGTAGAGAGAAGACAGTTCTAGGAACACCATAAGAAAATGGTGCGTCAGAAAGGATGAACAGGACAACCATGGAGCATGTAAGGTGCATGAGATTGCATGCAGGATTGCCTTTACAATTTTGGGCAAATTCTGTGATACTGTTGTTTATCTAATAAACATAGGGCCTTCAAGTTCCTAGGATGGTGGTATTCCAGAGGAGGCATGGACAGGTAAAAAGGTAAACTACTCTTTTTAAAAGACTTTTGGTTGTGAAGCCTTTGTCCACATTAATAAAGAAAATAAAACAAAGCTTGAGGCAAAATCAAAGAAATGTACCTTTATTGGATATGGTGTTAATGATTTTGGTTATCGCTTTTATGGTTATGAAAAACACAAAATAATTAGGAGCAGAGATGTCATATTCAATGAAAAGGTTTTGTATAAGGATCAACTGCAGGAAAAGAAACAGAAAAAAGAAAACAGAGAATACAGAGTGCTTGACGAGATCACAGGAAAAGTGATGGTGCATGAAAATCATAGTGATCAATAGCCAGAACAACAACCATAACAGCAACAAGCACCTCAAACACCTGAAAGTGGTGTTAGAAGATCTACCAAGATAAGTAGACCCCCTAACGATACTCTCCTTCATTATATTATGTATTGTTGACTGATTCTGGTGAACCAGAATGTTATGAAGAAGCAGTGCAGTTAGAAACCAGGAAGAAGTGGGAGAAAGCCATGAAAGAAGAGATGGACTCCTTAGCACATAACTAGACTTGGGACTTAGTCAGGTTGCCTGCAGGTAAAACAAAATTGCAGAATAAATGGGTTTAAAAGTTGAAGGAAGAAGATGGAGGTAGAAAAAGGTATAAAGCTAGACTTGTGGTGAAAGGGTTTGCACAGAAAAAGGGTATATACTTTGATGAGATATTTTCTCTTGTTGTTAAAATGACTTCAATCAGAACTATTTTAAGTCTAGTAGCAGCTGAAGATTTGCATCTTGAACAGTTAGATGTAAAGACAACCTTTCTCCATGGGGATTTGGAGGAAGAGATATATATGCAGCAGCCATAAGGATATGAGGTAAAAGGGAAGGAGAAACTAGTGTGCAGGTTGAAGAAGAGCTTGTATGGCTTAAAACAGGCTCCAAGGGAGTGGTATCTAAAATTTGACAGGTTTATATCTGAACAAGGTTATACTAGATGTCACTCTGACCATTGTGTTTATCTCAAAAGGCAAAATGATGGCAGCTATATTATATTGTTATTGTATGTAGATGACATGCTTTTTTCAGGTTCTAACATGCAAGAGATAAATGTGCTCAAAAGAAAATTGGCAAACTCATTTGCAATGAAGGATTTGGGTGCTGCAAAACAAATCCTTGGTATGAGAATAACTAGAGATAGGAAGAATTGCAAATTAACATTGTCTCAAAGTGAGTATATAGAAAAGGTGTTGAAAAGGTTTAATATGCAGAATGCAAAACTAGTTAGTATACCTTTGGCTAGCCATTTCAAATTAAGTAAGGAGGAGTGTCCCAAGACTTAGGAAGAAGTGGTTGATATGTCTAAAGTTCCATATGCATCAGTGGTTGGAAGCTTAATGTATGCAATGGTCTGCACAAGGCCTGATATTGCACATGCAGTGGGAGTTGTAAGCAGGTACATGAACAATCCAGGAAAAGAACATTGCATGGCGGTGAAGTGGATTCTCAGGTATTTGAGAGGTACCACAAATCAAACATTATGCTTTGGTAGTTCAAACATTGTTCTACAGGGATATGTTGATGCAGATATGGCGGGTGATAGAGATAACAGGAGAAGCACAACAGGGTATGTGTTTACTGTAGGTGGAACAGCTATCATTTGGGTCTCAAAACTGCAAAGTGTTGTTGCACTCTCAACAACAGAAGCAGAGTATGTTGCTGCTACAGAGGCTAGTAAAGAAATGATTTGGTTACAAAGGTTTCTGGATTAATTAGGTAAGAAGCGGGAGTTGGGAAAATTCTATAGTGACAGCCAGAGTGCCATACATCTTGCAAAGAACTCTGCATTTCATTCCAAGACTAAACATATATAGCTCAAGTACCATTTCATACGGTCAGCGTTGGAAGATGGACAGTTGAAGCTGGAAAAGATACACACTAGCCAGAATCCTGCAGATATGTTAACAAAAGTTGTAACCAGGGAGAAACTGAGAATTTGCTCAGTTTCAATTGGTCTTCAAGTATGATGAAGAATATGAGAAACAACCAAGTCCAAAGTGGAGTCATTGTCTAGCAAATGAAGCAGCGGTGGATTTTCTATAATTAGTCTCCAAGTGGGAGATTGTTGGGTGTGGAGCCTGATTATCTTCTGTATTCAAAGGTATCGTCGCATTGGACCCCAGTTCGTAATGGGGCGGCAATGTCACCCATAAAATATTCGATGCAGGGGGGGCTGAAACCTTTGGGAGCCCCCCCTGGAAGGGGGATCGGGGGTAGCACCCCCAAAGCTAAGAATAGATGTAAAATTGCCTTGTAAAATGTTGTAATTTCGTAGTCAATTTGGGTCATTCATTAGGCGGAGATCTGGCGGTAGAAGTTATGTTTAATTTATGGTTTTTTGACCTAGAAGGCAACCCCTCACTATATATGAGGGAATTGTATTGTGTCTATATATACCTGTATTCTGAGTGAGGAAGAGAGAATTACAGCGGATCTGTTGTAGGTTGTATCTCTTCAGTTTGCTAGATAATATAAAAAGAAGGATTGGTTGTTTCTCCGTGGACGTAGCCCAAACTGGGTGAACCACGTATATCTGTGTCTCTCTTGTTTTATGTGTTTTCTATGTTTATATTTCTGCAATATTTTATGTGTTCCATTGCTCTGTAATATATAATTTTCTAACATGTATGGTAACTAGATGAATCTACAAGAGAGATATCAGATGTGACAGAATGCATGGCAATTCAAAGGAATCATTTCAGAAGTAATATGGAAAATTACAGTGTAACAAGTCTATTAAGAAGTAACAAGACATTGGTACAGAAGAACAGGAAGATGGAACTTAGGTCTATTGATCAGAATAAAAAATGTAAAGGAAGCAGTTTAAGAAGTATACGCAGGTCCACTTAATCAAAATAGCGTATACACACTAGTCCACAAAACAAAAAGAGCGTATATGTATACACGCACTCTCTTAGGAGGAAAAGCGCATACATGTTGGAAAACCAAGGTTTCGGTCCGAGGTATTTGGTCTGAGGTATTTGGTCCAAGGTTTTGGTCTGAGGTATTTTGTCTGAGGTATTTGGTCCAAGGTATTTTGGTCCAAGGTATTTGGTCCGAGGAATTGACCCTAAGTATTTGGTCCAAGGTATTGGTCCTAAATGGTTTTGGTCCGAGCTATTGAAACATGATCTAAGTATATAAGGAGGAGAAGATCAAAGGGCTAAGGGCACAAGTAATGAATATCTTATAAAGTGTCATATCAAAAGAAAATATACATGTTATGGGTTTCTGATTCTTTGCTTGATCTAGACTAAATATGCACCTGAGCATTTGATGATGGATGAGATCTAATGATGGATAAAGATCATAATGACTTATTATTATTGAATGATCTGATATTGGGCTAGATCTGATTATGTACACCTGTTTTATTCTTTAAATATCGTGATCTGGGTTTGCCTAAAGTTCAGAGGTGCAATGAAGTTATGAAGTAAGTGTTTGCAGATCCGTATGCTGGTTCACTTTGATGAAGGTGCGTATACACGCTGGTTCGGCTCTTCCAAGTAGCGTATGCAAAATAAAATCTTGATGTTCAAGGATGACTGATCTATCAAATCAGTGCTGCTATTTTACTATTGTTTGTTAATGAAGTCTTCTTAGATCTGAATGTAAAACTGAATGAATAAGGAGTTTGATATTTGATAGATTGATTGTATAAGTGAGAAGAAGTGATCTTTGTTGTTGCATGTGTAAAGCTCTGTAAGTTGACAGTAGATGTTCAGTATATTGCTGGTTGGTATAGACTTGATTCAAAAGTTTATGTTTGCAGTAGCTTTGGAGGTATACGCAGGTTTGATTAACGGAAGTAGCGTATACACACAATTTGGGTTCAGCCAAGTAGCGTATGCAGCCTGTTGCGTGGTTTCTGAGGTTACTGCTGGTTCTGAATGATGATGCAAGTTATGGGTTTTTGATGCTTTGTTTGATCTGAACTAAGGATGCACCTATACAGTTGATGGGGGGTGAGATCTAATGATGGATCAGGATCATGAGACATAAAATGAATTATTATTATATGGTTTGATCATGGATAGTCTAGATCTGAATGCTAATGCGTGATTTACACCGTAAATGTTCTGATCTGGGTATGACTGAAGTCTAGAATAGTTGTGATGTTTTAAGTTAACATTTGCAGATCTGTACGTTGGTTTGCTTTGGTAAAAGCGCGTATACACGTTGGTTCGACACATCAAAGTAGTGTATACATTATGAAATATGATGGTTGAAGTTGCAGTTTGTTCTGGTTGTTAATACAGATTTATGGGTTCTACCTTGTGTTCTGTTAACTGTGTTCTGGTGACAGTGGTCTGAATGTTCAAATTGATTGATTGTGATTTTCTTCAGTGATGATGGGTTTTTAGTGATTTATTTAGCTATGGTTGATTCAAAGATTGATGATTGAGTTCCAGTGGTGATTCATTATGAGCTTCAATGTTGTTGTTGGGGGGGGGGTGTGAATCAGTATTAGCAATTTAACAATTTTTCATTTCCATAAACAAATTGATATACGCTACTTCTGTTACTTAAACCTGCGTATATACACAACTATGTTTAGAGAAAATCGCGTATATCTTGCAAACTTATACTTTAGTTAACTGGTCTTAATTTGTGTATCAGAACCATAAAACAATAATCAAGTGCAGTAAACGGTACAGGCAATCACACACATGAACACAAGATATAAAGTGTGTTAGCACCTAAATTTGCCTTAGGCTGAAGGCAGGCAAAATTCAGGGTAACCAAAAACCACGCTCAGTCTGGTAGCTAGCCCTACCAGAACAGGAGAGGGCTCTCTCCGGGTCACACTCAGGAAAATAAACAATAGGGTCTGAGATGACTCAAAAATGGATATTGATTTTAGGCTAGGTAAATAAATATGATGGAGATGTTTGAAGAATAATTGAGTTTTCTGGGATGTGTGGGGCCAAGGAACAGCATGAGCAGAGAATTTAACTCAAAGACGCAGGTTATTTCGTGAGGCAAGACAGGCGGAAAGTCTAGCAATTAGAGTTGAAAAAATGTGAGGTGGAGAGATTGTTTGAGAGTGTGAAAAGGGCATAAATACATGAATCCTTTTCAACAGAAGAAAACATAAAACATGAAAACTATCCCAAGGCAGAGCAGTGCACTGAATTCTACCTTTTTTACTTAGAAAACTTTCACTGGAAATGAATGTGAATGAAAATATGAAACATAAAGAAATACATATGAAACATAAAGAAGATACATTTTCTAAACTCACGCCATAGGAATCTCATGAACCAGAGCTCCAATCTTTCATTAATTCTCTGTCAAAATGTAGAGTGAGTGACTGAGTTTCTCTCCCACAGTTCCCAGAAATGCCAACCCTTTACAAAATGACTTTCAATACAATAAATAGGCTTCGCCATGAGAAGGTCGATCAACCTAGGAAGTGAAGAGCCAACCATCAGCAGTTACATTCAGTTTTCTATGAAGACCAATTAGAAGAAAGCAAATATGAGCATGGATTTTGAGGGTGGCTGTTTGCCTTCATTTGGTCACTTGGATAGAAGCCAAAAATGTTTTTTAAACTTTGCCTCTAATGCCGAGAAAAACTTATTACAAATGAGCGGGCCCACTTGGAGAAAATTGCGAATCGAAATTTCGCGAAGCGGGCACGATTTTGGCCTTTGGGTGTCTGTGCGCTGTGCCAAAAACTGTATGCATCGCGCTACTTTGGAGCTGGTTTTGAGGCCCTTTCCAAAGTCTAAATTGAGCCCAAGTATGCTTGTTGGAAATCCCTACCTTTCTACTCTAAAACCCAAGTGGAATTTCTGAATTTGGTGCCCATTTGCCCCTCCAAAACTGCAATCTCCCAAGATTGCTTCCTGTGTGTCAAAATAGGGGCAGAGAGGTCATTTTTTGGGTGTTTTTGACCTCCTGAGGACTCAAAACTGGCCCAAACTTCTGGGAAATGCACCAACAGTCATGGTTTTCCATGGAAAATCCAAAAATGCAAACCTTTAGTCATTTAGAGCTCCCTTTTTGCACAAAAATTTCCAAAAACACCAAAAATGCCCCAAATTTCTTGAAATTTGAGCTGGAGCTTTCTTATCAAGTGTTATGCTGGGCCAAAGAGGCTTCAGCCAATATCTGAAGTCGATCGAGCTCCCTTTTCCTCTTTTGCTTCTTGATTGCCTTCCTCAATTTCGCGTTCAAATTCCTGATTCGGGCCTTGCACACTTTGTTTCACGCCATGTAGTGGAAAGCCATGTGTCTTAGCAATGCATGGTCCTTGTCGGCCTTGTCCATCAGCCTCTCCAAGTGCATGTTAACTCTCTCGAGATTGGCCTCCCAATCCTCATTAATCTCTTGCTCCAATGACGTGAGCTCAACTCTTCTCCTTTGTGCATCTTGTCGATGCTCACGAATGTTTTGTAGCTCCATGATCGCTTGCTGATCCTCCAGCTATTTGTTCCTCTACTCCAGATATTTCATGTTCCATTTGGCTCTTTCCAAATCAATGGACAAGGCTTGAATCTCTGCTTGCTGCTCCTGGATGATCTCTTTAAGTTGTGCACTTTTCGATTAGGTATCTGTATCATCATCATGAAGGAGAAAAAATTCGGTCTCTCGTTCACCTGTTGGCTCACCTGAAGGCCCCTCATCATGAATTGGCTCCTTACCTCTGTCCTGTACCTGTAGTGCTGATGTCGGAAGTGAGGCCCCTTCCACCCCGGGTGGAGATAACACTCGCTTTGTTGCTGCAAACAAATGTCTAGCACCCCTCTCATATGTGATGAAAATCGGCACACTAGCAGTCTCATGGCGCTCATACCGATGAGAAGGTTCACCCTCATGCTTAACCTCTGTTACTCTCCGTGAAGCTCTGAAGAAATCACGCGAGATGAAATCATCCCAAGTGATGCCCTACAATCCAAGCTAATGAACCACCAAAATCTTGATAAGAGCAAAATGATAGACATTGTTAAGTTGCTGCTGAGGTGTTTTGCATTGTATAAAGGTGGTCATCCTCTCTATGTTCCGGCAAATGAAATATGGAATGTTCATCATCCGTACCCTGGTGAAATGCATGAGAAACCTGACATGATAATCATAAAGACGAGAGAATCGCCCCTTACAGCTGAAATATTTCATAATCAATCTCATTAGCGGAGCATATTCATCTTTCAGATACCGGAATGGGAACACTCTCTTGAGATGGCTTAAGAAACTAGTTTTGATGTATGCCTCATAATGTTGCCGGTCAATCTTCTTTTTCTTGTGCCATGGTTCACCAATGTTCGGTATACAGGTTGCCAATGAGACAGATTCTGGTGTAAGTGTGAAGGTGACACTAGCCAAGATAGCTTGATCTCCATGCAAGTGCAGCACAAAAAGATGAGCCAACTCATCATGAAATTGTACACTTGCCACCTTTTGACAAAACTCATAGCATGACTGATGCTGAAAACATGACATAGTAAGAGGACAGGCCTGCAATTCTGTAAGGGTGGTCGGTTCCTCTCTCACATGTCTGCCACTTTTATGAGGCCTCCGGGGTCCCTGTTCTTCCAAGGGAGAGTCACTTTGGGTTTCTACCTCATAGTCCAACGAATGCTCAGATGCCATGACTGCTGGACAAACTACCTCAAAGACAAAATGACTGTTGTGTATAAACTGTGCTTGCACTGCTCTTTTGGATGATGTATTCAAATTCTGCCACCAAGGGAAAAAAAAAAAAAACAAAAAACAAAAACAAATGCAACAGGGACTGTTAGGGATTGTTAGGAAGGGGAAACAATATTTAGGAATGGGAATAATTGGGAGAAATTAAATTGGGAAATATGGGATAGGGTTTGAGGGTTTGATGCATGGGAATAGTGTTTAGGGTTTGGGATTTGTTGATAGGTTTTGTTGTGTGGGGTTGGAGGATTTAGGATAGAGTATGTAGGGGAAAGGAGTAATGAATTTAGGTGATAGGGATTTAGGGATTAGTGAAAATAAGGGAAAAATGGGAGGGAGACAAAATATTGGTGGCAAAAACAGTGAATTGTAAACCTGGCTGCAATTGGCTTGAGGATCCTTTATAAGTAGGTTTTGAAAAATTTTATTGCAACCACTGTCACCCATAAACCACCATCTTTTACCATAAAATTTGATGCAATGGCAAGATAGCAAGCCTACTTGGCAAATCTAGGCAAAGCATTAGCAATTTGGCGAAGTTTCCAACAGTTTTCGGGCTTGAGGCTATATGCGCCGCGCTCAAAACCCAGTGCGTCGTGTTCTCTGTGTGCATCGCGCCCGTTAGAATTTACACTGGGCGGAAATCCCCAGTGTGCCGCGCACTCTGTGTGCACCGCGCCGCCTGTTATATGCGTCGCGCCGGTTAGCTGCGGGCCAGTTCTCTCCAAAACACACACTGCTCTCACAAATTCGCCTTGAAACGTTTTTCTCCAACCTTGGCATGCAAAATGACTTTCATCTTCATTGGAAAAACTTTATATAGACATCAATTTGATTTTTGTCTCTTCAAAAACCCACTTTGTAATGTTTTGCAATTGACACTTTTCACAATTAATAGAACTTTGACCTTTTTGTTTCCTCCTTGATTTTTGGTTGAAATAATGAATTTCTTGGCAATTTTTTGCAGGGATAGCTGACATGGAATTTGGCAAAGGAGACGAGGGTTGCGCTTGGAGAAATCCACAAAGAAACTTTTGAAATTTTTTACAAATGTCAAACTGTTGACTTTTCTTCAAAACAGAGTTTTGAAGAACAGTCATATTCTATCAACATGACGATGAAAATCTTTGAATCAAAACTTTATATGAGCCTCCCTTTGGCCTTACTGGCTTTATTGGACTTTGTTTGAAGACCAAATGACCAATCCCTAGACTTAATGACCGAAATGACTCCTGCTCATTCAAATATCGAACATTGATTGTCATGGACTTTAATACACATTGGTGAAAAGACCTAAGCCAGCAGGTGCAAGACATGAGGGGAATGAATGGTAAGGCCCTTCCGTCAGGTTATGGCATGCCCCTAGTGGAATGCAGCTGAGTGAATGGAGCGAGACACCTAAAAATGAAATGCAGAAAGAGTTTTGATCTCTGACGGAGGACTGACAAGACTGACTCTGTGTTGGAAATAACACTGAGAGGGGGGGGTGAATCAGTATTATCAATTTAACAATTTTTCATTTCAATAAACAAATTGATATATGCTACTTCTGTTACTTAAACCTGCGTATATACGCATTGACTGTGTTTAGAGAAAATTGCGTATATCTTGCAAACTTCTACTTTAGTTAGCTGGTCTTAATCTGTGTATCAGAACCATAAAACAGTAATCAAGTGCAGTAAACAGTATAGGCAATCACACACATGAACACAAGATATAAAGTGGAACCCAATGTGGGTGAAAACCACCTATTGCAATTCATCTCTATCTTCTTTTAATAAGAAACTTCTTTTTACAATATTTCTGTACTGGTGCAGTCTTATACCAGTACACATGCTTCTACCTGCAAAAGGCTACAACCTTCTCTCGTTCTCTAGATTCTCCTGGAAGGGAGCTACAACCCCCTTAGCTCTTATACTATCTGATGTAATAGTACGTAGGTGCTGACCTACAGAAGGCTACAACCTTCTCTTTTCTTTTAGGGACCACGTTTCATAAATTTTCAGACTAGATCCATCAATAACATCAATCAAACATCAAATATATCTACATCAACCAATCTCCTTTTCACCAACCAAAACTAAATCAATCAATCACTTCTCTGAATGTTGTAACCAGAATACAGTAACAGTAACCAGAAACCAATCTTGAACCCAGAACACTGCAGCAATAAACACAAGTAGCTAAAACATATTTCATGAGATGTATGCTACTTCAATATGTAGAACCTACGTGCATACGTTGTTGTATTAAGGAAAACTTGCGTATACGTTGTTTTGAATTACCGAACCGGCGTGTATACGCACCTTTGCTATGCCGAACCTGCATATAGATCTATAGATAATAATTTACCCTTTTCAATTATTCAGACATCAGTTATTCCCAAATTATCAGATTTATAGATCAAGTCACGCGCCAAATATAACAGATAAAAATCACACAAAGATACTTCTCTTCAAGCCTTAAGATCTTGACCCATCAATATAACTTATCCTTTTCCTTGTACTCAATTTCCTCCTGATTCAGATCCAGTTATGCACCATAATCTAATGACCAGTATTCTAGATCTTGTTCTTCATAAGATATTCAATCCTTGAGTCCCTTTGCCTAATGATCTCCTTCCCCTTTTATAGTCTTAGGCCTTACTTAATACCATGGTCCAAAACCACTTAGAACCAATACTTGGGACCCAATACCTGGGTTCAACACTTCGGACGAGATACCATGGTCCAAAACCATAGGTCCAAATACCATGGACTAAAAACAAGTTTTCCCACATGTACGTGCTTTTCCTTGCATTAAAGTGTGTGCATACACATACGCGCCTTTTGATCGGCGATCTCACGTGTATACACGACTTGGTTAAGAGGAACCTACGTATATCTATTCATTGAGAGCCTGAACTGTGATCTGTCATTTGAGTGAGTTGCCATCAAGGACAACGCTTGTGTCATAGTTCCAAACCTGTGTCATAATGCCAATAATCTCCCCCTTTGGACTTGATGGCAACCCCAAGTCACTCAAAGTCATTCTCTCCCTTTGTCATCAAGGGAAAAGGGTTATGCTCCCCCTGAGTACATGCTGAAATCTATGCTCTACTGTGCTGTCCATGCTCCCCCTGGCTGTAGGAAAGGTCTGCAAAAAGATGTTCTACAAGAAGGAACATGACTCTATACATCATAAATGACCTTTTTATCACCAAAGACTCATACCTACATCCATCTCCCAACCAAGTGGGGATACACCAAAAGTTTACACATGATAAACAAGAACATTACATCATCCATCGCAGGCATAGTGGGAAAACCAAAACTTGCCATTACATGACCTTGATAATAAAAGAAATACATGACATAGAGACAAAATATCTCAAACAAGACTGTGATAGCCATCAACAACTATCATCAGCAGCATCTGTCAATCATCATCCAAACGAGTAACCATGATCTCCCCCTGCACTTGTTCCACCTGAAACAAAAACAGCTGTGAAATTGAACCAAGATATTCTAAGATAATGCCAACAATGCATTATTAGAAGTAAATCCTACCCCTGAACCTGTGCCAGATGGTCTCTGTCAGACCCATATCAGACTCTTTTCATCTTGAGTCTGGCCCACTGTTTTTCTTCAAATCAACATATATGCGACTGTATCCACAGAAACATGCGTATGTACACGGATGCTCTTCATGAAACTCGCGTACAACCACTTTTCTCTGAAACAGATAAGTTTCAATAGCAAGATGATGCATCAACTACTCCCAGCTTCTGTCTGAGGTATTCAAATGTCTCCCTGGGCAGTGGTTTGGTGAATATATTAGCAACCTGTTCCTTGGAGGGAACATACTCCAATTTGGCCTTTTGTTCAAGCACTTGTTCACGGAGAAAATGATATTTGATAGGTATGTTCTTGGTCTTTGAATGCATGACTCGATTCTTTGAAATACTGATTGCACTTGTATTATCACAAAAAATGGAGATAGGTGGTGTACAAGCGATTTGAATGTCTTGCAATGTTTTCATCATCCAAAGGAGTTGCGTGCAGCAAGATGCAGTAGCCACATATTCTGCTTCAGCTGTAGATAATGCAATTGAACTTTATTTCTTGCTGAACCAAGATACTAATCTGGATCCCATAAAGAATGCACCACCACTAGTGCTTTTTCTGTCATCCACGCTTCCTGCCCAATCTGCATCTGTATATGCATGAAGTGTGAGATCTGTGTCTCTAGGATACCATAAGCCATAGTTTTGTGTTCCTTGAAGATATTTGAAAATCCTCTTAATTGCCTGAAGGTGTGCTTCCTTTGGATTTGCCTGGAATCTTCCAACTATTCCCACTACATGCATGATGTCTGGTCGGGTACCTGTCAGATAGAGCAGACTACCAATCATGGATCTATAGGTTGGTTGATGTATTGTTGTTGATTCATCATTTGCGCTGAGGCTACATCCTGTTACCATAGGGGTACATACTGGTTTCGAATCCTCCATCCCATATTTCTTCAAGATCTGCTTGAGGTACTTGGTTTGTGATAGAAAGATACCATCTTTGTTTTGTTGGACTTGTAAACCAAGAAAATATGTGAGCTCACCAAGCAGGGACATTTCAAATTCTTTTTGCATCACCAAAGCAAATTTTTGACTCATGGTTTCTTCGTTGCTACCAAATATGATATCATCAACATACACAACAAGTATTAGCAATTTACCATTGTCAATTTTTATATATAGATTGATATCTGTTGATCCTTTTGAAAAACCTTATTGATGGAGGTATTTGTCCGAACGATAATACCAAGCCCTTGAAGCCTGTTTAAGGCCATAGAGAGCCTTTTTGAGTCTACATACAAGTTTTGTATCATTCCCAAGGATGAATCCATCTGGTTGCTCAATATGCACTTCCTCTTCTAAATCTCCATTTATAAAGGCAAATTTCACATCCATTTGATATACTTTGAACTCCTGAAAGCTAGAAAGAGCAAGGAACATTCTTATGGCATCAAGTCTAGCAACCGGTGCAAAAGTTTCTTCAAAGTCTACCCCTTCTTGTTGAGCATACCCTTTACAAACAAGTCTGGCCTTGTTTATAATAACATCTCCATTTTCGTTCAGGTTGTTTTTGAATATCCATTTGGTCCCTATGACATTCTTATCATTAGGTTTAGGAACCAATTCCCAGATGTTATTCTTTTCAATTTGCTCAATTTCTTCATTCATGGCCTTGATCCAACATTCATCTTTGCATGCTTTACTTACATTTCATGGTTCGACGGAGTAGAGCAATGCTAGATAACTTGAAGCTTCTGTAATAGTTCTTCTTGTTTGAACACCTGCCTCTTTCTGCCCCAAAATTTGAGTCTCTGGATGATTCTTCTGAACGTACCTAGATGGAGTCGTTTCTTCTACCCTTACCTATTCTTCTGGTGCCTCATAGGTTTCTTCTTCATCATTAGTCTGATTTGAAGTTGAAGGATAGCCATCTTCATCTTCAAAATCTTCGGTTTTTATCTACTTTGAATTGTCGCCTGCTTCATCAATACTTTCAACAATTTTTCCAATTCTTTTATTATAACACTTATAACCTTTACTTCGGGTAGAGTAACCAAGGAGAATGCCTTCATCTGCTCTAGGTTCAAACTTGCCAAGGTTTTCATCAGTCCTTTTGATGTAACATTTTCTTCCAAAAATTTTGAAGTATTTTACCGTAGGAGTCTTACCATACCAAAGTTCATGAGAAGTTTGAGTGTTGTTTACCCGGACATTTGTTTTGTTGAGAATAGTAACGGCAGCAAATGCAACTTCACCCCAGAAGGTTGCAGGAGTTCCCAACTCATCAAGCATAGCACGAGCCATTTGTTGAACCGTTCTGTCCATCCTTTCCACTACTCCATTTTGCTGAGGAGTCCTTGCAGTAGATAATTCCCTTCTTATTCCATGTTCTTCACAAAAGTTGAAAAATTCATCCGAGGTAAATTCCCCTCCTCAATCAGACTTGAGGCATTTGATTCTACGATATGATTCATTTTCAACCAAGGCTTTGAAAGCTTTGAACTTTTCGAAAGCTTCGTCTTTATGATTCAGAAGTCTTATCCAACACATCCTGGAAAAGTCGTCAATGAACAATATAAAGTATTCTTCTCCATGAGGTGACTTTTTCCTTGATGGACCACATAAATTAGTATGGACAAGTTCAAGTGGCTTACTAGCTAATCCTTCCTTCTCAGGGAAATGTGTTCTGGTTTGCTTACCAAACTGACATGATTTGCATATTGTATTGTCTGGGATTTTGATGTCAGGAAGATCGCGAACGGCCTGATATTCGCATGCTTTCCTTATCTGAGGGAAGCTTAAATGCCCCAATCTTCTGTGCCATAACCAGTGTTCATCATTCTTGCTTAGATAGCATTGTTGTTGTCCTCCCTTGAGTATGTATAAATTATTTGGAGTTCTTATGCCTTTGATCATTGTTTCTCTATATCAAGCTCACGAACAATACATCCATTTGATGGAAATATTACCTCATTTCCTTGATCGCACATTTGGCTAACACTCAATAGATTATGATTTAAGCCATCAAAATACATAACATTTCCAACTTTGACTTTTTCTTTCAAAAGAACAGAACCTTTACCTTTTATGAGTGCAGGGGTGTCATTTCCAAATGAGACCTTCCTTTCCTTTTCTAAGGCGCTATATGACTGAAGTTTTTCTTTATCACATGTCATATGTTTCGAGCATCCATTGTCGATGTACCACTAATTTCCCTATCCTTCCGCATATAAGGCTATACCACATCTTTCTGGTTATGGTTCTTTCTTTCTCTATGTTTTGGGACCTAGTGAAGCTTGCTCCTTCTAAGATGTTTCTCGAAACTTACCTCTGCATTCAGAACTTCATGACCGGAGTTGTTACAAATAGAGCATTCTATTTCATTTTCAAGAGCATAAAAGTTATTGTAGGTTCTCTTCATGATCCCAGTCACGCTCCTTTGATTTTGTGCTTCTCTAATCATGATGGTCTTGTAGGCAACACATTGAGCAGGTTTGTGTCCAAAGTTATGACATGAGAAACATTGTCCATTAAAGAATTTCCCGTGATTATCAAATCTATAGATCTGGTGATAGTAGTTTCCATTGACATTCATTCTTGAGGCAAAATGAGAATGATTTACCTGTGTTTGATTGTAGCTTTTGTTCATCCTTGAAGTAGATTGACCCCGATTTACCTAGTGATCCGCTTTATGCCTTTGTTGAAGATTGTCAACCTGTTCACTTCTCCTTGTTGCATCAATTTCAAGGTGGATGGCTTGTGTGCTTGAGATGCTTCTTTAGTATATCCAAGACCTGTCTTGATTAGAGGAGAACGCTGCACTTTGATAATCTCATCTAAGGTTTCAGATACTTTAGCAAATCTAAGATTAAGAGCTTTTGTTTTCTCAATATCTTTTCTAAGTCCCACAATTTCACATTCTAACTTTCATTGTGTTTTCCCCTTTCAGCAAGTTGGAATGTCAGAGTCTTCATAATCATATTCTTTTCTTCTAAACAAATTTTAAGTTTAGAAATTTCTTCATAGAGATCATCTTCATCTATAGCATCCTAGAAGTCATCATCTTCAAAAGCCATCAAAAGTCTATAATCATTACCATGTTCATCTTCATCAATTTTTGAAAGTCCATCATTGTCTTCATGTGTATAATAGCTTTTCTTACTTACGTTCTGTTTTCTGTTCCATTTAACTGGTTCCTTACCTTTATCAAGCTTATCTTTATGAGGACATTTGGCTGCATAGTGACCAACTCTTCCACAAGCAAAACATTTGAAAGGTAGCTTACCTCTGAATCTTCCAGAACCCCGTTGAAGGTTCTTGACAAAGTTTGATTCTTCCTCTCCTTCTAACGTATGTCCTGACTCATTGTATTCTCCTTTTCCTGAAGTTTTGAATGCGGCTTCTCTTATGTCTGATGGACCCCCTTTTCTCATTTCGAAAGCAGTTAGGATTTCGTGCAGCTGTGACATGGTGATATTATGAAGATTCTGCTTTTCTTCTATGGCAGAAACCTTTGATTCAAACTTAGAAGACAAAGATCTTAAAACCTTTTCAACTAAAGTAACTTCATTTATCTCTTCACCCAAGTTTTTCATGCGATTAATAATCTCATCTATACGTAAGAAATAATTATCCACACTTTCATCATTGTGCATTCTGAGAATTTCATATTGAATTCTGAGAGATTGTAGTTTTTCACGTTTTACCTGATCGTCTCCTTCATAGCTTAGAATGATCTTGTCCCATATTTCTTTGGTAGTTTTGAGCTGCATAACCTTGACGAATTCTGATTGAGATAGACTCCCCAATAGAGTATTGACAGCGTTTGCATTTGTTTCATACTGCTTTTTACCAGCTGTATCTTTAGGAGTTGCTAATGGAAATGTGTATCCTCCTTCCACGATATCCCAAACTTCTGTACCAAGAGATTGAAGATAGGTTGTGGTTCTTACTTTCCAATAGACGAAGTTGCTCCCATCAAAGATTGGTGACATGATGGATGCCTCCTTTTCGTAGTTGCTCATGATGATAGATCTTCCTTCAAGCGATCAAGCTTCTTCTGAAGGACCTGCTATGATACCAATTGTTGGAAATAATACTAAGAGGGGGGGGGGGGGTGAATCAATATTAGAAATTTAACAATTTTTCATTTCCATAAACAAATTGATATATGCTACTTATGTTACTTAAACCTACATATATACGCAACTGTGTATAGAGAAAACCGCGTATGTCTTGCAGACTTATACTTTACTTCGCTGGTCTTAATCTGTGTATCAGAACCATAAAACAGTAATCAAGTGCAGTAAATAGTATAGGCAATCACACACATGAACACAAGATATAAGGTGGAAACCCAATGTGGGTGAAAACCACCTGCTACAATTCGTCTCTATCTTCTTTTAAAAGAAACTTCTTTTTACAATATTTCTGTATTGGTGCAGTCTTATCCCAGTACACAGGCTTCTACCTGCAAAAGGCTACAACCTTCTCTCGTTCTCCAGCTTCTCCTGGAAGGGAGCTACAACCCCCTTAGCTCTTGTACTAGCTGATGTACTAGTACGTAGGTGCTGACCTACAGAAGGCTACAACGTTCTCTTTTCTTCCAAGGACAACGTTTCATAAATTTTCAGACTGGATCCATCAATAACATCAATCAAACATCAAATATATCTGCATCAACCAATCTCCTTTGCACCAACCAAAACAAAATCAATCAATCACTTCTCTGAATGTTGTAACCAGAATACAGTAACAGTAACCAGAAACCAATCCTGAATCCAGAACACTGCAGCAATAAATAGAAGTAGCTAAAACATATTTTATGAGACATACGCTACTTCAATATGTAGAACCTGCGTGCATACGCTGCTGTATTAAGGCAAACTTGCGTATACATTGTTTTGAATTACCGAACCGGCATGTATACGCACCTTTGCTATGCCGAACCTGCGTACGGATCTATAAACGATAATTTACCCTTTTCAATTATTCAGACATCAGTTGTTCCTAGATTATCATATTTATAGATCAAGTCACGCGCCAAATATAACAGATCAAAATCACACAAAGATACTTCTCTTCAAGCCTTAAGATCTTGACCCATCAATAGAACTTATCCTTTTCCTTGCACTCAAGTTCCTCCTGATTCAAATCCAATTATGCACCATAATCCAATGACCAGTATTCTAGATCTTGTTCTTCATAAGATATTCAATCCTTGAGTCCCTTTGCCTAATGATCTCCTTCCCCTTTTATAGTCTTAGGCCTTACTTAATACCATGGTCCAAAACCACTTAGAACCAATACCTGGGTTAAACACTTCGGATGAGATACCATGGTCCAAAACCATAGGTCCAAATACCAAGGACTAAATACCATGGACTAAAAACAAGTTTTCCCACATGTACGCACTTTTCCTTGCATGAAAGTGCGTGCATACGCATACACGCCTTTTGATCAGTGATCCCGCGTGTATACGCGACTTTCTTAAGAGGAACTTGCTTATATCTCTTCATTGAGAGCCTGAACTATGATCTATCATTTGAGTGAGTTGCCATCAAGGACAACACTTGTGTCATAGTGCCAAACCTGTGTCATAATGCCAACACTCTGTGAATTTGCCAGAATTTCAAGCACTCTCTAGCTATCATGCTTCGTTGTAGCTCTTCGCGACGCTCTAACTATCTCTGTGCAATGCCTCGCCCTCTTGTTCTGCGGCTCTCCATCGCCGCAGCCTCCTCATTGAGGTCTCTGACACTCAAGCTCTCTAGCATTCCCCAACACAGGCTCTCGAGCTCTCTGATATAGACTCTCTTCCTCTGGCACGCCACCCTATAATCTTTATTACCCATCGTGTTTTATAACACGTTTTTGGGACATGGCCGCATCAAAATCGGGGTTGTTCCTATTCAGAATAGAAGTCGTTTGCTCATAATCATCGGTCATTGCAACAATCGTAAAAAAATAGGCCTTTTATCGTTTTACAATGATATGAAAAAAACCCGGAAAAACACTGAAAATCATTGAAAAATCAGACAGTTCGGATTTCAAAATTTATGAAATTGGACTTATAAATTTATCGGGCCTGGGATATATCGCAAGGCGCCGATCACCAACGTCGTCGACTAGATCTGGACCGTTGATCGGTTCCGGATCAGACGATTGCGATTTAATCACTATATCGTTATCGATGTGGCCCGGGTCCTTTGCCGATACATGGGCATGTGCCAATGCCAATCGTTGATCACTATGATTGCCGATATCGGTGATCACTAATCGTAGGGTCTAAAGTCTCGTTCATTACCGATCGCATAATTATAAAGCGTCTATCTCACCACTATCATGCCCTGACTTCGATATTGGAGATTGTTGATCAAGGTCCTAAAGGCCCGTCTTAAGTCTACCCTTTGGACTATGCCAATTGTGATTTGCCTCTTAAGGCTTAAAGTCCAATTTTTATGGAAAAACCTCATTTTCTTAAGGATCAAGCTGACCTTCTTTTCGTGATAACTTCGTCATCCGGACTCGAATTGACGAACCGTTCGCACCTCCATGATCAGGAAGATGAGCTCTTTGATTTGGTCCTGGTTCGACATCATTTTGATCACTTTGATTTTCGAGCGTTTCCATGCCATGGTGTCTAAAGATCCACCTGGATCAATCCTCCCCACTGAGGAGCTTTTGGTCCTCCAAAATCATAAAAATTAATCTGCACGTTTCTCTGTACCCTGTCTACATCACAAATGTCCTGAAAAGGTCTCGCTTCCATCTCCTTCACCTTTGTTCTTCAGAGCCTAAAGCGACAAACCGACCCCTGCTACTTCTGCAACCTGTAGTACATGGCTTGCAAATGACATGCTTAATTGACATGACCAACTAAAGACCCAAACATTCCATAGTTTCCACGAGCTTATAACTCATACTCGGTGGTCAAGTTTACAATAAGATGGACGCAATACTCCAGATGTGACAACAAGGCCAACCCATCATGGTTGCTTCAAAAAGTGATGGAAAACACCTCTTAACTGCAACACATGATTTACGTTCATAAGGCCAAACATTATTGTGTGGACAAGTGATGGAAACATAACATCACTTTCAGAGTTTTAACATGCAACTCAAAATACGACTCAAAACATGACCAGACATCATTGTTTCTAACTACGTGATGGAAATACATCATCACGTTGACATTTTAAAATGCAACAATGATTTACAAAAGAACGACCATGAAACGCCAACATGTATAGAAACCATTTCTCACTTATCTTTGTGAATGGGTCACCTCCTTGAGGTGGTTTTGCTAGTCGAAAAACTGCTTTACCTAGTTCACGCACCGACGTTTTGTCTTTAAGGCGCTACTCTGGATGGAGCTTCCAGCAAGTGGCTCTCTGATGGCCATTTCTATCGCAATGACTAGAGTATGTTTTCTTCCTCCATACCTGCTTAACCTGTTTATTTTCATGCTGTCGAGAGGGTTTTTCATGCCTCATGAGTGCTGCCATTCTTTTCCAACGCTTGAAAAAGGTATGGCTAGGTAAACCACAAAAAGTGCATGTTTTTTTATGCCTTTGTCTTCGTTCATTATTAACAACATGATCAAAATGAACATTCGAAGATCGAAAGTGATTATACCTTCCTTTTTTGTTTATGATGTCAGCATGGTGATGAGGGCTTGCCTCGGCTCTCTCCTTGCAATGGAAACTGCCATGGGATGATGGGGATGTTTTCCCATCATTTTCTTTCCTCGACGAAGTATCAAAAGAATCTGACACCTTTGAGCACTCTCCCTTAGTGTACCTCGAGCTTGCAAATCGAGGTTTGTGCCTAACCTCCAAAGGTTGAGTGATTCCTTGGTTGTTAGCACCAAGCTCTTTCTCCTCGTGCCTTGTCTTTGTAAGGAGCCTCATATTTGTCCCTGTAATCAGGATCTCCAAATCTCCAACATACATCATACTATCAGAAGATGAAATCGAAAGGAAATCAACATCTTTTACCTTCTCTTTTGATTTGGAAAGAACTGGTGAGGGATGCTCATCATTCGTCGTTGGTGGATCACTAAATGTCTCAGCGCCTTCCCCAACTTCTTTACCGATATATCCAAGTCCTGATCGACACGGTAATTCCTCTACTTGGATGGGATTGACAATGCCTTGGCCATTAACGCCCAAGCCTTTTCCTTCATACCCCATTCTCTTCAACATTTTGGAGCCAATTCCTGTGGTATGATTTTCAAACACAGCGAAATCATCATCAGGAAACATACAAGAAGATGGAGAACTACATTTTACCTCACATGGGTTATGTTGCAGCTTTTCCAAGGCCTCGTCCTTTGCTTGCAGCTGTAGTAGCAAAATTTGCTTCTCCTTTTTCTCTTCATGTAGACACATCTTCAATTCATCATTCTCTGTTTGAAGATTATGTTTGTCTTGCTTCAGTTCTTTCATGGCCTCTTCTGTGGCTTGCAACTGAAGCTACAATCGCTCCTTTTCCTTTGTTTCTTTCTGTAGAGTTTCATACACAATTTCCACTTTCTTGGAGATGTCAAGCATGGTCTCGCACATCACTCTTTCATCCTCTGTCATTGCACATTCCATTGTTCATGCTGCAATTCACATCAACGTTAAGACCTACTCTGATACCACTTGATCCAGGTCCGGGTGTGAAGAAGGACCTTACCAAGACCTTTTACTTTCGTGATGTGTTAAAATTTCTTTTTAAGAGAACGTTTAAGGAATACAAGTGCATGCGAAAAAGAAGAGGAACAATATAATCATCAACACATGGAAACATAAGCCGTTGTTAACAGAGTTCATCCAGGAGGGACTACGTCTCCGGGCCCCAGTCAAGGTGGTGTAGGCCGCTGCATTAGGTGCTGTCAATAAAAGTGATGTACACAAGAGTTTGTTGTCTCGATCATACAAGGAAGAATGCCCTCACACAGGAGTGGCTCTAAGAGATATTCCACAACTAGAACTCTCAATCAAAACTCCTATCAGTATGACACAAAACATGCATGGTGTGCATCCCGCCAACAAGGCACAAAAGGGATGTAAAAAAAAAAAACACATGCACAACGAAAACAAGAGTATCCCAGCAACATACACCAAGGGATCTCAAAGCATAAAGTACATCATATGAAGATTCCTCATAACATGAAGCAAGGAATCATGACAACATGAAAATAAAGAAGATCTTGCATCAATATCAATCTAGGATCTACAGCATAAGGTAAAAGAAGGAATATATTATATAATCATATACCTCACACCAACCACGAGCCATCTTGAAGCTATGAATGAAGAAGTGGATAAAACGATCCACAGTGAACATCTGTTCACATCATCAATGCGCAGGCGCAATCCACTCCCAATATCTCATGGTCTCACTATGAATGGCCATATGAAGAAGCACTGCTCTGAAGCAATTGTCAAAGTGTCGAAGCTTGCTAAAACATTGATCTCACAGCATCAATACGCAAGAAGAATAAGTGATCGAAGAAGAATCAATAAAAGAAGCATTAATCAACAGATGAAATGCCAAGAAGAAGAATCGATCATGCAAAGAATAATCAATCAACAGGAACAAAACTGATCATAAAGAGAAGAATCACTCGGGTCTTCTCGTTCTGTAGCTCTATGGCTATCTAGCCCTATAGCACTCGGGTTTGTCTGCAGCTCTGCGAATCTGCCAGAATTTCAAGCACTCTCTAGCTATCATGCTTCACTGTAGCTCTCTGCAGTGCTCTAGCTATCTCTGTGCAATGCCTGGCCCTCTCATTCTGCGGCTCTCCATCGATGCAACCTCCTCATTGAGGTCTCTGGCACTCAGGCTCTCTAGCATTCCCCAACATAGGCTCTCGAGCTCTCTGGCACAGACTCTCTTCCTCTAGCACGCCGCCCTATCATCTTTGTTACCCATCGTGTTTTATAACACATTTTTGGGACATGGCTGCATCAAAATTGGGGTCGTTCCTGTTCAGAATAGAAGTCGTTTGCTTAGAAGCATCGGTCGTTGCAACAATCATAAAAAATAGGCCTCTTATCGTTTTACAACGATATGACAAAAACATGAAAAAACACTGAAAATCATTGAAAAATACGACAATTCGGATTTCAAAATTTATAAAATCAGACTTATAAATTTATCGGGTCCGGGATATATCGCAAGTCGAGATCGCAAGGCACCGATCGCCGATCACCGATGTCACCGACTACATCTGAACCGTTGATCGGTTCCAGATCAGATGGCTGCGATTTAATCGCTATATCGCTATCGTTGCGGCCCGTGTCCTTCACCGATACATGGGCATGTATCGACGCCAATCACTTTGATCTCCGATATCAGCGATCGCTAATCGCAGGGTCTAAAGTCCCGTTCATCGTTGATTGCATAACTGTAAAGCGCCAATCTCGAGACTATCATGCCCCCAACTCCGATATTGGAGATCGTTGATCGGGGTCCTAAAGGCCCGCTTTAAGTCTGCCCTTTGGACTATGCCGATTGCGATTTGCCTCTTAAGGCTTAAAGTCCAATTTCTATGGAAAAACCTTATTTTCTCAAGGATCAAGCTGGCCTTCTTTTCGCGATAACTTCGTCATTCGAACTCAGATTAACGAACCGTTCGCACCTCCATGATTAGGAAGATGAGATCTTCGATATGGTCCTAGTTTGACATCATTTTGATCACTTTTATTTTCGAGCGTTTCCATGCCATGGTGTCTGAAGATCCACCTGGATCACTCCCTTCCAGAAGAAACTGGAGAACAAGAGAAAATTGTAGCCTTCTGATTATGGAAATGAAAAAGTTATTGATTTGTAAATACTGATTCACCCCCCCTCTCAGTATTATTTCCAACACAGGTAAGGGATGATACAAACCTTATTTCTTGTTGCTAGGCTTGTTGGTACAACAAAGCATGCATCCTCTTATGAGCCTAGTTACCTACTCTTACACCCTGGGCCAATACACATACCTCTGTAAGTTAGCCACGGTCTTCTCTACACCAAAGTACCATGCAACCTTGGAGGTGTGAGCCTCTCTAATCAGCTACAAATGCTCACCTTTAGGAACACATAGATTATCCATCCTGGAGATGGTAGTCAACGGTGTTGTCGCCATCGTGCACATGACTCTGACTCTGCAACTATTAATACACCTCCTTGAAGTCCTCATCTTTTGAATATGCCTCTTTGTATGCATCATGGGTGAATGGCTCCATGTGCATAAGATTCCCGAAGTTGTAATCTTTGATGTGAGTGGCCTTGAAATCATATCAGCCAACTTTTTTGTGCTACCCTTCTTATACTTGATAACCAAATGAAACTATTGTAAAAACCCCATCCACTTGTAATGCCTGGTCTGTTGTAGCTTATTCTGGGCCTACAAGTATTGTAATGACTAGTGAACTGTGTGGATTATTGTCTCCTTTCCCATTAGATAGTGCTTCCACTTCTTCACATATTGCACCATGGCATATAGTTCCTTATCATAGGTAGGGCAGTTAAGAACTGCCCCATGAAATACTTCATAATGGTAGAAAATGGGCCTTCCTCCTTACATCAAGACAATTCCCATAGCATACCCACTTGAATTTGTCTCCACTTAAAAGGGTCACTGCAATTTTTGTAATGCCATAACTGGTGCTTGACTGATCTTCTTCTTTAGCTCCTCAAAATCCTTCTGCTGACATTTTCCCCACTGGAAACTCTTGCCACTTGTTGTTATGGCGTGGAGTGGTGCTACTACCACTGAACATAAGGCTATGAATTTCCTCAGTTATTGTGTTGCCCCAATGAAACTCCTCACCTCATAAACATTAGTGGGAACCAACCATTTCATGGTGGCCTCCATCTTGGAAGGATCTATCTTCAGCTCTCCTCCATCGATTACATACCCTAGATACACCAAGGACTGTTGCGCAAACTCGCACTTCTTGATATTTTCTAGTAGCTGTTGCTTCTTCAATGTTTCTAGCACTTGCATAAAATGTGAAATATGCTCCTCCCAGGTAGCAATATATACTAGTATATCATCCAGATAGACAATAACAAATGAATCTATAAAAGGGCGCAGTACATCATTCATTAATCTCATAAATGTAGTTGGTGCATTACATAGGTCAAATGGCATAGCCAACAGCTCATACAAACCTTGCCTGGTTTTGAAGGCGGTCTTTTATGTATCTTCTTCTTTGACTCGAACCTGGTGATATCCAAAATTCAAGTCCAACTTGGTGAAATACTTTGCTTGTTGCAACTGAACTAGTATATCACCTATCCTAGGCAAGGGATATATGTTCTTGAGCATGATTTTATTCAACACATTGTAATCTATACACATTCACTAAGTCCCATCCTTATTTGGCACAATGATGATGGATGACCCACATGGTGATGTACTTGGTTGAATGACACCCTGTTACAACAGTTGTTGCAATTGTTTATTCACCTCACTTGCTTCTATAATAGACTGACTGTACAGCCCGATATTTGGAAATGGGGAGTCTGATAATAGCTGGATCTCATGCTCCACTTCTCTCTTAGGTGGTAACCCTTTAGGCTCTCAGAACACATCCTTGTATTCCTGTAACAACTCCTCCAATTGTTGTTTATGTTTCTTAGTACACCCCTCTAGGGATGCCTTGCCTCTTATTGACTCCTCTTCAGATTGAATTTCTCTTAAAAACAATAAAACATACTTCTTGCTGGAACTGATTAATTTCTTGGCTTGGTTGGCACTTACTAGTGAAATTTTTGACTTGCCTTTGTGTGCGTTGATGATGAATGATTTTCCATCCTTGATGAGCCGGTACTGGTTAGCTCTCCTCATGAATATTGCATCACACATGTACATGTATGGACTCCCAAACACCGTTGGGTTGTGTTATATTCTTTCCATGACTATTGGGTTGTGTTGTATGGACCTACCTATGGTTTTGTGCATGTTTTTCTCACATGGTTTTGGATGCGATGGTTTTCGGTCCACGGTATTGGATGCTTCGGCATGTATATATATGTATTGTAACATTGAAAGGAAAATAATGAAAAAATCAAGCTGGTAGTCCCGATTTTGGGATCCAGGGGAAAATCTCTATGTATATGTGTTTTATGTGTTATGCTCTCGCATTTGTTTATTTTCTGTTCTTAGAATTCATATGCAGGTAATTTATGTATGGGGTTAAAACCTACATTTGGTATCGAAGCTGTTTTGGCTTCGAGGGGATGCCTTTGTTGCTGAGGGGTTTCGCTTGGGCCTGTGGTAGACCCTATTCAGTAGGAGATCTGCGGGATCGATTCTGGTGGTGAAAGAATATGACGAGCAGTGGAAAGATAGAGATCAAGAAATTTAATGGTCAAAGTTTTGAGTTATGGAAACTCAAGATGGAGGATATGTTGGTGGATAAAGATCAGCAGATCGTAGTATATCCAGGTACTAAACCAACAGGAATGTCCAATGAAGAATGGAAGAAGTTGGATCAGAAGGCAAAGAGCACAATACAATTCGGTGTCTCAGATTCAGTATTGCTGAATGTATCAGGGGAATCTATGGGAAGTATTGCTTCTGCTGACTCAACCTTTCTACACTGTTGTCAATCCTTCTCTACATTCTTCAATATCTAACTGCTCTAGCTTCTGTCACTTTGATCTCTGACTACATCAATCCCACTGATTCCTCCAGCTACTATGTACTTTGGGCTCTCGTAGCAAGGTATGATCCATGAGATAAAACCTCTCAATGGACCCTGCCCAATTTCAGCCTTCTTGGCACTATCACTTCACATCACCCCACCTCACACCTAGAGGTATGGTTGCATGTGATTCCTCTACCCACTTGGCTCGAAATTTCCCCCTATAGGAGGTCTCTGCCTGAGTGGATGCCTCCACTCGGTCTCCTCTCAGCATCTCCAATTGTGGCTCCTCCACAATTGTCTAAGACTTCTTCTAAGTCTGCATGTTGAGAGGTAATTTACTCTTCCTCTCAACCACCAAGTCTCTAACATTTTCCCTGCTCCTCAAGGCTCTGCATGCATCTTGAACCTCAAGAGCATATAGCTTCTTAACTCGTGAACCAATCTGTTTCACCTGTCCCATGGTGATGTGTCTAAGGAAAACCTTTTCCTTACTAAAAACAACATCGTAGCCTTTGTCCTCCAACATCGCGATCGATACCAAATTCTTCTTCGGTCCAGGCACATACTTCACATTTGCAAGGTGATAAGAGCTCCATGCTCCCTCTGAAAAGCAACCATGCCCACTCTTGAAGCATTATACCTTTCATCATCACCAATCTCTATGCGCATCTTGAGGTCTTTCTCCTCCAAGGTACTGAATATACTTTTATTGTCGGTCATGTGGAATGAGGCTCCACTGTCAAGATACCAACCACAACCCATCATCGATGACACCATGCATGTGATGAGGGTGAAGTCAATTTCAAACTGAGAGGCCAATGCCTCCCCTTCAGATCCTTCCGAGGATCCCTTCTTGGACTTATTCGATCGTAAATTAGTCGCATAATGACCCATCTCATGATAATTAAAGCATCTCACTTTAGACTTGTCAACTTTCTTCCCTCCATGAGAAGAATTCAATTTTAAATGAGAATCCTTCTCCTTCCCTTTCCTTGCCTTACTTGCTAAGGCTAGATTTTCTTCATCATCCTTGGATGAAGAACCATCTTGTGTGCTCTTCCTGATCTCCTCCTGCATGAGATCCAACCACAGTCGTTCCCAATCTAGTAGTTTCTCCCTTCCATTCACAAAGTCCTGGTAGCTATTCCAGCTCTCTAGAAGGCCAAGGAGAGTGAGGCTCACCATATCATCCTCAGCAGTAGTTATTCCCGCACTGCTAAGCTCATCTCTGCAAGTGGTGAGCTTGTTCAGATATGTGGAAATAGTATCGCAGTTCTCCATCTTGATTCTTCGAAGCTTATCCTTGAGTGCCAATTTCCTCTGGTTGTTATTGTTCTAGTAGAGGTCCTTCAATGTATTCCACATTGAATATGGATTATCCTTCTCATGGAGACTCGAGACAATATGGTCTTGAACTCCCTCAAGGATGATCCATCTCGCCCTCGCCACACACTTCTTCCACTCAGCCAACTCTTGTGCATTAGTTGAAGCTGGCTTTTAGATTTCTTGATCAATGAAATCCTTCAAGTCGTTGTCTTCTAATACAACCTCCATGCGATCTTTCCATGCTATGTAATTCGAGCTGCCTTCCAAGGCATACTCGAGTCTCAAGCCATAGAATGCCATTGACCAACCTTGAAGTATGAGATGAATTCGATTTTCACCTGCAACCCTAAACTTCAAACTTCAAAATTTTTTCTCCATATATTGTTCACTGCTCTGATAACCTTTGCTCCAATACCATGTAGAATTTCCTGCAAATTCTCTACAAATCTACCTCTGAGATCTATGTAGAAAATTTGATTGTAGATTAAACCGATAATGCAATATACCAAAGCAAAATATTATAATCTACTTCTACTATCAATTTGTTTTGCAGAAGCTTAAATATCTAGCTAAATTAGAGTTGAACACATATAACCATAAGAAGAATCAATGCACATGAAACACAGAAAATACTCAGGGGAAAGCCTCAGCTGAAAACCCCACTATCTGTATAATTATCATACAAGGTGGAAATACATCAAAATTATAGAAAGCCTTAGCTCTCACAACTAGCCAGCTCTCAGTACAATCCTCCTGGATGCTCATAGGCAATCAAAGCTTCTCACAAGCCTTCTCCTCTGCCTTCCAAGCTCTTATTTCCTTGTGCAGTTCCTCTGGGATGATCTCTTTCACCCAGTGGAACACTCCTCTCACACACTGCTCTAACACACTGTCAGAACTGCGCAATCCTCAAGGAACCTTTTCTTGATAGCATGGATGAGTTTCCTTTATAGGAAAACACATGCAACTGATAGTAACTTGTCCTTGACATTTAGCTCAACTGGGTCTTTCTCATAATAGAGATGCATGAGTTTCTGATGAGAGATTCTTTAGTTACCTGGAGTACACTTGTTGAGTGCATGCATGCATCAACTGACTGATAACTCACAATTAGTTCCTCAAGCAGTTTGGAACAAATTTAACTGGACTTAACTCAGTAAACTAAGCTAACTAATTACAACTCAAATATAAATCAATATTATCTCCTTAATTAAGGGATAATATCCTGAATTTAAGGGATAATTGTTGCATGACTTCAGAAATACTTCTAACTTGAATTTCTCCAACTAATTAATCCATAATGAATTAATTAATTATTTTTCAAGCAGCTGGTGAGACTAAATTCGAATTTTAATTCAAGGACAAATTAAAATTGGAATATTTTGGATTCTATTTTTATCATTTCTTGTTGTTATTTTCAATAAGTGGGCGAAGCTTGCAGTGGGGTCCAGCAAGGCGCTCCTTCTGCAAATGTAGCCAAACTTTTTCACCCAACTGGAACTTGTGCGGCACTCGATGTTGATCATGGCACTGCTTATACTTAGAATTGGCTCTGTCCAATATATCATGGACCTGCTCGTGGATGTGTTGAATGTGCTCAATGAAGTTGTTAGCCCTTTCAACTTCGGACTGAACGTCAATTGAATCTACATGAGTGGCTGCAAATGGTATGGCCAAATCAATGGGGGATAATGGGTGAAATCCCAACCCTACCTGAAAGGCGTTGTGGCATGTTGAGCTGTGGAGAGCTCTGTTATAGTTGTGTTGGACATAGGGGAGACTTTCATCCCACATGTGTGGATTCTTCGAGTTGTACATGCGTAGAATGTGTATTATCATCCTGTTGACAACCTTTGTTTGGCCATCAGTTTGCGGATGGAAAGTCATGGAATTAGTAAGTTTTGTATCCAACATCGACCAAATACTTGACCAAAATGCACTCAAGAATTTGTTGTCACGATCTAAGACAATGGATTGTGGGATCCCAAAGTGTACCCATACTCACTCAAAGAAGAGCTTAGTAGTGGCCTCTGCTATGATACTCTTCTTACAGGCTACCATGATGGCCATCTTAGAGAATTTGTCGACGACCACAAAAATGAAATTGTTGTCATGCTTAGTAGAAGGAAGGCTTGACATGTAATCCATGGATAGAGATTCCCAAGGCCGACTATGAGTAGGTATAGGAGTATAAGTCTTGCTTCTTGATGGTTGGTTTGGAAATGGCATAGGCGGTGCAGGATCTAATTTACTTCCCAACATCCCGATGAAGTTTTGGCCAATAAAAATACTTTTTCAGTATCGCCATTGTTTTCTCTACTTTGAAATGTCCAGCAACCCAACTGTAGTGCACCTTCCAAATCATCTTGGCACACTCACTTGAAGGAACACAAATGTGTCCCAGGTGACATAACAGTGCATCCTGAAGGTGAAAATTTAGAACTTGCTTCCCTTCCAAGAGTGTCTGTTATATGCTGTCAAATTATGGATCGCTCTTGTAAATATGCACCACCCCGATGTCTTGTGCCCACAACAGTCGAGCATAGTGATCAGTGCCATGACTGGTGGTCACCTGAGGCAATCAACAAAATTATTGTTGTTTCCCTCCTTATACTTAATGTTAAAATGGAACTGTTGCAAATAGGTGGACCATTTCTAATGGCGATCGTTCTGCAACTTCCCTTGTGTCCGTATGAACTATAGAGGTCGATGGTCTGTGTGGATGACCATTTCCTTCCTCATAATGCAATGCTTCCATTGATAACATGCCTGCACAATGGAATACATTTCTTTGTCGTAATTGGGGTAATTTTAGACTGTGTCTGAAAGTGTCTCACTATGGTAAGCCACTGGATGCCCATGCTAAGTAAGAACCACACCAATAGCATAGTCAGAGGCACCTGTCTCAATCTCAAATCGTTGTTGCAGGTTTGGTAATGTGAGCACTAGTGCAGAACAAAGGTGATTCTTCCTGTTATCACAAAATCAGCCCTGATAGGCTGCTGATCAGGAAGACTTTGAGTAACTATTTCAAACCAAAATTTTGGCTGAGGCTTAGCCTCCTCAACCTGAGAGGGCTCTCTCACTGGATTAAAGATTTTACTTTGAAGATTAGATGGCTAACTCTATGGAAAATTCGAACAACAATGTATAAATGGTTGAAATACCAATTAACAAACTTCCATTGGGCTATGGAGTCAAAGTGTGTTTCAGTACAACAGCAAGATCAATTTCACATGGAAGTCAGGGCATAGAGGGTTTTAACATAAAAGCAAAACAAAGATATAATATAGAGAACACAGCCTACAAACACATGAAGGAAGTTAGAGCATCATCAAATGAATTCTAAGTAACATGTGTCTATACCACTGCAAGTAAGTATATGAAGGAAGCCATGAGGAAAATCAAACATTGAAACCCTTTCTAAATCCTGAGTAGTGAAAGCAGCTCTTTGTATTAACCTGAAAACATACAGTCATATACAATAGCACAATGTGCTTGTTTCTTTGAAAATTTCCAACCCCAAGTGCATTACATCTCTTGTCATATATAGAGTTCATTACAAGCTTGGATTCCTTCCTCCATCATGAGGGGAATTCGAATTTTCCATTAGTGACACCTATTCTAACCATAAAACAAACCTTTAAATGCATTTGACAGCTAACTAGCAGTCCTAGAGACCTAATACAACTAGGAGTGTAACTCCTTATTATGACTAAACCACCTCAACTAAACATTAAATGCATTCTTTGACAACTGCAACCTCATGAAGTCGAATTTGATGAAGCCTCCCACGTTGTCACCTGACTGCTGATGACAAACCCTAGAAATTAGGGAACATGTTTCCCTGTTTTTAGGTTTAGGATCCTTGAAAGTTGGCACGTGGGACAGAGCCTTTATCTCCTCATCCATGACACATTTTTCAAAACTGAAGGAGGTTTTTGTAGTACATGATGTCTAGAACAAAAATCTCTCTTGGTTTTTTAAAACACTTCTCCAGCTGTCCAGAATCTGTCCTTGAAAAACACATGTAAAATAGGAAAAATTCGTTTTCTGAAATTAGGGTCTCAATGAAAGCTTAGTATCTCCAAACTGAAAACACTTATGAAGAAAGTGAGATAGGTTATTGTAGCTGGAGAGTTTATGAAGAGAAACCTCCCTCATAATTCCAAAATAAGTTTTCTTGTAACCAGAAACTGATCTTGAAAAAGACTGCTAAAACCAGAAGACAAAACTGCACCTACAGCAGTTTCGTAGCGCAAGTTTAACCATAAATTTCTCCCACCTTAGAACGAATTTGAAGAAACGGAAAGAGGTTTTTGTAGTTCAGTATGTTAGGAAGAAAAGCCTCTTTAATTTTTCAAAATTGAGTTTTCAGCTGCTCAGGAAACCTTCTGGAAGTTGACTAGTAAAAACAGTTTTTCTGCTGAAACAGGCTGCTTCAGGGGTTTCGTAGCGCGCTACGAAAACTCCTAGTTCAGTGATTTCATAGCGCAAAACTAGTTTTTTACACTGTCTACGCTACGAAAATGTGGATTCGTAGCAAGTTTCAAAAAAAAATCAAAATGGCTAAACACATGACTTTCAAAACATGATATGAGATCCATAAAGTGTAAAACAAGGTTGTTGAGCTTTATTTGATGATGGAAATGAGACTCTAACCCTATGACTTAGACTCTAAAAACCATAAAAGCGACTTAACCACCATCTAACATTATGACTTAGGAACAAATGTAAAATGTAAACCTTGACACAAGCTTGACACATGGAAATAATGTGTGATGTGGGACCAGTGATGGGCAAGAACGAAGTGTTGACCCTATTTGACCATACCAACAAGACTCTTTTCTAGATCTTAGACACTAAAGCAACCATTGAAAGACTAGACCAAGGCTAACAACAATCCTTTGGAATAGAACTGATGCTCTAAATTTAGAAATCATTTCTTAAGTGATAACACTTCAACTCAGAGAACACTTGTTGTTGGGTTTCCAACCAAAAAAAAATTTCTTTCGCTCCATCCTTGGTGACTTGAATTAAAGGCCAAGTGATATGAGGAAACCGCAACACAAACCTACATAGAAATTGGCAACACCCAAAAATTTGTGGAGCTCTGTTAGAGTGACTAGGGCTAGCCAATCCCAAATGACTTGTATCTTGGATGGGTCCACATGTACACCCTTCTCATCAATGATGAACCCCATATATTGAACTTGGGTCACGCCAAAGGTGCATTTCTCCAAGTTAGCACACAACTTGTGTTGGCGTAGGGTTTGAAGGACCTGTCAAATATGGTGGAGGTGCTCTTGCCAACTGTGGTTAAAGATCAAGATGTCATCTAAATACACCACCATGAATGCATTGGGTAAGGGTTGCAAGATGTCGTCCATCAGTCTCATGAAGGTTGCAGGGGCATTCGTTAATTTGAAAGACATGACCAACCATTCAAAAAGGCACTCCTTGTATTTGAAAGAAGTCTTCCACACATCGAAGGGTTCGATAGACACCTAGTGATAACCTGACTTCAAGTCAATCTTACTGAAATATTTGGCCCCCTTGATCTGGTCCAGAAGGTCATTAATCAGTAGGATTGGGTACCTATTCTAGACAGTGATCTTGTTCAATGCCCGATAGTTAAACAGAGCCTCCAGGTCCCATCCTTCTTCTCTGCCAATATAATCGGGCTCCCATAAGGTGATGAGCTTGGCCTAATGTGCCCTTTCTGCAATAGTTCTTGAATTTGCCTCTTGATCTCATCATTCTCCAGAGGAGAGCGTCGATAGATTGGTCCATTGGGTAGCGACGCGCCATGGGTCAGATCGATAGAGTGCTTGACCTGACAGTGCAGAGTTACCCCTGTGGGTGAGGCGAAAATATCCTTGTACTCCTCCACGACCTTGTCCATCTGTTGTTGTTGTGCAGAGGAGCCCTGCCTGGAAGTCGTGGCCACAACCTTCTTCTTGCCTTGGGGGCAAATCATAAGGAAAACAAATTTCCTGGTCTGGGAAATGATCTTACTGCATTTCTTTACAATGATCAAAGAGATGGCGGTAGGCAGGGCTACCTCCGGTATCTTGTACAACTTATTAGCCAAAGAAATAATCACATAGCGAGGTCTAGACTCATATACAACATGTCGCTTCCACAAGTATGGTTGTCCTAACAATACATCACAAACTTCAAGAGGAACAACGTCACATAGTACCTCATCCATGAAGGGCTTGATGTTGTAGAGAAGGCGAAACTGCTAGTTGACACGAAGATCTCCTCCTTGGTGAATCCACCAGATGGTGTATGACTTTGGATGTGATATAGGCTTTAGGCCCAACTACTTCATGACCTCTGTTGAAATGAGGATCTTTTGGCTCCCGTTGTCAACAATAAACTGTAGCAAAGAACCCTTCACCCACATCTATGAGTGGAAGAGTCCTTGCCCCTCCTTTAGATCTTCAGGCTCAACCTTCTAGATCTTGGTGGTGGCCACGGTGGCACTAGGATCCGCATCAATGATCTACTTCCCTTTGTCAGTTCCCTTATTAGGTTCTGATTAAGAGTCAAAACATGCGTCTGATTCAGAAGCCTTCAGCTTGGCCACCAATGACTACTTGGCCTGACACTCACTTGTATTGTAAGTGGATCTCTTATGGAACTCACACCATTTTCCCATGTCCTTCTTCGTCTTCAGGGTGTTGTTCTTTGCTTGCGGCTTCGATGGGATGTCTTGGATAGCACCGCCTTAGCTTGGTCCTTTTCTCTATGGTTTGGGGGTGCCTTTTCCTTGCTTTGGATCCGCAGATCCAAAGTCCCACTTCTTCTGTATAAACTTCTGCTAAATCTTGACAATGTACTGATATGCCATGTCGAGTGAGGAAATTTCCAGGAACTCCATCTTGTCCTTAATGTACTTGTGTAGACAATTGTAATACTTGAGCACCAAATGCCGCTAAGTATCCTTGATACCCAGCTTCGTGCAAAGGGTATGGAAAGTATTTGTGAACTCTGGCTCATCTTGGTCCCTTCCCTGTTGTAGTGCGGTCCACTTTATGCATTTGTCTTCATAGCTCCCAACAAGGTAATATTATTCCTTGATGGCGTCTCAAAAAGAATCCAAGTGGGTGCGGCTGAAAACAACGAGGGTTCACTCTCGTCCTTTTGTTCACAGTAGGTTTCCCACCAATCCTTGATGTGTGGGACAGATTTAAGAAGTGTAAAAGTAATCTTTTCCTGAATGGAAAAGTCATGAACTGAAAATATCCTTCCAATATATTTAACCATTTATCTACAACGTCTGCATCTGTCGGGCCTACAAATATGGGAATATCGAAGTTAACTTCTACCCTAAAAGGAGTGCCGCCTCTAGAGTGGTTGTTGGATGAAGATGCATCGCCTGTGGGTAACTGTCGAAGGATCTGGGCAAATTTATCCATCATCACGTCCCTTTGTCGCTTGAGGGCTTCCTCAAGCAACATTTTGAAAGGATCTCCTGCCCCCTCATCCTTCTTTTCTTCTCCCATGGGAGGTCATCGGGTTTTGCGAGGCTAATATTGCAATGGTTAAATAGAATCAAGCCCTAACTCCTTATATCCTGACCTCGTTGGGGACATGCAAATAAAAATAGAGAAAGAGCAGACCTCTCTAATACCACTGATCTGAACTTAAACATGAACGCGACAACTTTTAGATATAATCATAAACACCGAGATGCACCAGAAAAACACTTCATTTCATTGATAAAAAAAATTTGAACTATGCTTACAAACATAATGGAGATAAGATAGCTCGAGCGATGGTAGCTTATCTGTAATAAGAGATGTGGCGGCTACATGCCTTTGAACTATGTTACAATGAGGCTCAAGCACTTATTTACTATTGGAAAACATGAGAAAACCCTAAACAACCAAAACCTTAGCCCTAGGAGATGTAACACCAAGAGTTTGTGGGCCCCGTTGGGGTTAGTTGGGCACCCAACTTCCTGGGGTCGTAACTTGGTCATATTATATACGTTTGGTGCATACGATACGTTGTTGAAAAGTTTTCTCTTAGTACTACAGGTTTCGTCGCAAGCTCTTGCCAATTGGTACATGCTTGCCACAGACCCAAAGAAAACGTCGTTTAGGGGGTCAAAACTGCTCCGAAAGTTCAGGACCCGAAAAGCTGCTAAAAATAGCAAATGTTGAAATGAACAAGGAAGCAAATGAAACAGATTGGGGGGTCTAGGTGGAAATGGCAGGTGGCCACCAATATCCACCTAGATCAAGTCTACAAAGCATGAGCATTCGAAATAGAATAACAAGTCGAAGACGAAGAAGCCTTTGAAATGTTGGTTGTGTGGAGAGAACAACATGGTGAAGAATTATCCTTCAAGACCGATGGTGGCTGCAACAGCACAAGCTGATGTGAAGAAGAGGAAAGAAGAACCAACCGTAGGGGTGATACAGATTTTGGGAGCTGTGGTAGCTACGGAAGGTATCCCATGACGGGATCCTGAGAGGAACAAGTTGGAGTATGTTAATATGAAGGTTGGGCAACGCACTTTACTGACGATGGTGGACAATGGTGTGACTCATAACTTCATTAAAGAGGAATCTGCAAGGAGAGTTGTGTTGAAGTTTTCACCAACCCAAGCTCGTCTGAAAGCAATGAATTCTCTGCTAGATATGGTCATCGGTATGAAGGAGAATGTGGATGTGAACATTGGTGAGTGGTATGGGAAGATCGACTTCGCGATTGTGTAGATGGATGATTATGAAATAGTATTTGTCATGTAATTTATGAAACAGTATGAATCTATGATGGTGCCACACATGAAGAAGTTCTACATTTACGAGGGATGGGAGGATGATCCTTTGGGGGTACCAACCGTGGCAGTTATGACAACCAGGTGTAAGTTGACAACGATGGATTTGGAGTACATCAAGTAGGATGAATAAATCTATAATAGGTTGTCTACAACAGAGGAAACACTTATGGAGCAGTCACAGGTTATTAGAGCATTATCCGATAGTATCCTAGACTTGATAGGCATATTAGAGGCAGTGGAAAGGTATGGAGATGTGTTGATGGTGTTGGACCCACCAACATTCAAGGGATCACCCTAGTATGAAGTCCCAACTAGACCTCACATCGTTTGGTGTGGGAATACCATCCGGTATGATGGTCAGGTTGCCATTATCTTAAAGATTTGCCTCAACCATTGCTTGTCAACACATGGGAGTGGTCTACTTTGTCTTGCGAGAAGTGAGGTTCGTGCGACTCGTGATTATAAGTGTCTCTTGTGTCAATGGTTCTTTCACCACAAAGGGAGAGGGTGGGAGTGAGTCCCAAGTCGGTTGGGAGAAGTCCCAACTCTGGTAGGAACACACAACACAATAGGATGTGCACAACTTCTGGCAGATCAGTCCACACGGATGCGGAAGTCACAACACACAAGGTAAGATAACATGTATAACACTCAGTAGATTAATCTGCTGAGTAGAACGATTGTTATAGCAAGTTTATGTGAAAGGTCTGTCTTATGTCCAGGAGAGTAGTCTACATGGGCGAGACAACGTTAACAACATATAAAACACATTTTCATTAACATATATGTATTACAACAATTGAATTAGTTCAAGTGTTGAACACAATTTAAAGCAACATGCATTACAAGTGTTAAAGATTAGTCTTACAATAGTTACAATACATGTGTGAAAACGTGTTGGCCTGTGAGCAAGCTTCTAAATTAAGCGAAATTTCCAAGACACATCGTTACACCATACATCACTAACCCCGCTTGCCGAGCATTGGAGCCACTACTTACTCCTCCAAGATAAGATTACAGACTGTCAAGGCTATGTGGGAGGACCTAAGGTGAAAAGTCCTTTGCATGTACAAATGAGGGGGTATTTATAGCCAAGGGTGAAACTGACCCTTGTGGTTGTTCGACTACCCTCATGACTGTTTGACTTCCATGACTTTTCGACTTTACATGACTCTTCGTACAACAAGTGGGTCTCTTGGACTTCCACGTTACATTACATTGATTGAAAGTATGGCCCATAGTAGAGATGTGGATGACATGACTCATGATATGACTCAACATGACAGTGCTAGTACATTCATGCTGTTGCTGGTGTGCATGTCGAGTTGCAGTGGGGCTGAGTGATGGATGTCCTCATGTTGTGTCACAGCTTCACCTCTGCATGGAAAAGTGCACAGAGTCTTCGATGGCCATTGGTTCGCTTGATGTTGCATTCACACATTGCTCCTTGCTTGTATGTTGGTAAGCTTGACAGGTTCATCCATTTGCGAAAGGCATGTTCATTTGTCCGTCCGCGAACACGTCTTTTCATGATCATCCATTCGCGAGCACATATCTTTGTATGCATCATTTGTTCGTATATTGACCAACTTGTCCTTCTGCATGTGCTTCCTTTGTTCATCCCATCCATCGTCGCACCATGTTTGTTTGTGTACCTATGTCTGCAGTCACTCATGACGAGACGACATCAAATCCATAAACTTCCTAGTCTACCATGATGCATGATAATTTTGGATGCAGGTCATAGGGAGAGGTGACAAGGTTGCGAGGCGGATACGAGGCTCCGGGCACTACTGATGAAAACTGTGCAGGAGTCACTAGGTGATGAAGATGGGCAGTCTAGATTATTGACTGTCTGCTAGGTCTGGCTCAGCTCGAGGAAAAAACTGTGTAGTTTTTGGGAGGAACAGTCTGGGCTACAAAAAGGCTAGGTAGGCAAAATATGCGCAATTTCTAGAACAAGCAGGCAGTGGGAGCTTGGTAGCAAAAACTGCATAATTCCTGAGGGGAACTAGCAGTCAGTTGTTGGGTCACTGGCAACAAAAACTACACAATTCCTTAGGAGAACTAGTAGTCAGTTGCTAGAGCTTGGCAGCAAAAACAATGCAATTCCTCGAGGAAACTGTCAGTCAGCTACCGGGAGCTGTTGTTGGGAAAAATGCGTTTATGCTAGGAGGCTGGCTTGATGGTCACCTCTACGTAGTTTCTGAGCTGAGCAGATTGTTGGGTAGCAGAGGACTTTCTCATCAAAACTGCGTAATTTTCTGGGTGAGCATTTGGTCGACTATCGAGAGGGATGGCTGGAAAAACTATGCAATTTTCTGAGGGAGACAGGGACGGACACCGAGTGTCTGTCCGGCCTGTTTGCATAATTTACTCAGTCAACATAGCGGGCACGGTCTGCGGCCTCGGGTCAAACTCTCTAGTTGACCAGCATGAAGGTTGATTGATTTGCTTGCAGACATCGCAGTTTGAAATGGCTTTCTAGCTGATTTTGTGTTGTTATGGGTGACAGTCGATCTAATCGATGGTAGGGTGATGGTCTGGCTGTCAAAGGGGAATCTGGTCATCAAAACTTCAACAAAGTGACTATGTGTGTGAACAAGCGAAAGATGCATATGTGATCTTGCAAACACACACTTACACGACTCGACATCGAGACGACTCAAACCATCCAGACACACATGCTCAACATGACTGACCGACGATGTAACCGACAAGCATTACACTTTTGATTGATCGTTGATCGACCGTCACGATGCTTGCATGACTGTGAATGTGACTTCGTGTGTGAGTGTGACAGATGTTTTCATAGCGAACACAACAAGTACACATAGAGTGAAGACTTTGAGTATAACCAGAACATGGTCGCAAGCATGACTTTGACATTAACATGCAAAAACTTGGGTGAAATGATCAAGCAAGGTGGGTGCAAAGACTCACACGAGGTCACAAAGGGATCCCGAGTGAGTGTAGTCATCAAGTGAGACTCTCAAGGGAGGCTCCAAAATTGGGTGCAGGCAAAAACATTGGAGGGTGGTTGTAGCAACTACAACACTTGGTGACACACTGGTAGAACTCTAGCTTCTCTATTTTGGTTCATTGATAACACAGGGCCTTTGTATTTTGGGGAGTATTGAATCAATTTACGGGTTAATCTAGCTTCCCCACTTACCTCATGGACATACATGGTTCAACTTTTTTCAACTCAGTCAAACACAATCAAAAGTTCAACTTGATCACAGTGTCTCGAATTCGGGAAGGGTAGTTTAGCTCACGAGTTGAAGATTTTCAAAGTATAAGTATTCATCTCTGGTGTTGCTTCGCTGATAGCAAGCTTGGACAGTACCCCGGTGGAGTCACACAAGAACACACGCATTTCTCCACTGCTAGCGAGCCTGGTCAGTACCCCAATGGAGTTGCATGCTTCACCTCTCTATGCAGGAAGCCTTTCTCTTCTTTCACCTTTGTATTTTTGAAGAGGATTGTGCATAGGCACTTATTTATTTTTGAGGCAGAAGAGGGATCCAAACTTATTGAGAGCAGAAGAGGTTGTTCCTTCAGAGAAGCATGTAAGACCTCAAAAATAGGTTTGCTCGTTTACATTTTCACTTTCTCCATTTCTACTAGTTGGATGAGCTTGAACACACAGAGTAGAAGGCTGAGTGTGGGCATGGGGCTTGCTAGTGTGGACACAGGTTCATGGTTGGACCAATACTTCCCTCACAAACGGTTCGTATTTTCCGTAAAGACTTCATTGGCCGAAGGTTATAACCAAGCACAAATAAGATGCACACAAGACTGGCCAAGTGTTGCAGTGTCACAAGTTTCTTCAAAACTCAGCCACATACTCTATTCAAAAGCAAACGCAGTAGTTGGCAGCACTTATTTCCGGAAACAAAAATAGTAAGGTATTAAGCAACTCAAACAAAGGAAAACAAAAATAGTAAGTGAAGCAACCAAATTGAAAACAACAACAAGCAAGCAAAGCAATCAAGTCAGCAACAAAACAAACAAGCAAGCAAGCAGACACATAAATAAAGAAGCAAACATTCATGCAAGAAAACAACTCAAAGTAAATAATACTCCTACTCCTAAGCAAACAGTGCATGGGTCATCTCACATGAAGTTTACTTCCAATGCAGCCACCGATGCATTGGTCGACCCATGTTGGTGAAGGCATGGTTTGTGATCATCGTAGTTGCGCAAACCAACAAACATGAAAGATATGACGATGAAGACGTACATACACCAAGCTTACAAGAGTTCACAAAACAAAATGAGTGAAAGCGCATGTCACGCACTCTATGGAATTGCCATGGTGTTGTGCTACAATACGTACAGATGTTGGGTGTATGCATTCTCTTGACTGTGACTTGCAAACAAACGTGAGAAAGGTAGACCACTTATGTTGTGCAAGTGTGCTTGCTGCGTAAGATTCTCCCAATGCATGAGTGATGGGATCATGTAGTTCAAGTGGAGGAAGTGAATCTGAGTGTTAGATTGATCTTGAATGCAAAGCAAAGAGTGATGAGAGCCTTGCGTGTTTCAACAATTTCCTGATCAGAAGCGAAACCAACCTCAGGATAACGAGAACCTGACATAACCATCAGCTCGGACTGAAGTGCCTTGACAGTCTGTAGGGTTTCTAATTCATCGATAGATAGATCATCGTAGACCAGTGTCTTAGACAGATTAACAATGATTGAATCAACATCGTGATCAGATGAAGAAGTAGAGAGATCAAGACAACCAAGATCAAAAAATTCAGGATGTTGGTCAGTATCCTCATGATTTGATGAATTAGGTGGAGGGGTAGATGAGAAGCAAGGATGTTCATCCTCAGTGTTTTCAAGAATGACAAATGACAGATTGGATAGATTTTTGGAGGAAGATGTGTCCTCTCCGCAATGTAATGACAGACTGACATCCTATGTGTCTTGCGAAAGATCGAAAGTAGAAACATCCGGAAATGAGTTTTCACAGGGGAAATCAACAATGGCAAAATCACAAGGGATGTCAGGATAGAGCAGGTGAGGTGTGGATGGAAGGGAGTCATCCTTCACCATGGGTTCTTCTTTATATTCCCGCACACACTCATCATGAATGATGGTGCAGGTTGGTTGCATAACACCAACTCCGTCGACAACTTGATCCTCGTTCACAATAGGTGAGGAGTCCGGAATGGAAGAACACAAGACAGTACAATCTGAAGGATCAATAGAATGTGGGGATAGAGGTTGAGGGAACGAATCCACGTGACAACCAACACACTTGCAAGCCAAATATGTGCAAATATCAAGAGCAGGTGGGGTGGGAGGATGTGACAGTTCAATAGATGTGTGTGCATAATATCCCACATCACTCTGCGATGGTGGAGCTGTTTGATGAGGTGAAGGTGGACAGTCACTTGTGACAAAAACTGTGCCTTCCTGTGATTGCGCAGGTCCATCACCGAAGTGTGTTGAGTGGCATTTGAATGATTTCAAGAATTGCGGATTTTTGGATATGTCAAGAAGATAATCAAATCTCCCATCGAGAAATTCCCAATCAATTTCATCTTCGGGGAATCGGTATGCAAGATTACAAAAGCGTGTGTCAATCTATTCAATGGCTTCATCGGGTGCTTTTCGTAATTTTAGAATTTCTTTATCAAGTGCTTTACGGTTAAAGTGAATCAAAGCATGGTCTATCTCTACGACCAGATGAGCAAGAGAATGAATAGATTTTTTAGGCAGCGTGGCACACCAGTGCAATGGGTTCCCTCGAAGCGTGTAGAAGAACAGTGCGCAGGTCATGTTTTCTTAAAAGATTCCATGTCTTTCGCATGAGCCTACAACACTGATCGTGTGCCTAACCAAGGCTACATGGCCTCCACCATCATATGTTTTATGTGACAAGTCATCTAAGAGATATTCCGAGATTTTGAAGTCGTTTCCATAAGGCATACACTCCAAAAGAGAAACTTTGTGGTTAATCATGATGGATATGCAAAGATTCAAAACAAATGTAAGGACACAGCTTGTCATCTGGCCCTCCTTCTAGTGCCAGAAATTTTGACAGTGTTGGACCCTTCAACATTCAGGGGATCACCCCGGTATGAAGTCCCAACTATATCTCACACCGTTTGGTGTGGGAGTCTCATCCGGTATGATGGCCCGGTTTCCATTATCTTAAAGATTTGCCTCAACTCTTGCTTGTCATCATAGGAGAGTGGTCTGCTTTGTCATGCGAGAAGTGAGGTTCGCATGCCTAGTGATTGTAAGTGTCTCTTGTGTCAATGGTTCTTTCTCGTAGAGGGAAAGGGTGGGAGTGAGTCCCAAGTTGGTTGGAAAAAGTCCCAACTCTGCAGGAACACACAACACAACAAGACGTGCACAAATTCCGATGAAGCAGTCCACACGGATGCAGAAGTCACAGCACACAAGGTAAGATAACACATATAACACTCAGCAGATTTGTCCGTTGAGTGCAACGGTTGTTATAGCAAGTTTATGTGAAAGGTCTGTCTGATGTCTGGGAGAGTAGTCTACACGGGTGAGACAACGTTAACAACATATACAAAACATTTTCATTAACATATATGTCTTACAACAAGTGAATTAGTTCAAGTGTTGAGCACAGGCTAAAGCAACATGCATTACAAGTGTTAAAGATTAGTCTTACAACAGTTACAATACATGTGTGAAAACATGCTTGCCTGTGAGTAGGCTTCTAAATTAAGCAAAAGTTCCAAGGCACATCGTTACACCATACATAACTAACCCCGCATACACAGTGTTGGAGCCACTACTTACTCCTCCAAGAAAATATTACAGATTCTCAAGGCTATGTGGGAGGAGCTAAGGTGAAAATTCCTTTGCATGTACAAACGAGGGGGTATTTATATCTAAGGGTGAAACTAACCCTTTTGGTTGTTCGACTACCCTCACGACTTCCATGAATTTTTGACTTTACATGACTCTTCGTACAACAAGTGGGTCTCTTGGAATTCCACGTTACATTACATTGATTGACAGTATGGCCCACAGTAGAGATGTGGACGACATGACTCATGACAAGACAGTGTTGGTACATTCGTGCTGCTTCTAGTGTGCATGTCAAGCTGTAATGCTATTGGGTGATGGATGTCCTCATGTTGTGTCACAGCTTCACCTCTGCATGGAAAACTGCGCGGAGTCTTCAATGGTCATTGGTTCTCTTGATGTTGCATTCACACATTGATCCTTGCTTGTATGTTGGTAAGCTTGACAGGTTTGTTCGTTCACGAAAGGTGCATGTTCTTATGTCCGTCTGTGAACACGCCTTTGCATGATCATCCATTCACAAGCCTATCTCTTTGTTTGCATCGTTTGTTCGTCCATTGGTGAACTTGTCCTTCTGCATGTGCTCCCTTTGTTCATCCCATCCGTCGTCGCACCATGTTTGTTTGTGTACCTATGTCTACAGTCACTCATGACGAGACGACATCAAATCCATAAACCTCCTAGTCTACCATGATGCATGATCATTTCGGATGTAGGTGACTGGGAGAGGTGACAAGGTTGCGAGGCGGATTGGAGGCTCCGGGCACTGCTAACGAAAACTGTGCAACAGTCACTGGGTGCTAAAGATGGGCAATCCGGATTGACAATGATTGTCCACTGGGTCTGGCTCAGCACAAGGAAAAACTGCATAGTTTTTGGGAGGAACAGTCCGAGCTACGGAAGGGCTTGGCAAGCAAAATCTGCGTAATTTCCGGAACGAGCAAGCAGTGGGAGCTTGGGAAACAAAGACTATGCAATTTTCTAAGGGAAACAAAGACGGGCACCGTGTGTCTATCCGGCCTGTCTGCACAATTTTCTCAGTCATTGGAGTGGGCAAGGTGTGCAGCATCTGCACAATTATTGAGGGAAGTCAGTCTCGGGATGGCTGCCGGGTCAAACTCTCTGGTTGACCAACATGAAGGTTGATTGATTTTCTTGCAGACATCACAACTTGAAATGTCTTGGTCAATGCTTCTGCGTTGTTCTGGGTGACAATCAATCGAGTTGATGGCGGGGTGATGGTCCAGCTGTGAGAGGGGAATTCGGTTGTCATAACTTCAACAAAGTGACTAAGTGTGTGAACAAGCGAAAGATGCATACATGATCTTGCAAACACACACTTACATGACTTGACGATGAGACGACTCAAACCATCCAGACACACATGCTCAACATGACTAACCGACGGTGTAAGCGACAAGTGCGACACTTGTGATTGATCGTTGGTTGACCATGACGATGCTTGTGAAACAGTGAATTTGACTTTGTGTGTGAGTGCAACGGATATTTTCATAGCAAACACAACAAGTACGCACGAAGCGAAGACTTCGAGTATAACTAGAACATGGTCACAAGCATGAATTTGACATCAACATGCAAAAACTTGGGTGAAATGATCAAGCAAGGTGGGTGCGAAGACTCACATGAGCTCATGAAGTGATCCCGAGTGTGTGCAGTCATCAAGTGAGACTCTGAAGGGAGGCTCTGAAATTGTGTGCAGGCCAACATTTTGGCGAGTGGTTGTAGCTGCTTCAACACTTGGTGACACACTGGTAGAACTCCAGCTTCTCTGTTTTGGTTCATTGATAGCATAGGGCTTTGGTCTTTCGGGGAGTATTGAATCACTGAGTGGGTTACTCCGGCCTCCCCACTTACCTCATGGACATATATGGTTCACCTTTAGCCAACTCAGTCAAACACAATCAGAAGTTTAGCTTGATCATAGTGTTTCGAATTCAGGAAGGGTAGTTTAGCTCGCGAGTTGAAGATTTTCAAAATAACTTTTCATCTCTGGTGTTGCTTCACTGCCAATAGGCTTGGATAGTACCTTGGAGGAGTCATGTAGGAACACATGCATTACTCCATTGCCAGCGAGCCTGTTCAGTACCCTGGTGGAGTTGCATGCTTCACCTCTCTACACAGGAAGCCTTTCTCTTATTTTGCCTTTGTATTTTTGTTAAATTATGGTATGTTCTATGCTTAGAGCAGTTTACTTATTTTCTTTAATATTATCCACAGATTAGCAATCACATGTGCATAAAGTAAAGTGCAGATAAAAAATTAAACGATCAACAGAAAACAAGCCAAGACAAGAGACTCAAGATGTGGCGGCTAGCCAGGGACAAACCCCAATATGGGGAAACCCTTTGATCAAATATTCTTTTATCTTTAATAGTTTAGTAGAGAGAAATAGTACAAAATCTGAATTTTGAAATTTTATATCAGCAGCAACAAACCCTAGATCAGCAAAGTCAAACTTAGTCAAATGAGTGGAAATTGACCTCCAATATGCTTGGTCAATTGCCAGTCAACTTGCCCTTGAACAACCTGAAGAAGCTGCCCTAGAACAACCCCAAAAATTTAGTCAAAGTGCAGATTTCTGAAGTTGATTGCAACGCTAAACTAGGGCAGTCAATACCGGTCAAACCTGAGGTCAGATCACCTCGATTTTTGTGCCAAAAATTGCGGCCTGCCTAGGAGAGGCAACCACACCCAATCCGCACTTCTTGGAAGGTCAACGTTGGTCAAAGATGACTTGTTGTCCTGTTTCTGCATCCTCTTTGCCCTAGGACGTCTTCCTTTCAGCCACATGTGTGAGAAAGAGAGAGAGACTCTTTCTGCGCAGGAGAGAGAGAGAGAGAGATGTGTGTGATGATGAAGTGTCCAAATGAGGAGAATGCTCCTTGTATTTATATGAAAAATGTTGAGGTTGAATAGACATGAATGCTGGGCTTCTGAGCCTACATAAGTTGCTGGCCAACTTTGACAATTTTTCCATAATCAAAATAAATTCATATCTCCATAAATATTTATCGGAGTCGGATGATCTTTAGATCAATCCTACACCTCTCGATGAGAGGAATCTAGGAAAAATATTAGTAGTCACAAATAAGGTGATCCACGTGGAGTTTGGCCCTATTTTCCAATTTTAACACTCCCTCTAAACTAGGGAGAACTCCATCAGCAATCCATCTGATTGTCGCTACAATTCATCTATCAAATGCACTACCCTGCTCAGCTTGTCCCCTGCTTTGCTCTGTTCTACTTTGATCTACTCTGCTCGGCTTACTCGAACTATGAAGAAGAAGAAATGACCGAGGATGTATCATACCATCCTCCACTGACCCAAAGTCAATCTCAGAGTGTGTACCACTCTCACTGATCCCAGATCAATGGAGGTCATCCTAGCATAGGGAGTACGGTAGATACAACGATGCGTCCATCGATAGTACTACTATGGTCCCTATCCTCATTTCCCTGCTCATTGAACAGATGAGAGATACTTCCCATGAGTCCTAGATTGCATGGGTAGGATGCCTCGACAAGAGAACGAATCATCATGTCCACAGGAGAACGAATCATCTTGTTAGTGGATGCCACAGAAAATGAATCATCCTAGCCCACAGGAGAACGAATCATCATGTTCCACAGTCACCACGGTGAACGAATCATCTTGTCCACAGTCGCCATGGAGAACAAATCATCCTATCCCACAAGAGAACGAATCATCGTGTCCACAGTCGCCACGGAGAACAAATCATCTTGGCCCATAGGAGAACAAATCATCATGTTCCATAGTCACCATGGGGTATCGCAGGGAGAAGGTTGAACCTCTTTACCTTGTACATAGTTTACCACCAAGGGATGATGAGTCACCCTATGGTCACATGTCGCTCCAAGAAGTACCCTGTGTCCCCCTGGAGCTCCCAGAGCTCAATACATCATACTTGACCCTCATAAGAGGGTCTTTGAATGACACCAAGTCGTTCTCGGAAAGTCAAGAATTTGACCTTTCCCAGGGGCTTTGTCAAAAAGTCAGCAATCTGTTCATCTGTACCGATATGTTGGAGCCTTATAGCTCCCCGCTGCACCATAACTCGAATATAGTGGTACCTGATATCGATACGCTTGGAGCGATCATGGAATACGGGATTCTCTGATAAATTAATCCCACTCTGGTTGTCACACAAGATCACGGTGGTATCCAATTTAAATCCAAACAGCTCACTGAAGAGCTTTCGCAACCAGACTGCCTCGCAGGAGGCCATACTGGCAGTAATGTACTCTGCCTCGGCGGTGCTCAAAGCTACCAACTTCTCGTTCCTACTCATCCAGGATATCGAGGCAGATCCCAAAGAGAAACAACACCCGAAGGTGCTCTTATGGTCCACCACACTACTTGCCCAATTAGCATCAGTATATCCAAGTAGTCTCACATCTCCGGCAGTGTATCTTAACCCATGAGTAATTGTGCCATGAAGATATATCAACATATTCTTGGGACCAATCCAATGTGTGTGGTGACATTCAACCATATGTTGACTCAATGTGTTGACTGCAAAGCATATATCTGGACGGGAGTTCACCAAGAACATCAATGCTCCGACGAGTTGATGATACTCGGTAGCATTTCGTAACACAGGCCCAGCAGCACTACCGCTTAACTTCTTGAAGTCAAGTTCCATCAGGGTAGTTACGGGCTCGTAGTCCACCATACCAAATCTTTCCAATATCTTCACCACATATTTTCCTTGAGATAGGAAGATCTCCCCTGGCTTCTGCCAGACTTCCAGTCCTAGGAAGTAGTGCATAAGTCCTAGCTCTTTCATCTTGAACTCAGAAGCTAGCTCCCTCTTACATTTGTGAATGAGAGGGTCTGCACCTGTTAGAAAGAGGTCGTCAACATACAACACTAGTATGAGAGGTTTGTCGTCTTCAACCTTAAAGTAAAGGTTAGGGTCAGCTTCACTCCTAGTGAATCCTAGCTTTATCAAGTAGCTATCGATCCTTTCATACCATGCTCGGGGTGCTTGCTTCAGCCCATAGAGGGCCTTCTTCAACCTGCACACATGAGATTTTCGATCATAAATCTCAAATCCTTCGAATTGTTCCACGTAGACCTCCTCTTTGATCGAACCATGTAAGAACGCAGTCTTGACATCCATCTGATGTAGGTTCCATCCTTGTGAAGCAGCAAGGGCTATGATCGAGCGGATGGTGGTGTATCGGGCAACAGGTGCAAATATCTCGTCATAGTCTATACCTTCCTTCTGAGAGAAGCCATGAGTGACAAAATGAGCCTTATATTTTTCTGCACTTCCATCAACTGCATGCTTTATCTTGTAAAGCCATTTTGAGGTGACAACAACTTTGTCCAGAGGTCGGGGGACCACATCCCAAACATCATTTTTCATGATGGACTCATATTCCTCGGTCATAGAATCCTTCCATACTTGATGCTTGACGGCATCTGTGAATGATGAATGCTCATTTTGGATGATCGTGCTCATGATGGTCAAGTATCTTTGATACCTGTTCGGCTTCTTACTTTCACGGAAGGTTACTCGGGGTGCAATGTGTCCTTCAGCATCATCAAGTGTCCCCTTAAGCCATGAAGGACTCTTTCTAGAAGAGGAAGGCTTAGGCGGAGGGGGATCAATAGGATCCATAGGTTCTTCCACAGTGGGAATCGTCTCTTCTTCCTTTTCCTTTGGTTCCCTGGTGTCAACTTCTTTAGATCCTCTTTGAGTAGGAAGATTGTCTACTTTGCTAAGAGCCATATCTTCATCAAAGGTGCCATCATGGCTAATTTCGACTTCCCTTTGACCAGCCACATAGATTTTGTAGTCCTTAGTATTTTCGCTATAGCCCACGAAGATTCCTTTCTTTCTAGATGCACCCAATTTATTTATTTTCTCCTTCGGTACATGAAAATATACAGGGCTTCCAAAAATTCTAAAATGAGATACGTCAAGTTTCTTACCAATGAACAGAGTCTTGGAACCCAATGCTTAATGAGGGCATCGGTTTTGTACATATACGACGGTGTTTGCAACTTCGGCCCATAGAACTTCAGAAGTCTTTGATCATGGAGCATAGCACGAACAACTTCCACAATTGTGTGATTATTACTTTTCGCCACACCATTTTGCTCAGGAGTATATGGTGTAGTAGTCTCCCTCTTAATGCCAGACTCTTTACAAAAGTCATGAAATTCATTGGATTCGTATTTAGTCCCATTATCAGTTCCTAAGATCTTGATCTTCTTCTCAGTTTGATTTTCGATCAAGGCTTTGAAGTGTCGAAACCAGGAGAACACTTCATCCTTCTTTTTCAAGAAGTATATCCAGGACTTGCGAGAATAATCATCCGTAAAAGTGAGATAATATGAATATCTCCCAAGGAGTTCACAAGCATCATACCTGATATGTCTGAGTGAACCAACTGCAATATATCAGAGGTCTTACTTTGGCTTGAGGGGAATGGTCCCCTTTTGAGCTTTCCCTTGGCACATCCCGGACATACACCGTCTTGCTCTACTCAGAATTTGGGCATCCCTGTCACCATCTTTCTTACATCGGGTATAGCTTTATAATGAAGGTGAGCAAACCTCTGATGCCATAGTTCGGACTGAAGAGTTGTGTCACAAGACATGACACCTAGCGGACTTCCTCTGATCTGATATAATGAATCAACTCGAAACCCAAGAGTAAAAGCATCTTTAATATTATTTTTCCATACACGTACCTTACCATCGCTGAAGATCACCTTGTAGCCTTTGTCTTCCATTGCCGAAATGGACACCAGGTTCTTTTTGAGATCAGGTACATATAACACATATTGTACATGAATTGTATTTCCTTATTCTGAATTGAAGAGTGACATTTCCAACGCCTTTCACAGGATATTTTGTATTATCTCCAAGAAAAATTTCCAGGATGATTTCCTTCTCTATCAGATCATATAGAGCTTCTTTGTAACCAGTGAAGTGCCTTGAGGCACCACTATCAATAAGCCAATTTCCCAATGATTCCGAGGAAGCAGTAGTAGATATAGCTACTAGTAGATAATATTCATCTTGCTTATTGTTCACGGTGTTAGATTCATACCTGGAAGTTCTTGCCTTCTTGAATGGTTGTCCTCTTCCTTGATTTCCGACGCTTCTTTTACCTCTTCCTTTTGTCCTGTCATTCCTTTGATTGCCATGAGAGGGATTTTGATCATCGTCCCAGTGAGAGTCCCTTTTATCAGGGCACTCCCTTGAATAGTGACATAGTTTATTGAAAATATAACATCGTCCTTTTCTTCCACCCTTTGGTCCAACCTTTCCTTTGAATTTAGCCCCAGAATTGTTTCTTCGTTTAGTATGAGAAGAAAAGGCAGAGGGATGACCCTTAAGTGTGGGCATTTCTTGTTCTTCCATCCTTGTTTCTTCATGCATCTGGCCATTAATTCCTTGAATCCAGGAATTACGTTATTGTTGAGAAGAGTAGTCCTGAATATATACCATTCGGATGGTAGTCCTCCAAGAGTTGTGAGTGTCATTTCCCTGTTAGGAATTACTTCCCCAATAGATAGGAGATCGTTAAGAAGTATGCCTGCATATGCTCATCTTTGCCCTTCTTAATTTTCTACAGCTTATTTCTAAGAAACAAGACTTGATTTGCATCATTAACTTTAAATAAACTCACCAGTCTATTGTAGATTTCCTTGAAGGTGTTCAGGTCGGAAACATAGGCCACCAAGCGCTTGTCGATAGAGTCCCGGATGATCTTCCTTTATTTGAATTCTCCCTTGGTCCATTTGTTCCTAGTAGCAGCAAATGCATTTGATGGAGGCTCAACAATTCTACCTCTCACATGGTCCAACACTTCATATTCTTCTAATGTTAGATCGAGAGACATCTTCCATCCGTGGTAGCCAGACTTCTCACGGAGTTTGTCTTCAGCAGGGAACTGTGTTGAGGACCCCATGGTTTGTTTTAGATAGCCTCTCCAACCTTCTCTTTGGTGATTGTTATTGCTCTTGCTTGGGCTTTGTCTTCACCTCAGCTTTGATACCATGTTAAATTATGGTATGTTATATGTTTAGAGCAGTTTACTTATTTTCATTAATATTATCCACAGATTATCAATCACATGTGCATAAAGTAAAGTGAAGATAGAACATTAAACGATCAACAGAAAACAAGTCAAGACAAGAGACACAAGATGTGGCAGCTAGCCAGGGACAAACCCCAATATGGGGAAACCCTTTGATCAAATCTTCTTTTATCTTCAATAGTTCAGCAGAGAGAAATAGTACAGAATCTGATTTCTGAAATTTTACATCAACAGCAGTAAACCCTAGATCAGCAAAGTCAAACTTAGTCAAATGAGTGGAAATTTACCTCCAATATGCTTGGTCAATTTCCAGTCAACTTTCCTTTGAACAACTTGAAGAAGCAGCCCTAGAACAGCCCCAAAAATTCAGTCAAAGTGCAGATTTCTGAAGTTGATTGCAGCCCTAAACTAGGGCAGTCAATACCGGTCAAACCCGAGGTCAGATCACCTCGATTTTTGTGCCAAAAATTGTAACCTGCCTAGGAGAGGCAACCACACCCAATCTGCACTTCTTGGAAGGTCAATGATGGTCAACGGTAGTCAAAGATGACTTGTTGTCTTGTTTCTGCGTCCTCTTTTCCCTAGGAGGTCTTCCTTTCAGCCACACGTGTGAGAAAGAGAGAGAGACTCTTTATGTGCAAGAGAGAGAGAGAGATGTGTGTGATGATGAAGTGTCCAAATGAGGAGAATTATCCTTGTATTTATATGCAAAATGTTGAGGTTGAATAGACATGATTGTTGGGCTTCTGAGCCTACATAAGTTGCTGGCTGACTTTGACAATTTTTCCATAATCAAAATAAATTCATATCTCCATAAATACTTATCGGAATCAGATGATATTTAGATCAATCCTACACCTCTCGATGAGGGGAATCTAGGAAAAATATCAGTAGTCACAAATAAGGTGATCCACATGGAGTTTGGCCCTAGTTGCCAATTTTAACAATTTTTTAGGAGGACTGCGCATAGGCACTTATTTATTTTTGGGGCAAATGAGGGATCTCGACTTATTGAGAAAATAAGAGGTTGTTCCTTCAGAGAAGCATGTAAGACCTTAGACATAGGTTGCTTGTTTATATTTTACCCTTCTCTGTTTCTACGAGTTGGATGGGCTTGAACACATAGAGCAGAAGGCTAAGTGTAGGCATGGGGCTTCCCAGTGTGGACACAGGTTCATGGTTGGACCAAAACTTCCCTCGCAGATGGTTCATATTTTCTGTCAAGACTTCATCGGCCAAAGGTTATATCCAAGCACTCAGAAGACGAACAGAAGACTGGACAAGTGCTGCAGTGTCACAAGTTTTTTCAAATCTCAACCACATACTCTATTCAAAACCCAGAACGTAGTAGTTGGCAGCACTTATTTCCGGAAACCAAAATAGTAAGGTATTAAGTAACTCAAACAAATGAAACCAAAAATAGTAAGTGAAGAAACCCATTGAAAACAACAAGAAGCAAGCAAATAAATCAAGTCAGAAAGCAAACAAATAAGCAAGCAAGTAGACACACAAAGAAATAAGCAAACATGCATGCAAGAAAACAACTCAAAGTAAATACTACTCCTACTCCTAAGCTAACAGTGCATGGGTCATCTCACGTGAAGTAATACTTCCAATGTAGCCACCGACGCATTGGTCGACCCATGTTGGTGAAGGCATGGTTTGTGATCATCGCAGTTGCGCAAACCAGCAAGCATGAAAGAGATAACGATGAAGACGTACACACTCCCAGCTTACAAGCGTCCACATAACAAAAATGAGTGAAAGCACATGTCATGCACTCTGTGCACTTGACATGGTGTTGTGCTACACTACGTACAGATGTTAGGTGTATGCATTCTCTTGACTGTGACTTGCAAGCAAACATGAGAAAGGTAGACCACTTATGTTGTTTAAGTTTTCTTGTTGTGTAAGATTCCTCCAATGCATGAGAGATGGGATCGTGTAGTTTGAGTGGAGGAAGCGAAATCTGAGTGTTAGATTGATCTTGAATGAAAAGTAGAGAGTGATGTGGAGCCTTGCGTGTTTCAACAATTTCATTATCAGAAGCAAAACCAACCTCAGGACAACTAGGACCTGACATAACCATCAGCTCAGACTGAAGTGCCTCGACAGCCTGTGGGGTTTCGACTTCGTCGACAGATAGATCATCATAGACCAGTGTCTTAGACAGATTAACAACGATTGAATCAACATCATGATCAGATGAAGAAGTAGAGAGATCACAACAACCAAGATAAGAAAATTCAGGATGTTGGTCGTCTTCCTTATGATTTGATGAATCAGGTAGAGGGGTAGATAAGAAGTAAGGATGTTCACCCTCTGTTTTTTCAGGAATGACAGATGGCAGATTGGATGGATTTCTGGAGGAAGATGTGTCCTCTCCACAATGTAATGACACACTGACATCCGATGTATCCTATGAACGATCAGAAGTAGAAACATCCGAAAATAAGTTTCCACAGGGGAAATCAACAGTGGCATAATCACAAGGGATGTCATGATAGAGTGGGTGAGGCACGGATGGAAGGGAGTCATCCTTCACCGTTGGTTCTTCTTTAGATTCCCAGGCACACTCATAATGATTGATGGTGCAGGTTAGCTACATAACACCAACTCCGTCGACAACTTGATCCTATTTCATAGTAGGTGAGGAGTCCGAAATGGAAGAACATAAGACAGTACAATCCAGAGGATCAATAGAAAGCGGGGACGGAGGTTTAGGGAATGAATCCACGAGACAATCAACAATATTGCAAGCCAAATCTGTGTAGATATCAAGAGCAGGTGGGGTGGGAGGATGCCAAAAATTCAACAGATATGTGTGCATAATCTCCCACATCACTCTGCAGTGGTGGCACTGTTTGACGAGGTGAAGGAAGACAGTCACTCATGATAGCAACTATGCATGCCTGTGATTGTGCAGCTTCATCACCGAAGTGTGCTGAGTGGGATTCGAATGATTTCAAGAATTGTGGATTTTTGGATATGTGAAGAAGATACTCAAATCTCCCATCGAGAAATTCCCAATCAATTTCATCTTCGGGAAATCGGTATGCAGGATTACAAAAGCATGTGTAAAATTGTTCAACAGATTCATCGAGTGATTTTCGTAATTTCAAATTTCTTTATCAAGTGTTTTATGGTTAAAGTGATTGAAAGCATGGTCAATCTCTACGACCATATGAACAAGAGAATGAATAGATTTTTCAGGCAGCGTGGCACACCAGTGCAATGGGTGCCCTCGAAGCGTGTAGATGTATTCTTCGAAGATTTCATTTCTTTTGCATGAGCCTACAACATCGACCGTGTGCCTAACCAAGGATACATGGCCTCCATCATCATATGTTTTATGTGACAAGTTATCTGAGAGCTCTTCTGAGATTTCGAAGTCGTTTCCATAAGACATACACTTCGGAAGAGAAACTCTGTAGTTAGTCATGATGGATATACAAAATTTCAAAACAGATGTGAGGACTCAACTTGTCATCTCACCCTCCTTCTAGTGCCAGAAATGTTAACGGTGTTGGACCCGCCAACATTCATGGGATCACCCTGGTATGAAGTCCCAATTAGACCTCACACCGTTTGGTATGGGAGTACCATCCGGTATGATGGACCGATTTCCATTATCTTAAAAAATTTCCTCAACTCTTGATTGTCAGCATAGGAGAGTGGTCTTCTTTGTCTTGCGAGAAGTGAGGTTCGTGTGTCTGGTGATTGTAAGTGTCTCTTGTGTCAATGGTTCTTTCATTGTAGAGGGAGAGTGTGGGAGTGAGTCCTAAGTCGGTTGGGAGAAGTCCCAATTTTGCTAGGAACACACAACACAACAGGACGTGCGCATCTTCCGGTGGAGCAGTCCACATGAATGCGACAATCACAACACACAAGGTAAGATAACACGTATAACACTCAGTAGATTAGTCTGTTGAGTGCAATGGTTGTTATAGCAAGTTTATGTTGAAAGTTATGTCTGATGTCTGGGAGAGTAGTCTACACGAGCGAGACAGGGTTAACAGCATATACAACACATTTTCATTAACATATATGTATTACAACAAGTGAATGAGTTCAAAGTGTTGAACACAGGTTAAAGCAACATGCATTACAAGTGTGAAAGATTGGTCTTACAACAGTTACAATACATGTGTGAAAATGTGCTCGCCTGTGAGCAGGATTTTGAATTAAGCGAAAGTTCCAAGACACATCGTTACACCATACATCACTAACCCCACATGCGGAGCATTGGAGCCACTACTTACTCCTCCAAGAAAAGATTACAGACTTTCAAGTCTATTTGGGAGGAGCTGAGGTGAAAAGTCTTTTACATGTACAAAAGAGGGGGTATTTATAGCCAAGGGTGAAACTTACGCTTGTGGTTGTTCGACTACCCTCATGACTATTTGACTTCTATGACTTTTGGACTTTACATGACTCTTCGTACAACAAGTGGGTCCCTTGGACTTCCACGTTACAATACACTGATTAATGGTATGGCGCACAGTAGAGATGTGGGCGCCATGAATCATGACATGACTCCACATAACAATGATGGTACATTTGTGCTGTTGCTGGTGTGCATGTCGAGCTGCAGTGTTGCTGGGTGATGGATGTCCTCATGGTGTGTCACAACTTCACCTCCGCATTGAAAAGTGCACAGAGTCTTCGATGGTCATTCGTTTGCTTGATGTTGCATTCACACATTTCTCCCTACTTGTATATTGGTAAGCTTGACAGGTTCGTCCGTTCGCGAAAGGTGCATGTTCGTCTGTTTATCCACGAACACATGTTTGCGTGATCATTCATTCGCGAGCACATCTCTTTGTATGCATCATCTGTTTTTCCTTTAGTGAACATGTCCTTCTACATGTGCTCCCTTTATTCATCCCATCCATCATCGTGCCATGTTTGTTTGTGTACCTGTGTCTACAGTCACTCATGACGAGACGACATCAACTCCATAAACCTCCTAGTCTACCATGATGCATGACGATTTCAAATGCAGGTGACCGGGAGAGGTGACAAGGTTGTGAGGCAAGATGGAGACTCTGGGCACTACCAATGAAAAATGCGCAAGAGTCACTGGGTGATGAAGATGGGCAATCTAGATCGACAGTGACTATCCGCGGGGTCTGGCTCAGATGGAGGACAAAACTACGCGATTTTTTAGAGGAAAAGTTCGGGCCACAGAAAGGCCAAGAAGGAAAAATCTGCACAATTTCCAGAACGAGTGAGCTGTGGGAGCTTGGCAGGAAAAATTGTGCAATTTGTGAGGGGAACACGTAGTCAACTACTGGAGCTTGGCAGCAAAAACTACGCAATTCCTGGAGGAAAACGTTAGTCGGCTGCCGAGAGCTGCTGGTGGGAAAAACTGCGTTGATGCTGGGAGGCTGGCCTACTGGTCACCTTTGCGCAGTTTCCGAGATGAGTAGACTATTGGGAAGCAGAAGACTTTCTCATGAAAACTGCACAATTTTCTGGGTGAGCATCTGGTCGACTGTTGGGAGGGCTGTTCTGAGGGAAATAGGGACAGGCACCAGGTTTCTGTCCGGCCTGTCTGCGCAATTTTATCAGTCAGCGGAGCGGGCAAGGTCTGCAACCTCCGTGCAATTTTTGAGGGGAGTCAATCCCGGGGTGGCTGTCGGGTCAAACCCTCCAGTTGACAACCATGAAGGTTGATTGATTTTCTTGTTGTCATGCGGAAAGAGTCGTTAGTGCGGACACAACCGACCTCCCTTGAAGCAAAAGCCTTCTAGTGACAAACAAGACAAATAAAGCTACCTTTCTCTAAACATGCATTGCAAATACAAGTAATCAGGGGATCTTTAACATACCTTTAGTCCAACGCTTTGTAGTAGTCCAGCCTCGCCGATCCGGATGAGCTCCTCCTTCTCTTCGAAACCTGCATTCACTAACAAGCCAAAAGATTAAATAGCACCTGATAAACTCATAAAACAATACATATCCATCATACAGACCAAGGAGTATATGAAACAAACCATGAATAACAATCTGTTGAGAAAAATAAGTTCATTTGCATTAAAAGGTAACAAAAGGAACCATTACAACCTGAGCCTTGGTGTTGTGCAAGTCCCTCCTAGGGTCCAGCAAGAGTTTTCCTTTACTTTGATCAACTCACCTACTCTCAAATAAGGCTAGGAAAGGATGGGAATCTCTCCTCTCAAGCTTTACAAGGGAGTCCTAATTCCAGCAGCATCTACCCTTAGGAATGTTCAGCTTTTGACCTCCCTCCCTTTGGCCCAATGCCTGTATTTATAGTGCTCTAGAGGAAGTTATTCAGGTCCACTATCAATGGGATAAGCCCCTCTTTGGATGGGATAGCTCCCCTCTTGATGGGATAAGTTCCTCTTTGGTAGGGATACATGAACCATCTGGAGGCGCTTCATACATGTCAAACAAGCTTCTAGAAGGCTCTAGAAATGACCACAAGTAACTTTTTTGGAGTGAAACTTGCGCCTTTTGACCTTTACAAGAGTATGCACCCATTGCTTTACATACAGAGCGTACAAGTACGCAGGTATTGTGAACTTGGAGTGCGTACACGCAGGTAAGGCTAAGAGAAACTGCGTACCCAGAGATATATAGATTTTTAATGACTTTCTCTCTTTCTTGAAGTTTGACATGGAGAGCAGAGGTATGAGGCTTGCCAAGGAGGATAGTATGACAGTTGATGGATCCATACTAACTGTAAATAGTCATGCTGACAAATTTTAGTGTAACATATTGCCCCCTAAAGTGCGAAGCCTGTAGTAGATAAGGGTTTCATATTTTCTAGGAAGGGTGAAGTACTTTATCATTTCAAGGATTATCTTGTGGAGAGCCCAGTCGGAACCTGCAAGTATTCAACACAAAATACATATATAAGATCATATCATCGCTGAGGTAGGCATTCCCATACTCAGATTAAAAACTTTAACTAAGAAACCAACTACTGCTCTGATACATGAATGATTTCGCAGTACATCATAATCATAGACTTTTGTAGACACAGTATGGACGCAACCATCTGTTTATGATTAGTCTACTGTATAATGAATACAAAACTCCTCGCAGCCTGGATGGTGGAAACTAGATCCAGGGTCTTCATCTCTACTTCCCGAACAGGTACGATTCTATCCATGCGAATAAATGAGTTGATGTCGAACATGGTAGAAACCACTTGATTACCAGTCAATGATGTAAACTGTCAACAAGCGTGAGAGAGACCACCAGTGATTTCAATGGTTCTCAAAGCACCCAGTACAATCCATGAGATGTGAATGAATGAGTTGATGTCGAACATTTCACGGAATCCTTCGATCAAAAGTCAATGATGTAAACTGTCATCAAAGGCGAGAAACCTGCCATTGATGCATGCAGACTTCAAGGTACTGACGATTCCTAGGTCATCTTTCTAGATAATGTGCTGACGTCGATAGAAAGCGACCCGTTGCAGGCAAGCCCACAACACGAAATCATAGATCAAGTTGAAGAAATGTAGCTGTAAGGACTGACTCAGGGATGGTCAAAATGGATGACGAGTATTTTGCAGATGAATGTTTATTTGCAGAGACCTCTTGAACACATAACGACACAACAGATGGCTTGGTGACATTTGACCCAAAGTTAATACCGACTGAAGACTTTCAATGTGGTTTGATCAACTGTGAGGCAAAGGATTTCCCAACCCAGGTGAATGAAAAGTGTTGTGCTCAAGAGTGGTAATAAGGCTTCTTCTGAGACAAAGGATAACAAATAGGCTCATTTTTCTCTCTTTTCCCCCACCATTTCTGGCAAGTACCTCTTTATTTTTTACAAGCTTGAGGAGGATAACATATGCTTGATTATAAGCTCATCCTTCGGATGAGTCCAACTTAGTTTTGATTCGAACCCTAAGAAGGAGTGGTCCGTTCCTGTTTGTAATCGAACAGGTCCTTTACTGTGAAATTTTAACGAGTCCAGTATAGGAGAAACTCGGCGTTTTTCATTTTTAGAGAGTCTGAAAAAACTTAAGAAGACTCCAGGTTGAACTTTTTCGTAAAGTTGTGTCTCCCAAGCCCGAAAAAGTATAAAATAATACTTGAGAGAACCGCTTGATCTTGCGACCAAGGAGTACTTTCATGATTAGTGCCTCTAACCTGAAAATTAAAAAGCGATCAAGGACACGTCGTTTTATTCCCAGTATCGAGTTTGAAACGACAAAAACCCGGCAATCTTTTCCTGTTTTTACGGTCAGAAAAGGGCTATAAGGGGACCGTCTTTTAATTCCGTTTTAACGAGTGTAAAAGAAACGCTCGGCAATCTTTTCATGTTTTTAGGAGTCAGAAAAGGTCCTAAAAGATGACTCTAAGATTTCACTTTTTCGTAAGTTTTAACGAGTTCGAAAAAATGATAAAAATGTACTCATGGTTTTCACTTTTTCGTAAGTTTTAATGAGTTCGAAAAAATGATAAAAAATGTACTCATGGTTTTCATTTTTTCATAAGTTTTAATGAGTTGGAAAAAATGATAAAAATGTACTCATATGGCCGACTTTCAATTTAATTTACGAGTAGGAAAAGACGGAAAGAACTCGGCATTTTCATTTGTTTTACGAGAATGAAAAATAACAAAATAATCGCGGGATTTTCATGAGTTTAACGAGTCTTGAAAATAACTGAAATTGACTCGAGATAGGTTTCATTTTTACAAAAGCTTGAAACAGAGAAAAACTATGCTTCAGAGTAGTTTCATTTTTCCGCAAGCTTGAAACAGAGAGAAAACTGTGCTTGATGCCCCCTAAGCGTAACTGCTAGAGCGCATGCCCCCCAGCTTCATTTCATTCAACTAAGTACAAGCTGGATGGAATGAAGGTTCGTGAACGAGATCATTTGAAAGACTCGACCTAAAACTGTAAGAAAATTATGCAAAACACTGAAATAACTAACCTAAATATACAACTCAACATTTAAGATCTAGTCAAATGCTCGACTCAATTGGAGGAGGATTTGTTTCATTTTTTAACGAGCTTGACACAGGAAAAGAACTATGCTCGGATTCGGTTTCATGTTTACACAAGCTTGAAACAAAAAACTATGCTTGTTATAAGTTCACATGCCCCCAGCATAATGACGCAAAACGAGGTACATGTCCCCCAAGCTTCATTGCATTCAATGAGGTGGATGGAATGAAGCTTTACTTTCAAGATCTTGGAAAGACTTGTGGGAGTTGTTTCATTTTTTAGTGAGGTTGACACAGGAAAAGAACTATCCTCAAAACCTTTGTTTCATTTTTTAAACGAGCTTGACACAAGATAAGGAACTATGCTCATAACTACTCTCTACAATCTACCTAACAAAAAACTTTACTCTAAAAAACCTTGATTCATTTTTTAACGAGCTTGACACAAGACAAGGAACTATGCTCTAAAATCCTTGATTCATTTTTTAATGAGCTTGACACAAGACAAGGAACTATGCTCTAAAATCCTTAATTCATTTTTTAATGAGCTTGACACAAGACAAGGAACTATGCTCATGACTACTCTCTACAATCTGCCTACTTAACCTACCCTTGTTTCATTTTTTAACGAGCTTGGCACAAGACAAGGAACTATGCTCAAAACTCCTTGTTTCATTTTTTAACGAGCTTGACACAAGACAAGGAACTATGCTCAAAAAGTTCGCATGCCCCCAGTATAATGATGCAAAGCGAGGTACATGCCCCCCAGGCTTCATTGCATTCAACCAGATGGATGAAATGAAGGTTTACTTTCAATATTTAACTTGAAAAGGGAGTTGTTTCACTTTTAAGGAGGTTGACACAAGAAAAGAACTATCTTCATACCTGATTCATTTTTTAACGAGGTTGACTCAGTAACAAGAACTATCCTCAAAACCCTACTTTCTACAATCTACCTACATAACCTAAAATCTAGCTGATTCATTTTTTAATGAGGTTGACTCAGTAATAGGAACTATCCTCTAACACCCTGTCTCATTTTTTAACGAGGTTGATACAGGAAAAACTATCCTCGCACTCACTGATTCGTTTTTTAACGAGGTCAACACAGTAAAAGGAACTTTCCTCGAGCAGCCTGTTTCATTTTTTAACGAGGTTGACACAGGAAAAGAACTGTCCTCATACTCACTGATTCATTTTTTAACGAGGTCGACACAGTAAGAGGAACTTTCCTCGAGCTAGCCTGTTTCATTTTTTAACGAGGTTGATACAGGAAAAAACTATCCTCGTGCTCACTGATTCATTTTTTTAACGAGGTTGACACAGTAAAAGGAACTTTCCTCGTACACACTGATTCATTTTTTAACGAGGTTGACACAGTAAAAGGAACTTTCCTCGTACACACTGATTCATTTTTTAATGAGGTTGACACAGTAAAAGGAACTTTCCTCACACACACTGATTCATTTTTTAACGAGGTCGACTCAGTAAAGGAACTTTCCTCGTAGAATCCATTTTCATTTTTTAACGAGGTTGAGATAGGAACAAACTATCCTCGTTCACACTAATCATGGCTTCCAACTGGAAGAAAGACATGTCAATGGACACACCTTGATCATGGCTTCCAAGAGGTCTTCATCAGAAGGAAGAATACTTCTCTGGAAGGAACACATGTCAAGGGACTCAAAAGGGATAAGAACATCACGTTCAAGTAATCCCATAGAGTTTTCCATGTCAATTACCGGATCTAAATCAAAGGAAGATGAGCAAACGGTGAGAGGCTCACTTACATCGGTAACTGGAAACATGGGACCAGTTGCCACATAATTAACCCGTGGCAAGGTAGATACCACTTTAGAATCAGGAACATTTAGGGGTGTCATATTGTTGGTAGTTGAGACAAGACTAGGGAATGAAAGCTGGTCTACAGTCACAATATTGCCATTGTGAGGGAAAGACATCACACGAAAGAGTGTCGATACGATAGCTTTCATTGCATAAACATAGTCTCGCCCAAGGAGTAAATTGAAATCCAAGGGACCTCGAACTACCATAAGATCAATACAGATAGCTTTACCTTCCAAGGTAATGGAAAACTTAGGAAGGATCCCTAAAGGTTCACTAATGGTTCTGTTAAAAGCTTTCAGATTCTGCGTAATAGGCGCAAGCTGAGGGGAACCCAAAGCTTTCCAAACAGTTGAGGATAAAATACTAACAGAAGCACCTTCATCTACCTGAGTGCGATGTATGTCCCTACCACCAGCCTTGACAATGATTTGGAAAGGGATGGAGGAAGGAAGACGAGGTTTTGTCAGTCTATTCCAATTAAAGGAAAAGACCTCAGTGCTTGGAGGGGGTTCTGTAGAGACAGGTGAAATGCCCCCCGGCATAGAAGAATGTGATGTAACAAGAAGAACCTTAGCAGTATGAAGTTCACTCTCTAAAGGGAAAGTGGGATCGACTCTTTGTGAAATTGAATCGACCACTTGATTAACTAATTGATCATCAACCTGAGTGACATGAGTTTCACTCTCCAATGGAAGAGTGCGATCGACTGTACTCGAATTTAGATCAATCACTCCGTCAGTTGACGGTAGGTTGGGAGAAAGTTTACGATAACCAGTTGGAAATTCTTGTTGTGGAACAATAAGGTTTTCCAACAATGTTGAGGCTTCATCCATGTGAGGGCAAATGTGAGTTTGATGACTCCCTTTGCATAACTTACAAGGAAACCTAACTTTACCCTTTTTCCCAGGAACCTGACTATCACTGGTTGATGGATCAATAGAAAGTTGATGAGATTTTTCTGACCATACTTCCAAGACCTTTAGAATACCAGGACAATTGACAAGGAAGTGGTCACCCTTACAAAGCCTGCAAGGGTATTTGGGTTTACGTTGCATGTCGGAGTTTTCCTCAACACAACTAACACTTACTGTCACGGTTGGTTGGTTGACTTCTTTCTTATCTTGCTTCTTCTTCTTCTTCTTCTTCTTCCCTTTCTTCTTCTTCTTAGCCTCCTGGTTACTAGCATCAAGGCTTTTACCAGGCGAAGAGGAAGAAATGGAAGAAGAAAAATTAGGCGAAGAAGGTAAAGGGTCAATAAAAGGTTGGTGATGTTGAGATGGTGAACTCTGTTGAGGTGTAGCATCCGGTTGAGATAGAACAATTGGAGTACTTTGGGCCAACGAAGTTGAAAATAACCATATCGATAATCCTATTGTAAATCCAGGTAATGACAAAGTAGCCATGTAAGGAGGACCAACATTTCCAAAGTAAGGAAAAGTACTAGGATTCTCGTTAGGAGGGGTTCCTAGGTTGGTAAATTCCGGAACATTTGCCATTATATTCAACTTCAGTGAATTTTATTAACAATTTATAACTAAAATTAACAATTCACAATTCACACCTAACAATTAAAATTCACAATTCACACCTATGGTCTCTAAAAGTAAAAACAAACAAATTAACACGCGCTATCAAATCTAGGAGTCAAACCATACACAAACAGTAACCTTCCGGACCGAAAACACTAGTTGGGGATGAAATCCAACATCGCCGAATTCAGAACAGAAGTGGCGGGTGGAACAGTTACCCCGGCAACCTGCTTAATGAATAGACTGGACCAAGTTCCTCCACTTTAACCGTCTCGAGTGAAGTGAACCCCCCAGAAAATCCAAGTGAGTCTAGCTGACGTCTGCTCCAGGTACAGTGGGATCTTCCCTCCACCGTCACCTTGGGTAGAACCCTAAAGATAATGGTCACTAAGGTCACCAACAACAACAAATACACCTGGGGGAACAGTCTACGACCCGATAGCACGCAAGGGCAGAGTAACAAGCTCAATCCCCTTACCGGCTCCTTGATAATAATCCAAGGTTTACCGACAAGTGACCCCAGGCTCCTCGACAATAATCCAAGGTTTATCGTTTGTAGTACGTGTGTATCTGGCATCTTTCCCAATGAAGGAGGATTGATCCCCTCACTGGTTCGGACACGGTCTCGTGCTTCTCCTTTAAGAGGAGCTTTCCAGAGTACAAATGAAACAGTTGGATTTATCCTACCACAAGATGAGCTACTTGTTTGGTTTTACTGTCTTGGAGAGTTAATTACTCTCCTACTCCACGACACTAGCCTAAGCTATGTTGGTGTATCAGAGCCCTAGAAATGTAAAAATTACTAGATGAATTTTAATTAAGCGCTGTGTTATTTAGGCTGTTATTACTCAAAGGGGTAAATGGATACGAAACCAATGGTGTTATGACCCGACTCAACTGAATGCAATCGAATATGATAATGTAATCTTTTCAATTCGATGAATCCTAACTAAAGTAAGGAGAGAGTTTCCATTCACTTCCAACAATGCAAAATATTGATCACTAAGAGAAAATATAACAAATTCTCTAATGCACTAATTTCATCAAGAAAACCTAATGCAAATCAATTCCAAACCTTTTTTTTATTTTTATTTTGTGTAAATTCAAATCAAAGAAAATTGATCTAAATCTACGATTTATTTTTCAGAATGTAAACTATGCAATTGTAATCTATGCACAATTCACTTGAAAAGTATGCAAATGTAATCTATGCACATTTTTCATTCATATTCTGAAAATGAGAATTCTAATTATGCAAATGTGATCTATGCAAGAGAATTCTCAAACACAAGACGATTCTAATGTAATCTAAGAATCAATCAAGTGCAAGTCGAGAAAATTGGGTGAGAGTTCCAAAGATCAAAAAATAAAAACACTCAAAGGCGATTAACACTCATACACAATTTAGCCCCCCCTAATGTAATCTAAGAATCAATCAAGTGCAAGTCGAGAAAATTGGGTGAGAGTTCCAAAGATCAAAAAATAAAAACACTCAAAGGCGATTAACACTCATACACAAACAAAAGCAAAAAGATGCAAAATTGTGAAAAGACTGAGACAAACCTCCAAGTAATGACCAACGGAAATCAAATTAAGAATTTCTCAAAAAAGAGACTCAAAACACCCAATTGATGAAAGCTTAAAGTAGGAATGCCAATGAAATTAACCACGATGAAAACTTCTGACAAGTGAACAGTGGATCTGGGCAGCAAACAAGCTATAAACAAAATCTAAAAGATAAAAAAGAAGAAATTGAAATTTTCTAGGCTTTTGACAGGGGTACGCAGGCAGCCTGTTTGCACAGGTGCGGGTACGCTCTGTGCACAAAGCTACAGTACGTATAGGTACGCACTGTGCTCAACTCAGAGGCTGCGTACTTCTAGCAAAACAAAGAAAAACTAAAATCTAATTTAACCCTAAGCTAGCCCAACCAAATACACAGTCAGACAGCCAAAAACCAGAAAACAAATAACTTTTCTCAGATAAAAAGTTCATACAAAGGAAAAAACATTCACATTAATGGATTCCCCAGCGGAGTCGCCATTTTTTCATGCGGAAAGAGTCGTTAGTGCGGACACAACCGACCTCCCTAGAAGCAAAAGCTTTCTAGTGACAAACAAGACAAATAAAGCTATCTTTCTCTAAACATGCATTGCAAATACAAGTAATCAGGGGATCTTTAACATACCTTTAGTCCAACGCTTTGTAGTAGTCCAGCCTCGCCGATCCGGATGAGCTCCTCCTTCTCTTCGAAACCTGCATTCACTAACAAGCCAAAAGATTAAATAGCACCTGATAAACTCATAAAACAATACATATCCATCATACAGACCAAGGAGTATATGAAACAAACCATGAATAACAATCTGTTGAGAAAAATAAGTTCATTTGCATTAAAAGGTAACAAAAGGAACCATTACAACCTGAGCCTTGGTGTTGTGCAAGTCCCTCCTAGGGTCCAGCAAGAGTTTTCCTTTACTTTGATCAGCTCACCCACTCTCAAATAAGGTTAGGAAAGGATGGGAATCTCTCCTCTCAAGCTTTACAAGGGAGTCCTAATTCCAGCAGCATCTACCCTTAGGAATGTTCAGCTTTCAACCTCCCTCCCTTTGGCCCAATGCCTGTATTTATAGTGCTCTAGAGGAAGTTATTCAGGTCCACCATCAATGGGATAAGCCCCTCTTTGGATGGGATAGCTCCCCTCTTGATGGGATAAGTTCCTCTTTGGTAGGGATACATGAACCATCTGGAGGTGCTTCATACACGTCAAACCAGCTTCTAGAAGGCTCTAGAAATGACCACAAGTAACTTTTTTGGAGTGAAACTTGCGCCTTTTGACCTTTACAGGAGTACGCACCCATTGCTTTACATACAGAGCGTACAAGTACGCAGGTATTGTGAACTTGGAGTGCGTACACGCAGGTAAGGCTAAGAGAAACTGCGTACCCAGAGATATATAGATTTTTAATGACTTTCTCTCTTTCTTGAAGTTTGACATGGAGAGCAGAGGTATGAGGCTTGCCAAGGAGGATAGTATGACGGTTGATGGAGCCATACTAACTGTAAATAGTCATGGTGACAAATTTTAGTGTAACACTTGCATACATCACAGCTTGAAATGGCTTGCTCGCTGCTTCTGTGCTGTTTTAGGTGACAGTCGATCGAGTCAATGGCGGGGTGATGGTCCGATTGTCAGAGGGGAATCCAGTCGTTAGAAATTCAACAAAGTGACTAAGTGTGTGAATGAGCGAAAGATGCATACGTGATCTTGTAAACACACACTTACATGACTCGACAATGACAAGACTCAAACCATCCAGACACACATGCTCGACATGACTGACCGACGGTCTAAGAGACAAGCGCAACACTTGTGATTGATCGTTGGTCGATTGTGATGACGCTTGCACGACAGTGAATGTGACTCTGTGTGTGAGTGCGACAGATGTTTCCATATCGAATACAACAAGTACACACGAAGCGAAGACTTTGAGTATAACTATAACATGTTCGCAAGCATGACTTTGACATCAACATGCAAAAACTTAGGTGAAATGATCAATCAAGGTGGGTGCGAAGACTCACATGAGCTCACGAAGTGATCCCAAGTGTGTGCAGTCATCAAGTGAGACTCTCAAGGGAGGCTCTGAAATTGGGTGCATGCCAAAATTTTGGAGGGTGGTTGTAGTTGCTACAACATTTCGCGACACACTGGTAGAACTCCAACTTCTCTGTTTTGGTTCATTCAGAGCACAGGGCCTTTGTCTTTCAGGGAGTACTAAATCGTTGTGCGGGTTACTCCAACTTCCTCACTTACCTCATGGACATACATGGTTCACCTTTTGCCAACTCAGTTAAACACAATCAAAAGTTCAACTTCATCACAATGTTTCGAATTCGGGAAGGGTAGTTTAGCTCGCAAGTTGAAGATTTTCAAAGTATAAGTTTTCATCTCTGGTGTTGCTCCACTACTAGCAAGTCTGGACAGTACCCCGACGGACTCACGCAGGAACACACATTGCTCCATTTTGGTATAGCTCTGATACCACTTGTTATAGATCTAACCCAAAATATATGAGAATAGAAATAAACCCAAGAATAATAAGATCCAAATATAGAAATGCTTCACTTTATTGATCAAACCCTTAAGGTATGGCAACACCATACATTCACTCCTTAAGGAAGGAGAACACTCCACAAGCCATATGCTTGTTCAAACAAAAATCCTTGACTATATCTCTTGACTTCTCTCCATGTGGAGTCTCTAGCCTCTATATAAGCCTCATACATACAATACCATGGGTCATTACCATGGTTCCCTCATACCATCAAACTAATACCATGGGCCCATTACCTTATTACTAACTACTTGTGGTCCCTTACATGATATGGGTTAACCACCTTATTTATTACTATGGCCCATCCCATTATTACATTATTACCTTGGGTACCTCCCTTGGTACCCCATATTATCCCCCCTAGGTATATAACATTCCACCCCCTTAGCATGTTTCGTCCCCGAAACATGGGAAGAACACAAATAATAAGATCTACTCAAAAAGAGTAGTCCACTGGTACCATGTGCGTGCATCTAGACATCCAAGAGAAGGTGAACCCACGATCTCACTGGTGCCTCGCTTGCTTGAGATGGAAGTTGACCGTGGTAGCTCTTCTGTGTTGATGTGTAGTAGGTGGATCTTCACTCCTCTCTATATGTCCTATGGGGGTTGTTGTCCTTGTGGCTAATTTGTTGCCATCTTGTTGGTTGTTTTCTTGCTGGGTGGTGTGGGTGGTGATATGCTGACGGTGTATCTTTCTTTAATTCCACCTAATGGAGCCTTATTGGTATTTGGTACATGTTTTTGGTGCCTGCTGTTGTTTCTTATCTTCCAATATTACCTCAACCACTGAGTCCTCATCTGATGTAACATTTTCTACTTCAACCCCTTTGGACTCTACCTGTTTTTCTGGTACCTGATTTGATGTTTGTGTTTGGTTGTCGACCATCAATGGCTCATCATCTGATATGTCAGTCCCTGGAACATCTTCTGCTTCAACGTTCGTGGACTCTATCTGTTTATTGACGGAAATATCCTGTAATGTAATTTTCTTCTTTTTATACCAGAGTTTCAGGAATTTCTTCTGCACATTAATATTGATAGTACCTACCTCTTCCATCCAAGGGTATCCCAAAACAACATCCACATGAGCCATATCTGAAGCATAAAAATTAGAATGCAATACATACTTGTCCATAGAAACCTTCAAACCTTTATAAACTTGAACATCCTCATTATCAATTTGTGCGGTTTCAATGTGTTTTGCTGGAACTTGCAATCTTTTTGCCAAATTAACATTGATAAAATTATGCTTGCAACTAGGATTTATAGAAACAATGATCTCCTCCTTCTGAATCAATCCATGAACCTGCAATAAGGATATACCAGTATAAAATAGCCCCACATGTTTCTCCTTATCTTGTTTTCTGGCATGAGACCATCTGTCTAAAAGTAATTTTTCAAATTCTTCATCGGGCAGGTTGTAACACTTCGTTTTGTTAAGTAATCCCCACCATGTGGCTGCCTCCTCTCTAAATAGCTCCACTACCCACCATTTCCAATTGTTTTTCCATAATGATTTCTGTTTTTTTATGTATTCTGCAATAGTAGGACCATTATCTTTTCCAGTAAAACCTAGACCCACCATGAAGAGGGTTTTGAAAAAACTTGGCGAAAATTTGAAATTGTCATAGTTTAGTCAATATTGCTCAGAATCCCTATTATGACCTGTTTTCAGAAATGTAACAATCATTCTGCATCTACCCATGTGATAGAAATCTTGATCCAGGCACTGGAATTTCATATTTTTGCTGCAACTCTCCCGCCGTCACCAAAATTTCTGCAAAAAGAGCTGATTTTAAATCAGCTATATCTCCCTCATCCGGACTCTGATTCGACCGATTTTTTTTTTGAAATTGGCTATTTTTTCACATAGGGTCCAGATCTACAATTATATTTTGCAGATCTTGACCAGGACGTCCAGATCTGCGCCGCAAACTCGCTGCCCTGAAAAATTGTCTGCAACCCCACTAATTGTTATAGATCTGATATGAAAATATAAGATAATACAAATATACCCAGAAATAATAAGATAGAAATAAAAAGAAATGCTCTGGTACCACTTGTTATAGCTCTGATACCACTTGTTATAGATCTAACCCAGAATATATGAGAATAGAAATAAACCCAAGAATAATAAGATCCAAATATAGAAATGCTTCACTTTATTGATCAAACCCTTAAGGTAGGGCAACACCATACATTCACTCCTTAAGGAAGGAGAACACTCCACAAGCCATATGCATGTTCAAACAATAATCCTTGACTATATTTCTTGACTTCTCTCCATGTGGAGTCTTGCCTCTATATAGGCCTCATACATACAATACCATGGGTCATTACCATGGTTCCCTCATACCATCAAACTAATACCATGGGCCCATTACCTTATTACTAACTACTTGTGGTCCCTTACATGATATGGGTTAACCACCTTATTTATTACTATGGCCCATCCCATTATTACATTATTACCTTGGGTACCTTCCTTGGTACCCCATATTATCCCCCCTAGGTATATAACACATTTCCAGCGACCCTGGTCAGTACTCCGGTGGAGTTACATGCTTCACCTCTCTGCGCAGGAAGCCTTTCTCTTCTTTCGCCTTTGTATTTTTGAAGAGGACTATGCATAGGCACTTATTTATTTTTGGTGCAGAAGAGGGATCCCAACTTATTAAGAGCAGAAGAGGTTGTTCCTTCAGAGAATCATGTAAGACCTTAAACATAGGTTTGCTCGTTTAGATTTTCCCCTTCTTCGTTTCTACTAGTTGAACGAGCTTGAACACACAGAGCAGGAGGCTGAGTGAAGGCATGGAGCTTCCCAATGTGGACACAGGTTCATGGTTGGACCAAAACTTCCTTCGCAAACGGTTCGTATTTTCTTTCAACACTTCATCGACCGAAGGTTATAACCAAGCATAGATAAGACGAACATAAGAATGGCCAAGTGTTGTAGTGTCACAAGTTTCTTCAAATCTCAGCCACATACTCTATTCAAAACCTAGAATGCAGTAGTTGGCAACACTCATTTACAGAAACAAAAGTAGTAAGGTATTAAGCAACTCAAACAAAGGAAAAAAAATAGTAAGTGAAGCAACCAAATTGAAAACAACAACAAGCAAGAAAATCAATCAAGTCAGCAAGCAAACAAGCAAGCATATACACAAAGAAAGAAGAAAACATGCATGTAAGAAAACAACTCAAAGTAAATACTACTCGTACTCCTAAGCTAATAGTGCATGGGTCATCTCACATGAAGTGATACTTCTAATGCTGCCACCAGCGCATTGGTCGACCCATGTTGGTGAAGGCATGGTTTGCGATCATCGTAGTTGCGGAAACCAACAAACATGAAAGATATAACGATGAAGACGTACACGATCCGAGCTTACAAGCATCCACAGAACAAAAATGAGTGAAAGCGCATGTCATGCACTCTGTGGACTTGCGATGGTGTTGTGCCACACTACGTACAGATGTCAAGTGTATGCATTCTCTTGACTGTGACTTGCAAGAAAACATGAGAAAGGTAGACCACTTATGTTGTGCAAGTGTGCTTGCTGTGTAAGATTCCTCCAATGAATGAGCGATGGGATCGTGTAGTTCTAGCGGAGGAATCAAAATCTGAGTGTTAGATTGATCTTGAATGCAAAGTAGAGAGTGATGAGGAGCCTTGCATGTTTCAACAACTTCTCGATTAGAAACGAAACCAACCTCAGGACAGCGAGGACCTGACATAACCATCATCTCGGGTTGAAGTGCCTCAATAGTTTATGGGGTTTCGACTTCGTTGACAGATAGATCATTGTAGACTAGTGTCTTAGACAGATTAACAGCGATTGAATCAACATCATGATTAGATGAAGAAGTAGAGAGATCATGACAACCAAGATCAAAAAATTTAGGATGTTGGTCGACATCCTCATGATTTGATGAATCAGGTAGAGGGGTAGGTGAGAAGTAAGGATGTTCACCCTTTGTGTTTTCAGGAATGACAGATGACAGATTGGATGGATTTCCGGAGGAAGGTGTGTCCTCTCTGCAATGTAGTGACAGATTGACATCCGACGTGTCTTGTGAATGACCGGAAGTAGAAACATCCGGAAATGAGTTTTCATAGGGGAAATCAACAATGGCAGAATCACAGGGCATGTTAGGATAGAGCAAGTGAGGTGCAGATGGAAGGGAGTCATCCTTCACCATGGGTTCTTCTTTAGATTCCTGCACACACTCATAATGAATGATGGCGCAGCTTGGCTACATAACAACAACTCCATTGACAACTTGATCCTTGTTCACAGCAGGTGTGGAGTCTGGAATGGAAGAACACAAGATAGTACAATTCAAAGGATCAATAAAACGTGAGGACGAAGGTTGAGGGAATGAATCCACGTGAAAACCAACAGGCTTGCAAGTCAAATATTCGCAAATATCAAGAGTAGGTGGGGTGGGAGGATGTGATAGTTCAAAAGATGTGTGTGCATAATATCCCACATCACTTTGCGATGGTGTAGCTATTTGATGAGGTGAAGGCAGACAGTCACTCATGACAAAAACTGTGCCTGCCTGTGATTGCACAGCTCCATCACCGAAGTGTGCTGAGCGAGATTCGAATGATTTCAAGAATTGCGGATTTTTGGATATGTGAAGAAGATACTCAAATCTCCCATCGAGAAATTCCCAATCAATTTCATCTTCGGGGAATCAGTTTTCAAGATTACAAAAGCGTGTGTAAAATTGTTCAACGGATTCATCAGGTGCTTTTTGTAATTTCAGAATTTCTTTATCGAGTGCTTTACAATTAAAGTGATTTAAAGCATAGTCTATCTCTGCGACTAGATGAGCATGTAGAATTTATCACTGTAGATCACCTGATAATGCAATATACTAAAGAAAAATACTTGATCTACTTCTACAAACAAACTTGAGGAAGCTTAATCGATTTTGAGCAAGATCAAATAGAACACATATAATAGAGAATGAGAAATCAATCACACATGAACACAGAAGAATACTCTGGGGAAAGCCTTAGCTAAAAACCCCGTTATCTGTATTATCATACAAGTGGAAATATCACTGGATTACGCAAAGCTTTAGCTCTCAAGCTATCCAACTGTCAGTACAATACCTCAATGCTGCTCATAGACAGAATAGACAACACATATGCCTTCCTTCAGTCCTTCAAGCCTCCTATTTCCTTGCGCAGTTTCTCTTGGGTCCTCCAGCTGCAACCTGTGTGATTCTCACCTCACACACAACACTGACCTTTGAAATAATTGCGCAATCCTAAAGGAGTTAATTCCTTTTGCATGGATGAGTTTCCTATATACGAAAATTCCTCCAACTGATAGCACATTGTCCCTTCCTCTAATCTCAACTCGGTCTCTCACTGAACTGACATGCATGATTTATTTATGAGACAATATTCAGTTATCTAAAGTACACTAGTTACGTGCATGCATGCATTAACTAACTGAACTCACAATCAGTTCCACAAACTGTTGGAACTAATCTAACTAGACTTAACTCAGTTAATTGAGCTAACTAATTACAACTCAAGGTACAACTCATCCTAATCTTCTTAATTAAGGGATAACTTCCTCAATCAAAGGGAAAACTGTTGCATGTCTTCACATAGACTTCATGTTTGATTTTCTTCAACTAAATAACTCAAGATGAATTAATTAATTATTTTTCAAACAACTGCTAAGATCAAATTCAAATTTTAATTCTCAATTTTAGTTCAGGGACTAACTAAAATTGGAATATATCACAAATGCTATTTATAACAATGCTATTTTTAGCATTTCTATTTTATCATTCCTTGTTGCTATTTCCAACACTGGTACCTGAAATGCTATTTATAGCATTTCTACTTTTAGCATTTCTTATCGCTATATTCAACAGAGCAAGAGAATGAATATATTTTTCAAGCAACGTGGCACACTAGTGCAATGGGTGCCCTCGAAGCGTGTAGACGAACAACGCACAGGTGATGTATTCTTCAAAGGTTCCATGTCTTTCACATGAGCCTACAACGTTGACCGCGTGCCTAACCAAGGCTACATGCCCTCCACCATCATATGTTTTATGTGACAAGTTATCTGAGAGCTCTTCCAAGATTTCGAAGTCGTTTCCATAAGACATACACTCTGGAAGAGAAATTATGTAGTTATTCATGATGGATATGCAGAGATTTAAAACAGATGTGAGGACTAAGCTTGTCATCTGGCCCTCCTTCTAGTGCCAGAAATGTTGACGGTGCTAGACTAGCCAACATTCAAGGGATCACTTCAGTATGAAGTCCCAACTAGCCTTCACACCGTTTGGTGTGGGAGTTCCATCCAGTATGATGGCTCGGTTGCTATTATCTTAAAGTTTTGCCTCAACTCTTGCTTGTCAGCACATGAGAGTGGTTTGCTTTGCCTTGCGAGAAGTGAGGTTCGTGTGCCTGGTGATTGTAATTGTCTCTTATGTCAATGGTTCTTTCACCGTAGAGGGAGAGGGTGGGAGTGAGTCCCAAATCAGTTGGGAGAAGTCCTAACTCTGTTAGGAACACACAACACAACAGGATGTGCACAACTTCCGCCAAAGCAGTCCACACGGATGCGTCAGTCACAACACACAAGGTAAGATAACATGTATAACACTCAGTGGATTAGTCTACAGCGTGCAGTGGTTGTTATAGCAAGTTTATGTGAAAGATCTGTCTAATGTCCAAGAGAGTAGTCTACACGGGCTAGATAACGTTAACAACATATACAAAACATTTTCATTAACATATATGTATTACAACAAGCGAATTAGTTCAAGTGTTGAACATAGGTTAAAGTAACATGCATTACAAGTGTTCAAGATTAGTCTTACAACAATTACAATACATGTGTGAAAACATGCTGGCTTGTGAGCAGGCTTTGAAATTAAGCGAAAGTTCCAAGATACATCATTACACCATACATCACTAACCCCTCATGTGGAGCGTTGGAGCCACTACTTACTCCTAAAGAAAAGATTACAGACTCTCAAGGATATGTGGGAGGAGCTTAGGTGAAAAGTCCTTTGCATGTACAAACGAGGGGGTATTTATAGCCAAGAGTGAAATTGACCCTTATGGCTGTTCGACTACCCTCATCACTGTTTGACTTCCATGACTTTTCGACTTTACATGACTCTTTGTACAACAAGTGGGTCTCTTGGACTTCCACGTTACATTACATTGATTGACAATATGGCCCACAATAGAGATGTGGACGACATGACTCATGACATGACTCGACATGACAGTGCTAGTACATTCGTGCTGCTGCTGGTGTGCATGTCGAGCTGTAGTGTTGTTAGGTGATGGATTTCCTCATGGTGTGTCACAACTTCACCTCCACATGGAAAAGTGTGTGGAGTCTTTGATGGTCATTCGTTCACTTGATGTTGCATTCACATATTGCTCCTTGCTTGTATGTTGGTAAGCTTGACAGGTTCATGCGTTCGCGAAAGGTGCATGTTTGTCCATAAGTCCGCAAACACATCTCTGCATGATCATCCATTCGCAAGCACATCTCTTTGTATGCATTTTCTGTTCGTCTGTTGGCGAACCTGTCCTTCTGCATGTGCTACCTTTGTTCATCCCACCCGTCGTAGCGCCATGTTTGTTTGTCTACCTGTGTCTGCAGTCACTCATGACGAGACAACATCAAATCCATCCATGATGCATGATCATTTTGGATGTAGGTGACAAGGTTGCGAGGCGGAATGGAGGCTCTGGGCACTACTGATGAAAACTTGCATGAGTCACTGTGTGATGAAGATGGGTAGTCCGGATCGACAGTGACTGTCTGCAGGGTCTCGCTCAGATGGAGGAAAAAACTATGTAGTTCTTTAAGGGAACAATCTGGGCTGCAGAAATGCTGGGTAGGCAAAATATGCGCAATTTTCGGAACGAGCGAGCCGTGGGAGCTTGGCAGCAAAAACTACACAATTCCAAAGGGGAAATGGCAGTCAGCTGCTGGGTCACTAGCAACAAAAACTGTGTAATTCCTGAGGGAACTAGAAGTTAGTTGTTGGAGCTTGGCAGCAAAAATTGCGCAATTCCTGGAGGAAACTGTCAGTCGGCTGTCGGGAGCTTTTGGTGGGAAAAATTACGCTAATGTTGGGAGGTTGGCCTACTGGTCACCTCTACGCAGTTTCTGAGCTGAGCAGACTACTGGGCAGCAAAGGACTTGCTCATGAAAACTGCAAAATTTTCTAGGTGAGCATCTGGTCGACTGTCGGGAGGGTTGGCTGGAAAAACTGTGCAATTTTCTGAGGGACACAGGGATGGGCACCGAGTCTCTATCCGGCCTATCTGCGCAATTTTCTCAGTCAGCGGAGTAGGAAAGGTCTGCAGCCTCTGCGCAATTTTCTTAGTCAACGGAGCGGGCAAGGTCTACAGCCTCTACGCAATTTTTTAGGGGAGTCACTCCCAAGGTGGCTGCTGGGTCAAACTCTCTGGTTGACTAGCATAAAGGTGGATTGATTTGCTTGTGGACATCGCAACTTGAAATGACTTGCTCGGTGCTTCTACGTTGTTCTAGGTGATAGTCGATCGAGTCGATGGCGGGGTGATGGTCTGGCTGTCACAGGGGAATCTGGTCGTTGAAACTTCAACAACGTGACTAAGTGTGTGAATGAGTGAAAGATGCATACATGATCTTGCAAACACACACTTACATGACTCGATGATGAGACGAATCAAACCATCCAGACACACATGCTCAACATCACTGATGGACGGTGTAAGCGACAAGCGCAACACTTGTGATTGATTGTTGGTCAACCATGACGATGCTTGTGTGACAGTGAATGCGACTCTACGTGTGAGTGCAATAGATGTTTTCAAGCGAACACAACAAGTACACACAAAGCAAAGACTTTGAGTATAACCAAAACATGGTCGCAAGCATGGCTTTGACATCAACATGCAAAAACTTGGGTGACATGATCAAGCAGGGTGGGTGCGAAGACTCACACGAGCTCACAGAGTGATCCCAAGTGTGTGCAATCATCAAGTGAGACTCCGAAATTGGGTGGAGGCCAAAATTTTGGAGGGTTGTTGTAGCCGCTACATCAAGATGCTAGGTCCGAGATTCAAGAGGAGAGTCGGGAGGCATACATGTAAAGAATGGAGGAGGAAGATCCAAACAGGTGGATTGAGCCATTAGCCGAGGATGAGGGAGAACCTTTGGCCTCCACATCCTCCCTCTCTTCTTAGACTAACATGGGGATGAAGCTCATTGTGTATTTCTCATGGCAGTGAGTCCTCTATACTTTTGAGCAGACATTTGGGGTGAGATGGACACGATTGACAACAGGATGCGAAGATGGTCATGATGATGCAGGGAGCATGCGTTCTTGTGGAGGCGATGTTACGGTTGGATTAGCTACCCAAATAGTCACCATCACAGGGGGATCCAACACATGATTTTCTTGTAGAGTTTGGCAGATTGGTAGCATGGAGCAGGTCATTGGTAGAGCTATCTGGGTGCCCACACTTATGGATATGTATTAGCGATGGAGATTGTTGGGATGATGTTGTTGAGGGCGATGACATTTTTAGAGTGGTGTAGGATGTCAGGTCCATGAGTTGAGTCAGGCGCGCTCACGTGCGACGAGCTCCTAGATTGACCAAATCGGGCAAAGTGCGACGACGGGATGACATTCGGTTAAAGGCAATTGATTTGCGATGGGTGCCCATACTACCCAACCCGTGTAGATGTGCAATGAGGAGAACACGTTGGACGAGCACGTCAATTAAAGGTGTCGGACGGGCGCGTGCCCATAGCAAGCGGGCAAGATGACCGGGCGTTGAACAGAACATGTGGATGAGTCGTGTGATGACGGTTGGGCGCTCAGGTAAGCAGGAAACCGACCCAGGTGACCCGAACGGGAGAGTGTGACGAGTTGAAGTGTTGGCCAAAGTTATGCGATGGGTAGGTCGAGTTTATATGTGGATGCTGACATGCGTATGACAGGTGGGTCGAAGTGTTGGCAATGGTTGAGCCGACGTGTGTATTGCTATGGGCCGACCCACGATGGAGTGAAGGGTCGCAATATTTGGAGGTGTTATGACAGTGTAGCACGAGTATATATAAGCGTTGGAGGATGGCGTTTTGGATGATTACCGAATAACTCAAAAAGTAGATAGAGTGGCGGAAGGGCATATTGCAGGGCTGAAGTTTGCCGAAGGGAAAGTCAAGGTTTCTGAGCGAGAGGTGTACGTAGACCGAAGGACGAGTTGTAGGGCGATGGGCACAGTGTTGCAAACCTGACTCGAGGGCCCTGAAGGGCACGGACAGAGTTGCAGATCCAACTCGGTGGGCTACCCGACTTGATGGGCAACCCAACCCACGGGAGACTAGATACACAGGCGTAGGTGCAGAGTTGGGTGGTGACCCTACTCGAGGGTGTGCATACCCGAGTTGCATAATTGTGTGACAAGTGCCGATGATGCGACAAGGCACGAGTGTGTGCCGGAAGTGGTGAAGTGAGCATGCAGAGGAGGTGTAGCAAGGCATGGGTAGGCCAATATGATGGGCAGTGGGCATGGTAGTGTTGAAAAGTGTGCAACAAGAAATGCTTGTTGAGATTGCAACAAGATGATGGAGCTTAGTGAAAAGAGTCGCCTTCACTAAGTGGGCCCGCAGGCTATTTTTGGCGCAAGTCTATTTTTAGACTATGTCTATTTTTAGACATATGGATCATGTCTATGGATTGCAGGTTGCTGTTTATGGATGATTGGTGAAGTTGGGAAAAATAGATGGACTTCTATTTTTGATCAAAATGTGAATGATCACAGTGTGAGTGATCAAAGTCTATTTTTTAGACTGGCTGTCAAAAATAGAAAAGTCAAATATTATTATCTCACAATAATATTTGGACTATAAACTTAATCTTATTCTCTTGGAGCACTTCAGTTTGAGCTACGGAAGTGGCACATGCAACTGTCAGAAGGAAATTCGTTTTTCTTATGAGTCAGTTGAGTTGTTGCATGCATGACTTGAGTTAGAACTCAAGTGAGTTGAGTTTAGTGGACTGGAGGTACAGTTGATGGAGTTGTGTTCAGTTTAGCTTTGTTAAACTGGTTGTATTTAGTCTAACTGATCAATAGACTAAAGATGAGTTGGGTGAATTAGTTATTAATTAATTCACAAGTTATTAACTCATAATGCAACTATAGAATACATCAGTTAACTCAGTTGCATGTCAGTGCATGTTCAGTTCAGCAGGGACAGGTGTTAGAGGATCAGATTGCTATCAGTTGTGACTATAGCTGTGCATGATGATTTGCACAATCAAAGGATTGAGTATGCCAATGAGTTTGCTCACGTATCTTCATGATATTATAGCTGTTGCTCACGTCCAACATAGTGTGGGTGACTATTTTGCAGTGTAAAATCGAGTTTGGGAAGCTATTCTCATCAGTTCTTGAGCAGGTATTGAGCAGTGGAGGCAGGCAAGCAGCGGGGGAGATTTGGAGATCAAATCTGAGCTGTATTGTGTGTAACAGGTGGAGATACTTGTGAGAAGTATTATGCTTTGTAATGTTACATGATTCAATCAATATAATATACAGATAGTGTGGGGTTTTTAGCGAGATGCTTTCCCCGGGATACATACTGTGTTTATGAGTTTGATTGATGCTTCTATGTGTGCCTGTGAATGTTTCTGCTTCTGTAATTTGATGATCAACGTAGAGGAGATTATGTATTATACATGTTCCGCTTAAATTGTATGATCAGGATAATCTCTGTTGAATATGTGTCATATTATTCAAAATTTCTACATGGTATCAGAGCTAGATGATTTGTAGAAAAAGTTTCTACATGGTATCAGAGCTGCTTGATTTGTAGAAGAGATTTTTACAGGATATCAAGCGAGGATTGATCATCAGATCTACTATTCTCACGAATTCTAGATCGGAAGCAGTTGAGTTTTGTGCTGGTGGAATTCGAATTTAATTCCAAAGCAAGAGATAAAACTCAGAAACATTCAGTTCGAGAATGGAGATAGTATGCCCCAGTATCTCACGAGGTTCACTCAGTGTCGAGATGAGCTGGGAAGTGTGGGGGTTACTGTTGATGATGAGGATGGTGAGTCTAGGACTCCTTGACCTTCCTAAGAGTTGGCATAGCTACCAGGACTCGGTGAATGGAAGGGAGAAACTGCCAAATTGGGAACGACCATGGTCAGATTTGGTGCAGGAGGAGATTAGACGGAGCACCAGAGACGGTTCTTCATCCATGCAGGATGAGGAGAACTGTGCCTTAGCGAGTAAGGCGAAGAAGGGGAAGGAGAAGGTTTCTCTTTTCGAATCTTGTTCTTCCAGTGATGAGAAGAAAGTTGACAAGTCGAAGGTGTGATGCTTTCGTTGTCATGAGATTGGTTCACGGGTCAGGAACCTGTATGCTCTTGAGGTTCAAGATGCATGCAAAGCCTTGAGCAGCGAGGCAACTGATGGAGACTTGGTTGTTGAGAGGGAGCGTATATTACCTGTCAACATGCAGAGCCAGAAGAAGTCTCAGACGATTGTGGAGGAGCCACGATTGGTGCAGCAGCTTCAGGAGGTTGTGGAGGAGCTACAACAGGGGAAGCTGAGAGGAGATAGAGTAGAGACATCTACTCATCCAGAGACCTCCAGTAGGGGGAAACTTCAAGCCAGGTGGGCTGAGGGATCACATGTAGCCATACCTCCAGGTAGGAGGTGGGGTGATGTGGATTGATTGTCCCAAGGAGGAGGGGCAGGATCCTTGAGGTACCCAACCTCTTGGATGAGACCTTGCTACGGGAGCCCCGATGTGTAGTAGCAGGAACTGACTGATTGGGTAGAGACAGATGCGGATGGAGCGGCAGAGAGAGTGACAGTGCAGGGAATCCCAGGACAGCGCATAGCTAGCAGGCTGTAGCAATGCGAGAGGCACAAGTGTTTTGCACAGTGCTAGGTGGCACAGAGAGGTGTGCAATGGTGCGAGATGCATGGAGATGTTGCAGTAGCGCAGATGTCAGAGAGGGAGCACTTGTCAGCAACAGGTAGAGCTTCAGCATCAGAGGATGTTTCTATCCCAACAGGGAGGTCAGTTGGGAGGTGCAGTGCGGATGCAATGCTGGGAGATAGAACCAGCAGCAGCACGGATGCAGTCAGAGATCAAAGTGACAGAGGCTAGAGCAATCAGATACTGAAGAGCACAGAGATGTAGAGTTTCAGTCGACAGAGGCAATAGCAGTCAGAGACTTTGATGACAGAGCAAGTGGACCGGCCAGATGTGTTGCATGGAGAACATTCCAGAGTTACAGGATCGGGTTTGAGAGGAAGCCTTTCTTGTTGAGAGGGAGTGTTGAAAAGTGTGCAACAAGAAATGCTTGTTGAGATTGCAACAAGATGATGGAGCTTAGTGAAAAGAGTCGCCTTCACTAAGTGGGCCCGCAGGCTATTTTTGGCGCAAGTCTATTTTTAGACTATGTCTATTTTTAGACATATGGATCATGTCTATGGATTGCAGGTTGCTGTTTATGGATGATTGGTGAAGTTGGGAAAAATAGATGGACTTCTATTTTTGATCAAAATGTGAATGATCACAGTGTGAGTGATCAAATTCTATTTTTTAGACTGGCTGTCAAAAATAGAAAAGTCAAATATTATTATCTCACAATAATATTTGGACTATAAACTTAATCTTATTCTCTTGGAGCACTTCAGTTTGAGCTACGGAAGTGGCACATGCAGCTGTCAGAAGGAAATTCGTTTTTCTTATGAGTCAGTTGAGTTGTTGCATGCATGACTTCAGTTAGAACTCAAGTGAGTTGAGTTTAGTGGACTGGAGGTACAGTTGATGGAGTTGTGTTCAATTTAGCTTTGTTAAATTGGTTGTATTTAGTCTAACTGATCAATAGACTAAAGATGAGTTGGGTGAATTAGTTATTAATTAATTCACAAGTTATTAACTCATAATGCAACTATAGAATACATCAGTTAACTCAGTTGCATGTCAGTGCATGTTCAGTTCAGCAGGGACAGGTGTTAGAGGATCAGATTGCTATCAGTTGTGACTATAGCTGTGCATGATGATTTGCACAATCAAAGGATTGAGTATGCCAATGAGTTTGCTCACGTATCTTCATGATATTATAGCTGTTGCTCACGTCCAACATAGTGTGGGTGACTATTTTGCAGTGTAAAATCGAGTTTGGGAAGCTATTCTCATCAGTTCTTGAGCAGGGATTGAGCAGTGGAGGCAGGCAAGCAGCGGGGGAGATTTGGAGATCAAATCTGAGTTGTATTGTGTGTAACAGGTGGAGATACTTGTGAGAAGTATTATGCTTTGTAATGTTACATGATTCAATCAATATAATATACAGATAGTGTGGGGTTTTTAGCGAGATGCTTTCCCCGGGATACATACTGTGTTTATGAGTTTGATTGATGCTTCTATGTGTGCCTGTGAATGTTTCTGCTTCTGTAATTTGATGATCAACGTAGAGGAGATTATGTATTATACATGTTCCGCTTAAATTGTATGATCAGGATAATCTCTGTTGAATATGTGTCATATTATTCAAAATTTCTACAGGTAGTGTCAAGGAGGACTGGAGTTTGGGTGAACCGTGCACGGTGGCACGACTTGGTTATTTCTGTAGGCATGACTTGTAAATTGGAATTGTGTTGTGTTGGCATTATGTTCTCTGGTATGGCTATATGTTACAGATGTTGTACTTGATGGCAACTCCCATGACAAGGCTCTCAATTTATTGAAAAATAAGAAGGACGCAGGAAATTAGTTCAGAAGGTGCGTACCCGCAGGTACACCTTGCAGGGACCGCGTCCAGAGACGCAGGCCAGCCATTCAGGAGGTGCGTCCACCCAGTGCACACATTTCAAGGCAGAGAAAAGCTCACGTGGGGGTTTCTTGTGTTTTACTCTTGGTATCTAGCCGACGGTATTGTGTTATTATGGTGTCGGCTCGTGGTATTGTTCCATGATTTGAGGAGGAACTTGCCTATATAAAGCAAAGGAGATCATTTGGTTTGAGTATGTCTTTGGTTGAATATCTTATGAGGCTAGATCTGGTCTAGATCTAAAAAGGCGAATCTTCTGAAAGACTGAGATCTCTTTGGCGCATGATCAGATCTGTAGATCTGACTGTTTGGGTTACTCTTAAAGTCTTGAAATCATTCATACCCGAAGGTACGCAGGTTCAGTGAAAGGCAAGTGCGTCGGGACGCAGTACAGTAAGAAGAGACCTGCGTGTGGACGCAGGGCAGAGTAAGATTCAGGTGCGTCCGGAACGCAGTACAGTAACAGGCGCACTGCGTGGGGACGCGGAGCATAATAAGGATCAGGTGCGTCTCTGAGCAAAAAGACGCGGCGCGATAGTATTTCTGGGTGCGTCCCTGCAGCAAAAGTACGCGGCGCGACAGTGTTTCTGGGTGCGTCCCTGCAGCAACAGGACGCAGTGCAGTTGAAGGAACAGTGCGTGGGCACGCAGTGCAGCAGAAGGATCTCTGCGTGTGGACGCAGGGGAGCAGAAGGTTAACTGCGTCTGGTCGCAGGACACAGAAGGGAAACCTGCGTCTCTGTCTTAAGATGTTCTGTTGATTGAATTTCTCTGTTGATAAGGTGTTCTGGGTTAGTTCTGTTATTGCTGATCTGATAACTGTAGTGGACTGTAACTGTTATATTCTTGATGATCATTTGATGCTTTATGAAAAGAAGTAGGGGGTTGTATCTCCCTTCCAGGAGAAGACTTGAAAACAAGAGAGAGTTGTAGCTCTCTGCAGGTTGCAGCCTGCGTACTGGTAAAGGACTGCACCAGTACAAAATCATTGTAAAAGGAGTTTCTAATTTGAAAGAAGATAGAGACATATTGCAGCAGGTGGTTTTCACCCACATTGGGTTTCCACCTTACATCTTGTGTTCTTTGGTGTGACTATCTGTTTTCTTTGTTCATGCTCATTATTTTATGGTACTGACATGCAAAATAATTCAAAGATCAAATAAGGAAGATTTATTAAATTGCTAGATAATACTGATTCACCCCCCCCCTTCTCAGTATTATTTCCAACAATTGGTATCAGAGCAGGTCCTTCAGAGAAGCTTGATCGCTTGAAGGTAGATCGTTCATCATGAGCAACTACGAGAGAGAAGCATCAATCAGGCCATCGGTTTTTGATGGGACAAACTTCAATTATTGGAAGGTAAGAGTTACTGCATATCTTCAATCTCTTGGTATAGAAGTTTGGGACATTGTAGAAACAGGCTACGCTTTTCCTTCAGCTACTCCTACAGATCCAGCTGAGAAAAAGAAGTATGAAACAAATGCAAAAGCAGTCAGTACTCTATTAGGATGTATATCCCAAACGGAATTCATGAAGGTAATGCACTACAAATCCGCAAAAGAGATATGGGACAAAATTGTCACAAGCTATGAAGGAGATGAATATGTAAAGCGTGCTAAACTTCAAACTCTCAGGATTCAGTATGAGACTCTCAAGATGTATAATGATGAAAGTGTGGCTAACTATTTTCTTCGGGTAGATGAGATTGTTAATTGTATGAAAAATTTGGGTGAAGAAATAAGAGAGGCTATAGTGGTTGAAAAGGTTCTAAGATCATTGTCCCCCAAGTTTGAATCTAAAGTATATGCAATAGAAGAAAAGGAAAATCTACGAATTCTCACTATGTCTCAGCTACATAGAATTCTAACTGCTTATGAAATGAGAAAGGGAGGACCATCAGACAGAAGAGAAGCTGCTTTCAAGGCATCAGGTAAAGAAGATTATTATGAAGCAAGCCACGTCCCAGAAGAAGAGGAAGAAGAATCAAATTTTGTCAGAAATCTTCAAAGAGGTTCTGGAAGGTTCAGAGGTAAGTTACCTTTTAAATGCTTTGCTTGTGGAAGAGTAGGTCATTATGCTGCAAAATGTCCTTATAAGGATAAAGGAAAGGAACCTGCTAGATGGAACAAGAAACAAAGTGCAAATAAGAAAAGCTACTACACCCATGAAGATAGTGATGGTCTATCGAACAGTGATGAAGATGAACGAGGTAATGAATATAAGTTGTTAATGGCATTTGAAGATGATGATTATGTGGATGCTATAGATGTGGATAACCTTTATGATGAAATTACTAGACTCAAGAGATGTATAGAAGAAAAGAATGTGATCATTGATACTCTACAATTTCAAATTGATGAAAAGGAAAAACATCTTGAAAAACTAGAAGGAGAAATTGTTGGTCTTAGAAAAGAGATTGAGAAAACAAAAGCTATTAATCTTAAGTTTGCCAAAGGATCTGAAACTTTGGATAAGATTATCAATGTGCAGCGGTCTCCTCTAAACAAGACAGGTCTCGGCTACAATGGAGAAACCTCTCAAGCATCCACCTCAAAGAGTTATCTTGATGCAGCAAGAAGAAATGAGCAAAAGAACAATGAAGATCATCAGGTAAAGGAGGGACGAATTAGAAACAGAAACTATCAGGGGCAATCCATCTTAAGGGTGAACCAGCCACAGGTAAAATCTTCTCAATTTGGTTCAAGAATAGATGAAAATAGAAATTACAATCAGTTGGCTGGTAGATTCGATAACCGCAGAAGTTTCTTCAATGGGCAATGCTTTTCTTGCCATAACTTTGGTCACAAAGCAGCTCAATGTGTTGCATATAAAACGATCATGACTAGGGAAGCTCAAAAACAAAGAAGTATGACAGGGATTACAAAAGGGACCTATAACAACTTTTCGGTTCTTGAAAATGAAGTTGAATGTTCTATTTGCAATAATTTTGGTCATGAAGACTCTGAATGCAGGAGCAGGTTTCAGCAGAAAAAGGAACAAGCCTCAAGCACCAAAACATGGAGAATAAAGGAACCTCAAACAGAAAGATGCGGGATAGCTTTTTATGCAGAGGGACAGGAAAATCTATGGTACATTGACAGTGGATGTTCGAAGCATATGACAGGTGATAAAGAAAAACTTGAATCTTATTCTGCTCTAGAAAAGGGAAAGAAAGTCTCTTTTGGAAATGATACTCCTGCAACTATAAAAGGAAAAGGCATTGCTCAATTAAAAGAAAAGGTCAAGGCTGGAAATGTTTTGTATGTTGATGGATTGAAGCATAATCTTCTAAGTGTCAGCCAGATGTGTGATCAAAGAACCGCGGTTATATTCAGATCGAATGGATGTCTTGTTCGTGATCTTGATACAGGTAAAACAGTGCTCAAAGGCAAAAGAACTCCAAATAATCTGTACATATTTGAAGAAGGACAACAACAATGCTATCTGAGCAAGGATGAAGAGCACTGGTTATGGCATCGAAGGTTGGGACATCTGAGCTTCTCACAAATAAGGAAAGCATGCAAATATCAGGCAGTTCGCGATCTTCCAGATATCAAAATTCCTGACAACACCATATGCAAATCATGTCAGTTTGGAAAACAAACCAGAACTAACTTTCCAGAAAAAGAAGGATCAGCTAGCATGCCTCTTGAGCTAGTACATACAGATACATGCGGTCCCTTCAGAAAAAGAACACCTCGAGGAGAAGAATACTTGATATTATTCATTGACGATTTCTCCAGGTTTGTCTGGTTAGGACTTATGAAGCACAAAGATGAAGCATTCGAAAAATTCAAATCCTTCAAAGCCTTGGTGGAAAATGAATCAGGTCACAAAATTAAGTGCCTCAGATCCGACAGAGGTGGGGAATTTACTTCAAATGAATTTTTCGATTTCTGTGAAGAACATGGGATAAGAAGGGAATTCTCTACAGCAAGAACTCCCCAGCAAAATGGAGTTGTGGAAAGAATGAACAGAACAATCCAACAAATGGCTCGTGCTATGCTTGATGAATCGGGAACTCCCGCTACTTTCTGGGGTGAAGCTGCACATGCTGCAGTTGTTATTCTCAACAAAACGAATGTCCGGGTGAACAGCACTCAAACTCCTCATGAGCTTTGGAATGGTAGGACTCCTTCAGTAAAGAACTTCAAAATCTTTGGGAGCAAATGCTATATCAAGAATACTGATGAGCATCTTGGCAAACTTGAACCTAGAGCAGATGAAGGCATTCTTCTTGGTTATTCTCCATATAGCAAAGCATACAAATGCTACAATAAAAGACTTGGCAGAATTGTTGACAGCATTGATGTAGTGGTTGATGAGAAGGGATACATTCCTAGGCAAGTACATCGTGAAGACATCGAAGAAGATGAAGGTTACCCTCAAAGACAGAATGATGAAGAAGAAGAATCTCAAGAAGAACCTCAAGAAGAACCAGAGGAGCAAACAAGAATAGAAGAAAAGACTCCATCCAGATATGTTCAGAAGAACCATCCAGAATCTCAGATTATGGGACAGAAAGAAGCAGGTGTACAAACTCGAAGAACAATTGCAGAAGCTTCAAGCTATTTAGCATTACTCTCCTCAACTGAACCACAAAATGTGAAAGAGGCATGCAAAGATGAATGTTGGGTGAAAGCAATGGATGAAGAACTTGAGCAGATCGAAAAGAACAACACTTGGGAGCTGGTTCCTAGACCAAAAGATAAGAATGTTATCGGGACAAAATGGGTCTTCAAAAACAAATTGAATGAAAATGGAGAAGTAATTAGAAATAAAGCCAGACTTGTTTGTAAAGGGTATGCGCAGCAAGAAGGAATAGAATTTGAAGAAACCTTTTGTTATAGACATTTTTGTGCCTCGCAGCATGGAGCATGAAATGTCGATAATTACAGGGATCCAAAGTCCCTAAACATGTTGTTCTTACCCCTAGAGGAACAAGGTCAGCGAACCACAGCACTTCCCATCAGTTCTCCACCTGAAAACACTCAAAAACAGGCTATTTTTGGATCATGTCAGCTGCTCCACTGAGCATCTGTGCTGAATGTCAACTGCTCCTCCTTGTACCTGCGCTGAAAGTCAAAACCAATGAAGGCTACCTGCGCTGGGCGAGATTGGCCAAGTGGCACAGTCATTCTGCAAGGTGTCAACTGCCCAGGAAGCTTCCAAACTGACACTTGGTTCAAGGAATTCGCCCTATGATGAGTAAGAGGTACTTGATCTCCATGTGGAAGCAAGGATCTCCAAGTGGACTCAAGAACTGAAGTTTAACTGAAGAGGGAGAGGACACAAGGCAGCTTTATGTCAGTCTCAAGCTGACTCATCCTTTCTCCTTCTACCCTATATATAGAGCTCTCTCATGAGGTCTAGGGAGGCTGGAATTTTGTGCAAAGTAAGGAAGTGCTGTTGGTTTACAGTTAGAGTTATTGGGTGATTGCTTTTATAGAGGAGAAGAGGAGATTTCTTGCTGCTGGGGAGGTGCTGCTGGATTGGAGCCATTTATGGTTGTAACTTTCTCAGAACCTTTTTCTTCTATCAATAAAGCTTTTGATGTTCTCCTATATACTTGTATTGCAATGATGTATTGTTTTTATCTGTATATTTGATCCATTCTAATCCATGCATCAGTTATGAGTACATGTTTCTTGTAGTTTCCCTCTCTTGTTTTTGCAGGATCTTTGTGTAGCTGAGCCGGCAAAGGGAGCAAGGAGCTGGGAACAAGAGGCAAAGAGAGAAGACAGGATCGACAAAAGCGAAAGACATCGGTTGGTCAATCTTTTCTTCCTTCTCTGTACTTTCATAAAGGAAAAATATCAAAGCTTTACTTTCAGTTGTTGCTAAGGAACTATCACCCTTAGAGTAGGGATAGGGTCATTCCGAGTCGGATACTTTCCCCCACAACACCTTTGCTCCTGTTGCAAGACTTGAGGCCATCCGAATGTTTCTTGCTCTCTCAAGTTTTCAAAACTTCAAAGTATTTCAAATGGATGTGAAATCAACCTTTCTGAATGGAGACTTGGAAGAAGAAGTATACATTGAACAGCCAGATGGGTTCATTCTTGGAAATGATCCAAACCTTGTATGCAGATTGAAAAAGGCCCTCTATGGTCTCAAACAAGCTCCAAGGGCTTGGTACTACCGCTTGGACAAATATCTTCATCAACAAGGTTTTTCAAAAGGTTCAGCAAATAGCAATCTTTATATAAAAGTTGAAAATGACAAATTGCTAATACTTGTTGTGTATGTAGATGACATTATTTTTGGCAGCAATGAAGAAGCTATGAGTCAAAGCTTTGCCTCGGTCATGCAGAAAGAATTTGAAATGTCCTTGCTAGGAGAACTGACATATTTCCTTGGTTTGCAAATCCAACAAAAGGAAGGAGGAATCGTTTTATCTCAAACCAAGTATCTCAAACAGATTTTGAAGAAATATGGCATGGAAGATGCAAAACCAGTATGTACACCCATGGTCACAGGATGTAGTCTCAGTGCAAATGATGAATCTGTAGCAGTACATCAACCAACCTACAGATCTATGATTGGAAGTTTACTTTATTTGACAGGTACCCGACCGGACATCATGCATGCAGTTGGAATAGTTGGAAGATTTCGGGCAAATCCGAAGGAGACTCATCTTCAGGCAGTAAAGAGAATTTTCAAATATCTTCAAGGGACTCAAAATTATGGCTTATGGTATCCTAGAGATACAGATCTTACTCTTCATGCTTATACAGATGCAGATTGGGCCGGAAGCGTGGACGACAGGAAAAGCACAAGTGGTGGTGCGTTCTTTATGGGTTCCAGACTAGTATCTTGGTTCAGCAAGAAACAAAGTTCGATTGCCTTGTCTACAGCTGAAGCAGAATATGTTGCTGCTGCATCTTGTTGCACCCAACTCCTTTGGATGATGCAGACTTTGCAGGATTTTCAAATCACTTGTACACCACCTATCCCCATCTTATGTGATAACACAAGTGCAATCAGCATCTCAAAGAATCCGATTATGCATTCAAAAACCAAGCACATACCAATCAAGTATCATTTTCTCCGGGAACAAGTGCTTGAACAGAAGGTCAAGTTGGAGTATGTTCCTTCTAAAGAACAAGTTGCTGATATTCTCACAAAACCATTGCCCAGGGACACCTTTGAATACCTCAGGCAAAAGCTGGGGGTTGTTGATGCATCATCTTATTGTTGAACCTTTTCTGATTGATGGTACAGGTTCAGGGGGAGCATATAATGCATTGTTGGCATTATGGAGGATGGTCAGAAGGAGATCTTGGAAATAGCTGCAATATGTCTCTATCTCTTTCATGGTGGATTATGGTTCTTTGTTACAGATCTGGTTCTTTTTTAGGGAGCATGATCTTAGGGGGAGCATACCCCTTTGCCCTTGATGTCAAAGGGGGAGAATGAAGCTGAAGATTGTAAGGTTGCCATCAAGTCCAAAGGGGGAGATTGTTGGCATTATGTTCTCTGGTATGGCTATATGTTACAGATGTTGTACTTGATGGCAACTCCCATGACAAGGCTCTCAATTTATTGAAAAATAAGAAGGACGCAGGAAATCAGTTCAGAAGGTGCGTACCCACAGGTACACCTTGCAGGGACCGCGTCCAGAGACGTAGGCCAGCCATTCAGGAGGTGCGTCCACCCAGTGCACACATTTCAAGGCAGAGAAAAGCTCACGTGGGGGTTTCTTGTGTTTTACTCTTGGTATCTAGCCGACGGTATTGTGTTATTATGGTGTCGGCTCGTGGTATTGTTCCATGATTTGAGGAGGAACTTGCCTATATAAAGCAAAGGAGATCATTTGGTTTGAGTATGTCTTTGGTTGAATATCTTATGAGGCTAGATCTGGTCTAGATCTAAAAAGGCGAATCTTCTGAAAGACTGAGATCTCTTTGGCGCATGATCAGATCTGTAGATCTGACTGTTTGGGTTACTCTTAAAGTCTTGAAATCATTCATACCCAAAGGTACGCAGGTTCAGTGAAAGGCAAGTGCGCCGGGACGCAGTACAGTAAGAAGAGACCTGCGTGTGGACGCAGGGCAGAGTAAGATTCAGGTGCGTCTGGAACGCAGTACAGTAACAGGCGCACTGCGTGGGGACGCGGAGCATAATAAGGATCAGGTGCATCTCTGAGCAAAAAGACGCGGCGCGATAATATTTCTGGGTGCGTCCCTGCAGCAACAGGACGCAGTGCAGTTGAAGGAACAGTGCGTGGGCACGCAGTGCAGCAGAAGGATCTCTGCGTGTGGACGCAGGGGAGCAGAAGGTTAACTGCGTCTGGTCGTAGGACACAGAAGGGAAACCTGCGTCTCTGTCTTAAGATGTTCTGTTGATTGAATTTCTCTGTTGATAAGGTGTTCTGGGTTAGTTCTGTTATTGCTGATCTGATAACTGTAGTGGACTGTAACTGTTATATTCTTGATGATCATTTGATGCTTTATGAAAAGAAGTAGGGGGTTGTAGCTCCCTTCCAGGAGAATGAAAACGAGAGAGAGTTGTAGCTCTCTGCAGGTTGCAGCCTGCGTACTAGTAAAGGACTGCACCAGTACAAAATCATTGTAAAAGGAGTTTCTAATTTGAAAGAAGATAGAGACATATTGTAGCAGGTGGTTTTCACCCACATTGGGTTTCCACCTTACATCTTGTGTTCTTTGGTGTGACTATCTGTTTTCTTTGTTCATGCTCATTATTTTATGGTACTGACATGCAAAATAATTCAAAGATCAAATAAGGAAGATTTATTAAATTGCTAGATAATACTGATTCACCCCCCCCTCTCAGTATTATTTCCAACATGTTGGCCGTGTTTGTTGGCAACACGACACTTTGTAATTTTATGTACAATTGAATTACAAAATTTGAGTTTATTATTATTTGGCTAGACTTCAGTTTATGGGAGTTGCCCCTCCCATTGAATGTTGTGTTGAATGTTTTATCTGCTGTGCATATTGATAATTGATGAAGATTAATTGAAGTTTATTTCTGTTGCGTTATAACACTTGAAGAATTGGAAAATTGACTAAGTATTTGGTTAAGGAGTGTGGCGGTCCTACACTCGCCTATGAGTGGTTGAAAGACTACCACTAGGATAGAAGCGTGACACCTCTGGATCTTGAATCTTTAATTTGTTGCCTTACGTCTGAGAAAAATAAATCTTAGATATTTAACTTATTTTCTTATATTTAATAAAACTGAATTATTAATCGAGCAAACTTAGTTTTAAAACATACTCTCTACCTAAACACCAAATAATCAAGTGGGCAGAAGAAAGAGATAAGCGTGTTAAAGGGCAAGCAGGTTTTAAACCTAAACATTCCATAGTTGATCATTGCATAACTTTAAGGCACATCATTGAAAAAGTTTGGGAGAAAAAGGAAGAAGCCTTTTGTTGCTTTGTTGATTTCAGAAAAGCGTTTGACTCGGTTCCTAAGGATAAACTTTGGCAGAGAATGGAGGAACTTGGGGTTCCTAAACATTTGAGAGTAGCTATGTATGGGTTGTATGAAGATGTGAAAGTCAAAATTAGAGCTTCAGCAGGCATTTCTGAAAGTTTTAGAAGCGATATCGGGGTCAAGCAAGGTTGCGCACTGTCTCCTACCCTTTTTGGTTTATATATCGACAAGCTTGAGGAATGGTTAAATTCACAAGGGGGTGATGGTATCTATTTGTGCAAGTTTGTTATAAGGCTTCTTTTGTATGCAGATGACTTTATTTTGATTGTTAAATCGGCTCTTGGTTTGCAAGAGCACTTACTATCCCTTGAGCATTTTTGTCAAAGTATGGGGATGCAAGTGAATATCATAAAAATGAAAGTAGTGGTCTTCTATAAGAAAAGAAAACATAACCAACATTAGTTCTACTTTGAAGGCAACATTCTGGAAGAAGTTGCGGATTACAAATACCTTGGGATTGACTTCAACAAAAATCTAAGCTGGAATGGTTGTAGAAAGAAAAGAACTTTGGGGGTTTGGAAAGCATTTTATGCTTTTCAAAATAGCTGTAGAGAGGCAGAGTTATGGGACTGGAAGACCACTCAAACTCTTTTTGGGATTTTAGTGATTCCAGTGATTCTCTATGGTTGTGAATTGTGGGCTAGCAGTACCTCCGACATGCAATGGAGACAAATTGAAAAAATTCAGAAGCGTTTGATTACAAACAAATTTAAGATGAAAAGTGCAGTTCCTTATGATATCTTGTTAAGTGAAACAGGGACTGCTCCTATTGAAGCAATTGCTATGGTGCGAGTCATAAGGTGTTTAAATTTTTTTAAGTAAATGGAAAATGGTAGATGGCCTAAGGTTGTCTTTAATGATAGATTGTGCAAGAGCAAAAAAACTTGGATGCAGCAAAATAACAAATGGTATAGTAAATGGGGTATTTGCTTGAACGCGTGTCCCATAAATAACAAAGAGATAAAAGCTTTTGTTATGGAAAAGTTCCACAAACGTACTTGGGATAAGGAGCTAGGAAGAAAGAAAAATTACTATATTAAAGTGTTTAATCCCACTCATAATCATCAACCAAAAGCATACACAGAGGCCAATATCTCTTGGAGAGCCAAAATTCTTATTGCTCAGTTAAGGAATAATTCTCATCAACTCCGTTGTGAAAGAGGGCGATGGAAAAGGCCAAAGGAAGTGTGGGAGGAAAGGGTATGCATTTTTTGTTCTTCCGGAAGAGTGGAAACAGAAAAACATTTCATCTTAGAATGTGAGGCCTTCAAAGACAACATGGAAAGTTACGCAGATACGCTGGTAGCAAGCTCTTGGGATAATCTATTTAGCGAGGGGTTTGTCAAGAAGCTAGGAACATTTATTGTGACGCTTCACAAAAAAAAGGCCAAATACATCAAGCAAATGAAGAAGCAATCTGTCCCATAAACTATCTTTAACCTCGTGGACATTAAAATAATTTCTTTCTTCTTTCAAATATAAGTAATTATCTCAAAACCACCCACTAACCCGATACACTTATAAAATTCTTACATCTCTCCTTATAATATATTACGTATAACCTTATTATCCAACTAAAAATACCTATTTACGATCTATGAAGATGATACACAACATAAGCGTGCGTGCGTGAAGATTGACTTGATTGCTCGTCTTGAGTCAAAGGGCCATAGTACACGCACTGGGGAAGGCTAAACCCGAGCGGTGTTTTCATTCCCATTCCTAATTATCCAACCAATTATACACAATACCTGCGCAAGCTCTGATGGGCGTGAAAGGCCATGTTATTACTCGTCTCGGAGTCCAATACCCCTATCCCACGCACTCGGTAAATCTGAGCGGTATATTCATTCCCATTCATAACGATGCAAATGCGTAGATGTTTTTCAGCAAGGCCTGCCCTAGCACCCGTTCACACCTTCGTATGTGTATATTGAGGTTATACCCAAAAATTCCAAGACCACTCGCTCTGAGGAAGAAAACACCAATGCCGCTAGTTTGCAAGTTTCACAGGTCAAATTAAACCTGAAACTCTATTTTATAGTATTAATAGAGGGAAACCATCTATACCCACTCTTGAAATCGGGATACAAACATATATCACTGCAATAAGCAACTATGATATTTGGCAGAATGGCTTGAGGAACAGAGGGGAGGATGGGGAGCAATACAATGGAGTGGGCTGCAAAAGCGACCCATCTGGGGGGTATCCCTCGCAGAATGGTGATTAGCACAGTTGGGGCCTTCGCTAAACTCATCACCTCCTATCTCAACTATACCCAAGTCCACAATGCAGGCACTTTGCTCCACCTCATCAAATCCAGGCCTCCTGGCACGCCTCTCATCACAGTCAGCAATCATATGTCCACGTAAGTAAGTTTACTCTCACCCTCATTCTCTTCTATTACAAGGAGCACAATAATGCAATTTGGTTGATAAGGATATCTATGTATGTAGTGCATAGAAATATGGTTTGCCAGCCTAGTCCATAGTCTCTCTCAAAGTCAGACTATTGAAGCTTTATTATCTGCATTTGGTACGATCTATACCTAGGTTAGCAAGTTGCTCTTGCACTTTCACTCCGTGGAAATAGAACTAGTCCCCAGTGCCCACCTAATGCCAAAACCTGTTAATGATGAAATATGTAAACTATTGTTGAAATACATTTTCAAGCATTTCAGTCATCAGACTGAAAGAAATAAGGTGCAATCTGACAACCCTGCTATTGTGGGCGTGGGGGTGAACCATCAACTTTTTGTGTGTCTGTGGAATGGTTCATTAAATCTAGACAGTGCACTGGAAGCATTCAATATCGCCAGTAGCCTAGACCTGTTCAAATTTGTGTCTTGCACCCCTAGGTTGCATATATCAAGTTTACCTAAATGGGAAACGTAAATCTAGACTGTGCATTGGGTGCATTGATATGGAAACTAGTCTGGATCCATCTAAATCTGGTTCTGATATGCACCTCCAAGTTGTGAAGCTGGAGGTTCAAAGCTTGAGGATGCATATCTCGTGTGCACACAAATGGGCAACATAAATCTAGACTCCACATTGGGTGTATTGAATATGGATACTAGCCCAAATGCATCTAAACCAGAGTCTAATATGCACCTCCATATTACAAAGCTTGAGGATGCATGTCTCGAGTTCACACAAATGTCCAATGTAAAACCAAAAATGCATTGGATGCATTGGATATGGGCATTAGCCCAGATTCATCTAAACTCAGGTCTGAAATGCAACTTAGTGTGGGAAAACTAGTTCACACGAATGGCCGATGTATCGAGGATGGAACTCGAGATGTGCAATCTCAAGGTGAATATCAGACCTAGGTTTATATGGCTTTGGGCCATTGTAGTTTCGCTGTTTTTGTCCATGGGCTTGATGTTTCAGTCATTGTCTTGGCCATGAGTCATGGGCTTGATCATATGTCGTAGCACCGTCTGCAATTAGAAAGTTAGAAACACTAAAAAACACCAATGGCATGCTAGAGCATATGGACTGTTATATAGCTTTGCAAAGCTGTGTTCCTTTGCATCAACATTGACAAGACATGTTTCCAATTTTGAGATGATTTTTAGGTGTTTTCAAGGGCAATTCACACCTTTTAAGGCACAAAGAACTGTTCTAAAGGCATTTTACACTTTGTCAAGGGTTTCAGGATTGACGGGTGCAGGACTACCTGGACTTCACTATTTTCATAAGTTATTGATGTTTTATTTATTATTACAGGGAAACAGGTGAGAGAGATTTTATTAATATTTACAAAGATTACAAAATATACAAATTCCAGATCTGGCTTTTTAGAGAAAATAGGGTTTCTGCAATGAGAGCTTATAAAGAACAACTCCCAAGAACCGTTGAAAGCACCAGACTAATGTATATAGATGATAAGAGGAGATATTGATCATGCAAAAGGAAACTGTACTTGGCTGCTAAATCTTCTTCTATATTAGAGCTAACAGACTCTATATAGAAGAGTTAATGACTAGACGAAAAAAAGCTTTCGAGCTCTATGCAGGCCACGGAGGAAAACAAAGGAACAAGATTTGGAAGGGTCTCAGAGACTAGGAACTGTCTTTGTCATTTCATCCCTCATGTCATCATACTCTCTGAGCACACCTCTTTCCTGCTGTTTCCAATCTCAAATCCCCCAACCTCTTAAAGACACTGTTTAATTCTCCAGTTCTCCTTCTATAGTTATGTAATTTATCAAGTTTGGCAAGCGTTTTCTTGCTTTTCTTCAAGTTGTCCTCCTATAAGTCTTAATCCACTGTCTCATGTTTGTCATGGCTGCTATTGCTTACATGATCTCCTCTTTCAAATATCTACATTTTTCTTTTTATGTTGCTTCTTTCACTTCCAATTAGAAATGCATTCCACTATGGTCATTGTGGCAAAAACCGTAAAATGGTTAGAAAAATAGAAAGGTAGGACCACCCATAGTACTGAATTCTTGCTAAATGGATGCTTACAAAGAAATTTGTAAGATAAAATGAATAGGAGTAAGAGCCTTTTATTAGTTTGTAAAGGACAGTTCTTTGATATGTATGCCTCTTGTTCCCTCAATATGTAGCACGCCTTGTGAGGGTAGCTCACAAGACAAGAACTAGACCAAGGGACAACAATATGAGGTGTGGCCCACTGTCACCACAACCACTACCTCCTGCTCTTTAGTGGATTTTCACCACAAGGGAGGCTTCCCTATATTAGGTCACCTAAAGGATTTATCAAATGCAACGGATAAAGGTGACAAAGACAGGCTAAGGAGGGCTGATCCTCTTAAGAACAAATCTTAGCTAGCACAACAAGACAATTTCCATCCTCCAAAAGGCCTAATTAGAGCACAACGTGACCTAGGGCTTGAGAATAAGCAAGGTTAATAGGTTTATCTAGGATCACAAGGCCAAGAAAATACTTCAAATAGATGTATATGACCAATTTAGGGCACAAGAAACCTTCAGGAAGCCTCAAGTTGAAGCCTAGGGGAAACTAGGGCTTTTCAAGGGCACAATTTGCGTAGGGCAAGGGACGTTAGACCTAAAATAGAAAGACTAGCCATGGAAATGTCTTGATTTTGACCAAATACCTCACTTCCACGTGTTGAATCCCTCCACAAAGCAATGTCTTCAATCCTAGTTGAAAAAGATGCCCTAGCCCTAGCTAGCGACTTACCTTAAGAGGTTGAAATTCTACGTTTAGGGTAGAAAAGAGTGAATTTGTGAAAATTTTCAAGATGATCAACAAAGTGACCATGGCCAGTGCTTCGACCTTGGGTGATGGAGTCTATGGGATGATTAAAAATGACTAAACCCTAGCAAGGAGTAAGGGAACTATGAAACCCTAAGTTTCAAACCCTAGCTATCATTTTTGTGAGGGAGCAAAATCAATGGGGAGAGCTAGTTAAAAGATTCACCCATGGGATTTTCATTTACATTCAATAAGTGGGTAATGCATGCAATACTATTACCATGATTCCATAAAATAATTTTTAACAATAACTTGCACAATAGAAACCCCCAAAAAGCAACCATTCCATACAATAGCCACAAAGTTTAAAGATTTATCAAATACAAGGTACACTTACAAGATCGAATGCATGAACAAGTCCTTTATTGCTCCAAAATGACATCTCCAAAGCTAAAGAATAACTCCATAAGCAAATATACACAATTGATCACATCTCCACAAGATACAAGTCACAAATTCAACAGGCCGGATTAGTCACAAGTGATGATGAGAAAAGAAATGAGCCTATCTTCTATTTATATGAGGATTAGGTCTCCTAATTTTAGTCTACAAAGCCCCTAAAAACAAGTTTGATTGTTAATGATCTTGGGTTACAAGCCAACCCATTAGCTAATTACAGAATAAGCCTACTTTGCCCACACGTGTGGGTCATAGCCTCTTAATTGTTGACATCATGCATAATAAATGCTCCAAATGCCATGCCTAAGGGTGATGAGGTGTCAAAGAATGTGTAGATGCTTGGGTGAACCAAAATTTGAGGGTTTGCCCTCAAATCTACCTCAATATCTCCTGTGGAGTCCCAAGATCTAGCTAGGGTGGCAGAAGGTGGTCTTCATGGGTCTCCAACTGTCGAATAAGGCTTCCTCCTCTCCAGTGTTAGGGCTTCTTCTGGTGCAACAAGCCCTCCCTAGTCTCTCAATGGGAGACCATCCTCATTTAGGCTTTGAATCAACTCCCGCCCATCATGTTGTTTCAAGGCCAACATGGGGGCATACTGGCTCCAATGGTGTCATCATTAAGAATCCTCAAAGCTAGGTCAAAGTTGAGCAACATCTTGGACCTTGGAGGTACTTTGGGACATGTGTCATTTGCTAGTTCTGTCAAGGGGCTCTAGTCCTTCAATGTTGCATGTTGCACCTGCTTAAGCCGATGTACTTTTTGGAAGGGCATGGGTACCTGTGGAGTGGTAGCCCAAGACTCGGGCTACTAAGTCACCTGGCAAAAGACAACATAGATTCTAGTGAAAGAAACCATCCATCATAGACTAAGATCAATAATGCATTCTAGTGAACCAAACTTGAATGTTGAGGGCATATTAATACTTCAAAAAAAGATCCTCATCCAAAATCAGAACCAAGTTCTCTCAAAGGTGTTTTCTCCCTTGGTAGGGGTGGCTAATGGTCAACCCTATTAGGTGCTTCCAACACCTAAGTGGAAGTAACAGTTCCTTGGTCCGCCCTTCAATTGGTAGGTGTTATTGTATAATAGTATGGTAATGGAGGGGAGAAGATTTCATGGTCAAGTGCCATGGTCAAAGAGACCATGGGTGTTCACATCTTGAGTGTATAGATGTGAGGAGGGAGCATTCGTGGATTCATGAACGGTTCGGTCCTATTTTCCCATCCCTCTTGTGAGCCTTTTATTCTTCTTGCTTATTTCTTGTATTATCGCTTATAGCTCAAGGGTTAGAGCTTGCTTTGTATGATGTAGCAGTTTTATTACCCCTCTAGGATGAGTCAGCTTATTGCTCATTGGGGTTGGGACATGCAAAGGTTCATTTTTGATGTAATGAAGCATCAAGTGCTTAGGAACTGAGTGATGGCCATATGAGGTAGGTAGAGCTCATGCTAGGATTTTGCCCACATGCTCGACCTCCTCTAATTTCCCTTTTGAAAAACCCTTGTTGCACACTTGCTTTTTCTATTCAGTCACTGAGCCTCTCACTCCTTGAGAACATCTCTCCCTCAATCATAATGTGTCTTCACTTCTCTCCTAGGCTTATTTTATAATTTCATCTTGGGCTAAATCCCTTAAAATCAATCTCTAAAGTGATAGATGGCTAGTATTAATTCTTAACCCACTTAGATCAATAGTAGAGATTAGATCTAAGTCACTTAAATAATTAAATTATTTATCCTTAGAAACTTATCTCAATAGCTAACATTAATGAATTAAATTAATTTTTGCTTTTTGTAAGTTAACTTAGGAAAGAAATCATAACAACACTTACTCCTCTCAAGCAAGCACCTAAAGAGACAACCTAACATCTTCTACATACTAAAGACACCAAGCCTATGCAGAAGCACCCATTTGAGCTAAATAACATCAACACTCCCTCCTAGCAAGGAAGGTGTTCTGCACCACCCCCAACTTATCTTTGTAGAAAACAAACTACCCCTTCTCTAGGGGCTTGGTGAGAATATCTGCATCCTTCTCATATGTGGATATGTATTGAAGCTTCATAGCTCTAGTCTAGACCCTGTCTTTAATGAAGTGATACCCAATCTCTATATGCTTGGACCTATCATGAAACATTGGATTCTTAGAGAGCTTAATGCAACTTTGGTTGTCATAGTGAATCATTGTTAGCTCCAACTCAAGACCAAACAACCATGTTAGCATCTTACCTAGCGAGATGGCCTCACGACTCGCCAAACTTGCAGCCATGCACTTGGCCTCTCTTGAATTAAGTGCTACTTAACTTTACTTCTTGCTAAACCATGAGATAGTTGTTGATCCCAAACTGAAGTAGCACCCTAAGGTGCTTTTCTTGCTAGTTGCATTCCCAGCTTTTCTATATAGCCCACTAATCGCACTCCATCACCTCCGACGTACCTGAGTCCATACTCCACTGTACCTTGAAGATACCTAAACACATGCTTCATTGCCACACAATGAAACCTCCTTAGCTTCACCATAAACTCTCTTAGTGTATTCACAACAAAGCATATATTTGGCCTAGTGTTGACTACATACATAGCTGGCTGTACAATGTGGGATTGATCAACACACTCTCAAAAGCATTCTACTTTCTCAAGTTGGTAGTCATGGGTATCGACATGGGCTTGCAATCCTCCACCTAGTATCTCTTCAAGATCTCAATTGCATACTTCCCCTGTCCAAGGAATATCTCTCTTGTCTACTGCCACACCTCCAATCCCAAGAAGAAATACATCATGCTAATATCCATCTCAAACTCTACAGCTAGGTCTCTCTTACACATCTCTATGAGCTTCTTTGCCCCTATAAGAAAGAGGTCATCGGCATATAACCCTAGAATGAGTGGATCATCTCTACCAAGTGTGTAATACAAGTTGGGATTCGCCTCACTCTAGGTGAAGCCCGTGGCTAGTAGATACCCATCAATCCTTGAGTACCATGCTCTTGGTGCATGTTTGAGACAATATAATGCCTTCTTCAATCTGCATTTATGAGAATCTCTCCCATGCACCTCAAATCCCTGCAGTTGCTCGATGTACAACTCCTCTCCCAATAACCCCATTGTGGAAGGTTGTCTTCACATCCATTAGTTGTATCCTCCACCCCCTCTTTGAAGCAATAGATATAACAACTCCAGTGGAAGTGTATTTGGTGACTAGAGCGAATATCTCCTCATTATCCACTCCCTCCTTTTGGGAAAACCCTTGCACCATGAAGCGAACCTTATACTTCTCGACACTGCATCTGCAATATGCTTGATCTTATAGATCCACGTAGAATTGACCACTGATTTCCTTTGGCCTCAGAACAATGTCCCACATGTCATTTGTTATGATGTACACATACTCCTCCACCATGGCATGTCTCCAAACTTGCTAGATTGCTGCCTTCTCATAATTGCTAGACTTAGAGTCAATGATGTCACTCAAAAGCACCATGTAACTAGGAAACTGTTTCGGTGGTCTACGCTCTCTAAACATCCTTTTAGGAACCTCCAGATGCTCCTCAATATCCCTAAGAGTCTGCTCCAACCAGCTTGGCCTCCTCATGATGTAGAAGGTGCCTCTTGCTTCTCCTCTTGATTTGAAGACTGATTACCTACCACTGGTGTTGCTGACCTCTCCTCAACCTTTAGAGCATCTTGCTCCTAATCATTTGCCACCATTGGTATTGAATCATGTGACTTCATCAAAGTCTTGTGCTCCTCAAACCTCACATCCTTGCTCACCACAGTTTTCCTTGCGATGCGATGTACACCGTATATGTCCTTGAAGTCTCACTGTACCCTACAAAAATGCCTTTCAATCTTGCAAACTCCAACTTGGTCCTCTTTTTAGATGGTACATGGATGTACACTGGACACCTAAAAATGCGAAAGTGCCCCACCTCTGGTTTCACTTCTGTCAATACCTCCTTGTTGAAAAATCTAGGTCATCGAGAGGAAGTGATTTCTCTTCTATTGATAACTCCTTGTGAGTGCTTTTTACTTCTTAGATTATGATCTTCTTTTACTTATGTTATTATAGTGTTATTCTTCATCAAAAACCTACCAATTCATAAACCATAAAGAGACAAGAGACACAGAATATAGGCTATTAGCCAGGGCCAAAACCTCTCCCACTTGAGAAGAAAACCCAAACAAATTCTTCTTATAGAGACTTCAATTGACGAATACTAAGACCAAGACCTTTGACCTATTTGCCACTCCAAGACCCTTGACCTATTTGCTACTCTTCAAAATTTCGGCTTCCTTGACACTGCTTTAGACCTGCAACCTTCTTCGGCCCTAATTCAGAAACCCTAACTCATGCATATGACCTTCTCTTATGCCTTGATTTACTTCGCTTTAGTTAGAGGTCTCTTCCTTGGTAATTCGGCTAGACATACACCTTTATCTCCTCTTGATTTGACCTTCCCATGGAACTGCAATACTTCGATCTCTTCTACAACAAAAACAATCCCTTTCTTCGCACATGTGAGTGAAGGCTAACCCTAAAATAGACCCAAACAATCCTCGCTCTTCCTTCCTTTCGTTGGCTATGAGACTTCTTTCCAAGTGATTCTTGCACTTCTAATAGCAGACCTTCTTGATCGAAAATCTCTACTCCAAATGGAAACCGAGTTGCCCTATTTATAGTTGTTTCCATCAATTAGGCCGACTTGTTAGAGGGTGAGCCGACATGTCATTTAGTGAAGATCTTTTATTCTATCTTGAAGTCGACTTGTAGGAGGTGTCTTTGCTTGGTCTTGGAGGCCCTTCTTATATATTAATAACTCATACAAAAATGTAACATGCCCAAGAAGGGTCCTTCATACATGACATTGACTCAAATTAACTTTTATGACTAGATGACAAAACCTAAATAAAATTCCTTGATCATGAAACCCATGATTTAAGTATTACAAAAACAATTTTATTTTCTTCTTTCCAACAATTACATAAAACTCACAATTTGCACATGTCATTTGAAGACCGAACCTAGTTACACTTGTCAACACCCCCTCTTAATTAGGGAGGTATTCATAATGGTATTTGGTCATTCTCAATCTGAAGAATTCTCATAAGAAGAGTCAGTTTGGTAACCCATCTATTTAGCATCATATCAACCAGCATTGTCACATAGCAATGCCTTGACTAACAACTTTATCTCTCCACGAGATCTGAGCACAATGCTGGCGAGACCAATGATGTATAGACACCCTCATCATTGTCTCTCTCAGAACATACCCCACTCGGGTTCTCAGGGTGTGTTCCACCAGGACTATTCTTATCTTGGATTTCCAGTCCTCAAAGAATATCGGTCCCTTACGACTACTCTTATCTTGGATGCCCTAAGACATCCTCAAAGAGCATTGGGTTCTCAGGGTGTGTTCCACCAGGACTATTCTTATCTTGGATTTCCAGTCCTCAAAGAATATTGGTCCCTTACGACTACTCTTATCTTGGATGCCCTAACACATCCTCAAAGAGCATTGGATGCCAAATGTTTACCCAATCCTCCATTATGTCTTCGCAAGTGAAGACAAGAATGATGTGTTTATCTCTCCCTCTTAATTAGGGAGGACATATCTATTCCATTAAAGGAATGTACTCATTCCTACCAAAGGAATGTACCTAAGCTCCCTCTTGGTTTAGGAATTTTTCTTCCAAGTTTCTTCCAAGTAAGAAACTTGTTTCCAGACTCCCTCTTAATTAGGGATCTACAACAGCTCCTTAGGTGGAGATGATGGTACAACCGGTTGCTTGAAGAATTCCTCCTCACGATGTCATGAACTTCTTTTCATTATCTAGGAGTCTTCATGTTTGGTACTTCTTCATAGGGCACAAACCATCCATCACTTTCATCCATGAGTCAGTCATGTCATCATCGAAAAGTGATCCATTAGTTCATATCTGGCCTTCCTTCCTGCTATGCTACCTTCTTCATGCCATGTCTCCTTAAGGATCTTTCATCCTATTGCATGGGCATCAGTGGTGGAAGATATCCATAAATCTTCCTTCGGCAACCCTGCACAAGCCCATCTAGATATTTGTTCAAAAATAAGAAATGAACAACTAAAATCAAAATTACCTTTGTGATGGTCTTTCATCATGACATCTTCTAGTTTGCATCAACATCCTGCATACATATCGACACATCTCCAAAGATATATATTGTCAAGGGTCTCTTTCCTTTTCAAACTCCATCAGAGTCTTCATATCTTTCATGGGGATATCTTAGTCAAATCTTCTTGGTCTTTGGATGTTGATTGCCTTTTTCCATGGTTGCATATCCCACGATCTCTTCCTTCCTTCCTTTCTTCACACATTTCATTCCCAGAAACTTCCAATCAGAGTTCCTCAATTATAGTCAACCACCTCATATTACATATGAGGACATATTATGTTGATTTCATCTAGTGAATGTGTGACCCATGCATTTCTGCATTCCTTCGAAGGAGGAGATCCTTTCTTTTGATCATGCTCTCAAGATAGAGCATTGATCCATGTTATCTGCAACCATATGACATAACTCTACAATATCGAATGTAAGCATACATACCTCATTTTCCTTTATCCAGACTTCCTTCAGCAGCTTCCTTGATTGAAAAGAGATTCAATCCCTTGATCTGCTTCACCTCTTATGTCATCATACCATCATCCTGTGAATTCCACAAGTTTGGAATTCTTGATGAAACACTTGCTTCCCCTCTTGATCGGTGAACCTTTCGATGAAGATTCCATTAGAGAATCTTGAGGATCTAGAGAATTCCTATCTAGCAGATGTTTTCGTTTTAACTGATGTATGATGACCTTTGAAATGGATGACCTTTTTCCTTTCTATAAGTGCCACTTATGTTTCCAATGAGGTTCTCAAGGGCTATATCCCTCCATAGTTGAATACCATAGATTCCAATTTCAACCATCTTTCACGCTTCTCTATGATGATGTTATGAGCTCTTGCTTTCAATGCTTCTATGATGCCATGATACATACCATCATTTTTTTTAGTGAACCATGATAGCCATATCGTACAATAGAAGACTTAACAACTTGAAAAGAACTTAGGTGAGGAACACTATCTCAATCATAATAGAGATCTCTTACTTCGTCATTCTTGGACTTCTTCTTTTCAGCTTCCTCCAATTCCTCGGTGATTTGGGCTTCTTGTCTTCCTCTTTTGTTATTGTCCTTCTTGATCTTAGGGCAATCTCTTTTGTAGTGCCCATATTCTTGACACCCATGGCATTGAATCTTAGTCATGTCTCTCTTATTTTTTCGAGACCCAGGCTTTCCAAATTTTCCCTTTCTTTTTGACATTGTAGCATAAGCTTGATTTTGCCCACCTGCTTCCACATCAGATTTGGCCTTTAGTCTAGATTCTTCAATCTTGCACAGTGACCATAGATCCTGGAATGGGGTAGCTTCTTTCTTCCCATAAATACTTGAAGTAAAGTTACCCCACTCGTCTGGTAGTGCATTTAGTACAACTGTAGTCATTTCTCTATCAGAAATGACTTCTCCCAGATCTTGTAGTTGATCCCAGATTTCAGATATCCTTATAAAGTATGAGGCTATTCTATCTTCCCTTGACATTTTCAGCTTGTAGAGTTCTTTCCTTAATGAGATGACTTCTCCAACATTGCTTACGAAATACAACTCTACCAGTTTGTCATTGATTTCTTTTGAAGTTTCAAGTTTAGATACATATGGGATGAGGGAATCCTTGATGGATTCTATCAGAATCCTTTGAGCCCTAACTTCCCCTTTCATATACTTTGCAAGAGCTCAAGCATCTTCCTTTCTTGGTTTAGTGATAGATCATTTGACATGTTCCATAACCTCATTTTCAATGAGATTCAGATCTGTCCTTTTCTTCCATGCAAGATAGTTTGAAGCCCAACCAATTTGTTGCTTTCCTTGCAAAAAGACATTTTGACAGATTCAGATGTGGACATAAATATACTTACTTGATAGGATGCTCCTTCACCTTGCTACTTCTTTGATGTTGATGATGATATAGAGAATAGAAAACTTCTTGATGAAGATTGTTTTCTTCAATAATGATCCTTGATCCCACAAAGAGTGAGATCTCTTTGGATCCTTTGATGGTGATGTCTTTGTCGATGAAGATCAATGATGACTTCTTAGTGATGTATGCAATGGTAAGGACCTTGCTTCAATGAGAGAGAGATGGCCTTAGAATCTTGATGAGAACGCCCTTTGATCTAGCTTCCTTTGGATGAATAGTCTTCAAGACACTTCAACTTCAAATTGATTGAGAGTGGATCCTATGAATGCTTCTTTGATTGAGCTAAGGTTTTTACTTTCTTCAAGATGATGATTTGATCTTAATCTTGAAGTGCTTCTCTTGGATGAATAAACTTCAAGCTGCCTTGATTCGTAGATATCTCCAAGACTTCCTTTTGGTGTAGATTTCTTCTTCGATCTAGGGTTATGATGCTTCCTTTGTAGATCTTGACTTCAAGATGATATTTGTTTTGATGCCTTCCTCTAGGTTTGATCCTTGACTGTCCCTTGGTAAGACACCCTTCCTTGACTTAGTCACCTTAGCTCTGATTCCATGTTGAGAAATCTAGGGCATCGAGATTAAGTGATTTCTCTTTTATTGATAACTGCTTGTGAATGCTTTTTACTTCTTAGATTAGGATCTTCTTTTACTTATGTTATTATAGTGTTATTCTTCATCAAATAGCTACCAATGCATAAACCATAAAGAGACAAGAGACACAGAATATAGGTTATCAGCCAGGGCCAAAACCTCTCCCACTTGAGAGGAAAACCCGAACAAATTCTTCTTCTTATAAAGACTTCAATTGACGAATACCAAGACCAAGACCCTTGACCTATTTGCCACTCCAAGACCAAGACACAAAGCCTCCTTGATGAGATTCTTCTTGCAATATTCAAACCTTTGCTTCTTCCTCCTTCTCAGCTACTCTTCAGAATTTCGGCTTCCTTGACACTGCTTTAGACCTGCAACTTTCTTCAGCCCTAATTCAAAAACCCTAACTCACGCATATGACCTTCTCTTATGCCTTGATTTCCTTCGCTTTAGTAGAGGTCTCTTCCTTGGCAACTCGACTAGACATACACCTTTATCTCCTCTTGGTTAGACCTTCCCATGGAACTGCAATACTTCAGACTCTTTTGCAATAGAAACAATCCCTTTCTTCGCACATATGTGTGAAGTTTAACCCTAAAATAAACCCAAATAATCCTCACTCTTCCTTCCTTCCTTTTGCTAGCTATGACACTTCTTTCCAAGTGATTCTCGCACTTCTAATTGTAGACCTTCTTGACCGAAAATATCTGCCCCAAATGAAGTTCGAGTTGCCCTATTTATAGTTGTTTCCATCAATTAGGCCGATTATTAGAGGGTGAGCCGACATGTCATTTGGTGAAGATCTTTTATTCTATCTTGAAGCTGACTTGTAGGAGGTGTCTTTGCTTGGTCTTGGAGGGCCTTCTTATATATTTAATGACTCATACAAAAATGTAACATGCCCAAGAAGGGTCCTTCATACATGACATTGACTCAAATTGACTTTTATGACTAGATGACAAAACCTAAAGGTTCACAATGGGAACTTTAACTAAAATAAAATTCCTTGATCATGAAACCCATGATTCGAGTATTACAAAAATAATTTTATTTTCTTCTTTTCATCAATTACATAAAAATCACAGTTTACACGTCATTATGAAGAGTGGACCTAGTTACACTTTTCAACACTCCTAACGAGTCATGCCCCCCAATACCTTGTGAGGACTCCTATTCTTAATGTCGACTGTCGTGCTACATGCTTTTGCCCATAGAAACATACGAAGATCTTGATCACAAATCATGGCTTTGGCACCCACAATGATGGCCCAATCTTTTTCTCTCAACAATCTCATTTTGCTATGGTTTGTAAGATATTGTCAACTCCTTCATTATACCTGCTCCTCTGCAAAATTCTTGAACTTATTAGAGGTATACTCACCCCCATTATCTAACCTTAAGGACTTTGACCTCATTGTCTGGTTCTCCACGAGTGCTTTGAACTCTCGAAATTTGATGAAGATCTCATCCTTGATCTTGATGAAGTAGATCCATGTCCTCCTAGAACAATCATCTATAAAGGTTACATAATAGTTGTAACCACTGAAGGACTCCATTGACACAAGACCACACATGTCTGAATGCACTAGACCCAACAACCCTTTGAACCTATAATCTTTTCTTTGGAACGTTGTCTTAGCATGCTTGTCGAAAACACACTCTTTGCAAACACCTTGCTACTCCACATTGAACTTTAGAAGACTAGTGCCAATCTCCCATAATATATGTAGAGCCTTGTGATGCAAATGTGTCATCCTCCTGTGCCACAACGCACACTAGTTGTCACTGTCATGCATTAATGCTTACACCGGCTAACACTTCAACATATATAGGTTCCTTTCTTTTCTTTCAATCACTTGGTCTGTGCTCAAACTAGAATCCCTCAACTTGACAAGTGCTTGGCCATCATGAAAGTACACCTCATGCCCCTTGCCCCTTGTCTTCCATCGCTAAGACTACTAGAATATTCTAGCTCAACCATGGTACATTTAAAACCTTTGCCAATGCCATAGTCTCCCTTGACTCTCACTGAAACTGGATTCTACGAATCCCCTCTACTGCACACCTGACATTATTGCCAAGTTCCTCATGTAGCTTTGAGTTTTGCTCTGACATATTGGTGAATAGGCCACATGATCCTGTCATATGATGAGAAGCACCACTGTCCACAAACCATGCACCCTTGGCTATGGGGCTAGAAAGACAAGACATTAGTGAGAATTCCTTCTCGAACTTAGTGGAAAACTTGCTCACGTGTGTGTCTACTGAAGCTGCTACTTGAGTCTTCCCCTTGCCTTTCTTATTCGAACATTGACCTGCATAGTGGCCAAATTTGTGACATGCAAAGCACTTGACTTTGCTCATTTCCTTCTTCTCTCCAACTCCTAAGGTACTCTTTCCTCCCGTGCTTTTCTTCCCTTTGCCCTTCCTAGCCTGACTGTCAAGGGCAAGGTTCTCATCATCACCCTTAGAGTGGCTCCCATGAAGAGACTCCTTTGGAATCTCCTCATGTACGAAGTCATCCTATAACGTCTCCCATTTATGTAGATTCTCACATGCTATGATCCCTTTGAAGAAGTATGCCCATGGCTTGGAAAAGCCATTCATGGGTGTTGATTTTTCAAGTGCAATATAGACAGTCACAATTTCTGAAACTGATAATTACTTCTAATGATTTTGTTATTACTCTAGCACCTTCCAGATTATCATTAAGCAATTATACTTTAGAAATTTCAACCATAAATGCAAAACTGACATGAGGATCATAAAGAGACGACCAAACACAAGAGACAAAATTTTTTTACCTTGGAAAAACCCTAACTAGGGAAAAACTCAACAATATTTTCTTAGGAGAAATTATTCAACTCATCAAAAATACAATCTAATTTTCCTAGTGAAACTTGGTCAAACTGACCAAAAAATCCAGCAAGTCAAACTTGGTTAAACAAACCACCTTTTCGGCCTTCTCCAACTTGGTCAATGTCTCGTCAAACTTGTTGAAGTTTCTAAGTCTACCAGTTAGAAACCCTCCATGCGTTACACTAATTTATTCCTACCTACTTGCCTTTTTACTTAACAAGTTATTTACAATGTAAATACTGAAAATAAACACTAGTGCATGCTCAACATATTACAGATCATCAACTGAAGGAAACAAATACAAGCACACAAAATGACATCGTTATTTTTGGACCAATGTCCTCAGAAAAACCCAATGCAAGAAAACCGGTGCAACTATTTGAGGGTTTTCCTATTAAGCAATTTCTGAGTACAATCTGGGTACCAAATTCGGCTTACCCAACAGAGAATACCCTTGGTAGTAGTACCTCTCAGTTTGAGACAGAGGTCTCGACTGAAACCTCGGATAAACCGTCCAGCAGCTCCTCAGCTCCAATCTGCCCCAAAAACCCCAACGTCTGCCATTCTGGACTGCATCAGCCTCTCTTTGCCCAGCGCTGGCCCTGCGTCACCTTGAATGGGCATGCATCAGCCTCAGTAGGCCCTGCGTCAGCCTTCTGGCCCTCTGCGTTAGCTATGCTGGCCTCTCTGAAGCACTGAATAGCTCTTGCCTGACTTTGCGTGGCCTTGCGTGAGCCTTGACTGCCTCTGCGTGGCCTTGCATGAGCCCTGGTTGCTACTGCGTCACTCTCTCTGGCTCTTGCGCTGATCTCTCAGCACTATCTGTGCCTCTCTATCTCTTTGTACTCACTGCCTCACATCTGCAACTCCGATCACTGATTCTATCTCTCTTAGCAAACCCTACTCTAGAGAATAGAATCACTGATCATCTGGTGTGTTCTCCAAGTGACCCGCAAGCCCCCTCTTATATTTTTCTCGTTGACATATCAACAACCGAGATTAAGTCCTTAATCGACAACTAAGATTAGATCTGGCTTGATCCATGTCTTTTGGACCATTCTAACATAGTTTTATATTAATCCACATTAATATTTTAATTTCCCTAAGTTTAGACTTAAGGACTCCATTAAAAATATTAATTATTTTAATATCTCCTAAATTGTTTAGAATCTGCCCAAACCCTTTCTGGGTATTGGAGATCTCATGTGCCCCAACCTCTCCACCAAATTTCGTGGCTAGAGCACATCCGATGTTACCACAAATCAACACTCCCTCTCAGCGAGGACTGTGCTCTAGCAATACTCTTCACTGAGTATTACTATGATCATCTGGCATTGGTCCCTGTGCTGATGCTAGGCCTGTTGCCCACCATCCTTTGCACTGTTGTATCCTGTACTTCTGCCCATGGTTCTGCCACTGCCACTGCTGCATCTGTACGACAGCTCCCTCTGCATCTGTGTTGTTGCCCATGGCTTTGCCACTGCCACTGCTGCATCTGCACTGCATCTCCTTTCATCATGCTGCATTGTGCTGCCCACTGCTGCACTGCAACTCAATTACTGAGAAGTAAGTAACTAATCTCCCAACTCTAACCTCTCTACTGGGCTAGAGACCCTCTTGATGCTGAAGCTCCCTCTGCCGTTGACAAGTGTTCCCTCTCTGACCTCTGCGCTGCTGCAACAACTCCCTGCATCTCGCATTGTTGCACACCTCTCTGTGCCATCCTGCACTGGTGCAACACTCCCGTGCCTCTCGCATTGCTGCAGCCTGCTAGCCTTGCATTGTCTTGGGAATCCTGCACTGTAGCTCTCTCTGCTGCTCCATCTGCATCCGTCTCTACCCACATCAGCTAGTCCTGCTACTCCTCTTCGGGGCTCCCGTAGCAAGGTCTAATTCAAGAGGTTGGGCACCTGGAGGATCCTACCCCTCATCGCTTGTAGTCCGCCTGACTACAACTTGATGTCTCCCCACTTCCACTCAAGTGGTGCGTGTGCACTCATGGCACAGTCATTGTCTGTCTCCACTTCCTTCTCTACCCTTGTTGGCGCTGCCTTAGTCTCGGAAGACTCCCCCTTACTCTTCTTCCCTGGACACTAGGTCGCATAATGACCCAACTCCCCACAGTGGAAGCACTTGATCTTGGAGAGATCCTTCTTCTTCTGCTTTTCTTGCTTTCCCTCAGATGCTAGGGCAACATCTTCCTCCTCTTCCTTTTTGACTCTGATCCCCTTACTGTTGCTTCCCGCCTTTGTCTGCCGTCTGATCTCTTCTTGGCGAAGAGCCGCCCACATCTCATCTCAAGTTGGAAGTGTCCCTCTGCCCAGTATACTCTGGACAAATACCTCTCAGTCTTCTGAGACTGCATTCAGGGCTGTCCTCACCATCAATTCTTGATCCGGCGTGGCTTCTATGGAAGTCAACTGATCTCGGATCTCATTCAGTCCTTCGAGGAAGGTGTCAATTGGTTCTCCCTTCTTCATCTGATATGACCTCAACTGATTTTCTAGTAACATTCTTCTTTGCACAGAAGTATGTTGGTACAATTTCTTTAGGGCCTCCCACATCTCATTTGTCGTTTCCTTCTCGACAATGTGTGGTACTACATGGTCCTTGACCCCGTCAAGGATGATGCTCTTGGCCCTTGCCATTGCCTCCTCGTACTTGTCGTTCTCAGCTGGGTCGACTGGGATAGCTATCGTCTTCAAGGTGAAGTGCTTGACACGATTTTTGTCAAGTACGGATAAGATTCTGGCCTTTCAGACTGCGAAGTTTGACGCTCCATCCAGTCTGTCCTGGTCTCTTACTCCATGTAGTGCCATGATACTCTTGTACTTCCCTCCTAGAAGTTCTCGGTGTGACTCCCTCTAAGTCTCGATTTCCCTCCTGGAAATCCTTCTGCCGATGTCGAGATGCCCCCTACTCTGATCGTCTGTGCAACTGCACCACTGATCCGGATTTCTCGGCTAGAAACCCTCGGTAGCAACTCCCTCCTCTTGGCCTTGCCCTGTTAGGTACTGTTCTGACTATAGTACCTCACCAGCTCCACTCTGCAACTTTCCCATAGCCTCCTAAACCCCAGCAACCTGAAGGTGAGAGCTCTTAGGCTCTGCGCAATCCTGGCACCAGCAACTCGGCCTCCTCAGCCAACTGCGTCAGCCCTCCTAGCTTCTGTGTGGCTTTGCGTGAGTCTCCCTTTTCCTCCCTTAGCCTCTGCGCTGCCTCTTCCAGTCTCACCCTTGATGACGCAAGCACTGTGTCACCCTTCTCTTGTTGCTGCTCTGCTAGGAACAACTTCTGTCACTTGGGACAACTGTTTTCCACTGCTATTGCTCTGCTCGATTGATGTCCTCAGTTCTTCTGTGATCTGGAACCACCCTTTGATACCATGTTGAAGTTTCTAAGTTTACTAGTTAGAAATCCTCCATGCACTTTACTGATTTATTCCTACCTACTTGTTCCGTTACTTAACAAGTTATTTACAATGTAATACTGAAAATAAACACTAGTGCATGCTCAACATATTACAGATCATCAACTGAAGGAAACAGATACAAGCACACAAAATGACACTGCTATTTTTGGACCAATGTCCCCAGAAAACCCAATGTAGGAAAACCAGTGCAACTATCTGAGGGTTTTCTTATTAAGCAATTTCTGAGTACAATCTGGGTGCCAAATCCTGCTTACCGAACAGAGAATACCCTTGGCAATAGTACCTCTCAGTCTGACACAGATGTCCCGGATAAACCCTCCAGTAGCTCCTCAGCTCCAATCTGCCCCAGAAACCCCAACGTCTGCCTTTCTGTGCTGCGTCAGCCTCTCTTTGCCCAATGCTAGCCATGCGTCACGCTGAATGGGTTTGTGTCAGCCTCAGGAGGCCCTGCGTCAGCCTTTTGACCCTCTGCGTCAGCTACGCTGGCCTCTCTGAAGCACTGCGCAGCTCCCGGCCACCTCTACGTGGCCCTGCGTGAGCCCTGGTTGCTACTGTGTCACTCTCTCTAGCTCCTGCGTTGATCTCTCGACACTATCTCTGCCTCTCTGTACTCACTGCCCCTCAGCTGCAACTTCGATCACTGATTCTATCTCTCTTAGCAAACCTCGCTCTAGAGAATAGAATGACTGATCATCTGGTGTGTTCTCCAAGTGACCCTCAAGCCCCCTCTTATAATTTTCTCGTTGACATATCAACGACCGAGATTAAGTCCCTAATCGACGGCTAAGATTAGATCTGGCTTGATCCATGTCTTTTGGACCATTCTAACATAGTTTTATATTAATCCACATTAATATTTTAATTTCCCTAAGTTTAGACTTAAGGACTCCATTAAAAATATTAATTATTTTAATATCTCCTAAACTGTTTAGAATCTGCCCAAGCCCTTTCTGGGTATTGGAGATCTCGTGTGCCCCAACCCCTCCACCAAATTTCGTGGCTAGAGCACATCCGATGCTACCACAAATCAACAAAACTGGCCAAATTTCATCATCCTGCGACTGCCTCAGGAATTCGGTCAACTGTCGTCAAACTGCTAGAAATAGATTCGGTCAATTGCCTAGAAAACTTGGTCAATAAATCACAGAGAAATTTTGGTCAACGTAGGTTAAACTTCGCCTTAGAAGGTTCGATCAACCTTAGAAGAATTCCTCCTTCATTTGCACGTGTGAACAAACTTGTAGAAGATATATTGATGATCCAAATTGGTCACAACAGAGGAGGTTGAGTGCTCCTTTTATAGTGATTTTATGGTGCCCAAGGGGCACATCCCTTTGGCTGGGCTGATTTGTCCTAATGTTGGACCGACTTGACTTTTGGAGGCAAATTAAATTCAATAATTTAAATTTTAAATTTCTTCTTTTGATTCCTTTTAGGGCCGACTTGAATACCAGCGGTAGCTACCAAAAATTAACACTCCCTCTTAGATAGGGAGGTATTCTCTTAGACTTCCTCAGACGTATATTTTGATGAAAAATTTCTCCATCCTAAGAAAAGATTGAATGAGCTAGCTATGTTGATGTATCCATCCACTACATGTGGAAAACATCTTGCATCAACATCATGCAAAGGGATCTAGTTACCTACTAGTCAAATCTCCTTTGCAAATGGATGTAGTCACCCATTGGCCAACGACCTTCTGGGTTCCCACTGGCCAAATACCTATTGGCCTTTTGGGGTCAACATGACGAGTCCTGGGTCACTAGCTCCACAAGGCGTCACTTGGAGCAAGGTCAATACATTTGACAAAAAAAGGTGAACCCATGGGCAATTACCATTCCTGCATGTCAATTGAATGGTAATACACTTGCTCGATGCTAAAGGCACTCACTCTTCCCACTAGCCAAGCACCTGTTGGTAATGTGGTCAAAACCTTCTGACCAGGGGAGCACTCTGGGCCTTGATGCTCTTGGACCATTTCGGCACTCACTCCAACCACTAGCCAGGCACCTCTTGCCAATATGGAGCACTCCAGGCCTTGATGATCTTGGGACCATTCTACCTAACTACATTACATGGCAACCTGGTCAGTACCTTTGTCCTAGGGAGAATGTCTGTCCTTAATGCTATAACATCAACACTCTCTCTTATTGAGGGAAGCATTCTCAACTATTCTAAGCTTATCCTTGAAGCATACAAACTTCACCCTTGGACAAAGGCTTTGTGAGAATGTCAACATCATGCTCGTTTGTAGAAATGCATTGGAGCCTCATTGCTCCCTTCTGTACCATGTCTCGGATATAGTGGTTCTAGATCTCAATGTGCTTCGACTTGTCATCATGGTCATCTCCAGCACCTGCTCAAATAATCTTGTGAGCATCTTCCGAAGCCACATTGCTTCACAACTCGCCAAACTAGCTGCAATATCTTTGCAGTGTTGAGTGTGACAGATGTCTTCTTCCTGCAAAACCCAAACTGAAGCAACATCCTGATGTGCTCTTCTTGTCTTTGGCACTCCCTGCTAAGTTCTAATTTTTATATCCCAACAACTGCACTTTATCATGTCTAAATACATATCCAATTGCACTATGCTGGTACCTCAACACATGTTGTGCCCCATGCCTCGACTCAACCATAAACTGATCGACTTCCTTCGGTAGATCCATCACCACAATTGCTTTTCGGTCACCCTGATTGAGTGCTCCCTCTGACACTGAACAAATCTCGCTGTGGCAGCCTGGATGCTCCCTCTGCTGCTGCTGCTTCCTAGACACTGAAGCATATTTGCTAACTAGCATGGTCCACTCATAGAAGGCATACTGTTCTTAGAAGCTTCTTGTCTCTAAGCATCTAGTTTGACAATTTTGCGGTCCATCATCCGAAGGATCTCATTAGCATAGTTTTAAAAACCGTTCCGGTCCAACCGGTTACCGGCCTAACCGGCCGGTTGGGAGGCTCACCGGTCAGAACCGGTGAAAAAACCCGGTTAGAAGCCCCATTTGCCCGGAAAATTGACCTAACCGGTAAAAACCGGCCGGTTTAGGTCAAAACCGGCCGGTTTATTGCTAACCGGCCGGTTCCGTCCTAAACCGGCCGGTTTATGGACAGGCCGCCGGTCAAGCAAAAAAGCGCACGGTTTTTTGGAACTGAGGGCGGTTTAGGGGTTTTGGGGGTGAGGGAAAGGGATTTTCCCTCCAAAAACACCCTCACACTTGCTATAAGACACCCCTCTCACTCTCATTTGTCTCACACAACTGATTTGGAGTGTTTGTGAGTGTTTGTGAGTTTGTTTGTAAGCTTGGAGAGTGTGGAGTTTTTGCTGAAGTAGTCATCTTGGAGTTGGAGTTGGAGCTATTTTGGAGATAGTGTGTAGCTGTCAGTGGAGTTGCCATCATCAAGAGGAGGCTAAGGGAGCTACTTTGCATTTCCAGGTAAGGATTTGCACTTGATAATTCCTCATTTGGGTCTGCTGTCCATGAATTATTTTTTTTGTGCTATAAACTTCTCACTTCAATGATCTATCATCTATGCTAAGCCTATGAACTCTCTAGCTCTATGCTATCAAATTTTGTAGCTTGCATGTGCATTTTTTTTCCTACATTTATCATTGGTTTTCCATGTTCCTTAGCTGCAATTTTTTTTTTAAATGGCAGATTTATTTGCAAATTGTTATTATTTCAAGCAAACATGGCTCCAAAAGGAAAGGACAGTGCATGGGCTCATTGTGATGTAGTTGAGGGAAAAATGATATGCAAATTATGCCATAAATCTATTGGAGGTGGGGGTATTCTTAGGTTGAAACAACACTTGGCTGGGGTAAGAGGCCAAGTAAAGCCATGTGATGCACCAAATGCACTGTTAGGTCCTATTAGGGCAGAATACATTGCCAAGCTTGAAAAATTTTATGAGGATAAGGCTAGGGAGAAGGCCATCCAAGATGAAATTGCAAGGAAGAGGGAATTATTAGAAGCCATGAAAGAGAGTGGGTATGATGATTATGAGATTCAAGACTCCACTTCTATCCCTTCCACCAATGACCCCTTTCACTATGTTCATCCTTCTGTTGGAGTTGGCCAACCATCAAAAGGACCAAAGAGACCAAACATCCAAAGTTATTTCTCATCTTCTGCCACCATTGCTTCTTCTAAATCTAATTCCACTTCCTCCCAGCCAAGTTCTCAACCCACTTTGGATCAGCATTGGAAAAAACAATGCAAAGAAACTTCTCACCAATACATTGCTAGATGGTGGTATGATTCAGATATCCCATTTAATGCTGCTCGCTCACCTTATTACCAAGCTATGTGGGACTCTGTTATAGCTGCAGGAAAGGGCTTCAAAGGCCCTAGTATGCATGACTTGAGGGGAGCTCTTTTGCAAAAAGAGATATCTTCCATTGATGAGTATTTGACTGAGTTTAGAGAGTCATGGGTCAAAACAGGTTGTTCCATTATGTCAGATGGATGGACCGATGGAAAGAACCGCACTATCATTAATTTCCTTGTTTCTTGCCCTCAAGGAACCATGTTTTTGAAATCAGTTGATGCATCTGATAGGGTAAAGGATGCAAGCCTTCTATTTGAGCTTTTGGATAACATTATTCAGGAAGTTGGGGAGCAGCATGTTGTGCAGGTCATCACTGATAATGCCTCAAACTATGTTCTTGCTGGAAAGATGCTTGAGGCCAAATATAATACCATATTTTGGACTCCATGTGCTGCACATTGCATAGACCTCATGCTTGAGGATATAAGCAAGGTGGAGTGGGTAAAAAACACTGTAGAGCATGCCAAGTGCATTACAAAATACATTTACAACCACTCATGGGTATTGAGCCTAATGAGGAAACACACTGGAGGCAAAGAGCTTGTTAGGCCTGCAATTACGAGATTTGCAACTCACTTCCTCACGTTGCAATGTCTCAATGGTCAACATAGAAACTTGCAGAAAATGTTTTCCTCTGATGAATGGTCTGAATCTCGGTGGGCTCGTAGACCAGATGGAAAAGACACCAAAAAGAAAGTGTTAGACACTTATTTTTGGAAAAGGTCTGTAGAGCTTGTGAAAATTACCGAGCCCCTTGTTAAGGTGCTAAGGTTGGTGGATGGGGAAAGATTGGCCATGGGCTACATTTATGAAGCTATGGATCAGGCAAAGGAGCAGATACGGGCAGCTTACAATGACAGGTTAGCTAAATATGGCCGTATATGGGAGATCATTGATAACAGATGGAACAATCAACTCCATCGTCCTATACATGCAGCCGGGTATTTTTTGAACCCAAGGTATCACTATAAAAATCGGCTAGGAGATCAGCATGATGGGGAGGTCAGAGCTGGATTGATTGATTGCTTGGAGCGCATGGTCCCTAACCATGTAGACCAGTTGGATATACATAGACAACTTACTATTTTCAATCAAGCAAGTGGTACTTTTGGCAAAAACTTGGCAAAGATGGCAAGAGATGTGGACCAACCAGGTAAGCAATTCCAATTTCCATTTTGTTTTTCATTTCAAGTTAAAATTGTTTACGTTCTTTACAATTCAAATTATAAACTAAGTTACTAATTATTGTCTTTTTCTTTGCAGCACATTGGTGGGAGTCATTTGGTGGCCAGTGTCCTCAATTGCAAAGGTTTGCAATTAGAGTCCTCAGTCAAACTTGCAGTGCTTCAGGTTGTGAGCGCAATTGGTCTGTTTTTGAGCGCATACACACGAAGAAGAGAAACCGTTTGGAACAAAAACGGTTAAATGATCTTGTTTTTGTGCAATACAACCTTCGACTGAGGAGGAACCAAATGATGAGCAAATCACCTGATCTAGATCCCATTGTGTTGGACGATATTGATCCAACATCAGAATGGGTGGAGGAGACTGAAGATCCTGTGTTTGAGGCTGATTTTGATATCGACATGGCTTTAGCGGAGGATGAGGCAGATTATGTGGCGGCATCAGAACCAGGATCAGTAGCGGCATCAAGGAAAGGCAAGGAACCAATGGAAGGCACTAGTCGTGCAGGTCGACAAACTCGTGCTTCCACTAGGTCCACTTCTATTGTCATTGGTGGCATTGATACTGATGTTGCAGATGAGGCAGAGGCATCCTCAGACTCTGAACCAGATGATGTCTATGTAGCTCCTGATGATGATCCTGTGTCTAGTAGTGGTGATGATCTTGATGATTGATCATGTGTACACTGTAGACTTGTAGTAGGCCAATGGCCTCATAGCTTGCAGCATTGTTTTTGGACTTTATAGGCCATTTAGAGCCTCATTTCTTATGTATTTTGCTATTTTGTCGATGATATGTATTGCACTCGGTGCCATTTTGATATATTCACCTTTGCATGGTATATAAATGAGCAAACTTTGCATATTTTGTCTCTATTGGCTTGGAATCATGGTTTTACATCTTAAAAATAGTTTTGTTTCATTAAAAATTAATTATTTAATGTATTTTTTAAAAACCGGTTCGTTTAGACCAAACCAGTCCCGGTTAGACCGGTTCCGGTCGGTAAACCGGTTAGCTAGGTGGACCGGTTCGGTCACCGGTTCCGGTTTTAAAAACACTGCTCATTAGTATACTTCCCTTAACCAAGGAAGTAATGCATCAAATCTAGATCCTTCATCTTGAACTTAGAGGTCAGCTCCCTCTGACACTGAAGCAGGGCTTGAGCGCTCCCTCTATCGCAGAAGCAAATCCTCCTGCCACTGCTGCTCCCTTTGCCACGTGAGTCCTTTAAACAACTGGAGCAAATGTCTCTTCATAGTCTTCTCCCTCTTTCTGGGAGAACCTTCTTGCCATGAATCTTGCTTTGTACTTCTCTATGCTGCCATCTATTGCATGCTTGATCTTGTAGATCCACTTGGGAGTCACCATTGACTTTCTCTCAGGTCTCAACACAATATCTCACACATCATTTTTCGTGATGGCATCCTTCCAAACTACCGGGTTGTCTGCTCCCTCTAAACTAGGAGCTCATTGGGTCATCTAGCACTGTTCTAGATGTCAGTAAAATGTCTCCCTCTAGAACATAAATCTCTCTAGCTGAGTTTAAGCTTGATCCTGGCCCCTGGGAGAATCCTCTTCCCACAACTTTGCTTCATTATGCTTCCATTTGCTCCCAAAGTCTTGGTAGCCTTCACGATGTACCTACAACCCTCATTAGGAGGTCATGGAAGAAACGATTATAGCCAAGCAAAATATATAAAGACAAGAGGCTGACTAGAAGTAAAGTAATAATAAAGGAATAAAGATATGAAATACTTATCTTTTGATCCGAGTATTGCAGGGAATTGACAATTCCCTTTCAATCCTAGCTTTCTTGCAGAAATTACTGAAATCCATCTGCAATTTGGAAATGCTCATCCTCATCCTCATCATAAGCTATTAGTGCACATTGCTTTCCTTTCCTTCATCCTTGAGTTATCCTAGCAGCCACACCAAAGGCTCAACTGCAAGCTAAGACATCTTTAGGATCAAGACTTGAATACAAATCATATCCTTCTAGACTTCTAGGGTTTGCAAATTTTATCGACACCCTTTACTAGTCCAATAAACCTGTAAGACATCTTTAGGATCATGACTTCAAAACAAGTCATATCCTTCTAGACTTCTAGGGTGTGCAAATTTTATCGACACCCTTTGCTAGTCCAATAAACCTGTGTGCAACTTATCCTGCTAAAGTCATGCAACCAATCACTGTTCCTTGAAAGGAATTTTAAATTGATCCATTTCAAGATGTCATCACATCATCTCTAACCGTTGAAGATCATTGACCACCAGTGAATCTCATTATTGCAATTTATTGCTTTATACAAAAGTTAGGTAGGAAGATTTCTCCTTAGCTCCCTCTGGCTTTGGAGCAACTTCCAAATCCCCTTGCATACAATTTCATTAGCCTTGTAGACTGTCCTCCAATTCTTATATAAAGGTTTCTTCTACACATGCTTGTCAAGGATCCTTCTTCAAGGTTTATGATGATGTACAGCTTCTGCTTTAATCAAGTCCATCAAGCCAGGTCCTAAACTGCTCTTCAACAAGCCTTGAAGTAGGTCCATCATTTCTTTGTTTCCAAACTCAGTCCTAGATTTGTGGCCAGAATAAGGTAACCTTAGTTTCTTCCTGCAGTCTAGATAAGTCTAAAGTAAATTTTAGAATTCGACGTCAGAACAGGTCCTCAGAAATTTGGCCTCCTGCCTGAGACCCTTGGTCTTGTTCAGATCACTCTCAGTCCTTCATCATGGTTTTGTCAAAGCACTTTTATTCAAAAAATTTGTGATGGCACTTGCATTTTGATCAGTAAATTTAAAACATGCCATTTTTCATAGAGGTGTTTGAAATTAATCAACAACTTTCCTTTGTGGTATCTCTAGGCCTTAGGCACTATGCTATACCACGTATCACATAACCCTTTGATTTGATGAAATCCTTTTGCTGTGATTATTCAGGGTAATCATTTCAGCATCCCCGCACTCACACTATTTGTAACTATACCTGTGATGTTTCAATGGCAAAGTTGATCTGATCTCAAGTCACTCTTGGAGCTTGCTAAATTTGGTAATGAATTGTTTTTGTCATCTTCATGGAACTATTGAATTCTGTTGTTGTAATGGAAGCATAAGTAAATTTCAGAGAGCTTCTTGTACCATTGGGTAAAACAACGTCTTTTGAAGGCAATTATCAGAAATAGCTCCTGTACTTTCTGCCTTTGATGAGGACTTCTGAGAAAGGATCAGATAATGTGCAACTGACCAGATTACAGAGCTTAGAGGCACTTGGTCCTCCATGAATACCCTTGGCCTACTTAATCATCCTGTGTTACTCAACCTAAGGCTAGGGAAGCCTGTGGCTAGCCCTAATCTTTACACAGAATATACCCTCAGAATAGACCCTTAATCTTGGAGGACCATGTACAAGCCTCAAACCAACCTTAGTGTGTCTAGTATTTAACTTGGTCTTCAAAACAGAAGGACTCTAGACCAAAGCTCCTACTCGGCCTTCTTCGTACTTGCTTCATATCTCAATGTGACTTCAATGGCTGGTCTTTTAACCTTGCTTTGAAACCATTTTGATTTTTCAAGTGCAATATAGACAAGCACTGTTTTTGAAACTGATAATTACTTCTAATGATATTGTTATTACTTTAGCACATTCCAGATTATCATTAAGCAATTATACTTCAGAAGTTTCAACCATAAATGCAATAGTGACAGTAGGATCATGAAGAGAGCCAAACACGAGACAAAATTTTTACCCTAGGAAAACCCTAACTAGGGAAAAACCCAACACTCTTTTCTTAAGAGATTATTGAATTCATCAAAAATACAATCTGATTTTCCAAGTCAAACTGGTCAAACTGACCACAAAATCCAATAAGTCAAACCTGGTCAAATAGACCACCTTTTTGGCCTTCTTCAACTTGGTCAAAGTCTGGTCAAACAAGAGAAATTTCAACCTCCTGCAACTGCTTCGAGAATTTAGTCAACTGTGGTCAAACTGCCAGAAACAGATTTGGTCAACTGCCCAAAAAACTTGGTCAACAGATCACAGAGAAATTTCAGTCAATGCAGGTCAAATTCCGCCTCAGAAAGTTCAGTCAACCTCAGAAGACTTCTTCCTTCCTTCGCATGTGTGAATAGACTTGTAGAAGATATATTGATGATCTGAATTGGTCACAAGATAGGAGGCCGAGTGCTTCTTTTATAGTGATTTTATGGTGCCCAAGGGGCACATCCCTTTGGCTGGGCCAACCTGTCCTTATGTTGGGCTGACGTCACTTTTGGAGGCAAATTGAATTCAATAATTTAAATTTTAAATTTCTTCTTTTGATTTCCTTTTAGGGCCAACTTGAATGCCAACCATAGCTGGCAAAACTAAACAAGGGCTGTCCTCACCATCTCCTCACTTAACGGGTTCTCTCTAGCTGCAGCCAACTTGTTTCGGACATGTCTGATCCTGGTGAGATATGTAGCAACAGTATCTGACTTGGACATCATGGTGCCCCTGAGTTTCTCCCTCAACACCATTATTTTGTTTGCATTTTTGCTTTAATATAGCTTGGTCAAGGCCTCCCACATTTCCTTGGCAGATTTCTTCACGGAGAGATGAGGGATCAGATGATCCTTCACCCCATCTAAGATAATTCTCCTGGCCTTCACATTCTTTTGGTTAAAAATAGCCATTTCTATAGGATCACTAGGAGGAGTGAGAGTGCTACTCGCAAACTCCCAAATCCCGTTCTCCATTAGTAATAATGCTATTCTCTCCCTCTTGGGATTGTAGTTGGATGCCCCTTCCAACTGGTCTTCATATCTCAAACCTGTTGGGACCATCCTTGCAAACCCCAAATTAAATATGTAGAAACCCCATAAAATATATACTAGAAAAAGAAATAGTTCGTTGCTGTAAACCCTTGTGACTTCTTGATCTTCCCCACAAACTTTCTAGTGTTCTAATACCATGTTAACTTTTAATACTAGGTTTGATTTATTTCTCTCCACAATTGTTTTACACCCAAAAAATATTTGTGCTCAAATAAATAATAAAATTGATAGAAAATAAATACACTGGTATTTATAGCTTCACAATAAAATTGTGCAGTGGAAATTAATAGGCAAGTCAACCAAAAAACAAAAAGTTTTTTCTACCCAACAAATCTTCCTCCACTTTAATCAATCCAGAAATTTAGAACCTTGACCTGCAGAGAAATATACATAAATTATAATAATAAATTGAACTTGGAAATGACTCTTTGGATTTTCGGTCTAAGAGAAATTTGGCCTTTGGAAATCGGCTGCTCTGAAAGATAAATTGGCCCTGGAAAATCTTGGCCTCTACCTGCAAATTTCTACCCTCCTTGCTGTATGGCCTACGCACTAGTAGTCTTGACCCCCTACCTGCAACTCAACCTCCAAGTCTTGGCCCTCTAGCAAACTCAGCTTCCAAGTTTTGACCTTCTAGCAAACTTGGCCTTCAAGTTTCGACCCTCTAGTATACTTGGCCTCCATGCAATCTAGCTAGAAAATTCGGCCTTCACTTGTAGACTCACACTGCTCAGAATTTTTAGCCTCTCTCCTCCAGGTCTTGGCCTTTCTCTCCAAGAACTTGACCTCCTCTAATCTCCCTTCCAGAAAACCTGCACACTTTCTTCTCTTCAGTCACTGAGGAAAATCGTTTTTCAATCACATTGTGTCTTCACCTCTCCCTTGGGCTTAATTTAAAGTTTATATTTCATCTTGGGCCAAGTCCCTACCCCTCAATCTCCAAAGTAATATATGTCTAGAATTAGTGCCTAATCCACTTTGATCAACAATAGAGATTAAACCCAAGTCACTTATATAATTAAATCATTTATCCTTAGAAACTTAACCCACTAGCCAACATTAATCAATTCAATTAATTAATGTGCTTTTCCTAAGTTAAACTTACGAAAGAAATCATAATAACACTTACTCCTCTCGAGCAACCATGTAATGACCCATCTATAAATATAAACAATGCAAGAATAATAGCAGGTATACGGTACATGCATATGATAGCTACATATGCATGTGTCGCATACACCACTAGTATTTTATACTAAATTGATTATAAGTGCTAAACACCATACACTTCTTTGAATAGAGATTCTACTCATTCATCAATATTGCTTAATGTATGGGTAGATCTTAAAAGAGGACTATATAAATTATATATTCCAGATTATTGATAAAAATTATATTAATAAATTAATAAAATAAAATTTTAAAATATATATAAGTAATTAATTAAAAGGGGCTCTAAGCATAAAGTTATAATGTTATATTAAATCATAATGTTTATAATGTTTAATGTGATATATTAAATCATGATGTTTATAATGTTTAATGTGATATATACGATATAATGTGTATATTAAAAAATATTTTAATAAAAAGAATATAATATGATTTCAAAACATAAAACTTATACATTCGTGACCTTTAAAAGAGATAAGGGGGCTGATACGTGACAGGGAGCGTGTCACCAACAAACAGAGCGGTGGGCTACAGATGGAAGAGTGGCCACCGCCAAACAACCGGATAAAACCACGGGCAGTGATTTTGAAAAGGGGAGAAAAACGAGAGTGAAGAATTTTGAAGGAGAAGGAAATCATCCACAGGAAGAGCTTGAGTGTTCTGAGATTTTGGGCACGGGGGAATAGTCGGCTTCTGTTAAGAAGCTTATTGGATTGAGCAGCCAGGTTCTGCTCAGTTTGGCTGGGTGGATTCGATCTTTTGGAAACTGTAGTAGTGCAGCCGGAGGCATCTTCAACCGCGGAGGCACAGCATATTCAACCGCAGCGGCACAGGTAGGTACCTCAGCAGTGCTGTTAATTTATTTTGTGAGATCTCAGGAAATTTGTTTACAGGCTGATGATATAAATCAGGAAATTGTTTTCGGTCTTGACAAACCACCTAAAGAGGCAATTTGACATCTTCTACATGCTAAGACACCAAGCCTATGCAGAAGCACCTGTTCGAGCTAAATAACATCAACACCCTCTAGAGGGATCTCAAGTCATCATCATCGTCAAATAAACTCAAAACTAGGGCAACGTTCGTCAAGAAGGTGCAATGCTAGCGTGGAGGAATCTTGTGGTCTCAAGGGTACATCAACTCTCCAGGCAATGCCTTGGGCCATATGTGCAATGTTTCATGTTTTGGAGGGAGAGGAGAGGTCATTAACAGTGTTGGATGTGTCCCAAGGTCAATGCTCCTCAAAATTTGGTTAATGTCCTGGCTTTGGTGGTTGGAACAATCATCAAATGGGGTTGGACGTTCTCTCTAAAGCACTGGAAAAACATGACACAATCACTCGAGGGATTGTAGGTATACCTAGGAGCAAGCATTTGAAACATTCACACAAATAAAGTGAGATCAACATTATAGGTTCAAAAACCGTAAGAGTATTAGAGTGGGCCATATCTAATGCAAAAGTCATCAAATTACTTCATAAGTTCACACAAGCCTCATCTTCAAATGTCTTCGTAGCTTATGATTTGTAAACAAGTATCCATGATTAGATATGGGAGGATTATCAAAGGCCTTATTAGGTGCTTCCAACCCTAGGGGGAGGAATAGTTCCTAGGTCGACTGTTAATTTTAGATAACAATGGTATGTTCTATGCTTTATAACAATTTACATCAATTTTTCTTATTAGCCCAATATCAATTTCCAGATTAGCAATCACATTAACATTGATAGTAAATGCAGATAGAACATAAACAATAAGCAGAAGACAAGCCAACACAAGAGGACACAATATTTGGTGGATGCCTGGGAAAAACCCCAATGTGGGGAAAACTCTTTGATCAAATCTTCTTATTATTCTTCAAAAGTTTAGCAGAGAGAGTACAATATACAAAATCTACTTGCCCAATCACTGTAAAACGGTCCAGTTAAACTGCAGTCAATAAGATGCCCTAACCAGAAAGTCAACGTTGGTCAAACTAGCAGAAAGTCTCCTCCAAATTAGCTCAGTCAAACCTAGTCAACTTGGCCTCTAAAGACAGTCCAAATCAGCCCAAAACAACCCTAAAAAATTCGGTCAAACCTAGTCAACGCACAGTCAACTTCTGCAGTCAAAGGGCTGCAGCCAACGCTAGGCAAAGTGCCTAGAAAATCTTGATATCTGTGCCAGAATATGCAGCCTTCCCAAACAGAGATTTTGCCACAAAAATCGCAGTCAAATGAAGTCAAACAATGCCTGGTCAATGTTGGCTACAACTCGGTCAACGCAGAAAACAGAAATGCCCAGTCAAACCTTCGCACGTGTGGAGAAGAATAGGCTGCCTATGATTTGTATGACCCAATCAAATGAAGAGAGAAATATGTGTGAGTTGATGTGTGTCCAAATGAGGAAAGTGCCTCTTCTATTTATACACAACGTTGAGGGTGAAGAGACACGTCTGTTGGGCTTCATGAGCCTACATTAGACTTCTGGTTGACCTTGACAATTTGTCCATAGAAGAAATAAATTCATAATTTCATTTATACTTGTTAGAATGAGATGATCTTTAGATCAACCCTACACTCTCGGAAAGTGGAATCCAATAAAAATATCATCTCCATCATATGAGCTGTCCAAGGTGGCGTTTGGCCCTAGTTGCCAATTTTAACACTCCCTCTCAACTAGGGAGAACTCCACCTGCCAAACTATCTGACAATCTGTACCATCTCTGTCATCCCTGCTTTGTTGAACCATGAAGAAATAATGAAGAAGAAATGATCAGGAGTGTATCATACCACTCTCCACTGACCCGAAGTTAGTCTCCATTGATCCCAAATCAATATCAAACATCCTAGCATAGGAAGTACAGTAGTACATGATGCGTCCATTGGTAGTACTATGGTCCCTATCCTCATTTCCCTACTCATTGGCCAGATGAGAGATACTTCCCACGAGTCCCGGATTGCATGGGTAGGATGTATCAACAGGAGAAGGTGAACCACTCATCCTGCTCATATGCCATAGGAGAAGGTGAGCCACTCATCCTATGCATATATCAACCATCATGGGGTATCATAGGGGAAGGTGAACCACTCACCCTGTACACAATGCACCACTAGGGGAAGGTGAACCACTCACCCTATGGTCGCTCATAGCTCCAAGAAGTACCCCAAGCCCCCTGGAGCTCCCAGAGCTCAATATCCAACTCAAACGGGACCCTCATAAGAGGGTCTCTCCACGACTCCAAGTTGTTCACGGAAGGTTAAGAATTTGACCTTCCCTAGGGGCTTCATAAGAATATTTGCGACTTGTTCATCAGTCCCAATGTGATGGAGCCTTATTGCTCCCCGTTGTACCATATCTTGGATAAAGTGGTACCTGATATCAATATGCTTGGAGTGGTCATGAAACACGGGATTCTCAAAAAGACAAATCCCACTTTGGTTGTCACAGTAGATCATGGTGGTATCCAGCACATGCCCAAACAACTCACTAAAGAGCTTCCTCAACCAAACAACTTCACAGGAGGCCATACTAGCAACAATATATTCAGCCTTGGCGGTGCTCAAAGCAACCGATTTCTGCTTCCTGCTCATCCAGGATATCGAAGCAGAACCTAGTGAGAAGCAACATCCCGATGTGCTCTTACGATCCACCACACTGCCAGCCCAGTCAGCATCAGAATAACCATGGAGCCTCAAATTCTTGGTAGTGTATCTCAGTCCATAGGTGATTGTGCCCCAGAGATATCTCAAGAGATTCTTGGCAGCAATCCAATGTATGTGATAAGGCTCGACCATGAAATGACTCAATTTATTCACTACAAAAGGTATGTCCGGACGGTAGTTCGCCAAGAACATCAGCGCCCCAACGAGTTGACAATACTCAGAAGGATTTCCCAACTTGGACCCAGCAACACTTTCGCATAACTTCTTGAAGTTAAGTTCCGTCGGAGTAGTCACGGAATTACAATCCACCATCCCAAATATTTCAAGTAGCTTCACAATGTATTTTCCTTGGGAAAGGAAAATCCCACTTGGCTTTTGCCAGACCTCCAAGCCTAGGAAGTAGTGCATCAATCGTAGGTCCTTCATCTCGAATTTGGAAGCCAACTGCCTCTTGCATTGATAAATATGAGGGTCTGCACCTGTCAGAAAGAGATCGTCTACATAAAGTACCAAGATGAGAGGTCTATCATTTTCAACCTTAAAGTAAAGGTTCAGATCAACTTCACTTCTTGTAAAACCCAACTTCATCAGATAACTGTCGATCCTCTCATACCAAGCCCGGGGAGCTTGCTTCAACCCATAGAGGGCTTTCTTCAACCTGCATACATGTGTCTCTCGATTTTGAACTTCGAACCCCTTGGGTTGTTCAACATAGACTTCCTCCTTAAGTGAACCATGCAAGAAGGCAGTCTTGACATCCATTTGATGTAAATTCCATCCTTGTGAGGCAACAAGGGCAATGATCAAACGGATGGTGGTATGTCGAGCAACTGGTGCAAATATTGTTGAAGTTTCTAGGTTTACTTAGAAACCCTTCATGCACTTTTTCTGATTTATTCCTACCTACTTGTTATTTTTCCTTAACAAGTTATTTACAAAGTAAATACTAAAAATAAACACCAGTGCATGCTCAACATATTACAGATCAGCAACTAAAAGAAACAAGAACAAACACACCACATGACACCATTATTTTTGGACTAATGTCCCCGGAAAAACCCAATGTGGGAAAACCGGTGCAGCTATCTGAGGGTTTTCTTATTAAGCAATATCAGAGTACAATCTGGGTGCCGAAACTGGCCTACCCAACAGAGAATTTCCTTAGCAGTAATACCTCTCGGTTTCTGACAAATCTACTGGCTGAAACCCTGGATAATCCTTCCGGCAGCTACTCAGCACCAATCTGCCCCAGAAACCCCAGCTTCTGCCCAATCTGGGCTGTGTTAGCCTCTCCTAGCTCAGCGTTGGCATTGTGTCAGCCTATCTTGGCCCGCGTCAGCCCCAGGAGCCCTACGTCAGCTCTTTGAGCCTTTGCGTCAGCTATGTTGGCCCCTCTGGTGCCTTGCGCAGCACTTAACTGCCTCTGCGTGAGCACTGGCTACTCCTGCATCTCTCTCTCTGGCTGCTCTGCTGCTATCCCGACACTATCTCTGCCTCTCTGTCTCTTTGTACTCAATGCTCTGCAGCTGCTCTATCGATCACTAATTCTATCTCTGTTAGTAAACCTTGCTCTAGAGAATAGAATGACTGATCACTCTGGTGTATTCTCCAAGTGACCCTCAAGCCTCCTCTTATACTTTTCTTGTTGACATCTCAACGACTGAGATTAAGTCCCTAATCAACGGCTAAGATTAGATCTGGCTTGATCCATGTCTTTTGGACCATTCTAACACAGATTCATATTAATACAAATTAATATTTTATTTTGTATAAGTTTAGACTTAGAGACTCCATTAAAAATATTAACTATTTTAATATCTATTGATCTATTTAGAATCTGCCCAAATCCTTTCTGGGTATTGGAGATCTCATGTGCGCCAACCTCTCTACCAAATTTCCTGGCTAGAGCACATCTGATGCTACCCCAAATCAACACTCCCTCTTAGCGAGGACTGTGCTCTAGCAATACTCCTCCTTGAGTATTACTCTGATCATCTGGCATCAGTCCCTGTGCTGATGCTAGGCCTACTGCCTACCATCCTCTGCACTGTTGTATCCTGTACTGCTGCCCATGGTTCTGCCACTGCCATTGTTGCATCTATACGATAGCTCCCTCTACATCTGTGCTGCTGCCCATGGCTCTGCCACTGCCGCTGCTGCATCTGCACTGCATCTCCTCTCATCATGCTGCTTCGTGCTGCTGCCCATGGCTCTGCCATTGCCACTGCTGCATCTGCACTGCATCTCCTCTCATCATGCTGCCCACTGCTGCACTGCAACTCAGTTACTGAGAAGTAACTGATCTCCCAACTCTGACCTCTATGTTGGGCTAGAGACCCTCCTGATGCTGAAGCTTCCTCCGCTGCTCACAAGTGCTCCCTCTTTGACCTCTGCGCTCGTGTAACAACTCGCTGCATCTCATACTGTTGCACACCTCTCTGTGTCATCCTGCACTGGTGCAACACTCCTGTGCCTCTCACACTGCTGCAGCCTGCTAGCCTCGCGCTGTCTCGGGACTCTTGCATTGTAGCTCTCTTTTCCGCTCCATTTGCATCTGTCTCTACCCACTCAGCTAGTCCTACTACTCCTCGTCGGGGCTTCCGTAGTAAGGTCTAATCCAAAAGGCTGGGTACCTCGAGGATCCTGCCCCTCATCGCCTATAGTCCACTTGAATACAACTCGATGTTTCCCCACTTCTGCTCAAGTGGTGTGTGTGTGTGTGCACTCATGGCACAGTCATCGTCTGTCTAAACTTCCTTCTTTACCCATGCTGGCGCTGCCTTAGTCTCAGAAGACTCTCCCTTACTCTTCTTCCTTGGACACTGGGTCACATAATGACCCAGCTCCCCGCAGTGGAAGCACTTGATCTTGGAGAGATCTTTCTTCTTCCACTTTTCCTGCTTTCCCTCAGATGCTAGGCCCACATCCTCCTCCTTCTGCTTGACCTTGATCCCTTTGCTGCTGCTACCTGTCTTTGACTGCTGTCTGATCTCTTCCTGGCGAAGAGCTGCCCACATCTCGTCCGAAGGTGGGAGAGTCCCTCTGCCCAGGATACTCTGGACAAATACTTCCCAATCTTCTGAGACAACATTTAGGGCTGTCCTCACCATGAGCTCCTGATCTAGTGTCGCTCCTATAGCGATCAACTAGTCTCGGATCTCATTAAGTCCTCTGAGGAAGGTGTCAATTGATTGACCCTTCTTCATCTGATACGACCTCATCTGGTTCTCGAGCAGCATTCTTCTCTGCACAGAAGTATGCTGATACAGCATCTTGAGAGCCTCCCACATCTCAAATGACGTTTCCTTCTCGGCTATATGTGGTACCACATGATCCTTGACCCTGTCAAGAACAATGCACTTGGCCCTCGCCATCGCCTCTCCGTACTTGTTATTATCATTTGGGTCGACTGGGTCAGCTATTACCTTCAAGGCGAAGTTCTTAACGCGATTCCTGTCAAGCACTGATAAGATTCTGGCCTTCCAGACTGCGAAGTTCGATGCTCCGTCCAGTCTATCCTGGTCTCTTACCTCGTGTAGTACTATGATGCTCCTCTACTTCCCTCCTGGAAGTTCTCTGTTCGACTCCTCTGAGTCTCTACTTCTCGTCTGGAAGTTCTCTTCTGGACTCCCTCTGAGTCCTGATTTCCCTCTTGGAAATCCTTCTGCCGCTTATCGAGATGCCCCCTACTCTGATTGACTCGTGCAATTGCACTGCTGATTCAGGTTCCTCGGCTAGAAACCCTCGGTAACAATTCCTTTGGCCCTGCTCTGTCAGGTACTATTCTGACTACAGTACCTCATCATCTCCACTCTGCAATATTCCTGCAGCCTTCTAGACCCCAACAACTGCCTCTCTGTGAACTGCATTAGCCCCTCTCTACCTCATGTTGGCTCTACGTCACCCCAGATGGGTTTGCGTCAGTCCTCTGGCCCTCTGCGTCAGCAACGCTGGCCTTTCTGTGGTTCTGCGTAGCTCCCGACTTTCTCTGCGTGGCCCTGGCTGGCTCTGCGTCACACTCCTTGGCTTCTGCGTTGCTAGAAACAACTTCTGTCACCTCAGGATAGCTGTTTTTTGCTGCCATTGCTCCACTTGGCTGATGTCTTTTAGTCCTCTTGTGATCTGCAATCACACTCTGATACCATGTTGAAGTTTCTAGGTTTACTTAGTTAGAAACCCTTCATGCACTTTTTCTGATTTTTTCCTACCTACTTGTTATTTTTCCTTAACAAGTTATTTACAAAGTAAATTCTGGAAATAAACACCAGTGCATGCTCAACATATTACAGATCAACAACTAAAAGAAACAAGAACAAACACACCACATGACACCATTATTTTTGGACTAATGTCCCCGGAAAAACCCAATGTGGGAAAACCGGTGCAACTATTTGAGGGTTTTTCTTATTAAGCAATATTAGAGTACAATTTGGGTGCTGAAACTAGCCTACCCAACAGAGGATTTCCTTAGCAGTGATACCTCTCGATTTTTGACAAACTACTCAATTTATTCACTACAAAACATATGTCCGGACGGTAGTTCACCAAGAACATCAGGGCCCCCACGAGTTGACAATACTCAGAAGGATTTCCCAACTCGGACCCAACAACACTTTCGCATAACTTCTTGAAGTTAAGTTCCATCGGAGTAGTCACGGAATTACAATCCACCATCCCAAATATTTCAAGTAGCTTCACAATGCGTTTTCCTTGGGAAAGGAAAATCTCACTTGGCCTTTGCCAGACCTCCAAACCTAGGAAGTAGTGCATCAATCGTAGGTCCTTCATCTCGAATTTGGAAGCCAACTGCCTCTTGCATTGATAAATATGAGGGTCTGCACCTGTCAGAAAGAGGTCATCCACATAAAGTACCAAGATGAGAGGTCTATCATTTTCAACCTTAAAGTAAAGGTTCTGATCAACTTCACTTCTTGTAAAACCCAACTTCATCAGATAACTGTCGATCCTCTCATACCAAGCCTGGGGAGCTTGCTTCAACCCATAAAGGGCTTTCTTCAACCTGCATACATGTGTCTCCCGATCTTGAACTTCGAACCCCTTGGGTTGTTCAACATAGACTTCCTCCTTAAGTGAACCATGCAAGAAGGCGGTCTTGACATCCATTTGATGTAAATTCCATCCTCGGGAGGCGACAAGGGCAATGATTGAATGGATGGTGGTATATCGGGCAACTGGTGCAAATATCTCATCATAGTCCACACTTTCCTTTTGAGAAAAGCCTCGAGCAACAAACCTGGCCTTGAATTTTTCAGCACTTTCATCAACGCCATGCTTGATCTTGTAGAGCCATTTCGAGGTGACAACAAATTTGCCCTTGGGTCTAGGGACCACATCATAGACATCGTTCTTCATAATTGACTCATACTCTTCATTCATAGCATCCTTCTAAACTTGGTGCTTCACAGCTTCTTCGAATGTGCAAGGCTCAGTTTGTAAAATGGTGCTCATGGCAGCGAAGTACCCTTGGTACCTATTCAACTTCTTACTTTCGCGAAATACCCCCCTTGATGCGATATGTCTTTCGGCATCTTCAACGGTGTCCCTAAGCCATGAGGGTCTCCTTTTTGAGGAGGAGGGCTCATGGGGAGGTGGATCAATCGGATCCATCGGTCCTTCAGCATCGGGCATCGGTTCATCCTGTAGTTCTCCCTGTTTTCCTATATCTGCTTCTTTGTCCTTCCTTGGAATAGGAAGGTTCCTAATTTTCCCAAGGGCAGCATCTTCATGAAGGTGACATCATGACTTATCTCCACTTCTCTTTGACTAGGCACATAGATTCTATATGACTTTGAAGTTTCAGTGTAGCCCACAAATGTTCCTTTCTTCCTAGATTTATCTAATTTGCTTCTCTTTTCTTTCGACACATGAAAATACACGGGGCTACCAAAAATTCTAAAGTGAGAAACATCAGGTTTCTTACTGGTGAAAACTTCCATAGGAGTTTTGGATTCCAATGCTTGATGAGGGCATCGATTTTGAACATACACGGCAGTGTTGGCAACTTCTCCCCATAGGAACTTCGGAAGGCCTTGATCATAAAGCATGGCACGAGTGGCTTTTATAATAGAACAATTCTTCCATTCAGCAACACCATTTTGCTTAGGAGTATATGCGGTAGTAGTCTCCCTTTTAATGCCAACTTCTCTACAATAGTCATTGAACTCATTTGATTCATATTCGGTTGCATTATCGGTCCTTAATATTTTGATCTTCTTCCCTATTTGATTTTCGACCAAGGCTTTGAAAGAACAGAACCATGTAAACACTTCGTCCTTCTTCTTCAAGAAATAAATCTGAGTTTTGCGGGAGAAGTCATCCACAAAAATAGCATAATATAAATATCCTCCCAAAGATGTCACGGGCAACATACCAAATAGATCTAAATGAACCAATTGCAAAACGTCGGTAGTCTTGCTATCACTTGAGGGGAATGGTTCCCTTGTATGTTTTCCTTCGACACATCCCTGACAAACACCTTCATGTTCTACTTGTAATTCGGGCGGGTAGATCCTTATAATGTATATGAGCAAACCTCCGGTGCCATAATTCCGATTGAAGAGATGTGTTGCAAGACAGAGCTCCCAATGGACTTCCTCCAACTTGATATAGGCTATCAATCCTGAATCCAAGAGTAAATGCTTCTTTGAAATTTCTTTTCCAAACACGTACCTTTCCATCAATGAATGCCACCTTGAATCCTTTGTCCTCCATCGCCGATATAGACACTAGGTTCTTCTTTAGATCGGGTACATTGTTATGCTTTTGACCTGTGAGAAGATACCAGAATACCAAATATGCGAAGAAATATACCCAGAACACAGAACAATGAGAAATAACAGCATGTATTTTATTATTCAGAAAGGAAAGCAATGTTCACTTGCCTCTTCGAGGGGGCAACCTCCAATAGAGCTGGGCTCGATTACAAAATAAGACACGACGCTCCTCAAGGGGAGTCTTTATCCTTAATATAGGATTCATACATGCAATACCATGGGTCAATACCATGGTTCTTATTAGTACCATCTATCTAATACCATGGCCCATTTGCAACTAATTGTGGTCCCTTCTTAAATGCGGGTCAACCACTTACAATTATTAATATGGGCTTTATTGACTCTTTAACTAACTATAACTATGACTCGACCCTATTACATAAATAAGGGGGTTAGGGTTGGACCCTAACATGCCCTCCCCCATAAAAATAGCCTTGTCCTCAAGGCTGAAGCTGCGGAAACTGCTGAAGGACAGTGGCTGGTTCCTAGGTCGCATCTTCTGGAGAGGTGTCTTTCCACTTGACGAGGACTTCCTTGATTGTGTGGCCGCGCAGGTGCCGTTCTTGCGTGTCAAGAACCTGTTCAGGTTGGAGCCAGATTGAACCTTCTTCATCCAATTCCGGTAGACTGGTTTGAATTCTGTAATGGTTCCCAACCACTTTCTTGAGGCATGAGACATGGAAGACGGATGGATTTTTGCAGTGGGTGGCAAGGCTAGCTTGTAGGCTACTTCTCCGATGCGCTGAAGTATTTGATACAGTCCGTAGAATTTTGGAGATAATTTCTGACAACCCTTGTCTTTGAGTGATGTTTGCTTATATGGTTGCAGCCTCAAGAATACCTGATCCCCTTCTTGAAATTGGCGCTCTGAACGATGTTGGTCTGCCTGTTGCTTCATGCAATTTTGAGCTTGATGGAGATTCTCTTTAAGGTGGGCAAGCATGGCTACACGGTTCTGTAGGAGTTGATTCACTGCTTGTACCTTCGATCATCCCTGGATATAAGAAGTAGGTGAAGGAGGGAGTTGACCATAAACTGCTTCATATGGAGTTATCTTGGTGGTGGCATGATAGTTAGTATTATACCACCATTCGGTTAGAGGTAACCACTGTACCCATAGATGTTTCTTTTCTGAACTGAAACACTTGAGGTAGGTCTCTAGACATTTGTTGACTGCTTCAGTTTGACCATCAATTTGGGGATGATAGGAAGTACTGAGTTGTAGTTGGGTACCTTGTAGCCTGAAGAGTTCCTGCCAAAAGTTACTGGTGAAGATCGAGTCACGATTAGACACAATGGAAGTGGGCATGCCATGCAATTTGAAGATCTGGTCCATGAAAGATTGAGCCACCAAAGTGGGTGTAAAAGGGTGGGGTAGGGTGCAAAAATGAGCATACTTAGAAAGTCTGTCCACAACCACCATGATGACTGACTTGTTGCCTGACTTCAGAAGACCAGTAATGAAATCCATAGAAACCTCCGTCCAGATTGAGGTAGGGATGGGCAATGGCTGTAAGGTGCTTGGGCATTTGACTGTTTCTCCTTTGTGGCGCTGACACACATCCCACTCAACTACAAAAGTAAGAATGTCCTTTTTCATGCCTGTCCAAAAGAATGAACGTTGAGTGCGAGCATAAGTCTTTTGAAAGCTTGAATGGCTTGCAGTGGGAGATGAATGCAACTCTGCCAAAATGCGACTTTTGAGGGTGGATGTTGGTGATATCACTACTTTGTCCTTGTAGCGAAGAATCTCATCCTGCCAAGAGTAGCCTGCTGTGGAATTTGGATCTGCCTGCAATTTATTAATGAGTTGGGAGAGCGAAGGATGTGAAAACCATTCCTGGCGAGCCTCTTCAATCCACTCTGGAAAGGGAAGAGAGATTGCTAGTAGGGTGCTTTCCTCTTCAAATTGGCGTGATAAAGCATCCACTACGACATTTTCGCGCCCTTTCTTGTAAATTATCTCATAATCATATCCCAACCTTGTGGCTAGCCATTTATTTTCTTGTGGCGAGGATAGGCGTTGCTACAAAAAATATTTAAGGCTTTGATGGTCTGTGCGGATTTGGAAACGCCGCCCCAATAAGTATGGTTGCCAGGTATCTACTGCATGTAAGATGGCCATCATCTCCTTCTCATAGGTAGATTGTCCCAAATTTGTCCCACTTAGTTGTTGGATAGTGAAGGCCAAGGGTCAACCTTCCTGCATTAAGACAGCCCCAATACCCGTACCTGAAGCATCACATTCAATCACAAAAGATTTGGTGAAGTCGGGTAGTGCCAATACGAGAGTGGAACACATGGCATGTTTGAGAGCTATAAATGCCTGTTGTGCTTCATCATTCCAGAGGAATGAATTTTTCTTGAGAAGGTGAGTGAGGGGTCTAGCAATGCGACCATAATTGCGGACAAATTTGCGATAGTAGCCGGTGAGACCCAAAAATCCTCTCAAACTCTTCAAGGTCTTTGGTTGAGGCCAATCCTGCATTGCCTGGATCTTTTTGGGATCCACCTTGACACCTTCACGCCCCATAATGTGGCCCAAATACTCAAGTTCTTCCATGCCAAAGGAGCACTTGGACAATTTGACAAATAATTAATGCTTCTGGAGCAGTTGCAAGGGCAGATCTACACGCTAAAGATGTTTTCCCAGGTGAGGCTGTAGACGAGGATGTCATCAAACAAAACAAGGACAAATTTTTTGAGATATGGTTTGAGCAGGTGATTCATGAGGCTCTGAAAAGTGGATGGGGCATTATAGAGACCAAATGGCATGACCAGGAATTCATAATGGCCTTCATGAGTTCGGAAAGTAGTCTTTGGAATGTCTACTTCTTTCATGCGAATTTGGTGATAGCCCGAGCAAAGGTCGAGCTTAGTAAAGAATTGAGCCCCATTTAGTTCATCCAGCAAATCATCAACAACCGGGATGGGAAATTTATCTTTGACCGTCAGCTTGTTGAGGGCCCTGAAGTCTGGACACATATGCCATTCCCCATCTTTCTTGAGCACCATGACCACAGGCGATGAATAAGGACTAATGCTAGGATGAATGACACCGGCTTCCAGGAGTTCCTTGATGATTTTTTCAATTTCATTCTTTTGGGCGAAAGGATATCTATATGGGCGCACATTTGGTGGTTGTGCCCTTAGGACCAAAGTAATGCTATGATCATGTTCCCCTCTCGAGGGTGGAAGCTCATGTTGCATCTCAGGATGAATATGAAGAGAAGTGTGTTCGAAGGCTTGGATGGCATTAAATTGGGCTATAACTCCATGGTGGCCCTTTTTTTACAATTTTTCCATCCTATGCGAGCTGATGATAGAAGGAGCACCTACCTAGAGTCCGCGGAGGGTATGCGTGTGGTCATTTTGCTTAAAGCTCATATATAACTCCTAGAAATCCATTGTGATTGGGCCGAGTGTGCGGATCCATTCAACACCCAAGACAATGTCACACCCACCCATGTTGATGGCAAACATGTGGGTCTTTAGGTGATAAGCCCCCATTTGAAGTTTGACATTTTCACAGCGGCCTTCACATTTCATTGCCTCCCCATCAGCAGTTTGGACCTGGAAATTAGAGACTGCTCTGACAAAACAATGCACTGCTTCGGCGACTCTTTGATGGATAAAGTATGCATACTGCCACTATCAATCAATACTACTACAGGGCGATGCTTAATAAAACCTCTGATTTTGAGAGTTTGGGGAGAAGAAATTCCTGCCAAAGCATGAAGCGAGATAATTGGTTCTTCAGGTGTAGCTGGGAGGTCATTGTCCGGGTGGTTGTCCTCATTGTCCTCCTCTGGTCCCTCAAATGGCAGGGCTTCCTCAGATGAACTGTGATCAGTAGCATCAATTTGAAAGAATTTGGGTTCCTTGCATTTATGTCCCAGGGAGTATTTCTCATCACAGTAGTAACACAATCCTTGCTTTCTTGTTAATTTTAGGCATGTTCTATGCTAGAGCAAGTTATTTTAATTTTCACAGTTAGCTCAATATCTTTTCCAGATTAGCAATCACATCAACATTAAAGTAAACTGCAGATAGAACATAAATATAAATTGCAGAAGACAAGCCAAGACAAGAGGACACAAGATGTGGCGCTAGCCAGAGATAAACCCCATTGTGGGGAAACCCTTGATCAATTCTTCTTATATGTTCTTCAATAGTTTAGTAGAGAGAGAGAGATATTACATTTACAACAGAAGTCAACATTTTGACTTTCTATATCTACATGAGATCAGTTGAAGACATGTTGCTTCAACTGATTCTCCAAGGTGACTCCTTCACCCATCACAGTGCTGCATCTCGTCCACTTGCTGCACCTCACCGTGCTGCACCATGCTGTACTTATCATCACAGTGCTAGACCTTAATGACCATGCTATGCAATTCATGTTGCTACTTCTGTTACTGTGCTGTTTCAATCATTGCGCTGCTCTTATCAGGGATCTGCACCCAATGTTGTACTCATCGCTGATTTGCACTCAACGACTGCTATGCTGCATTTCATCATGACTGTACCTATCACCGTACTGCATTATGTGGCTTTGCTGCACCATGTTGCCATCCTGACCTATGTGTTGGCTGCACCTTGCTTGCTTGTTGTCCCTAACTTTAGTTAGCTGCCCCTTGCAGGTTGCCCTCCTTTGGAGACAGATGCTTCGGCTGTTCCGGCGGGTTCGTCGTTTTCGGTAGTTCTGACTTTTCTGGCTTTGCAGGCAGTTTCAGCTTTATCGACAGTTCCAGCTTTTCTGGATTTTCCAACAGTTCCAGCTTTTCCGACAGTTCCGACTTTCTGGCAATTTTGGATTTTTTGGCAGTTCTGGCTTTCGGTAATTCCGACTTTTCCTGCAATTCCGTCTTTTCTGGCAGTTCCGACTTTTCCAGCTTTTCCAGCATTTTGAGCAACATAGAGCTTATTCTCCCATGATTGCATTTAGATCTAGGGCATGTTATCTAGGGCAGCATATACCCTAGGGTACTCCCTCTAGCTCTCATCTTCATCAAACCCAAAACAGGATGAAGTGAGATCACAAGAGTGAGTGTGTGTGACAAATTACTTCAAGTCCTCTTCTATTTATACTAAAACGTAGAGGTTGAATAGACATGACTGTTGGGCTTCTGAGCCAACATAAGTTGCTGGCCGACTTGACAATTTGTCCATAATCAAATAAATTCATATCTTCATAAATACTTATCGGAATCGGATGATCTTCAGATCAATCCTACACCTCTCGATGAGAGGGATCCAAGAAAAATATTAGCTGCCATAAATAAGATGACCCACATGGAGTTTGGCCTTAGTTGCCAATTTTAACACTCCCTCTCAACTAGGGAGAACTCCATCCGCTAATCCATATGTCCGACTATACTATCTCTGCCATCAGTGCCCTGCACTGCTCTGCTCTGCTCTGATCTGTTGAGCTCTGCTCTGTTCTGCTCTGCTGAACCATGAAGAAGAAGAATTGATCGAGAATGTCTCATACCATTCTCTACTAACCCGAAGTCAGTTTCATCTAAAGAGACTGTGTCACATCACTCTTACTGACCCGAAGTCAGTTTTATTGATCCCAGATCAAGATCACAAGAGAGTGTCTCAAACCACTCATACTGATCCCAGATCAATGGAGGTCGTCCTAGCATAGGGAATACGGTAGATACAACGATGCGTCCATCGATAGAATTACTATGGTCCCTATCCTCATTTCCTTGCTCATTGATCAGATGAGAGGTACTTCCCATGAGTCCGAGACTGCATGGGTAGGATGCCTTGACAGGAGAACGAATCATCCTGTCCATAGGAGAGCGAATCATCCTGTGAGTGGATGCCACGGGAGAACGAATCATCCTGGCCCACAGGAGAACGAATCATCTTGTTCTACAGTCGCCACGGAGAACGAATCATCCTAGCCCACAGGAGAATGAATCATCTTATTCCATAGTCGCCACGGAGAACGAATCATCCTGGCCCATAGGAGAACAAATCATCCTGTTCCACAGTTGCCACGGAGAACAAATCATCCTGGCCCACAAGAGAACGAATCATCCTGGCCCACAGGAGAACGAATCATCCTGTTCCATAGTCACCACGGAGAATGAATTATCCTAGCCCACAGGAGAACGAATCATCTTGTTCCATAGTCGCCACGGAGAACGAATCATCCTGGCCTACAGGAGAACAAATCATCATGTTCCAAAGTCGCCACGGAGAACGAATCATCCTGGCCCACAGGAGAATGAATCATCCTGTTCCATAGTCGCCATGGGAGAACTAATCATCCTGACCCACAGAAGAACTAATCATCCTATTCACAGCGCACCACCAGGGGAGGGTGAGTCGCCCTGTGGTCGTATGGTGCTCCAGTAAGTACCCCAAGCCCCCCAGAGCTCCGAGAGCTCAATGCATGCAACGTGCAGGACCCTTATAAGAAGGTCTCTCAACGACTCCAAGTCGTTCGGGAAAGTCACAGATTTGACCTTTCCACGGGGCTTTGACAAAATGTCTGCGACCTGTACATCAGTCTCAAAGTGATGGAGCCTTCTCGCTTATCGACTTACCATATCGCAGATAAGGCAGTAGCTGATGTCTATCTGCTGGAGCAATCATCGAATACGAGATTCCTCAATAATCGAATCCCACGTTTGATTGTCACAGAGAATCACAGTGGTATTCATCATGTGTACAAAAAACTGACTTAAGAGCTTCTACAACCATGCAGCTTCACACGAGGTCATATTCGTAGCTATGTATTCGGTCTCGACGGTGCTTATAGCAACCAACTTCTGCTTCCTTCTCATCCATGATATCGAAGCAGAATCCAAAGAGAACCAGCACTAAGAAGTGCTCTAGTGATCCTCCACACTGCCTGCCCACTCAGTGTTCGAATAATCATGCAGTTTCATATTTCCGGCAGTGTATCTCAATCCATGAGAGATTGTGCCCTGAAGATATCTCAGAAGATTCTTGGCACCAATCCAGTGAGGCTCAACCAAATATGAGCTCACCATGCTAATTGCAAAACATATGTCTGGACGGAAGTTCACCAAGAACATCAACGCAAATGAGTTTATGAAACTTAGAGGCATTTCCCAAATCTGGTCCGACATCACTACCATATAACTTCTGATAGTTAAGATCCTCGAGGTAGTCACAGGCTTGCAGTTTATCATTCCACATTTGGAATCCAACTCCCTCTTACTTCTGCAAATGAGAGGGTCTACACCTGTCAGAAATAGGTCGTCCTCATAAGGTGTCGGTATGAGAGGTCTATCATCCACAACCTTCAGGTAATGGTTTGGGTTGGTTTCACTACTAGTGAATCTCAGCTTCATCAGATAACTATCAATCCTCTCATACTATGCCCAGGGTGTTTTGCTTCAAGCCATAGAGGGATTTCTTCCACCTGTATACATGAGATGCCTGATCATGAATCTCAAACCCCTCGGGTTGTTCCAAACCTGTGGACCTGCTACATGAGGGGAATGGTCCCCTTGTAAGATTTTCCTTCGGTACATCTCAGACATGTACTTTCATGCTCTTTTTGAATTCAGACATCCCTGTCACCATTTGACTCACATCAGGTAGGGCCCCATAGGTAGACCTCTGGTGTTATAGATGCGATATGTCATTTGACATGATCCCTAATGGACCATCCTGCAACTTGATACAAATTGCCAACCCTGAACCCATGAGAAAAAGCATCTTTGAAAATTATATTTTTTAACACGTACCTTTCCATCGATGAATGCCACCCTGAAACCTTTGACTTCCATTTCCGAGATGGACACCAGGTTCTTCTTGCGATCAGGTACATAAAAGAGATTTTGTAAATGAATCGAGTTACCCTTATTCAATTGAGAGTTAACATTCCCTACACCCTTTCTAGGATAGGTGGCATCGGCTCCAAGTATAATCCCACGATTGTTTCCATCTCTACCAAATTAGAGAGTGCACCCATCTATTCGATGAAGTGCCTTGAAGCACTACAATCTATAAGCCAGATTCCCAAAGAATCTGAAGGAGAGGGCCAATACAAGATAACGCTTCTTTATCTTATCAGAAACAACATTTGATTCTTCATACCTGGGGTTCCTTGCTTTCTATGAAGAGTCGACCATTTCCTTGATGACCTGCATTACCTGTCATTCCTTTGATCATTGAAGATGTCCCTGGAATGATTCTTATCATCATCAAGTGATGTGTCCCTGCCATTCGGACACTCCTTCGCATAATGGCTGAACTAGTTATCTGCCTTTCCTTCCACCCCGAGATCCGGTCTTCCAATGAAGTGATCTTTAGGTAGGCCATATTCCGTTGCGCCATTATGATAATATTCTCTGCTTCGACTTCACCCTTGGTGAATTTGAAGAGGGATGAGGAATCCACTGATCCTTTTGTCCTTTCCCAACTGTCTTTGGTGATTGCTCTTTCACTCTTGCTTGGGCATTGTCTTCACCTCAGCTCTGATACCATGTTAATTTTAGGTATGTTCTATGCTAGAGCAATTTATTTCAATTTTCACAGTTAGCTCAATCTCTTTTCCAGATTAGCATTTCTTCTTTCCGCCATTTCCGCTGGTGACACCTTTTGAACCTAAGTGTTTGGGTAGTGCTCGGAGCCTGGGTGGGGCGTCCCTTGGCTATGAAATTTGGACGAGTCGACTGGGCCGCTAACGTGCGTTCTACTTCCCGAGCTGTCTTGCAAGCTGCCAACCATGAGACTGGGTGGTGCATTCGGACGTGGGCTTGTATGGCATCTTTGAGACCACTGATAAAACATTCCAAGTAGAATTCATCTGCTAGACCTCCTGTGCAGAAGGCTAATGCTTCAAAGGCTTTAATATATTCTTGCACTGTGCCTATCTGTCGGAGCTTAGTAAGACGACCCAAAAAGTTAGATTCATGGTCAAAGCAATCAGAAAGGGCTTTTGAGAATATCTGCCAAGTCATTGGCCTTGCATAGCAGCGTTGATGCCACTGCCACCATTGCCATCTTTCTTGGTCCAAGTACAGGCTTCCCACACTTAGCTTAGTCGCATCATCTTTGATGTGATTCAATGTGAAATATTGCTCCATTTGTGCTAGCCATATGGCCGAATGAGAGCCATCAAATTTATACATGTCCAGCTTGGGTGGTCGAGGCTGGGACTGTTGGTGGTTTCCATAGAAGTGAAGAGAATGGCTAGACTCGCCCTCAAGGTTTTCATTAAAATCATATGCCTCCAATTGTTCCCCTGACTTGCCCTTGGTGATTGTGTCATTTAAGGACTGGATCTGCTTCGTTAATGCCTCCAACTTTTGTTCAAGGGTGTCTATCTTCTCATTGGCCATAGCTTGAGCTCTGGTTTGTACCATGCACAGATCTGATGCACTTGTTACTGTGAAAATTTTTTGGGACCACCTGAAATTTTGACGCTGACAAGTGAATGATACCACCTTGCTCAGCCCGTTGACCTGATTCTTATGGGCTAAATCTCCTATAAGCATCCTGGGAGTGTCTCAAACTTTTTTTTTTAACTCCAAAAGGAGTTTTACTCCTCACTTAGGAACACTGCAGTCGCCGATTCCCAGAAAAGTTAATTCTACCCAATGTCTTGCGAGAATCACGCCCAGGTATAGGAGCCACACAAATAGTCAGATCTGTTGGCGAAACCCTCAACTGCATAGTATGAGTAGGAATGTGGCAGTGATTGAACCCCTGCTGCTAGATCTGTATGGCGGATCTGATAGATCTGAATGGCGGATCTGATTGTTGCCGCTGCGACAGATCCCAATGTAATATTCCTAATTAGCCATGGCTAATTGGAATATTCGATTTTGTCTAGATTTTGCCTTCTATAGTTACTTGTAAATAAAAAAAGTGAGGAAGGGGGACATAACTCACTTTTAGAATAAAAAGTCACTTCCTAGCAGCACAACGTCGTGACTTAAAGGGGAGCCAAGGGGGCCAAAGGGGGACGCAGAAATGGAGCCCATGTAGAGACATGGAGGGACTGCGCAGGAGGGAAGACACACGTGGCAAGAGGGGAATCATGTAGGAGGAGGTGAGCATTGGGATTGAGAGAGGCAAAGGCTATAAATGAGAGAGGAACCCCCTCATTTTGATCATTCTGTTATGAGCATTTGTGATAGTCATTTCGACTTGGAGCACGCTGGCTGTTTAGCTAGTTTGCAGCATTGTTTAGTGCATTGAGTGTCTCCGTTCGGAGATCTCACCCTTAGCCCCAGGGGACTTCGAGTGTCTGCTCGGGCAAGGTATTTCCATTGGCATTTCAGCAGTAGTTTCATGATTCATCAGCCTTTTTTGCAGCGGTAGTGGCAGCGTTTTGGAGGTCTGCACAGCACTAGGAGAGGGACGCAGTTCTGAAGGACTGCGCAGTACTGTGAGAGGGACGCAGTTCTGGGTTGGGGATTTGCAGGAGCTTTGGTGCTGAGAGGTAGAGCAGGGGATCAACCCTTGCATATTGGGGAGTTTTGGCAGGGGTTTCAGGCAGATTTCTGTAGTATCTCATTCAGTGGTAGCGCAGAGCAGTGAGGAACTGCGCAGAACCCTAAGGGGGTGATTTTCAGGGGTTGGCCATTCCACGAGAGCTTTCTGGGTTTTTCTGAGTTTCTCGCGTAGAGTCCAATTCTAGAGTTTCAGCCTTTTCTGAGGAGGGGAGCAACCCCAAATCCTCATTTGATTTCTAGCAGCAGCAGCAGCAGAGAGTTTCCTAGCAGCTTGGACGCAGATTAGAGAGGGGCCATTCCTTCGCTATTCTGAGTATATTTCTTCACTTGCCTAGTGCAAGTAGAGGTGCCATCTTCCTGATCACCTCCTGTACTCATTTTATTACTCAGTATAATAAAATGGCTTAGCATTCTCTCTGCATTTCTTGTGTATCTGTTTATGGTTTATTTGATATATATAGTATCATTGTTACTTGTATCTCTGTGAGCATTCTCGGCTATTATACCACTTGTGTGTTTCTATTATACTCTTAGACAGAGTCTGGAAAGGGCCAGGTAGCCTCCGGATCTCGTCCTCTTTTTAGAGGCGACATATCTGGTAAATGCCCTCCCAGTCCATCTCTGGTTGGAGTTTGCTTGTGTTTGGGGTATATTCTTGATATGGGATATTACATCCAACCTGTTAGATCTGATCTGGCAAAGATGATGCATGATCTAGAGAGACAAGGGAACTATGGTCTCAAGGAGTGTCAGGTGCTACAGATCACAATATACATAAGGGTCCAATAGTAGTACTCGACCCAATCTTTCAGGGCACTAACCAAGGAGGATCAACCGTACCCTTAGCCGTACAACTCGACTACCCTATCGTACGTGTGAGTAATCTCCCCAAGTGTTGTTCTCGGTGTACTGTAGCAGCAAGATGACCGACGGTTTATCTATGGCGAGGTTTCAAGAGAGCCTAGGGGGCTTCCGATATACCCAGAGGGTACTTGGAAGATAGTCCGTGCACGGTTCTGTCTAATGCGCTACTACTCAAAGGGGTACCCACAGGGGTTACAAGGGAGTCCAACAAGCGTGACCACCTCTTGTATTTCCTGTGTGCATGCCTCCCCAAATCTGCAGGTTTATGCGCTCAACGACAGATCCCGTGGTTTAAAGACGCCGGAACACGTCTCTAGCCAAAAAAAATTCTGTTAAAAATGGAGATCCCACCGGCCCTGGAAAGTGCTCTGATACCACTTGTTATGCTCTTGACCTACGAGAAGATACCAAAATACCAAATATGCGAAGAAATATACCCAAAACACAAAACAATGAGAAATAACAACATGTATTTTATTATTCAGAAAGGAAAGCAATGTTCACTTGCCTCTTCGAGGGGGCAACCTCCAATAGAGCTGGGCTCGATTACAAAATAAGACACGACGCTCCTCAAGGGGAGTCTCTATCCTTTATATAGGATTCATACATGCAATACCATGGGTCAATACCATGGTTCTTATTAATACCATCTATCTAATACCATGGCCCATTTGCAACTAACTGTGGTCCCTTCTTTAAATGTGGGTCAACCACTTACAATTATTAATATGGGCTTTATTGACTCTTTAACTAACTATAACTATGACTCGACCCTATTACATAGATAAGGGGGTTAGGGTTGGACCCAAACATACATAGAGTACTTCTTGTAGATGAATGGTGTTACATTGATTCAATTGAAGAGTAACATTCCCAACTCCTTTCACGGGATAGATGGCATTGTCTCCAAGAATGATTTCCAAATTTGTATAATTTTCTATCAGATTTGAAAGAGCTTCCTTATACCCAGTGAAGTGCCTTGAGGCACCACTATCAATCAACCAATTTCGCAAGCTATCCGAAGGAGAGGCAGTAGAGAGGGCAAATATAAGATAAAATTCTTTTTGCTTGTTGTCTACAACATTAGATTCATCATACGTGGAGTTTCTTGATATTTTGGGAAATCGACCATTTCCATGTTGAGTAGCGAGAACATTCCTTTTTCCTTTGTTGTTGAACCTGCCATTTCTTTGATTGTTGTTGCCCTTAAAATTGTTGTGGTGTTGTTGTCATCATCCCGAGTTGTATCCCTTTTATTAAGGCACTCCCTAGCATGGTGGCCAAACCTGTTACAAATGAAGCATCTACCCTTTCTTCCATCTTTGAATCCCGGTCTTCTTTGACATTGCTTCTTTGAACCTACATTCTTCTTCTTTTTAGCATGAGCAGAGAATGCAGTAAGATCATTCTTATTTGAAGGCATGTCTCTCTCTATCATCCTTGTTTCTTCTTGAGTACATCTAGTCAACAGTTCATCAAAACCTGGAATCCTATCATTGTTGAGGATAGTAATGTTGAACACATCCCATTCACGAGGGAGACCTCCAAGGGCAATGGGAGTGAGCTCCCTGTCAGCGATAACTTCTCCAATTGATAGAAGATCATTTTTGATTTCAGTGATCCTCATGAAGTAGGATTGGATATCTTCTCCTCTTCCCTTCTTTATGTCCTTCAACTTGTTCTTGAGAAAGAGGACTTGGTTTGCATTGCTAGCTTTAAACATGCTAACCAACTTGTCATACATCTCCTTAGATGTGCCTAAATCGGAGATGTAAGCAACTAAATGCTTATGAATAGAATCCCTGATGATCTTCTTAGCTTTGACTTCGCCTTTCTTGTACTTTGTCTTAGCGGTGACTGGTGCATTTGAAGGAGGTTCAATAATATTTCCCTGCACATAGTCCATAACATCATGCTCTTCCAAAGTCAAGTCAAGAGACATCTTCCATGCATGATAATCAGACTTATCATTGAGCTTGTCATCAGATTTGAAGTAAGATGAGGAGGCCATTGAATCTTGTCCTTGTTCAACAAATCTTAGTGATTGCTCTTCTCACTCTTGGTTGGGCTGCCTTCACCTCAACTCTGATACCATATTAATTTTAGATAACAATGGTATGTTCTATGCTTTAGAGCGATTTACTTCAATTTTTCTTATTAGCCCAATATCAATTTCCAGATTAGCAATCACATTAACATTGATAGTAAATGCAGATAGAACATAAACAATAAGCAGAAGACATGCCAAGACAAGAGGACATAATATTTGGCGAATGCCTGGGAAAAACCCTTTGATCAAATCTTCTTATTATTCTTCAAAAGTTCAGTAGAGAGAGAGTACAATAGACAAAATCTACTTCCCCAATCACTGTAAAACAGTGCAGTCAAACTGCAGTCAACAGGATGCCCTAACTAGAAAGTCATCGTCGTCGAACCGACAGAAAGTCTCCTCCAAATCGGCTCAGTCAAACCCAGTCAACTTGGCCTCCAAATACAGTCCAAATCAACCCAAAACAGTCCTGGAAAATCCGGTCAAACCTAGTCAATGGACAATCAACTTCTACGGTCAAAGGTTGCAGTCAACGCTGGTCAAAGTGCCCAGAAAATCTCAGTATCTGTACCAGAATATGTGGCTTGCTCAAATAGAGATTCTCCCACAAAAATCGTAGTCAAATGAAGTCAAACAATCCCTGGTCAATGTTGGTCAAATCTCGCTGCAACTCGGTCAACGCAGAAAACATAAATGCCCAGTCAAACCTTCGCACGTGTGGAGAAGAATAGTCTGCCTGTGATTTGTACGACCCAATCAGATGAAGAGAGAGAAAGATGTGTGTCCAAATGAGGAAAGTGCCTCTTCTATTTATACACAATGTTGGGGGTGAAGAGACATGTTTGTTGGGCTTCATGAGCCTACATTAGACTTCTGTCCGACCTTGACAATTTGTCCATAGAAGAAATAAATTCATAATTCCATTTATACTTGTCAGAATGAGATGATCTTTAGATCAACCCTGCACCTCTCGGAAAGAGGAATCCAATAAAAATATCATCTCTATCATATGAGCTGTCCAAGGTGGAGTTTGGCCCTAGTTGCCAATTTTAACATCGACCCATCAACTAGTGGGTGCAAGTGGTTAGTGATATGGTAGGGGTTTAATTCATGGAGGTTGCCATAATCTTTGTACTAGCTATAAAATTCTATTTTTGTTGAGCATTATGATGTGAAGATGGAGTGATCATGAGACCTGAGTTACCCATTTCTTGGGCTTATTTTTGCCACTGCTATTGTTCGCCTTATTTCTTCATTGTTTTTTCTGTTTTGTTTTTGTTTTTGTTTTTAGCTTGGGTTGCAAACTTTCATTTTTTCATTTACCTCTTAGAGATGAAGTGTTTCATTGTTCACTGGGGTTGGGATGGTGAAAGTTCCTTCTTTTTTTTGCTTATTGGTTTTGGTGGTTCACAGACACCCGCGGTCACTGGGTGGCCGCTACGTCTACAAAAATATCTGAGCTTGATCAAGGGTATCAAGCCCCGCAGCCAATAGCTAGGCCTAACCCCAAGGGCTTCGGGGAGAATTGACCCTGTGACCTCCCGAATGGCGAGGCACTTATTTGACTAGTTGAGCTAACCCTTGGGGTTGGTGAAAGTTCCTTTTATTTAGATGGCTCATGTATTAGTTAGGAACTGGGTGAGGGTTAATGAGGGGTTTAGAGCTCAGGCTAGACTTTTGTTTATGCACTTTCATTTATCCTTGCCAATATTTTGCATTTTATCCTTATGGCACATGCTTTTTCCTTTCTTTCTCCTACATCAATCTCTTAGGGCAAATTTTCCGGGCCCCTACTCAAGGTTGAGGAAAATAGGGAACCAATACTGGTGACAGATAGCAATCACTCCTAAGATCAGACATGGATACAAGGAAGAGGTGGAAAATTTTAGGTATGGATTGTCGTGGACATGCAACATCAATTGGTGCCTCCTATTTGTGCCCCTCGGCATTGGAAATAAAAGCCTCATGGAAGGTCACATTGGACTAGGGGCAAAGGATAACCAACAAGGTGAAGCATGCTAACAAGAATACAACCAAAAGTGGTCTATTATCCAATTCAACCTGTGATACATACTACAATGCCCATAAACATTAAATGAAAGCACTTGAATACAAAAATGGTTAATGTACCTTATAATAGATGACCCACCTTTATCTGATAAGAATGCTAGATGAAGTAAAGCACGAACTAGAGCATGGATAGAAGGCCTTTGAGGCTAGCTATCTTTGGATCATTGTAGGACTGCTGGATGGCAAGCTTAACAAATACGCAAATTTTTTTCTCTTAGGGGTTACCCACTTGGGTGGGTAACAACCAAATGCTTTTAAAAATTGGCATTTCCTACTTCTCACTCCATCTTTACTTTCACCCCAACAACCTTGGGCATGCCACAAGAAAATTGACTTTGTTCTATTCCTGTGATCTTTCCACCGATCTGACATAGTGGTGCAACTGATACTGTCCCATGAACTTTTAACTTTAAGGCCTTTTACTTGTTCCTTGACAAACTACAACTCCTCATCTAGGTCTTTTCCCCCAAGTGCACTATAATAGGGGGCTTTGTATCTAGGGCTAACTCCTACAGTAGCATCTACCATGAGTTGGTAAAGAGCTTGCCATATCTGCGTCCTTCCTCTTTGTTTCGTTAAAACTCTACAAGGACACTTGAGTTTATAGGATTCTGCGAGGAAGGGAGAAAGTAGAGGTGGTACATGGGTTCGTTGTAGCACTTGTTGAGCAACTACAAGGCGTGGCCTATGTTGTAGGAAACGTAGGGCAAGGGGGCATTTCCGTACGGAAACAGGTACGAAACGCTGAAACGCGTATGGTACGGCCCTGAAACGCGTTTCAGGCCGTATTGCCACGTTTCACGAAACTGAAACGTGGCCAGCATAGCCTGAAACGCATTTCAGGACCGTACGACTCACATTTCAGCTTTTTACTTGTGTTTTTTTTTAATTTTTAATTTTTAATTTGTTTTCTAAATTATTTTTAGGTTATCCTAGTGACTTCTAGTTGCTTTTAGATGCCTGTCTAAAGTTATAAAAGTGAACCTTTGCCCTAGTGTTGATATGCAGTTCATGGTAATGCTAAATTACCATTACCATGAAATGACTCAGGATGTTTGAGAGTGGTTTCGCCCTCATTGGATTTCATTTGGAGAAAGTAGAATTTTAGATCTCACTCAAAATCCAGTAGACTTATCTGTTTTTCAGGATTTTAGGATTGGGGGGATTGCAATGTTTCCATTGGATTTTATCATGTACTAGGGTATGGAACTTGTATTTGATCAAGAGAACCAAGCCCTCTATGCAGGGGAGACTCCCAATAATGAAGAGCATGTAGGATAGTATGAAACTTGTATTTAATCAAGAGCACTAAGGTTGTTCGACTATGTAGGAGGAGACTCCCAATCAAGCACGAGACAAGAAATTAGAAATTTCTCGTGGCTGATTTTGGATATTTCTATTTTCATTATGTGATCATTCATGAGTAAATGTGATGTAAAATTAGAGACTTATGGTTTATGCATTGACAATTGACAATTTTATCATAATGTAATAAATTAGAATGTATCATATATGCTTTATGATTGCACATATTTCTTAAATGCCCTAATATATATATAGATAGATATATTCGCGTTTCCCCGTTTCCAAAATTTGGGGAGGTCGCGTTTCGTATCGGTTCCCGTTTCAGAAACTCGTACTCATTTTCCCGTTTCGTGCAACCTAGGGCGTGGCATAGGAGATCTACCTATTCCTACAACATCTGACTTCATCCTAGCTCGCTTTGCATTGTTTTATTTGTTTGTTGTGACTTTCGCAGGGCAAGGGTCACAAACTATGACATCTTTGCTTGGGATTCTCACTAGGTGGTGTTTCAGCCTGTTAATACCTCAAAATATAACAGCTGGGCAGTACTTGCACTTGACTTGCATGCCATCATTCAGATCCTCCCAAACATACTGTTCCCATGCTTTTGATCAAGAGCCGTCTTAGATTTGGACTTAGGAACCAAGAATAAGTATCTAGCAGATTGATTAAAAGGTTGAATCTTCAGCATTTCATATGTAGTAGATTGATGAAAAATTTAATAAACACTGAAGTCTAACATAGAAAAAATTCAGAAGCATACAGTTGACAAGTCAACATACCTTCTTCACACCTCCTTGAGTCCTTCACACATCAAAAGTGCACCCTCCTTGTTGCCTTTGCACAACCAAAATGTAGCAAATAAAATTGCCCTTTCTTCATACAACAAATGAAACACACAACAAACAAAATTTCCCTACAAACAATGATAGCAGAACTTGGCCTCTTTCACAAGCACACTCACAAATTAGTAGAACCTGACCTCCCACACTTATAGTGGAACTTGCCCTCCTTTCACAAATTGTCAAGCACACTCAACAAATAAAATTAGCCTCGATGATCACAGAGTCACTTCAAATAACAAATAAGTGAATGAGAGGAAATGGATAGACATAAGAGTGAAATGAGAACAGGTTACTATCTATCAATGCATTTGGGGTTTTCGGCTTTCATTCTTGAAGTTCGCCCCCTCAAAACTTATTTTTACGTCCAAGTGGCATGCAGGTTCCACAAAATTGCTATAGGTTTGAACTTGCAAGTTTGGGCTGAGTTTGAGGTTAGACTTGTGTGTCTGGCAACTTTTGGTGAGTCTTGAGTCTACTTGGCAAGTTTGAGCCAAATACTTGTTTCAGGGGTTACCCAGTCAAACGAGGATCTAGGGAGTCTATGGCATGTCAACTAACCCTAGTTAACACAATATGGTAACATCATTCCATTTTGCTCTTGATTTTATACAATTATGTTATTTGATTAGCCTTAACATAGCTTGTGCCATTTTTCTTTTATATATGTATTGATGCTACTGCTTACTACATATTATTTACTATATTCTTTTTAAGTTTCCTATATGGCATTCATGTGGATACTTACCAATTATCTTCAGTTTAATTTTTTAATGACCATATTAGGTTGGATGATCCACTTATGTGGGGGTTTAAGGGTTCTCCTATTACGAACTGGAAGCAAGCTCGTTGGACTCTCACAGCAGAGGACATTTGTTTCACAAATCCTTTCTTTACATACTTCTTTCGACTTGGTGAGCTGCATATCCCCCTTTTAGTCTGTCACATTAATTTGGGTACTTAGAATTGTTGCTTGTAAGTAGCCATTGGTCTTTAAAACTTATAACTTTTCTATAATGAGCAAGCTAAGATGTCATTTGCAGGTTTATGTTGATGAAAAATGAGAATATTTCATCTCTGTTTATTGCTTATAATGGGACTCAATGCTTACATCACTTTCTTCAATTTCTGAAAGTTCAGGTTCTTCTCCATAGATGGAATTATAAGTGATTGTGTATAATCATTTTTACTTATTGTTGTTACTGAAATATGGCTAGATTCATTATGGAAGATCAAGGGTCTTGCCAAGAGGCAATTGATGTGTTGATTATGGACATTCTTTGAAAAAATATGTGTCACTTTAAAGATTGGGTGCTTTCTAACTTTTATATTTTTTTTGGTCTTTCAATGACCTATTTTACCCTTTTATATCTCTTGTCGTTAATTTTCCCACTGGTATTGTGTTGTCCACTTATAGTTGTTTTCTATAGTTTTGTTTACACGCCTATATTTATTTATAGAGTTGAACCTATCATTTCAAGTGATTCCCTACATGCAGCTGATATAACTTTTATTGCAACTTTTAGTCCATGCTTCTTCTATGGCGATAATTAATTATATTGTTATAATGAAAAAGAGGTGAAATCCATTTCATTATAAGCTTTAGTTTAGCATGTTACCATTTACTAACACAACCTCCATATTAAACTGCCATTTTGATTAATGTTGCCAGGACAATCTATGGGATCTGTAACAAGAGCTTACAATGTGGGAAATTGTATGTAATAGAGTTCACACATGGATAATTAATCCAATGCACTAAAAGAAAGGAACAAGATATAGAAGGGTAGCACGTTTGGTAATTAATTAATCCAAAGTTTGGAGGTCTTCCATTCTGTTTTAGCTTCTTAGGGTGTCTTACGAAATTTTTAGGCCGCGGCAAGAAAATAGCAAGGCTGCAGGGCCTCCCGCAGACGTAAAAGAGCAGGCCGAGAGTGCTGGAACAGGAGGCCAAGGTTGAGCAACAGGCCGAGGGCAGAAACAAGGCTGGCTGGGTGTGCTGAAGGTGGCAGAGGGCTAAAGGATTGAGCATAGGGCCTAAGGGAGTGTCATGTCCCTTCCTAAATTATTTTGGAACAAGATTAATTTTTGTATTATGGGGTCAATTTTGGAGCTAGTGGACCCCATTCGATTTTATTAGGAGATTAGACTTAGGAAAAGTTATTTGTGTTGTAGTTAAGTTACACACGGGGGCCACCCTCACTAGGGAAATATGCACTCCCTAGTTCGATTTGCATGGAGGTGGTTAAGTTTTGCATGATGGTGGTTAAGTGAGGGCCCACAATGGAGGACGAATTGGAGGGAAAAGTGCTCCACGAAATCTATATAAGGAAGGCAGCTCTCCTCATCTCATTCATCTTTTGGCATATCGATTTCTCTTTGGTTGCTTAGTCGAGTCACTTGTTGTTCAGCACGAGTTCCTCAAGCGAAGATCTCACCCTTTCTTCGGGGGACTTCGAGTGCCACCCTAGGAATGTTTTTCTTCATTTTTCCGTAGGAGGATTCCATTGTGGTTTCCAGCGGTGGCATTCACCTCCAGGTGGTGCGTATTACTGGAGGACGCAGTGAAGAGGAGGCCGAGTTTGCTTGTGGTGTCTTCCAGTGGAGTTTGGTTGGGAGATTTTCCGGATAAGAAGCATAAGAAGTTTGTTGTCACTTTGGATAGTTTGGGAGCTGGAGGAGTGTGCTTCTTTGCAGTGTGACTTTCACACTTCCTGGGCCAATGCAGAGGCAACACTTGGTGCACACGTGGGAGGTAGAGTATCATTCTTTGAGGCTGAACTTTGCCAGGGAGGTTAAGGGAAGTATTTGAGGAGGAGATTGCTTCATTTTTGGAGCTTGGGAGGAGGATTTTGTTGGGGTTCCTTGTAGGCCGTTTTCTGGAGCAACTTGGAGGGTGTAGGGCATATTGGAGGCCGAATTTGGGAGGTTGGACTCAAGCCAAACCCTTTTTGGGTTTTCTTGGTTTTTGACAAGGATCCCAGATATAAAGTTTCAACATTTTCTGAGCATCGTAGGTAGGTTTTTCAACTGTATCTTTGCAACAGATAGGGCAAAATTGTTGGGGATTGCATAGTGCCTTTGGGGGTTGATTTTGGGAGGTCAAAATCAGGCCAAACCATTTCTGGGTTTTTGTGGGTTTTGGTCAAAGAGCTTGGGGCCGAATTTATAGCATTTTCCGAGTGACGAAAGTGGATTTTCTTGCAGTTCCTTTCCAGTTAGCAATGTAGTTCTAAGTTTTCTAGGCAGCGCAGAGCTTTAGAGGAGCAAACATTTTCCAGTACTTGATATCATTGTCTCATCACTTGGATTTTTTCACACTTGCCATTGAGGCAAGCTCAGGTGCATTCATCCATACTATTGTACTTGCTCCATTGATTAATAAAATGACTCAGCGAGTTCTACTTCTGGAGTTTGCTTGTGGTGTCTTCCAATGGAGTTTGGTTGGGAGATTTTCCGGATAGGAAGCATAGGAGGTTTGTTGTCACTTTGGATAGTTTGGGAGCTGGAGGAGTGTGCTTCTTTGCAGTGTGACTTTCGCACTTCCTGGGCCAGCGCAGAGGCAACACTTGGTGCACACGTGGGAGGTAGAGTATCAGTCTTTGAGGCTGAACTTTGCCGGGGAGGTTAAGGGAAGTATTTGAGGAGGAGATTGCTTCATTTTTGGAGCTTGGGAGGAGGATTTCGTTGGGGTTCCTTGTAGGCTGTTTTCTGGAGCAACTTGGAGGGTGTAGGGCATATTGGAGGCCGAATTTGGGAGGTTGGATTCAACCCAAACCCTTTCTGGGTTTTCTGGGTTTTTGACAAGGATTCCAGATATAAAGTTTCAACATTTTCTGAGCACCGAAGGTGGGGTTTTCAGCCGTATCTTTGCAATGGAAAGTGCAAAATTGTTGGGGATTACACAGTGCCTTTGGGGGTCAATTTTGGGAGGTCAAAGTTTTTCCAAACCATTTCTGGGTTTTTGTGGGTTTCGGTCAAAGAGCTTGGGGCCGAATTTATAGCATTTTCTGAGCAACGAAATGGATTTTCTTGCAGTTCCTTTCCATATAGAAGTGTAGTTCTAAGTTTTCTAGGCAACGCAGAGCATTAGAGCAGACATTTTCCAGTACATGATATCATTGTCTCATCACCTGGATTTTTTCATGCATGCCATTGAGGCAAGCCGAGGTGCATTCATCCATACCATTGTACTTGCTCCATTGATTAATAAAATGGCTCAACGAGTTCTACTTCTGGAGTTTTTATGAGCATGTACTGTTTGTTAAAATTTTTGTGTTGAGAATCATTTTTTCTTTATATATCACTGTTTGTTTAAGTTGGGAACATTACAGTGGTATCAGAGCTTAGATTCTGGCTCAGCCGTGGGAAAACTTTTCTATGAGTGAGGAGGACTGATAGAATATTACTTACAGAAGACAGAGGTACCGAAGCCGGGAAAGGCAGTTGGAGATTACTCCAGACATGGAGGATCATGGGAAGACTGCATTAGCAGAAGATATGGGTGAGCCCAAGAGTAGGGAGGAGATGACCTTCGATAGTCTCTTGAATGCTTTGAGTGATTTGGCAAAAGGGCAGAAGGAGATGCTGGATGAGATCAAGATCCAGAACTGGGAGTTTGTAGTTGGAGAGACTTCAGGGGCCTCTCAACAGTTCGATCACCTTTCACCTACTGTGCAATGACCATCCTCGAGTGAGCCAACTCGAGCTACTTTACCCTCTTTTATACCTTTGGCGTAGGGTGAGACTGGTGGAGGAGAGGATCCATCGTTGATGGGGGAGCATTTCCGGGAGTGGCAGTCCATGGGGGCAGACTTCAGAGAGGCTTTGACCTTCAGAGACTTTTGCAAGCTCAAGCAAAACGAGAAGGGGAAAGGCTATGGTACGCAGAACTATGAGCTACATCGTTCTATTGGGAAAATGTATTTTCCTACATATGATGGCACTACCAAGTGCACAACACGTGCTTGGGTAGAGAAGCTGGACACATACTTCCAGCTGAATCGGATGACAAAGGTAGAGGCCATCAAGATGGCCACATTGCACCTGTTGGGGGAGGCGCACGATTGGTGGTTTGATGGTTTGTCCACTCTGGGGCATGCTAGCGTGACCTCCTATGAGGACTTCACGCGGAGAGTAGTGGAGTGCTTTCATCGGAAGGATCCAGAGGCTCACTTTAGGGATTTGACCTAGCTCAAACAGATGGGACTCTTCGCATGTGTGTTGACTACAGGGCCCTCAACAAGAAGACATTGAAGAATAGGTATCCCATTCCACGCATTGATGAGTTGATGGACGAGCTTAGAGGAGCCAAGTACTTCTCTAAGATAGATTTGCGGTCAGGGTATCATCAGATCCGAGTGAGAGAGTAGGACATTCCAAAGACAACTTTTAGGTGTCATTATGGGCATTTTGAGTTCCTGGTCATGCCTTTTGGGTTGACCAATGCACCGACTACTTTTCAGTCATGCATGAACCATGTGTTCCGAGGCCAGTTGAGGAGGTTTGTACTGGTATTCTTTGATGACATCTTGATCTACAACAGGACATGGGAGGAGCACCTACAACACTTAGAGACAGTCTTGCGTATATTGGAGGAGAAACAATTCTATGCCAAGATGTCTAAGTGCGAGTTTGGGCTGACAGAGATGCTTTACTTGGGACACATCATAGGTGCAGATGGGGTCAAGGTGCATGAGGAGAAGATTCAGGCCATTTGGGATTGGCTAGAGCTCCGAGATGTGACAACGTTGAGAGGATTTTTGGGCATTCGTACCTATTATTGGAAGTTCGTGAAGGGCTCCTCATAGTTGGCAACACCCCTTACTGATTTGACTAAGAAGGGGGCTTTTTCGTGGACAGAGGGAGCTTAGGCATCATTTGATCGCCCCAAGGAGGTGATGAGTTGTTGTTTGGTATTGGAACTCCCAAATTTTACTCAGCCTTTCACATTGGAGTGCGATGCATCAGGTGTAGGGATCAGGGCAGTCTTGTCCCAAGGAGGGCACCCCATTGCTTTCGAGGGTTGGAAGCTTCTACCTCATGAGTTGTCGTATTCCATTTACGACAAAAATATGTTGGCCATAATGAATGCATTGGCCAAATTTAGACAGTACTTGGTTGAGAATCGATTTCAGGTGAAGACGTATCACAACAGTCTTTGTCATTTCATGGGGCAACAGGGCCTTAATGACAGACAATAGAGATGGGTCAACAAAGTGCAGGCCTACGATTTTGATATTGAGTACGTGCGGGGGAAGCACAACGTAGTGGCGGATGCACTGTCTAGGAGACCAGCCGAGCTTTTGCTCATGAGCATTTTGTGAAAATTCCTACACTCTGAATCTACTTCACCTACTTGATTTTTAAATTACATTCATCAAGTTATTCTTCTAAATACTGAAGCAAATTATTTCTACAACCTACACTAATTAAATATTTGATCTCATGAAACAAAAAACAGAGCAAAGAACAAGATACATAGGACACACTTATTTTTGGACACAATAGTCCCCGAAAAAACCCAATGCGGGAAAACCGGTGCAACAGTTTTGAGGGTTTATTATTATGTAGGAGAAATATCTGAATACAAATCTAGGATGCTCATCTAGCAATCCTTTACAGAGAAAATACTGGCGGAAAATATGAGTGAGTTTTACCTCACTTCACTCGACAGAATTCCGGTTGATTCGGCACAAGACTGACTAACCCCGACTATTTCTGCGCTGGCCCTGCATAGGCTCTGCGTCAACCTTGTGTCACCTCTTTTGCCCTCTGCATCAGCTATCCTGGCTATTTCGACAGTTGCCGACAGTTCCCGCTGTTCCTGACAGTTCTGGATTTTGTGTGACAGGCAACTTTTCTGCTCTGCGCTGGCCCTTCTGGTTCTATGTCAGGGCTGTGTGGGCCCAGACTGGCCCAACGTCAGCTCTCCCCGCTACTGCGTTGCCTCTTTGCAAGCTCTATCTGCCTCTCTATCATTATTCTCCGGAAAGTGCTCCCGAATTCTCACTGCTCCTCTGCCGCGAATGATCACTTAGTTCGAATTTCTTAGCTTCTGAGCCCCAGAAATCGAACTCTAGATCAATTCTCTCTCTCTCTCCGCGTGTGTTTCCAAATGAACCCCAAGCCTCCATTTTATACTTTTCCTATTGAGTCTTCAATGACCGAGATTAAGTCTCTGATCAACGACTAAGATTAAAACATGACTTGATCCGCCTTCTAGATCATTCTCACCCATATTTTGATTAATACCCATTAATATTTTAATTTCCCTAAGTTTAGACTTAGGAACTCCATTAAAAGTATTAATTATTTGAATAAAGTACAATCCGGGTGGAATCTCACCAAACGGTTTCTGGGTTCTATAGAACTCATGTGCCTTAGCCTCTCCAACAATTTTTAAGGCTAGAGCACTTCCGATGCTACCAAAAACTAACACTCCCTCTTAGCGAGGAAAGTGCTCTAGCAACAATTTCCACCTGCATGTTGCTCTGTTTTTGAAGCACCTCCTTTCTGCACTGCTGCTGCCACCAACACTGTGCTACTGCTGCTACTGTACTGCTGCCCATGACACTGCCACTGCCACTGCCACTACTGCATCTGTACTACAACTCCCTCTCAAATGTTGCATCTACTATGCTACTAGCACTGCCATTGCTAACATTGCATCCGTACTGCAACTCAGTTGCTGAGAGAAGCAACTGAAAAACATCCAAATTAACTGAACTTAATTGTGTTCAACATAATACAATGAATGTTGGAATCTGATTGTTGCTGACCCTCTGAATCTTCTGCGCTGTTGCTGACCTCTGCACTGTGCCATCTGCACTGCTGCCAACCTTGCTCTGCGCTGATTAGTTTCTGGTTCCAAGCCACTGCATCTGTCCTCCAAACACTCCACTGCATCATCTGACATTAAACCCATCTCACTACTATTGAATCTTGGGCTCTCGTAGCAAGGAATTGATCCAAGAGGTGGACTCCTTAAGGATCCTGCCCACATGTAGTCCTCCTAACTACAGCTCAATATCGCCCCATCTCGCGCCTAGAGATGCGTGGGCACTCATGGCAAACTTATCCTCGTCAATCTTTGTTGAAGCAGCCTTAGGATCATGTTTCTCATCCTTGCCCTTTTTCTTCAAAGGACACTGGGATGCATAGTGGCCCATATCGCCACAACTGAAACATTTCACCTTCGAAATGTCCTTTCGCTTCAACTTCTGCTGTCCCTTCGATGCTAGAGTTGCGTTCTCCTCCTCCTCCTTTATCTTTGTGCCACTCCCACTGCTGCCACTGAGGTTGACCTTCACTAGGTCCCTCCTTAACTCCTCCTGTTGAAGAGCCACCCATATCTCCTACTATGAAGGTAGTTTTTCTCTGCCCAATATGCTTTGGACAAAATCTTACCATTCATCCGAGACTCCATTCAGGGCTAGCTTCACCGTCGCGGTTGGTTGAGGAGTGGACCCCACTGCAACAAGCTGGTCTCTAGTGTCTTGAAGATGCTGAAGATAGACGTTCACCCTTCTTTCTGCATCGAAGTCCGCTGCAACTTTTGCTCCAAATACATCTTCTGCTGCTCGGAAGAGCCTTCATACAGAGAAGACAAGGCTTCCCACATCTCTCGGGTTGTATCCTTGCCTTGCAAGTGTGAGACCACATGATCTCGAACTCCATTGAGAATGAGCCTCTTTGACTTCCCCTGCACGACTTTGTACTTCTTCTTTTGATCGTTTTCAGTAGGAACAACTACAACACTATTGACGTAGGCCTCGAGATCATATTCCTCCAGAAAAGCTAAGATTCTGGTCTTCCATGTGACATAATTGGAGACACTTTCCAACTTGTCTTGATCTCTGAGCCCATGTGATTGCATCCCACCCAACTGTTGAATTGACTCCTCTAGTCACTGCTTAGCTCTGCTCAGCAAGTGAGAAATTCAAAATTTCTGGCAGAAAGTTCTCTGAGGAGAAAATTCCCCTTCTACATGTCTTCGTTCTTTTCCAGCGGATTTCTGCCGTGGCAGAAACTAGCCCTTCAAGCACTGTGTTGAGGATCTGCGTCACTCCCTCTGCCTCTGCAAACTCACGAACTGGAAATCGTACCTCTGTCGTCTCACTCAGAGAGAGATTTCCTCGGATCTGCTTCCTAGCAAGGATCTGTGCAATCCCTTCAAGGGGATTCGAATTGCTGCCAAGTGCAGCTTTCAGCCTCATTGCTTAGCATTGGATTTGCTCTTCTTGTTTCAAAATCAATGCTCTGATACCATGTGAAAATTCCTACACTCTGAATCTGCTTTACCTACTTGATTTTTAAATTACATTCATCAAGTTACTCTTTTGAATACTGAAGCAAATTACTTCTGCAACTTACACTAATTAAATATTTGATCTCATGAAACAAAAAACAGAGCAAAGAACAAGAAACATAGGACACTTATTTTTGGACACAATAGTCCTCGGAAAAACCCAATGCGGGAACACCGGTGCAACAGTTTTGAGGGTTTATTATTATGCAAGAGAAATATCTGAATACAAATCTAGGATGCTAATCTAGCAATCCTATACAGAGAAAATACTAGCGGAAAATCTGAGTGAGTTTTACCTCGCTTCACCCGACAGAATATCGGCTGATCTGACACAAGACTGGCTAACCCTTGCTATTTCTGCGCTGGCCTTGCATAGGCTCTGTGTCAGCTATCCCGACAGTTCTCGGCTGTTCCGGCTGTTCCTAGTGGTTCTGGATTCTGCCTGTCATGCAATTTTTTTGGTCTGCGCTAGCCCTTTTGGCTCTGCGTTAGGGCTGCGTGGGCCTAGACTGGCCCAACGTCAGCTCTCCCGGCTACTGCATTGCCTCTCTGCAAGCTCTCTCTGCCTCTCTGTCAGTATTCTTCGGAAAGTCCTCCCAGATTCTCATTGCCCCTTTGCTGTTGAATGATCACTTAGTGCGAATTTCTCAGCTTCCTAGCCCCATAAATCGAACTCTACATCAATTATATCTCTCCGCGTGTGTTTCCAAATGAAATCCAAGCCTCCATTTTATAATTTTCCTGTTGAGTCTTCAACAACTAATCAATGACTAAGATTAAAACATGACTTGATCCGCCTTCTAGATCATTCTCACCCATATTTTGATTAATACCCATTAATATTTTAATTTCCTTAAGTTTAGACTTAGGAACTCCATTAAAAATATTAATTATTTTAATAAAATACAATCAAAGTGGAATTTCACAAAACGGTTTTCGGGTTCCTTAGAACTCATGTGCCTTAGCCTCTCCCCCAATTTTTAAGGCTAGAGCACTTCCGATGCTACCAAAAACTAACACATTTGTCATGATTGGAAGGCTCAATTATTGGTAGAATACTCCAAGGATCGTCGGGCGTGTGAGATCTTGGAAGGCAGCTATGCAGATGAGCACTATAGGGTGATGGATGAGGTTATTTATTATAAGGGGCGCATATTTTTGGTTTCGGGATCACAGTTGAGAGACCTTCGAGCAGCTCATGATTCTCCTTTGTCCAGGCACTAGGGGTTCAGGAAAGACTTATATGGAGTGAGAGAGCGCTTCACTTGGAAGGGACTCAAGGGAGATGTGTTGAGGCATGTGCAGGAGTGCGAAGCTTGCCAGAGGAACAAGGGAGAGTTGACCCATCCAACAGGATTATTGTAGCCTCTTCCCATCCCTGAGGGGAAATGGGAGAGCATCTCTATGGATTTCATCACTGGACTTCCCTCGGTGCAAGGGAAGGATTGTATTTTTTTGGAGGTCGACTTGCTGTAGGAATTTACAGGGTAAGTTCCTCAGACAAAACACCAAAGGACACCGCTTACAAACATATCAAAGATCAATACACCAATATTCTTGACATGGTTAAAACCCTCAAAGAGAGAAACAGTCCACGGCTTGAGCCAACGCGGCCACTTCAGGCAATTTATTAATAAAAGAAATAAAATTTACATAAGTTTCTCTCATGCACGGTTACCCTACAAATGACCCTCCATGCTCTTTAAATAGAGACCATAGACCAATCAGGTGTTAAGCCATGGATCAAGCGTCGGTAATACCGAGGAGAGAATGAAGTGTCATATCACTTCATGTCTAGAACATATTGTGACCGTCGGATTGTAAGTTACAAATGTACATAGTAAAGAAACACACTTTACTTAACTCTACACTAGACCAAGTTATACTTAACTATTTCCTATGTGTCGGAATATCCGAACATCCCCCCTTAAGAACAACTTGGGATAGGATTGAAGGATGTAAAAATATGACACAATAGGAGAAGGAAGGAGGGACAACTTCTTGAACTCCAACCATAAATCGGAGTTTAGTAAACTTCACCTCTGTGATAGCCTTTGTAAAGATGTCTGCAACTTGATCATCGGTTGAACAATATTGCACTTCAAGAACATGGTCATGAATGAGCTTTCTGAAGAAGTGCATGTGTAGTTCAATGTGTTTGCTGCGTTGATGTTGGACTAGACCTTTGCATAGCTGAATGGCACTTTGATTATCACACCAAAGTGTAGTCGGATGCTGCTGCTGAAAGCCAAACTCTGACAGGATCTGACGAAGCCACAAGGGTTCCTTACTAGCTTCTATGGCGCCACGATAATCTGCTTTTGCTGAAGAAAGAGAAATGGAACTTTGTTTCTTGCAAGCCCATGTAATAGGTCCAGAACCAAGAGTGAAGACATAACCTGCAGTAGACTTCCGATCATCAAGGTCACCAGCCCAATCGGAATTAGTGAAACCAACCAATAGAGGAGATGCTTCTGCACTGTAATGAATCCCAAACTGAACTGTACCTTGAACATAACGAAGTATTCTTTTAGCTGCTTTCCAATGACTTTCATGTGGGTTTTGCATAAACCGAGCAATAAGGCCAACAACAAAGGAAAGGTCAGAACGAGTATGGGTCAGATACAAAAGTTTTCCTACAAGCTGACGATATAAGGTAGCATCAACTTCAGGGGAAGCACAAGTGACTGAATGTTTGGCTCCAGATTGAAAGAGAGAAGGGGCTGGCTTACAGTCTTCAATGTGAAAGTGGCGTAGAAGATCACAGACATACTTGGACTGGGAAAGGGAAATACCTTCCTTGGATTGTAAGACTTGAAGACTAAGAAAATAATGCAAGTGTCCTAAATTTGTCATTTCAAACTTCTTTTTAAGGCTGGACTTCACATGGTTTATAAGGTTGGGATTACTACCAGTAAGGATAAGATCATCAACATAAAGAACAAGAATGATAAGAGACTTACCGACTTTGTTGGTGTAGACAGTATTGTCAGAATGACACCTAGAAAAGCCAGTCTCTAAAAGAAAGCTATCCATTTTGGCATACCAAGCCCGAGGGGCTTGCTTGAGACCATAAAGGGATTTCTTAAGCCGACAAACAAGGCTGGAGTCTGGTTGTATAAAGCCAGGAGGTTGTTCCATATAGATTTCTTCATGCAAGTCCGCATGCAAAAAGACAGATTTAACATCCATTTGATGAACTTCCCATTTGAAAGAGGTAGCAAGGGAAAGAACAAGGCATATAGAGTTCATTTTGGCAACAGGGGAGAAGGTTTCAGTATAGTCAATGCCTTCAACTTGTGAAAAGCCCTTAGCAACAAGACGAGCTTTATGTTTATCAACTTTTCCTTCTGGTCCATACTTGGTTCTCTACACCCATTTGCATCTAACAAGTTTTCGTCCCTTTGGAAGAGGAACAAGATCCCAGGTATCATCTGCCAATAATAAACGATATTCTTCATTCGTAGTTGCATCCCAATTTGGATGGCCTGAAGCTTTTGCAAAGGTGTCAGGATCACAATTCGCTGAAGCTTGAGCCAGTAAAGAAGAGGCTTTATCGAACCGAGAACGTGTACGTCATTGATCTGTAGGATCACCTGCAAGAGCACCTGCTGCATCCCGAGTAGCACAGACCCATTTTGGAAGCTGAGGAGCTGAAAGAGGATCCTGAGAAGGCGGGGGAGGATTGTCATCCTCGCTTTCATCATCTGAAGAAGAAATATTTTCAAAAGTAGAAGGGATAGAGAGAGGTGGCACATCCGATGAACTAGGCTCGTAGGCCGATATATTTTCAACAAACTTTACATCTCTTCTAATGATAACATTTTTGGACTTAAGTGGAATAAGTCTATATGCTTTAACATCTTCAAAATATAGAACAAAAATACATTTTTCACTCTTAGGTTCTAAAGCTTTATGTTTCTCATCTGGAATATGGGCCCATGTTTCACTTCCAAAAACACGAAAGTGACTTACATTTGGTTTAATTGAGCTCCACGCTACTTCTGGAGTGATATTGTTTAAAACCTTAGTAGGAGTGTGATTTACTATGTAATTTGCATAGTTAATTGCTTCTGCCCATAAATTAAGACTAAGTCCTTTAGATTGAAGCATACAATTAGCCATTTCCTTTAAGGTACGATTCTTTCTTTTAGTTGCACCATTTTGTTGGGGAGTATATGGAACAATATGTTGCATTTGAATTCCATGCTCAGTGCAAAAGTTGATGAATTTGTTGTTAACATATTCTCCGTCATTATCAGGTCTTAGTTTAAGAATTTGATGTCCAGATTGTTTCTCAACAAAGGCCTTAAAGGCCAAGAACATGTTAAATACTTCACTCTTGAGTTTTAAGAAGCATAGCCAAGTGCGTCTAGATAAATCATCAAGGAAAGTTAAGAAATACTTGTAGCCAGAAAATGAAACAACTGGAAGTGGACCACATAAATCACTATGCACAAGCTGTAAAGGGGCTGAGGCGTGCCAAGAGGCACGTTTTTCAAAACTATCCCGGTGATGTTTTCCGAGTACGCATTCGGAACAAACACCATCTATGCAAGATACCATAGGAAGACCTGTCACCATATTTTCTTTACATAGATTTTGAAGGGAGCGATAGTTTAAATGACCAAATCGCTCATGCCAAAGCTTTCTCACTTCATCATTATGAGCAACAAATACTGAGGGAAGAGTTGATGACCCAAAGTTGTTAAGTTTATACAACCTTGTAGAATCATCAACAATGCCAGTAGCTAAAATTTGTATAGGATCTCTTACGTCCTTAATTACAACATCATGAGGTGATAATTCAATGATTTTACTTTCACTTGAATGAGTAATCTGATATACAGATAGAAGGTTGCAGGATAAGGTTGGAACACATAATACATCATTAAATTGACCATTGTCTAGATGAATAGTTCCAGTCCCTACAACACTAAGAGATCTATCATCACCAACATATATATTTTTGGTGTTACAATCATTTAAAGAAGAAAACATGGCTTTGTTTTTGGCCATGTGATAAGAAGCTCCAGAATCAATGAGCCACTCATGAGAATGAGAAGAAGAAGATACATTTAGTGCATAACCAGACCGAGATGCTTGACAACCACATGCAGAAAGTGCAATTCCTGAAGATGAAGTTGAAGTTGAAGAGTGCTCCAAATGGATGTTATGCTTCTTCATTGCTGCTTCCAAGGCTTCCATCTTCTTAAAGCATTTAGATTCTAAGTGGCCATCTCGATTACAAAAGTTGCAATGTCTATCAGTCTTCTTCCCTTTGTTTTTATTTGTCTTATCATTTTGAGACTGAAATTGCTTAGGACCTTTGTTTGGTTTAAGACCATTCATTTTAGGATATTGCTTCTTAGGATTCTTTGAATTTGGTTGCTGCTAGGTGGCTAAGGCTTTCTTAGAAGAGTTTCCAAGATTAAGAAGACCAAGATGTAAGAGTTTTTCTTGTTATCTTATCAAAGAATCACAAAAGGCATCAAAAGAGGGGGACTTGTAGTCTCGTCCTTGAGAAATAAAGGCTTTTCTAGTAGAATTGAAGGTGGAAACAAACACAGAGTAGGCTGGTCCCAACTTAGTAAGAATGGAATAGATAAGGCTACCATCTTCTTTCTTAACCTTAACACCTTCCAAGAAAAGTCTAAGGGTCTTGAACTTGGACATAAAATCTTCAATGAAAGAAAAATTATTGGGGTCCAACGTAAGCAACACATTGTCAAGTTGATGGGCTCTAATTTCATTTTCAATTCCAAAAACTTTAGTGAGTTGTTTCATTGCTTCATTAGGGGTATCAAGTTTTGCGATATGGAATCTAAAGTCTGGAGAAATAGACATCCCTATCAATCCACGTGCTTGATCTTGCCTATTTTCCCATTTGGCTGCTTTATCTTCATCTTTAGGTTTAGTTTCTTGGCCTGAGGTTATTCTATAAAGACCTTTACTTCTAAGTAAATTCACAATGTAGGACCACTATTGGAAGTAGTTGGTGCTGTCAAGAATAACTTGGCATGGACTTTCCATTTTAACAGAAATTGAAGTTGTAGATGTTGAAACTAAGTGTTCCAATGGAAAGATCTCGAAAAGTTATGCTGATTAAAAAAAAGGGCTCTGAAAATGGCTTCCGGATGAAGAAGTTATGGCTTTTTGAAGAAAAGTTGTTGAAGATGCAAATGAAGTGCGTGAATGTGTGGAAGTGAATGATAATTTTATATTAAAAAAAAATCCCCCCCCTTTCCAAACTTAATCTAATTAGCTCACTTTAAAAAAAGATTTTATGTGACTCACATTTATAAATAAGTGAAAGTCATTTACAATGGTACTTTATTAGCTACCCACTAAATTATAACTTAAATAAAATATAAAGAGACTCTAGAATTATAAGTGACTCACTTTTTATAATGGGTGAGAACACTTTTACATAAAGTAACTTTAAAACATAAGCTACATGTGCTTTTTGAAAAAGTAACTCAACAAAAAAAAAGACTTGAACCCAAGACATCTATTCTTATAAAGTAACTTTGGACCAAGTGAGCTAGATTAAAAGATTAGTAATTTTTGGAAAAGAGGAAGGGTTTTTTTTTGTTTTTTTTGTTTGTTGGCTAAGTCACTGAAGCTTTGGGGTTTGTGCTTACTTGAAAAAGCTCTTTTTTGTCTGCAAAACAAAAACCACAAAACCCAACACAAACATACAAAAAAAACAAACCTTATGGTTTGAAGTTAGCTTTACTTAGAAACTAAATATTTTCCTCATTGTTTCTGATTTTCTGAGATCACACTAAGGCGCGACAGAAAAGAGCATACACATGAGAAAATCCTTCCTTTTTGTTTCTGATTTGCCCAGATTGCATAGAGTTGCGGGGCAAAGAGCATACGCAGAAATGAAAGGTATAGATTCGTAATTAAAAAACAGAGAGATAAATAAACCGAAATAAACATAGAGAAAATAAATAAAATTGCAAATAGAAGCTGCAAATAAAAACTATATACCTCCAAATCTTAAAATGACATAGCTAGGGCTATCGGAAACCTTTTCGCGTGAAACGAAATGGGTTCCTCACTGGAACAGATGCTCCTAACACAATAGAGCAGTCCTTTTGGCCCAAAAATAGTAAGAAACAGTAGATCTAGGAAATGATAGTCGGATGCACTTGTACCGACTTCGGATTTGGATCACCAACAGATGCGGCCCTCAAATAACTTTGATACCATGCAGGAATTTACAGGGTAAGTTCCTTAGACAGAACACCAAAGGACACCGCTCATAAACGGATCACAGATCAATACACCAGTATTCTTGACGTGGTTAAAGCCCTCAAAGAGGGAAACAGTCCATGGCCTGAGCCAATGTGACCACTTCAGGGAATTTTTAATAAAAGAAATAAAATTTACATAAGTTTCTCTCATGAACGGTTACCCTACAAATGACCTTCCATTCTCTTTAAATAGAGATCATGGACCAATCGGGTGTTAAGCCATAGATCAAGTGTCGGTAATACCGAGGAGAGAATGAACCATCAGATCACTTCATGTGTAGAACATATCGTGACCGTCGAATTGTAAGTTACAAATGTACATAGTAAAGAAACATACTTTACCTAACTCTACAATAGACCAAGTTATACTTAACTATTTCCTATGTGTCGGAATATCCTAACACTCGTTGACCAAGTTTGCACACTTCTTTGCCATAGTGACACGATATTCAGCCTCACAGGTGGCAGAGTTGTTTTTCACGGAGATCTTTTGTCTGCACAAACTCCCTAAACCATAGTTAGTGACAGGGATAGCCGATTCATGGGAGGCTTTTGGCGGGAGCTCTTCCGACTAGTCGCACTAAGCTCACCCCGAGCACCAACTATCATCCGCAAACCGATGGTTAGACAGAGAGGGTGAACCAGTGGTTAGAGGGCTATCTCAGGAATTATGTGACAGGGCAGCAGAGGGATTAGATTTGGTGGTTGCATCTGGGAGAGTATTATTACAACACCACACATTATATGTCCATTGGTATTTTTATCACTTGCCCCCTACACCTACCTACAAGTCAGTGGGAAAAGCTTTCAACCCCACAAGGTGTTGTTGGTGGTAGGGAACTCAGAGAAGGGGCTATCACAATAATCCCAACTCTCTCCGTTTAAGCTATCTCGTAGGTCAGCTAAAGGGGTTGGGCCCTTATGAAAAGTTAAGTTAAAAATATGTGAGTTTGTAGGAGAATTGTTAGAGTTAAATAGATTATTTCTTTAAGATTTATAAGCACAACTGATATGAGCAATAACCATAAATACATAAGATAAGCATGAAATACATAGACAACCAGTGCCTTCAAAGCATTGCTCTTTAAGAAATGAAACTGCGTTTGCTTAGAATGAAGGGAAATGCTTTCAAATGGAAAGCCAAAATAATCTTGAAAAGTGAAACAATAAATTCGTAGCACAAGATATTATAAATGCTTTCAAGATGATTAAGTCTACAAATCAAGGCATGGAAACTATCTTGCTCAAAAGGATATAAAAATAACTCAAATGTTAGACCAAGATGACAACATGCAATTAAGTTGGCAACCCAAAATAATAGTACTTGAAAGTGAAATCAACCATTTATGGCAATAATTAAACCACAATATGAGTCAATTTCCAAGTACAAGAAATATTAAACTTGTTGCAAAATTGAAAGGAATTACAATGCTTGCATCCAAAGTGCCTCTTGAAATAATATTTGCATGTGAGACTTTAAACCATCAAGATAGCAAGAAATTTAAGAACTTTGCAATCAAAACAAATATGATGGAATGAGTTCTTCGTTTATTTTATTAATTAGTGCTAAAACAAAGTTACAATTGAACTCTAGTCTTCAGACCTCATCTTTGCCCAAATGTTTGGATCTCACAGTGAAGAGTCAATAGAGGTGGAGGGTCCCTAAAAGTCTATTCAGTCAACTTAAGTTGGAGGTAAGTTTTAGTGAGGCTTGGGGTTTTCCCATACTAAAATGCCTAGATGAAGTGAAAATTGTGTTAATTCCCCAAATTAAACTAATGCTTCTTGCAAATGCTTCAAAGAGAAATAGTTTGCAAAACTTGAGAGCGTATGCATGTGGGAATTTAAATACAAGATTAGTAAAAATTTGCATGTGGAGTGAAATGTATTGATTTTAAGCAATGCACAATATGAAATTTAAAAACTAGAAAGCTAAGAAAAAACTAAAAGCAAGATTAGGCCACCCACAAGAATCCATCCTCTAAATGAGGAAGGGCGATGACATGGGAAAAATCCCAAGCTCCCTCCAACAAAATCTTTTATTTTTTATTAGCTCTTAAACTGGGTAAAAATGCCTCTAAGAGGGCAGCCCACAATACGAGAGAGATGTTTACAAAGATGAGACTTTAACAAAGCTAGAATCTCTTCCCAAAAAATATAACAACAACAAACTTGAAGATGAAAAAAACTCCCCAAAAGAGATTCACAAGGCTCAAAACGGCCTCGATGTGTTTGCAACTCTCTCCTAAGTGCTTATGGCCTCCCTAGAAATCAGTCTTTGGATTGCGTGAGGGGGTCCTGCATACGCATGAGTGAGTAGTTTTCCAAAGCTTCTCCTCAAGCTCCTTGCTGCCCAATGCTCAAGCCTATGGGCTGCAACACAAAAAAATACTGACTGTCAGTGTAAAATTATGAAAAAGAAACCAAAACTAAACTTAAAATTTAATTTACAAAGTACCAGCGCAAGTAATGGGAGTGAACCCCCGTACTTGCCTAGCTCTAGAAATGGCTCTTGAATAGGAGATATAATTTTGAAAGAAATAGAATCAAAGAAGTATTTTGAATTTTAAATGGATGATCAAGTAGTTATAGATTAAAAAAACTCCCTTTTGCTCTTCATTGGATTGAAAACGTGAAGTGAAAAAATGGTCGAGTCTTGGATCGCTGTGATTCTAGGAGTGAGTTGATCTAATTGAGATTTCTCCCACTTCTAGATAGATTCCTGCACACAATACAAAAGATTTTTCCCAAACAATTGAACACGTATTAGTTTATATAAGATTAGAGCAATATAATGAATAAGATAAACCAAACATTCCTCCTAAAATGATTTGACAAGCTTATCCCTAGAATACTACTCTAAATCAATGATATGTGCAAGATAGCTTGCACACATCAATCCAAGCAAGATGGCAAGCATAAACTAATATTAATTCAACATGCAAAAAAATTAAGCACAATAGCAGTAGTATGAAAGGACATCACCTCATAACTCCAAGATAACACTAGCCAGATATTCCCAAAGCCTTGATTGTATAAGAAAGTATGCAAGTACAAAATGACAAAGTTTCCTTAAGCCCAATAGCTTCTTACATGATACAATATGAGAGCCCATGGCTCTATTATATAGAGAGTTAGGAGCAAATTCCAATGAAAAATGACAATGACAAATGACATTGGAGCCAATCCCAATGTAGAAGTGATTAAACAAGTGGCATGAGGTGATAATCCCAAAGAGAAATTTGAATTTGTTAAATGAAGTTCTAATGCCAAGTTTAAAAATCGAATTTTGGCAAGTGGACATCATTTTCTTCTTCTCTTATGTGTGCCAAATTTGAATTTTATGATAGAATGACAAGTGTATATGGGTGGTGACCCATGTGGGGACAATTTCCCACAATAATCTCCACCAATTATTCTCCCAATCCTCCCAAATGTGCATTAACTTTACAAATTCAAATTTCCAAGTAAGCAACTTTCTCCTTTAATGCCATAAATTCGATTTTATTTGAGCACATGTCATTTACTTGATTTTAAGAGTCCACATCACCTTGGGACTTCACTTTAACTCCTCCATAATTTTCCACCTCATTTCCACAACATTTAGCATGCGTGGATATTTAATTTTCTCCATTTATTTAATTTCTGGCTTAATTAATTGTCAGATTTCCCACTAAACCTAAGAAAAGTGGTTTTTGAGGGTTCAAAACACATTTTTAACCTATCAAAGTGTGTCATAGTAGAAAGTTGAGGGTGAGAGGTGCAAATTTAATTATTCATACCCCATACAATTTTTCTAGACATCACTTAGTACATTACAAATACAATTTTATTAGCAATTTCTGCTGTGTGGAAAATCTAAAAAATAAAAAAATGACTACCTAGACCTAATCAAATTCCACAAAATTTTGTGTGATCTAGTATGGTAATATACATCGACTCTAGACACTAAGATGTGTTAGGGGCTCAACCTTCAAACCGTCATCTCGGCGTTGGGGTAAAACGTGAGTGAAAAATCCCAGAAAATTATTCGCCTTTGAAAAAGAAGGGATAATTAACCAGATAAAAAAAAACACTCCAAGGTGTACTCGTTTGTTGATCGAGGCCCAACATCCTAGGCCTGTTACAGATTCAAAAAATCATCATTACTAATATCACTTACAATTCCCCGCAGGGTGTGGAATTTGGGTACAAGAAAGATGATGAGAAGATGAAGTAGAGTTAAAAAACTCTATTGACTGATGATATATGATGGTACAAGTGTCCTCTGGATCATCCTTGGGCATGGAGTCTTCATATAATCATCAGGTGCCGCTCCAGTGGTTAACATTTGGCTCCATATTGGGATGCATGCTAGATACATAATGATAGTGTGCAAGAACCTGGAATCTGCATCAACCGACAAAAGACATATATCAGCAGTATCCATTCAAAATATCATCAAATGAAATAAAGTACAGAAACGAAGAAATGGAAATTTATTCTAAGAGCATAAATGATAATTTATTCATGAAATAAAACTAATTAAACAAAAATGACAAGGGATAAGGTTAGAAATATGATACAAAAAGATGCCCCATGGCATCAGATGTCTTAAATGAAGTTCGTGCTGAGAGCCTGCTTAGGCAGATCCATGGGTGGTTTTTCTGATGTGCCCTGTCCAATTCTCAATATCTTAGGACTTTGATCTGTCCCAACACTGTGTTGTACATGGTCATCTGATTTGCCAAATCCTTTCCGCCTTTTCCTTTTCTTCTTAACAGATTGTGATGTTGATGTTGATGTGATCAAAGTAGATTCTTTTGCCCGATCTTGAAGATGCTCAGATGGAAAATTCGAAGTAGCCAAGATTTTTTTTGACCTGCCTTTGTCCATTTTGCTTCTCCTCTGACATGGGTGATGAATCAATCTCATAAGTATAAACATGATTCCCCTCAGTTTCCTTGCTATCCAAGTCTTCATCAATTAGTCATTTTTCAATGGAGTAAATGACCTCCTCATAATGAGATGAAGATTGCTTCAGTGCACTGAAAGGCTTATGATTTGTTTCTTTGTTCTCTTCCCATTTGTCATTTAACCTAAGTTGGAATTTTTGTACCTGTAATCTTTCCATTTCATCCAACCTATTCTGAAAAGTGACTTGATTAGCCTTCATAACACTTATTTCCTTGGCATGATTTGTTTCCATGGTGTTGATTAATTGCACTTGTTTTTCTTCCATGGTGAGCAACCTATTTTGAAAAGTGGCCATTTGATTAGAATGATTGACTTCCATGGCCTTTATTGCTTGTGCATGATTTACCTCCATGGTCTTAATGAGTGGGACTTGGTTGAGTTGCATATCCTTAATCATTCGTGTCAACTCTTTGATGTGATTTTTATCATTCTTATTTTCTTTTGCTTTGATCTTTCTTTCATTTCCATATTTTTCTTCAAAGGTGTCAATGATTGATTCTAGAGAATCAACATTGTTAGCAAGTAATTCTGTGAACCAATCCATTGCATTTCCATCTAATGAAAAGATGAAAAGTCTCATTTTAACATCCTCATGGTTAATATCATGGCACCATTTGCTCACACAAAGGTGGAAATTCCTAAGGTGAGTTTCAGAACTAATGGCATTGTCACTTAGAAAACTAGGCAACTCTTGAATAGCCTCAATGGCTTCATTCAGAATGAAATTCGGATAGCTTGAAATGTTAGTAAAATTACAGGGGCGAACAAATCATTTATGATGTCATGCTAACTTGACCCTGAAAGTGCAAATGGATACCAGAGAGAGGCTCTTGTCCAAGATTAGCAAGAAATCTACAAGAAGCAAGCTTCAAGCAGAAATCTATAAGAAGCAAGCTTCAAGCAGAAATCCTTGCAGAAAATGAAATAAGTGGAGTCGCCACTTGAACAAGAATCTAACTCTAAAATCCAACTTGCAAAAACCAAAATTTAGTCGTATTTCTCAGGTACAAGAAGACTTGTCCTCGGCAACGGCGCCAAATATGTTGACCCTACTGCGTACACCTACCTACAAGTCAGTGGGAAAAGCCTTCAACCCCACAAGGTGTGGTTGGTGGTAGGGAACTCAGAGAAGGAGCTGTCACACTAATCCCAACTCTCTCCATCTAAGCTATCTCCTTGGTTAGCAAAGGGGGGTGGTCCCTAATGAAAAGATAAGTTAAAAAGATGTGAGTTTCTAGAAGAATTGTTAGAGTTAAATAGACTATTTCTTTAAGATTTATAAGCAAAACTGATATGAGCAATAACCATAAATACATAAGATAAGCATGAAATACATAAACAACCAGTGCCTTCAAAGTATTGCTCTTTAAGAAATGAAATTGTATTTGCTTAGAATGAAGTGAAATGCTTTCAAATGGAAAGACAAAATAATCTTGAAAAGCGAAACAATGTTAGCACGAGATATTATAAATGCTTTCAAGATGAATAAGTCTACAAATCAAAGCATGGAAACTATCTTGCTCAAAAGGATACAAAAATAACTCAAATGTTAGACCAAGATGACAACATGCAATTAAGTTTGCAACCCAAAATAATAGTACTTGAAAGTGAAATCAACCATTTATGACAATAATTAAACCACAAGATGAGTCAATTTCCAAGTACAAGAAAAATTAAACTTGTTGCAAAATTAAAAGGAATTACAATGCTTGCATCCAAAGTGCCTCTTGAAATAAGATTTGCATGTGAGACTTTAAACCATCAAGATAACAAGAAATTTAAGAACTTTGCAAACAAAACAAATATGATGGAATGAGTTCTTGGTTTATTTTATTAATTAGTGCTAAGGCAAAGTTACAATTGAACTCTAGTCCTCAGACCTCATCCTCGCCCAAATGTTTGGATCTCACAATGAGGAGTCAATAGAGGTAGAGGGTCCCTAAAAGTCTATTCAACCAACTTAAGTTGGAGGTAAGTTTTAATGAGGCTTGGGGCCTTCCTATACTAAAATGCCTAGATGAAGTGCAAATTGTATTAATTCCCCAAATTAAATTGCGAATGCTTCAAAGAGAAATAGTTTGCAAAACTTGAGAGCGTATGCATGTGGGAATTTAGATACAAGATTAGTAAAAATTTGCATGTGGAGTGAAATGCATTAATTTTAAGCAATGCACAACATGAAAATTAAAAACTAGAAAGCTAAGAAAAAACTAAAAGCAAGATTAGGTCACCCACAAGAATCTCTCCTCTAAATGAGGAAGGGGGATGCCATGGGAAAATTCCCAAGCTCCCTCCATCAAAATCTTTTATCTTTTATTAGCTCTTTAACCGGGGAAAAATGCCTCTAAGAGGGCAGACCACAATATTAGAGAGACCTTTACGAAAATGAGACTCTAACAAAGCTACACTATCTCTCCAAAAAATATAACAACAACAAACTTGAATATGGAAAAAAATCTCCAAAAGAGATTCACAAGGCTTAAAAGGCTCACGACCTCGATGAGTTTGCAACTCTCTCCCAAGTGCTTATTGCCTCCCTAGAAATTATTCTTTGGATAGCGTGAGGGGGTCCTGCATACACACCAGCGAGTAGTTTTCAAATGCTTCTCAAGCTCCTTGCTATCCAATGCTCAAACCTATGGGTTGCAAAACACAAAAAAAATACTAATTGTCAGTGTAAAATTAGGAAACAGAAACCAAAACTAAACTTAGAATTTAATTTACAAAGTACTAGCTCAAGTAATGGGAGTGAACCCCCGTACTTGCCTAGCTTTAGAAATGACTCTTGAATAGGAGATATAACTTTGAAAGAAATAAAATTAAAGAAGTATTTTGAAATTTAAATGGATAATCAAGTAGTTGTAGATTAAGAAAACTCCCTTTTGCTCTTCGTTGGATTGAAACCTTGAATCACAAAAATGACAGAGTCTTGGATAGCTGTGATTCTAGGAGTGAGTTGATTTAATTGAGATTTCTCCCACTTCCAGATGGATTCCTGCACACAATATAAAATATCTTTCCCACACACTTGAACACGTATTAGTTTGCACAAGATTAGAGAAATATAATGAATAAGATAAACCAAACATTCATCTTAAAATGACTTGGCAAGCTTGCCCCTAGAATACTACTTTAAATCAATGATATGTGCAAGATAGCTTGCACACATCAGTCCAAGCAAGATGGCAAGCATAAACTAATATTAATTTAACATGCGAAAAAATTAAACACAATAGCAGTAGTATGAAAGGACATCACCTCATAACGCCAAGATAACACCAGCCAGATATCCCCAAAGTCTTGATTGTATTAAGAAAGTATGCAAGTACAAAATGACAGAGTTTCCTCAAGCCCAATAGCTTATTACATGATACAATATGAGAGCCCATGGCTCTATTATATAGAGAGTTGGGAGCAAATCCCAATGAAAAATGACAATGACAAATTGCATTGGAGCCAATCATAATGTAGAAGTGATTAAACAAGTGGCATGAGGTGATAATCCCAAAGAGAAATTCAAATTTGTTGAATGGAGTTCCAATGCCAAGTGTAAAAATCGAATTCTGGCAAGTGGACATCATTTTCTTCTTCCCTTATGTGCCAAATTCGAATTTTATGATAGAATGACAAGTGTATATGGGTGGTAACCCATGTGGGGACAATTTTCCACAAAAATCTCCACCAAATATTCTCCAAAATCCTCCCAAATGTGCGTTAACTTCACAAATCTGAATTTCCAAGTAAACAACTTTCTTCTTTAATGCTAGAAATTCGATTTTATTTGAGCACATGTCATTTCCTTGATTTTAGGAGTCCACATCACCTTGGGACTTAACTTCAACTCCCCCATAATTTTCCACCTCATTTCCACAACATCTAGCATGCGTAGATATTTATTTCTCTCTACTTATTTAATTTCTGGCTTAATTAATTGTTAGATTTCCCACTAAACCTAGGAAAAGTGGGGTTTGAGGGTTCAAAACACATTTTCAACCCATCAAAGTGTGTCATAGTAGAGAGTTGAGGGTGAGAGGTGAAAATTTCATTACTCATACCCCATACAACTTCTCTAAACATCACTTATTACATTACAAATGCAATTTTATTAGCAATTTCTGCTGTGCGAGAAATCTAAAAGATTAAAAAATGACTACCTAGACCTAACCAAATTCCATGATTTTTTTGTGTGTGATCTAGTATGGTATATACACCGACTCTAGACAGTAAGATGTGTTAGGGGCTCAACCTTCAAACCGTCACCCCAGCTTTGGGGTAAATCGTGAGTGAAAAAACCCAGAAAATTATCCGCCTCTGAAAAAGAAGGGATAATTAGCCAAATAAAAAAAACACTCCAAGGTGTACTTGTTTGCTGATAGAGTCCCAACATCTTAGGCATGTTACAGACTCATAAACTCATCATTACTAGTATCACTTATTACAATTCTCCGCAGGGTGTGGAATCTGGGTACAAGAAAGATGATGAGAAGATAGAAGTAGAGTTGAAAAACTCTGTTGACTGATGATATCTGATGGTACAAGTGTTCTTTGGATCATCTTTGGGCATGGAGTCTTCATATAATCATCATGTGCCACTCTAGTGGTCAACAAGTACGACTCCTTTCCATGCCTTATATGGTTATGATGCTTTGTCTTTTGTTGATATTGTTTTTGGAGACAGCAGGGCCCCAAAGGACAAGGATTGGATCCTAGAGAGCCAAGATATTGTCAAGGCTCTTAAGGATAACTTATAGACAACTCAAAACCAACAAAAGATGTATGTTGACCGACATTGCGTAGAGAGGCATTTTGAGGAAAGGGACTTGGTCTACCTTAGATTGTAGTCGTACCGACAGTCCACACTGAAGTAGAAGGGGGACGAGAAATTGTAGTTGAGAGTTTTTGGGCCATACAGAGTGATCAGGAGGGTTGGAGAGGTGGCTTACGAGTTGGAGCTACCACCAGGGAGCATGATTCATAACATCTTTTATGTGTCATGCCTCAAGAGGGTGTTGGGGCAGCAAGTTACAATAGTCATGGAGTTGCCTCCACTTGATGATGAGGGGCATTTGATCCTAGATCCAGAGGCCATCTTAGAGACCAGGGAGAGGAAGCTCAAAAGCAGGATCATTAGAGAATATTTGGTGTGTTGGAAGAGTTTACCGGATGAGGATGCCACTTGGGGAGGAGAGCACATTCTTGAGCATCCGACATTGAAGTTGCTTGAGGACAAGTAACATTTAGGAGGGGAGGACTGTCATGTCTCTTCCTGAATTATTTTCGAACAAGATTAATTTTTGTATTATGGGGTCAATTTTGGAACTAGTGGACCCCATTCAATTTTATTAAGAGATTACACTTAGGAAAAGTTATTTTTGTTGTAGTTAAGTTACTCATGGGGGCCATGCTCACTAGGGAAATACGCACTCCCTAGTTCGATTTGCATGGAGGTGGTTAAGTTTTTCATGATGGTGGTTAAGTGAGGGCCCACGATGGGGGATGAATTGGAGGGAAAAGTTCTCCGCGAAATCTATATAAGGAAGGTAGCTCTCCTCATCTCATTCATCTTTTGGCATATCGATTTCTCTTTGCTTGCTTGCATTGTTTAGCCGAGTCACTTGCTGTTCAGCACGAGTTCCTCAAGCGAAGAACTCACCCTTTCTTCGGGGGACTTCGAGTGCCACCCTAGGAAGGTTTTTCTTCATTCTTTCGTAGGATGATTCCATTGTGGTTTCCAGCAGTTGCATTCACCTCTAGGTGGTGCATATTACTGGAGGACACAGTGAAGAGGAGGTTGAGTTTGCTTGTGGTGTCTTGCAGTGGAGTTTGGTTGGGAGATTTTCCGGATAGGAAGCATAGGAGGTTTGTTGTCACTTTGGATAGTTTGGGAGCTGGAGGAGTGTGCTTCTTTGCAGTGTGACTTTCACACTTCCTTGGCCAACGGCGAGGCAACACTCTCTGCACACGTGGGAGGTAGAGTATCAGTCTTTGAGGCTGAACTTTGTTGGGGAGGTTAAGGGAAGTAATTGAGGAGGAGATTGCTTCATTTTTGGAACTTGGGAGGAGGATTTTGTTGGGGTTCCTTGCAGGCCGTTTTTTGGAGTAGCTTGGAGGGCGTAGGGCATATTGGAGGCCGAATTTGGGAGGTTGGATTCAGCCCAAATAATTTTTGGTTTTTCTGGGTTTTTTACAAGGATCCCATATATAAAGCTTCAACATTTTCTTAGCACCTAAGGTGGGGTTTTCAGCCGTATCTTTGCAATAGACAGTGCAAAATTGCCGGGGTTTGCACAATGCCTTTGGGGGTCGATTTTTGGAGGTCAAAATCAGGCCAAACCATTTCTGGGTTTTTGTGAAATTTGGTCAAAGAGCTTGGGGTTGAATTTATAGCATTTTCCGAGCAGCGAAAGTGGAGTTTTTTGCAGTTCCTTTCCAGCTAGCAGTGTAGTTTTCTAGGCAGCACAGAGCATTAGAGTTGACATTTTCCAGTACATGATATCATTGTCTCATCACCTGGATTTTTTCACGCTTGCCATTGAGGCAAGCCCAAGTGCATTCATCCATATTATTGTACTTGCTCCATTGATTAATAAAATAGCTTAGCTAATTCTACTTCTAGAGTTTTTATGAGCATGTACTGTTTGTTAAAATTTTCATTGTTGAGAATCATTTTTCTTTATATATCACAGTTTGTTTAAGTTAGGAACATTACAGTGGTATCAGAGCTTAGATTCTGGCTCAGCGTGGGAAAACTTTTCTATGAGTGAGGAGGACCGGTAGAATATTACTTACAGAAAATAGAGGTACCAGAGCAGGGAAAGGGAGTTGGAGATTACTCTAAACACGGAGGATCATGGGATGACTGCGGTAGTAGAAGATATGGGTGAGCCCAAGTGTAGGGAGGAGATGGCCTTCAATAGTCTCTTGAAGGATTTGAGTGATTTGGCAAAAGGGCAAAAGGAGATGTTGGACGAGATCAAGATCTAGAACCGGGAGCAGAGCACTCATTGGGAGTTTGTAGTTGGAGAGACTTCAGGGGCTTGTCAACAGTTCGATCACCTTTCACCTACTGCGCATCGACCATCCTCGAGTGAGTCAACTCGAGCTACGTTACCCTCTTTTATACCCTTGGCACAGGGTGAAATTGGTGGAGGAGAGGATCCATTGTTGATGGGGGAGCATTTCCGGGAGTGGCAATCCATGGGGGCAGACTTTAGAGAGGCTCTGACCTTCAGAGACTTTTGCAAGCTCAAGCAAAATGAGAAGGGGAAAGGCTATGGTACGCAGAACTATGAGCTACATTGTTCTATTTGGAAAATGTATTTTCATACATATGATGGCACTACCAAGTGCACAACACGTGCTTGGGTAGAGAAGTTGGACACATACTTCCCACTAAATCGGATGACAGAGGTAGAGGCCATCAAGATGGCCACATTGCACCTGTAGGGGGAGGCACACGATTGGTGGTTTCATGGTTTGTCCAGTTTGGGGCATGCTAGCGGGACCTCCTATGAGGAATTCACGCGGAGAGTAGTGGAGCGCTTTGATCGGAAGGATCCAGAGGCTCACTTCAGGGAGTTGACGTAGCTCAAACAGACAGGGCATTCGGTGGGAAAATTCCTACACTGAAGGAACCCCTACTGCAGCTATTCTGAATCTACTTCACCTACTTGATTTAAATTACATTCATCAAGTTATTCTTTTGAATACTGAAGCAAATTACTTTTGCAGCCTACACTAATTGAATGTTTGATCTTATGAAATAGAAAAACAGTGCAAATAACAACATACATAGGACACACTTATTTTTGGATGCAATAGTCCCTGGAAAAACCCAATGCAGGAAAATTGGTGCAACAGTTCTGAGGGTTTATTATTATGCAGGAGAAATATCTGAATACAAATCTAGGATGCGAATCTAGCAATCCTTTACAGAGAAAATTACTGGCGGAAAATCTGAGTGAGTTTTACCTCACTTCACCCTGCAGAATTCCGGCTGATCCAACGACAAGACCGGCTAACCCTGTTTACTTCTGCGCTGGCCCTGCGTCACCTCTTTTGCCCTATGCGTCAACTATCCCAGCTGTTCTGATAGTTCCCAACAGTTTCGACTTCTGTGTGATAGGCAACTTTCTCTTTTGCGCTGGCTCTTCTCGCTCTGCGTCAAGGCTGCGTGGGCCCAGAATGGCCCAACGTCAACTCTCTCGGCTACTGCGCTGCCTCCACAAGCTCTCGCTGCCTCTTTATCAGTATTCTCGGAAAGTCCTTCTCCTGGATTCTCATTGCCCCTCTGCTGCTGAATGATCACTTAGTTCGAATTTCTTAGTTTTCTATCCCCAGAAATCAAACTCTAGGTCAATTTGTTTTCTTTGTGTGTGTTTCCAAATGAACCCCAAGCCTCCATTTTATACTTTTCCTGTTGAGTCTTCAACGGTCGAGATTAAATCTCTAATCAACGACTAAGATTAAAACATGACTTGATCTGCCTTCTAGATCATTCTCACCCATATTTTGATTAATACTCATTAATATTTTAATTTCCCTAAGTTTAGACTTGGGAACTCCATTAAAAATATTAATTATTTTAATAAAATACAATAGGGTGGAATTTCACTAAACGGTTTTTGGGTTCTTTAGAACTCATGTGCCTTAGCCTCTCCACCAATTTTCAAGGCTAGAGCACTTCCGATGCTACCAAAAAACTAGCATCCAGAGAATTATATCTTAGAGTTTTTGAGGGTCTTAGTCATGGTACCTGATTTGTTAGATGCAAGGAGAGTATACACATTTGTATACAGAGCCATTGTGAGGATTGGTGAAGTCTCGCAAACCATCTACCCTTCTGGAGGCAGTATCTTGCACTCGGGATTTTTAGGGGCCATCCCAAAGACCCGAGCTCCATTTCCTTCACGCATTCCCTAGCCTTAGAAGGGAAGTGACACTAGAGCACCCACAACACAGAGAGCATCTCAAGGGCGGGGTCAGTTGGATGATGAGACCAGGAGAGACCTCAGGAGGAGGAAGTTGTGTTTTACATGCTGAGAGCCTTGGGCAACTGGTCATCGGTGCACACTGAACAAGGCCCATTACATCGAGGTCTTCTCAAACAGTGATAAGGAGGATGATGGGGAGTTGGAGTTTGGTGGCGGAGACAATGAGGATCCAACAGGGAGAGGACCACCACCACCACCTCAGGGAGGAGCATCTTTCGCACCAGCTGGGGGAGTCCTAGCTTCTTTGTGTGGAATCAGAGGTACGGTGCAGGGGCAGCGTGTCTTAGTCTTGGTAGACAGTGGGGCCACCCACAATTTTATTGATGCTTAGATGGTCCAGAGGAGGGGAATCACCACTACAAAGTTTGAGGGGTTTTTAGTCCTAATACCAGGAGGCAGGACTATGTAGTGCACTTGATATGTTCTTGCTCTGACAGTGACTATGGGGAACTATTCGATGATAGACCACTTTTTCGTGGTGGATGTACCGGACACCAATGTGGTGCTGTGTGTCTAATGGTTGTATTCCTTTGGTCGGGTTACCACCGATTGGAAACAATCAGTGATGGCGTTTGCTGGACTGGATGGGAAACTGGTGGTTCTTAGGGGCATGGATTCGTATGCCCCTGAGACAGTTTTGGCCCACCAAATGGAGGCTGATTTGAGGCATGGAGACATAGCATGGGCAGTAGAGCTGAGGATTTCAGAGGTTGGGGGAAAGACTATACCACCACATCCGGACATACAGGCAGTGCTTGATAGATATGCAGTAGTATTTGCAGATATACCGTCGAGAAAACCACCTGACAGGGGATTCGAGCCACTATAGAGTTGGAGCGTGGTGTGTAGGCGGTCATCACTACACCCTATAGGCATCCCAAGACCGAACCTAGTTACACTTTTCAATATGTCCCACCATCATAATATATATAACTATACAGAATAAAGGGTAAAGGCAATGTATTATACAACATAGCGTGGGTATTAATACAATATATAATATACAAAGGAATTAAGTACCCCACTCAATATATTTAATATTTCTTGTGAGTTAGGTATTCACTTAGAACTTTCAACAATTAATTCGTTTATCTTTTTCATGGTAATTTTCATAGTAAGTTAGTATGTATACTAGCGTAGTGCATGTGATGCATGCATATGTAGCTTTCATATGCATGCCTTGTATGCATGCTAATATTCCCATGCTCCCTGTAATTCGAGATGGTCATTACAATTCCAGTCCAATTGAAGTGAAGATACTCGAATGCAACAGTTCAGGCAATGTGAATTTCAAGTGAAGGCCAAATAATCAAACCAGTGTCAGTAGTATGTGATGAAGATCATATGCCAAAAATAAGTTAAGAGAATGATACAAGTGTTTTAAAAGGAAAGTAGGTCACACGAACTCCTTATGGACATCCTAATCACAAGAGCAAGTACATTGAATAGTCAATGCATTAGATTCAATCAGAAGGAAAACAATCAATATATCTTTTAACGAATACTGATATCAGTACGATCAAGTCTCATGATAATATTTCATCTTGGATTGCCTATAAGCGCAACATTCCACAAAAGATTGGTTTGGTATAGTTAGATAATTTCATAGTGCAACAATTCCATACCACACTTAGAAGTTCATATCGTCTTGTATCATCGAAGATGATAGTTTTGAGCATTGAGAAGATGAGAAGACATTACGAAACATAAAAATATGTCAAACACTTTCATCAATAAGCTTTGAGGACAAAGATTTTCTAAAGGGGAAGGCACCGTTATTAACATAAATATGTATAAATAATAGTGAATAATAATAATTAATAATCATGAAAATGCATGTCTCAAAGGACATGATGGTTCATGGAAGGGCACTTGCCTAGGTATATAAACGAGGGCCCTCATTGTAACCAACCATTTCAATTGTACATTCAAACATTCATATATAAATATTATTTGTCCTATGATAGATATTCTCATATTTTAGATATTCTGAATATTTGTGTGAATGAACCTTGTTCATTACACAACCCCTTATTAAGCCATAAATACTGAGTGATACATTTCTATTGTTATATTGTTATGTAGGCTAGAACATCTCATGGTCCCATTTTATTATATATGTACCCTTTGTCTCTTATATATATACTAAGGAGACCTAGTCTTAGGATCATCAAATCCTGTTTTGTACATTGTATTCATTGTAAAAGGATGTTTCCCCTTCAAAAAGGACTGCAATTATTGGTTTCTTAATTTTTTTAAGATGCAAGGTTCATAACATTTGGTAACACAACTCATGATGCTAGCGTTTTGCTGCTTCAAACAAGTTATCTTGACATTTTCACCATAATTTTTTTTGTTGTTGTGAGATTTCAAATCACGAAGCTTGGAAAATATTGAGAAGAAATCTCGAAGGACATCTAGATCAAATTTTAGATCTTGGTTTGCTATATTTTATGAGATATGCTTTAAGGAAGTTAGTGTTCCCGAATGCTCCTAAAATTAGTTTCAAACATGTCAGTTTGGAATTTTCGCGATAATTTTTTTTTGGAGGTTTTAGATAGTGAAAATTTGACCATGTTGAGGAGAAATCTCAGGGAAAATCTGATTCAAATTTTAGATCTTGGTTCACTATACTTTTGGGAGATATGCTCTAAAGAAGTTAGGGTTCTTGAATGCTAATGGACTTAGTTTCAAACAAGCTAGTTTGGAAATTTTGCTATCACTTTATTTTTGGGAGGTTTCAGATGGTGAGACTTGGACCATATTGAGGAGAAATCTTGGGTAACATCTGGTTCAAATTTTAGAGTTTGGTTTGCTATACTTTTGGAGTTATACTATGTGGAAGTTAGGCCCTGAGAAGGATACTAAAATCAACTTTAAATAGGTTAGCTTGGTTTGGGACTTTTCAGATTGAGGAATTTTTAGGTATTTCAGGAGACATACAAAAGTACCTTAGGTACAAATTTTAGAATTATATTTGAATAATTGGACACGTGGCATGCTATACAAGTTTGCTCGTGGGAATAGGGTAGAAATCAACAAGTTTTGGGAAAGTTATGATAACTTTCACTTGGCACATCAAGTTCTGGTCAAACTTGTAGAATCGCAAAGAAGACATATCGGAATATTACAAACCAAAGTTATAGATTTAGAAAGGATCAAATCTTAGATATATATCAAGAACAACGTCAACTATTCAAATATTCTCTGATTTAAGTTTTAAATATACATGACTTACAAGTGACATAACTTTTGATTAGAAGATCCAATCTTTTTTTAGGTGATTGAAAGTTGTGTTGAATAGGAGTGTATTATTATTTTCCAAAATGCCTCCAAAGAAAGCTACTACACCAATTAAACTATTGAAGGATCGTTCATGACACATGAAGAAACAAAAGACTTCGAATAACGGTTATCCACATTGGAAAGTCAATTTAAGAAAATATGTGATACTATGAATGTTGGTTTGTCATTGGTTAAAGGATCAATTGGAAATATGGAACAAAATATTATGGATGAAATAGAATGAAGATGAATGAAAATAAGGAAGAAATAAAAAAATCCATGAATAAAAATATGGAAGAAATATAAAACATTCTATTACAAACTCTCAAAGGAAGTTATGAAAATGAGAAGAATGTTGTTGAGACTCAATCACACACGATAAGTATTTTATCACAATTGGAAAGCACAAATATTGAATTACAGAACTTGTTGATGGGCCAAAATGTACCGCCAATGTAAAGAGGATCTCCTTGGCAGAAAATACCAATTAGACCTTACGCCGTTTAGGATAGGGGTCCCATTTGATATGTTGGACCGACTGCCACCACGGTTGTTTGCAAAAGGTTTTGGACGAGTTGAGCAAAAGTAAGGAAACTTGATGAAACTTCTGAAAGAAAACAAGTTAGAATAGTTTATGCAATACTTTAAGAACAAGATATGCTGAATATATCAACAACTAAATTAAAATGGCATGAATCTTAAGGAAAGATTGTAAGCAAAGTTTAATTAATATGCATGAATATAAAGGAAATATACGTTATTAATGGTGAATTAGTTCTCAATTAACAATGTTCATGAAAGCATAAATCAACAAACAATCTCAATAAGATGTTACTATCAAATCAAAGAAATAGTTCATTAATCATCAACACATTATTGACAATCACATACCATTCGATCACCACAAGATAAGTCTTACTATGCCCAACAATACATGAGTGAACTTGGTTGTTGTGGCTTAAGGAGCTTCTAAATATTAGCTGAAATATTCAACACACCATTGCACTAAGCATGCACCAGATCCAATAGTGGAAATACAAATTGTCACTTGATCTCTCAAAAGAATATACTAGCTTTGCTCGACAAAGTGCTCAAGCAGTCTAAAAATTGAAGTCCCTCCTAACTAGCCATGAGGGTATATTTATACAAAAATGGGGTGACTTTTCACCTCCCATGATCTTTTGACTTTACTCATCCTTTCAACTTCTATTTTTCTTTTAATTGTAAATTCTATTATAATTTTAATTTCAAAATAACTTTATTTACAAATTACATGGAAATTAAAAGACAAAATTTCTTTCATGGAACAAGACTCAAATGGCCATGTCAGGAGCCTCAACTTGCAGTTCTTGTACCAAGTATGTGTGCCAGACCTTGTATTCGGAAGCAATAGATCTAACCTTTTTTGACATTTCTATCTTGAATCTCATCTCGCATTCAAGAGCATCTGCGAACAAAATTTTCATGTCTGTCTGTATCTGACTCAAGCGCATTGAGAGTTTTGTATGCAACTTTGTTGGCTCCACAATATGTTGTGCAATAGCTACCTTGGTGGGTTCTGAGTTACCTTGAATAACGACTTGCTTCATTGCATTTAATATTTCATGGATTTCCTGCCAAACTTCTTCTTCAGGCCTTGTCACTCCTGCTCCAATGGAGGGTATTTTGTGCACCCTAACGAGGGACTCCAATTCTCTGTGTAACTTTTGATATGCTTCCATTGTCGTATTTACATCTCTAGTTAGCTTGTCATGTGATTGCAGTGATAGTCTAATTTCTACCTTGCCCCCCTCTGTGTGCATTCTATATTTTCTTGGTAGTTCTGCTAGTGCTTCAGGATATTCCATACCCCATTTATATATGTGATTTGCTGCCATGAAGACCTGTTTTATCAACAATTCCCTGCCCTTTAGTTCTCCTTGCACTTTTGACAGCGGAGCCATTGCTTGATGGAGAATAATCATTTCACCATAAACCTAGTTCATGAATTCTTCCAATATTTTAATTTCTTCGAATATTGCTGCCTGGAAATCTTCTTTGTGAGAATTTGCAGTTGACAGAGTTTGGATTTCTCCATGTAGCTTGTCAATCTCCTGCTGTGAAGTAGCCAATTTCTCTTTAAGTCATTTACTTCATTTACTAGATGTTCTACATTCTTCTTAGTAGCAGCAGAGAATGCAGATCCGGCAGAAGCTATTGCTATGGGGTTTTCCATGGTGTCCATCACTATATGTTTCTCTGTACTAACTGATATGGGCTTACCTCCTGTATTTCCAGGCACTTCCGTCTCTCTTGAGATATTCTATTCCTGAACTGTTAAAATTGGCAACTAGAGCCAAACTCCATGTGGGTCATCTTATTTATGGCAGTTGATATTTTTCTTGGATCCCTCTCATCAAAAGGTGTAGGATTGATCTAAAGATCATCCGATTCCGATAAATATTCATGAAGTTATGAATTTAATTGTGTTATAAAACAATTCGTCAAGCTTGGCTAGCAACCAAACTGCCCTGACTTGTGCTCAACGTTTTAGTATAAATATAGGTGGCCTTCAAGTCATTTTGACACCCTCACACTCTTGTGATCTCTCTCTTCATTCTGTTTTGGGTTTTGATGAAGGAGAGATCTAAAGGGAGTGCCCTAGGCTAAACGCTGCCCTAATGAAGAAGCCCTAATGCAGTTAATGAATAAGCCTTAATGCAGTCATGGAGGAGACTTCTATAGCGCAGCAAGGAGAATTTCTAACTGCCCTAAATACAGGTCTAGAAGAGACTCTAAGCAGCTGTCATTAAAAGCCCCACTGTCCTAGGATAAGACATCTAACCGCAGAGAAAGGAGGGTCATGTTGTGCCCTAGCTGCAGAGAATAGAAGGACTAACGCAGCACTAGAGACGCAGATGAATGATGTATAAAGGAGGCCTCAACGTGCCCTAGCCGCAGCCAAGGATGAGGCCTAATTATACATGGAAGACAGGCCCTAAACGCTGATGTATGAGGCTAAATCCGCAGTTCAGTTTGTTCCCTAGTCACTGTCCAGGTGTGCCCTAACCGCAGACCTTATGCCGCAGCAATAAGGACTGTTTTAGGATCATTTGGAAGAGTGCTGGGCTGCTGCAGTCAAGAGGAGACTTGATATAGCAAGTCGCAGCAAACAGAGGAAGGCCGAAGTTGTTGATGAAGGATAGACTGCCCAGAAAATGCAGTATAGGGTCTCCTCTCTTAGAATGGCAGCCACAGTAAAGGAGGGCACTTCTGGGCAGATTGAAGGGTTGTTGGAAGTACCCTAACCAGTCCAATATTGCTGCAGTCAAAGACCCTAGAACTGTGAGATGAAGAAAGTGTTAAGGGCTGCCATATGCCCAGAACAGCACTGTTTTGGGCATGACTGTTAGGTACAGCTGTTACAGCAGTAAAACTAGGACAGCTAGGCAATGGTACATACATATTTAGAGCAACGTAAGTATGTTGGGACAACAACAATGTTGGATCGCTGGGATAACAAGCCGTGATGGAACAGCAGTACTAGCAACAATGATATTGTGCCACAATGTTCAATGGGACAGCACAATGATGAGGCAGTGGCACAATGGGACAACAATGACATTGTGCAGCAGTGGCACAATGGGGCAGCCATGACATTGTGCAGCAGTGGCACAATGGGACAGCAAGCATGGACAACATCGATAGCTGTGGCAAGCACATGAGACATGTATGACAACATGGTTCAACAATGGCACGTAGGACAGCAGTGCAGCATGGTGCAACACGATGAGGTGCAACATGATGACGAAATGCAACACAATGATAGGTGAAGGAGTCACCTTGGAGAATCAGTTAAAGCAGCATGTCTTCAAATGATCTCATGTATCATCTTCTTAGAGATGATCTATGCTCTTATCTAGAAAAGTCAAAGTGTTGACTTCTATTGTGAACGTACTCTCTCTTTCTCTCTCTGCTGAACCCTTGAAGAACATATAAGAAGAATTGATCAAGGGTTTCCCCACATTGGGGTTTGCCCCTAGCTAGTGCCACATCTTGTGTTCTCTTGTCTTGGCTTGTCTTCAACGATTTATGTTTATGTTTTATCTACAATTTACTTTATGTTGATGTGATTGCTAATCTGGAAAAGATATCGAGCTAACTGTGAAAATTGAAATAATTGCTCTAAGCTTAGAACATACCTAAAATTAACATGAACTGATCAAACCTAAAACTTGAGAGATCCAAAACTCAATCTTCTTCTTCAGCTATGACTGTCATCTCTCCAAGTGGGAGGTGCCTGCTAGTGATAGGTGTTGGAGGAGCTACATCTAGATTACATAGTATAATCTCTACATACTCTTGTTCTATCTCTTTTGTTCTGGTGTCTTTGGCCTCCTTTTCTGCTAGCTCTTTGACGATCCTTTCTTCTTCGAGTTTCTTGGCGAATTCTTCTTCTTCCCTTTGCTTTCTTTCCTTCTGTTTCCATACTTTGCAAAGGTTCTACTTTTATCTTTGGATTGTTAGTAGGCATAGTGGGGTTGATTCTTAAGTCTGCCTCAATTGCTTTAGCATCATTGAAGTTCTTTACTTTATCTTCTTTTGCATCAATACTTGGGGTGTACGACCAACCATATTTGATTGACTTGTAGTGTTGGGTGGCAATACCTCTAGACTCATATTTGTGGAAGTTGAGTTCGCCAAACCTGGAACATTCTAAATCCTTTGCTTCTGCCTCTGCCTCTTTGAAGGTTTTCATGCAATAAGCTCCTATACATAATAGGAAGGTAGGCCATGGAGCTTTCTTCACCTTTACTAGTGTGTCAGTCAATCTTGTAGTGAGTTGGTATGCCATCTCTTGCAACACTATTTTGTTAGTGACAATCAAAGGCAACTGATTAGGAGGCTTATAGGCTCCAAATACTCTTGTCGTATGTACATTGAATCCTCGAGAGTAAACCAATCAACAATTTCATGTAACACCATCCTTGCCCTATTTGACATGCAAGGTGGCTTTGCATCAAAGAGCTTTTGGTATATTGCAGAAATAAAATGCTTAGTAATGCGATTGTACATCCCCTTGTATTCTATTTCCCACAAAGTCTTGCAATAGAGCTGCACGGGTGGGATCTCTTGAGCAGAGGTTCACTTCCAATCTAATGCCTCAAATTCACATTTTGCATATATGACATCTAGCAAGTATGATGTCATAGAGAATTCTGGCTGCTCTATTCTAGAAACTTGCTTTGCTCTCTTAATATTAGCCTAGATTGATAATGCCAGGATGTATGCTCAATTGAAAATCATTCCTTCTGTGACACGAGTATACATCATGGTCACCCGCTCGTCCTCAAAGAATTCTTTGCTTGGTCTCCCATACATTCTACAACACATGGTTGCCAACATTTGGTAGGCTTTCCTCAACATGTTGGTCTTGTAAATTTCGTTGGTTCAATACCTGAACTTGTCAGGTTCCTGCCACCAAGATTTAACGATGTCTTTAGTTTGCTTAGAGAAGCTACAATACCACTTTGTACTATGAACCAATCGATGTCTAAGCATCTTATAATATTAAAAAATAGCAGATGATGTGAGGGTTGCAATTTGACACCATGGACATCTTTTATTGTCTTATCTTTCTCATCAGTTTGCTGAATGATCCACTCAATAGTTTCAACGCATGGCAGAACGGGCAGATGTGCTGCTATCTTGTGAAACCATGACTTCTTGACATTAATATAGACTTCACGGTCCTCTTCTTCCTTAGGCACACCTCTCTCCTGAAGAAAGTTTAATATATTTCTGCCTAAGTCATGGGTACTAACTTATCTACATAACATGCAATTTCTATATAGATTGGAACTTTGACAGAAGGGCTTTCCACAACCCCTTCAGTAGTTCTTTCTGCTATCTCCTTTCCATTCCTTTTGAAGAATTTCAACCCCCACTCTGGTTATCAGTTTTCCTTATCACTCCATGCATTTAGTTTTAAATCCAAGCATGATAAAAATTCTAAAATCTGGAAATGGCAATATTTTCTGAAAACAGAAATTTAAAGATTTCACAACTGTTGAAATTGTAGAAATAAAACCCAACAAAATTATGACATCCACACACAGAAAATAACACAGTGATTTTTGGTCAATGTGACCCTGGAAAAACCCCCCTACAACTCTTGGGGAAAACCAGTTTGAGAGCTCTTCTTTATTTTTGAAAAAGCTTTTACAGAGAAATTGAAATACACAGTAAAAATTCCAGAAACCACAAATTACAACTTATCTTGATTTTCGTGCTTGAACTCTGCCTCTATAATCGTGCCAATCAACAAACTGCCAAAACAGAAATTTTTCCAGCAATAAAACAACATTAAATGCTATACGGTCTGCCTTGAAAATCATGCTCGGAATCTGATGTACGAACTGTACGGATTTCAATATTATGATTGCTTCGAAAACTGTGCCTAAAACTTGCCTCGAAATTCGTGCCCTTGTTCCTGTCCCTCTTCCTCGATTTTTGTGTCTTTCTCCTGCTATACATTTTTTCCTTGGGATGCGTGCCAATAAATGTTGCTGCCCAGATTCGTTGAAATGTCTTCTTGTTGCTCTCCTTCAGTTCCTCACTGCTCATAAATTTTCTCCTTGCTCTCTCTTCTCTTTCTCTCAAATGCTCATGAAAGAAATGAATTGATCTTTTTCTCTTCTCTTCTCCTTTTACTTTCTAAGTGACTTTTTGGGTTACCCTAAGATCTAATGACTGAGATTCATTTAGATCTAGGGATGAGAATAAATGTGCATTTAATTCTCACTTTCTATTTTTTAACTCACCCACTTAACTAAAGACCTACTTAGCCTTTTATTTCCATAGTCAATTTTCACTTTCTAATTCTTCATTGACCGTAATAAAGTCATCTTTAAATTAGAATGTAACTTCACCACTTATAAAGTCACTTTTAAATTAGAATGCAACCTTCCCACTTATAAAGTCATTTTAAAATTAAATTGACTTTACCACTTATAAAGTCACTTTAGGAGAAAAGTACAAATAAATTTGGACACTTTTCCTTAGGCCAAAGATCAAAGCCTTAGGGAACCACTTGTCCTCTGGTACCCAAATTTTAACACCTTTTACTAGTCAGTGGAATCATATCTCTCGTTGATGAGGAGATATTGAAACAATCAAGGTCCACTGTACCTATCATTTCAAATATATTCATGGAAACACAAAATGTTAGGCAAAAATCACAAAGGTTATTCACTATTTATCAAGTGTCACAGAGTGTGAAATCACAATGCGATAAGCCTTGGTTGCAAATTGCAAGGGAAAGTTGCGATAAGGGGCGGTGGCGTTATGAGAGAGGGTTCACTGCAAATAGTCGAGATATTGGAAACACTGAGAGGGGGGGTGAATTAGTATTTCTTTTCAATTGTTATTTTGGTTAAAGCATTCATATTTAGAACACAGAAATAAATAACAGGTATGAATGCTTTTATTAATATAATCTTTGCAATAAATCAAGTACAATGTATATATAGCTTCAATCAGTTGCCAAGCACCAACTTGGACTTTTTGTGAGGCTCCAACCTCCAGAGCACCAACCCTGTCTTGTCAAGGCACCAACCTTGGATTTAGGAGCACCAACTCCTAGGACACCAATCCTTCCAGTTCTGAGGCACCAACCCCAAGGGCTCCAACCCTCTGCTGTAAATTGTCTGGATCTATTTGGTAGTAATTCTCTGCTCCCAACCCTGCTGGACCTATGACTTACTTCTGTCCTCCTGCTTCTTCCACGTTTGCCAGACCTTCGGCTTCCTCTGTTTCTTACAAGTTCACCAACCAATAAACTTTCCTTGTTCTCTGTTATATATGCCTGATACCCCTGACCTTTGGCTTCCTTTTTGCTTGCTTGATCTTTCGGCTTCCTCTGCGCTCGCTCTTCGGCTTCCTCTGTCTCTTCGAATTCACCAATACTCAAAGGACGCGTTCATTCGGAAGAGAGGCCGAATTACCAAAGTGTTGCATATTAAAACTATATCAGAGAGGCCCTTTTTAATATTCATACAATAGACATTAATTGTTCACGGAAATCGCATTACAAGAGAGGTTATGCCCATATTGGAGATCCCACGTGCCACGTCATTCCTTTAATTGCAATCGCAGCTTCCGGAGGTCTTTTACAAGTCGTGCCCATAACATACTCTGTCCTCCGATATCAACATCATCGATCTTCATATATCAACATAGTTAAAACAAAACATATAATGGGTGGTCCCACCAGCCACATCATCACCTTAATCGCAATCGCAGTTTTTCGGAGGTTCGCACATAACATAGTGATTCCGCTACTGCCGATGGAGCGGATGCGATGCAATCTTAAGCAGTAGTTAATAAACTGTTGGCTCCATAACCTTATCAAAATCGAGGGTTTTTCATTGTTACATCTCTTCAAGACTTGCGATCTGCGACGGATGCAATATTTCTTTAGGATGTATTATAATGGTGCAGTGGGTCTGCATACTTATATCGCAATCAGGGTTTTAATGTGACAATAGCTTTTAAAAAATTTGCGATGTGGCAGATGCGATGTTGTATTATAGCGTATTGTAATGGTCCCATGGGTCCGTATATATATATATATATATCACAATCGTAGATTTCAAGTGGCATTCCTTTTTAATACGATTTCCATGCGGATGCGATATTACAATAGGGCGGTTTATAATGGAGCGATCGGGTCTGCACCTTATCACAAACGACGGTTTGTGGGACTTCATGAGTGCAGGACTTGAGTCATACTTTCCTACCCTCGTTCTTCCGACGGCTGTTGTTCTTGTTGGCTCTTTCTGATATTTCATGCGATATCTCTAATATGGCTCTTACTCTTGAGCATATGCGACATTTTAATAAGAACAATTTGTAACAGACTCTTACTCATGGCTTGGCTTTCCTGTGGCTTTGCTCCTTGGCTTTCTTGTGGCTTCGCTTCTTGGCTTCTTGCTCTAGTTTCTTCATGGATCTGCTCTGCTTCTCCTTGGCTTCATATCTAGAATATTGCCATATTGACATTAATGACAATCTAGATCAACAATCTCCCCCTTTGTTATTAATGGCAATATTCTTCTTCTCTCCCCCTTTGACATCAATGGCAAAGGAACGCACAGGGACTCCCCCTGTTGAACTGCTCCCCCTGTCATGCAACATCTTTATGAATCAACTTAAAGTGATGCTAAAGAAATAACCCCCATCTTTTGATGAAGATGTTCAAATGCTCCACGCGGAAGAGGTTTTGTGAAAATATCAAATATCTGCTCCTTAGTATTGATATATTCCAAGATGATGTTTTGTTCAGCTACTTGTTCATGAAGGAAATGATACTTGATTGGTATATGTTTGGTCTTTGAGTGCATTATTGGATTATTGCTGAGGCTGATAACACTTGTGTTATCACAAAAAATGGTGATTGGTTGATTTGTACCTATGTTGACATCTTTCAGAGCTTCCTTCATCCATAATATTTGAGTACAACAATCTGCGACAGCTATACTCAGCTTCAGCTGTAGATAGTGATATGGATGTCTGTTTTTTGCTGGGCCACGATACTAGACAACCTCCCAGGAAGAATGCATTTCGACTTGTACTTTTTCGATCATCGACACTTCCAACCCAATCAGCATCGGTGTATGTGGTCACAGTAAGAGTTGAGCTCTTAGGGTACCAAAGACCGAAATTAGGAGTTCCTTTCAAGTATCTGAGAATTCTTTTTACAGCCATCAAATGGGATTGTTTAGGGGCTGATTGAAACCTTACCACCATTCCTACTGCTTGCATAATGTCGGGTCTCGTAGCTGTTAAGTATAGAAGGGCTCCAATTGTTGATCTAGATTCTCATTGATGTCAATATGGCAATATTCTAGATATGAAGCCAAGGAGAAGCAGAGCAGATCCGTGAAGAAACTGGAGCAAGAAGCCAAGGAGCGAACCCACAGGAAAGCCAAGGAACAAAGCCACAGGAAAGCCAAGGAACAAAACCACAGGAAAGCCAAGCCATGAGTAAGAGTCTGTTACAAACTGTTCTTATTAAAACGTCGCATATGCTCAAGAGTAAGAGCCATATTAGAGATATCGCATGAAATATCAGAAAGAGGCAGCAGGAACAACAGCTATCGGAAGAACGGGGGTAGGAAAGTATGACTCAAGTCCCGCACTCGTGAAGTCCCGCAAACCGTCTTTTGTGATAAGGTGCGGACCCGATCGCTCCATTATAAACCATCCTATTGTAATATCGCATCTGCGTGGTATTCATGTATTAAAAAGGAATGCCACTTGAAATTTGCGATTGCGATATATATATATGGACCCTCGGACCATTACAATATGCTGTAATACAACATCGCATCCGCCACATCGCAAGTTTTTTAAAAAGCTATTGTCACATTAAAACCCCGATTGCGATATAAGTATGTGGACCCGCTGCACCATTATAATACGTCCTAAAGAAATATCGCATCCGTCGCATATCGCAAGTCTTGAAGAGATGTAACAATGGAAAACCACCGATTGCATTAAGGTTATGGACCCGACGGGTTTATTAACTACTGCTTAAGATCGCATCACATCCGCTCCATTGGCAGTAACAGAATCAATGTGTTATGTGCGAACCTCTGAAAAACTGCAATTGCGATTAAGGTGATGATGTGGCTGGTGGGACCACCCATTATATGTTTTGTTTTAACTATGTTGATATATGAAGATCGATGATGTTGATATCAGAGGACAGAGTATGTTATGGGCACGACTTGTAAAAGACCTCCGGAAGTTGCGATTAAAGGAATGACTTGGCACGTGGGATCTCCAATATGGGCATAACCTCTCTTATAATGCGATTTCCGTGAACAATTAATGTCTATTGTATGAATATTAAAAAGGGCCTCTCTGATATAGTTTAATATGCAACACTTTGGTAATTCAGCCTCTCTTCCGAATGAATGCGTCCTTTGAATATTGGTGAATTCGAAGAGACAGAGGAAGCCGAAGAGCGAGCGCAGAGGAAGACGAAAGATCAAGCGAACGAAAAGGAAGCCAAAGGTTAGGGGTATCAGGCATATATAACAAAGAACAAGGAAAGTTTATTGATTGGTGAACCTGTAAGAAACAGAGGAAGCCGAAGGTCTGGCAGATGTGGAAGAGGCAGGAGGACAGAAGTAAGTCATAGGTCCAGCAGGGTTGGGAGCAGAGAATTACTACCAAACAGATCCAAACAATTTACAACAGAGGGTTGGAGCCCTTGGGGTTGGTGCCTCAGAACTGGAAGGATTGGTGTCCTAGGAGTTGGTGCTCCTAAATCCAAGGTTGGTGCCTTGACAAGACAGGGTTGGTGCTCTGGAGGTTGGAGCCTCACAAAATGTCCAAGTTGGTGCTTGGCAACTGATTGAAGCTATATATACATTGTACTTGATTTATTGCAAAGATTATATTAATAAAAGCATTCATTCCTGTTATTTATTTTTGTGTTCTAAATATAAATGATTTATCCAAAAAAAACAACAATTGAAAAGAATAATGATTCACCCCCCCAGTGTTTCCAACAATTGGTATCAGAGCAGGCTTCTTCATATCAGCCTAACAACTTGAAGAAGGATTCTTAGTCATGATGAGAAATCAAGAAATGTTAGGAAGACCTCCTCTGTTGGATGGCACAAATTTTGGTTTTTGGAAAAAGAGAATGTCCTACTACTTAATGTCCCTTGGACTTGAAGTTTGGCATTCTGTTTTAAATGAGTACACAACTCCTTCCACTCTTCCAACAGATAAAGACGAAAGGAAAGCCTACATTGCAAATGCAAAAGCCTTAAACTCCATCACTAGTGGAATCACTGATTCTGAATTTACAAAAGTCATGAATTGTAACTTGGCCAAAGAAGTATGGGATAAGCTAATTAGCTTATACGATGAGGACTCCAAATTTAAGAGGGCTAAGCTTCAAACTCATAGAAGGCAATTTGAAAGTCTAAAAATGGATGATGAAGAAGATATTGCATCATACTTTCTCCGAGTAGCTGAAGTAGTCAACTCTCTTAAAGAATTGGAAGAAAACATTGAAGAAAGCACTATTGTTCAAAAGGTCTTAAGATCTCTCCTAGACAGATTTGACTCCAAAGTAAGTGCTATAGAAGAAATGAAGGATCTAGATACTCTCAAGATGGATGAACTTCATGGAATCCTCATTGCCTATGAGATGAGAAAAGGATGCCCAAGTTCCAAAGATGCAATGTTCAAGGCCTCAAAATCAAAAAAGGGGAAAGAATGAAATGCCAGTAGTGATGACTCCGATGTTGAATCCAAATTGGTGCAATTTGTACGAAGACTAAAGAAAGGATCTAAGCTAAAAGGTAAGTACCCTCTTATTTCAAATGTGGAAAAATAGGTCATTATTCTGCAAAATGTCCTCATAAGCATGATAGTGATGGTTAGGAAAATTCTAAAAGGATGGTATACAAAAGGAAATGGTTCAAAAAGAAGAATTTCTTCTCTAAGCAAGATGAGTCTTATGAAGATGAATTTGTAGTCATAAAAAAGAAATCAACTAATCAGTTCCCTCACCGCAAAGGAGGTAATGAAGAATCAGATGAAGAAAATGACCATGCTGGAAGCCAAGTAGTATTCATGGCATTCACAAATGATGACGATTCAGGGCTAGAAGGAAATGTAGATGAATTGTTAATGAGTGCCATTGGAGAAAATGAGAAATTACGAAATAAAATCATCTCTCTCAAGGTAGAAAATGAGGAAACAAAAAGAAGGGAAGCCTCTTGAAAAATAAGCTAAAACAAAAAGAAGAAGCTTGTGAAGAACGTGAAGCCGAAATAGTATCTCTGAGGAAAGAATTGGAGCAAGTCAAGAAGGGTTGGGAAAGCTCTCAAATACTTGACACTATCCTAAATAATCAAAAACTTCAACATGACAAATTCAGGATAGGTTTTAAAGGAGAATCATCAAGTACTAAGAACAATGCGAAAAGCTATGCTGATGTACTTTCCAACAACCCAAAAGAAGAAAGATTATTTCATCATAGGTCCATCTCAGATCCAAAGAATAAAGAGAGAGTAACTCCAAGGAAGAATGTTGATTCAAATCATGGCTATTACAACAGGTACATAACTATTTTTTTGGGGCATTGTTTTTATTGTAAAAATTTTGGTCATCAAGCTAGACATTGCATGGCTCGTAAGAATGAAACACCAAAATTGAAGGATCAAACAAACAAATCATATGGTCCCAAAGGGCAAGGACAAATCAAGACCTACAACTCTTTTGATCCCTTGGCCAAATTTGACTGAATTTTCTCATTATGTAATGATAATGGACACAATGAACAAAATTGCCCCCTCAAAAGAAGAAAAGAAAAAAAATGAGAATCCCAACACGGGTAAATGTGGCCTAGCTCTACGTGCTCACAGTGATGAAAATCATTGGTTTGTGGATAGTGGGTGCTCCAGACACATGACAGGGGACAAAAGAAAGTTTGTCTCATTGAACAAAAAGGAAGGAAATGTATCCTTTGGAAGTGGATTTGCCCAAATTGCTGGAAAAGGAACTGTTACCCTTATTAATGGAAAAGGAAAAGCTCAAAATGCTTTGCTAGTAAACGGGCTCAAACACAATCTCTTGAGTGTTAGCCAAATCTGTGATCAAGGACATAAAGTTGTCTTTAGCACTAAAGACTGTGAAATAAGGAACTCTTCCTCAGGGGAACTTGTGGAGAAAGGGGTTAGAACCCAGACAACATCTACATTCTAAACAAAATTCAAGAAGATAAATGTTACTTAAGTCAAACAGATGAAAGTTGGTTGTGGCACAAGCGACTTGGACATGCAAGCTTCGATAACTTGATCAATATCAGCAAGATTAATGCAGTATGAGACATCCCAAAGTTATTCAAGCCAAATCAAGGAGTATGTGGTCCATGTCAACATGGAAAGCAAACTAGAACCAACCACAAGACCAAAGAGTTTTCTACATCAAAGCCTTTGGAGATCATCCATGCTGATTTATGTGGACCAACTAGAACTCCGACACTCCAAGGAGAAAGGTACTTTGCTTTATTTGTTGATGACTATACTAGAATGATGTGGGTATATTTCATAAAATATAAATTCGAAGCATTTGAGTGTTTTAAGAATCTTAAAGCTCTTGTATGAAATGAAAAGGACTATAATATTAAGTGTCTCAGAACAGACAGAGGGGGAGAATTCACATCAATAGAATTTGATGAATTCTGTAAAGAACATGGAATCGAAAGAGAACTCTCGGCTGCTAGAACACACAAGCAAAATGGGGTAGTTGAAAGAAGAAACTAAACAGTTCAAGAAATGGCAAGAACAATGTTAATAGCAGCTGACTTGCAACCAAAATTATGGAGAGAAGCAGTCGGGACAACTGTCTATACCTTGAATCGAACTCAATTAAGACCAAATAATGAGAAGACTCCCTATGAATTATGGAAAGAAAGACCTGCCTTAGTAAAATACTTCAAGATTTTTGGAAGCAAGTGCTTCTTAAAAATCAATGATGGTTCACCAGGAAAATTTGATTCTTGGGTTGACGAAGGGATTTTCCTTGGATATTATACAAGGAGCAAAGCCTACAAGTGCTACAATAATTGACTACGGAAAATAGTGGAAAGCATTGATGAAGACCTTCCAGAAAAAGAAATTGAAGAACATGAAGTTGACCCTCTCATTGAAGAAGAACCTGAAAAAGAAGAAAAAGATCAAGAAAAACCCAAGGAAAAAGAACCATCTCAAACCCATTCAAAGATGAAGTTTCTCCAAAGATGTCACCCAGAAGAGCAGATTATTGGCAATATAGATGAAGGGATGCAAACCTGAAGAAGGATGACAAGTACACCAAAGAAAAATGATGTTGCTCTACTATCCATGATAGAACCAGAAACATTTACTCAAGCAAGGATCCTCATTGGGTAAAATCCATGGAAGAAGAAATGTCTCAAATCAAGAAGAATGAGACATGGGCGCTGGTACCTCGTCCAAAGGATAAGAATATAATTGGAAACAAGTGGGTGTTCAAAAACAAAATGAATGAAGATGGACAAATCATCAAAAACAAGGCAAGGCTGGTTTGTAAAGGCTATTCACAAATTGAAGGAATTGACTTTGAAGAAACCTTCGCACCAATAGCTCATGTGGAAGCTATCAGGATGTTCTTGGCATTCTCTTGCTCAAAAGGATTTAAAATCTATCAAATGGACGTTAAATCAACCTTTTTGAATGGGGAACTCAAGGAAGAAGTCTACATGGAGCAACTAGAAGAGTTTAATCTAGCAGAAAGAAAGACTTTGTTTGTAAGTTGAAAAAGACATTATATGGGTTGAAACAAGCTCCTAGAGCTTGGTACGCAAGATTGGAACACTATCAATAACAACAAGGCTTCAAGAAGGGGGTGGTAGGAAGTAATCTGTACATAAAGACAGATGAGGATAAGTTACTAGTGACACTTGTCTGTGTTGATGATCTGATTTTTGCTAGTAATAATGATGAAATGAGCCATGAGTTTGCTCAAAATATGTCAAAAGAGTTCGAGATGTCAATGATAGGAGAGTTATCTTACTTCCTTGGATTACAAGTATCTCAAACCATGATAGGTATCTCAAGCCAAATATCTCAACGACATGCTTAAAAGATATGGAATGGAAGACTGTGCACCCATGAGCACACCTATGACCACAGATTGCAAATTAAGCAAAGATGATGACTCCCCTCCGGTAGATGCAACTCATTATGGATCAACACGAGACAGATTGCTATAGGGTGAAAACTTAGTCGCAATTTGCAGATACAAATCGCGATAGGGGTAAGCAATGCGAGAGAGGATTAGTTGCAATATACGATGGTAGCTTGCGTCTACAGGAAATACTTAGTCGTGGATTGCAAAGGTAGTTTGCAGCGAAAGGTGGTCGCAGGAAGGGCTTACTCGCAATATAAAGAGGTAAACTGCAATCAGGAGGAGGCACAATGCCATGAATGAGAGAGAAGTTAAGTTGTATAAAACGACATTGTGGGCGCTCGGTTATTGTGGGGTGTTGGGTTGAAACGACGAAGTAACAAGAATCCTGTAGCTGCGAAGGGAGAAAGAGTCGCGCTAAGTATGGAGACTCGACAGGGAAAAATTGGCTAAGTACTAAGCAAGGGAGGATTTGGTCGAAGGGGGAAAGGATGTAAAAGAATGGTCGCAAGGGTATAAATAAATTTAAGGTTGGGTGGAAGATGTAACGTCGGGAAGGTGAAACGACTAGGGTAACTGGACCGATAGAATATGAAATGACGGAATTGCAAAATAATAAGGATGCAACTACTCCCCCGGATCCCAATGCTATTGTCATAGTCACAAATTGTAGGGCAGACTGCGATTACCGTAAGCTCTTTGTGCTAACTAGTCGTGAGCTCAATGCAAAGGGCAATGTGAAAATGAATTAGGGGTTGACCCCTTATACACCTTTTGCCACATGTGCGATGGTATCGGTGCCTTAAATGCACTTTTGTGGAAAAAATTGCAAGATCTCGTAAGTGGGTGTGAATGGTTTCTTTGGTCACAAAAATGAGAAGTGAAAGTGCGATAATCGCAATTTCAGAGGTTAGCATGCGATGGAGGAGTTTCGATTGCGAGTGAGCGTTTTCATCGCAATTTTGTAATGTAAATCTGCGATGCAACTAATTGTAAGAATCTACGACAAGGTCACTTTTTCCAATACTTGCTAAGTCAAGAAAACATGGAGGAATCATGAGGACCATTAGTCTTAGAGAAAATTTGTAAATTAGTCCTTTGGGATTTCAAGAAGGGGGGCTCCAATTTTTAGAGGATGTCAAAATATTGTGGCTATTGAAGCAGCTACAACAACACTATAATCATGATTTTTCAATCCAAAATCCACATCATTAGGGATTCAAGTCAACACTAGGGAACTCCTAAATTCTGAAGATCGATTTGAGCAGGTTTGATGGTAATGATCTTACAACATGGATATTTTAGATGGAGCAATACTTTGATATACACCAAGTGGCAATCTTACAAAAGGTAAATATTGCATCCATGTTATTAGAACAAGACCAACATGTATGGCATTAATGGTTTTGTGACAAGAAAAATGATTATATTATATCTTGGTCCATATTTACAGAGGAATTGATAGCACATTATGGGGATATTAAGAGCAATACATTCTTTAATCAATTGGTAAATTTTCGACAAAAAGGTCCAATTATAGAGCACATTCAACAATATCAAAAGTTGAATCTCAAGGTAAAGAATATTTCATGGGATAATGTGTTGGACCTATTTATGGGAACTTTAAAGGAGTGTTAATTTTTGTAGCATTAGAGGTGTTCTAGTCTTGAAACTTTGTGTAGAGACTAAAACGAAGAAATCTTTTTTGGAAATTCTACCTAGAAACAACTCAATTAAATTAATTGAACATCATTAAAAATTTCTCAATTCTAACTTAGGAAAAATGGTTAATTAATAGGAATTAATTGAGAAAGGTGAGAATTCTCTAGAAACTCGCACAGATCGACTTGGAAATGATCTCAGCCATCGATTAAGTTTTAATCTTAGTTGTTGGATTCCCAACTCGAGATTATAAGAAGATGTCGATGGGTAGATGGAGAAACACACTTGGAGAGCGAGTTTCTTTGGGTAGTTTGATTTTCTAGAGAGAAACTTTTTGTTGGAAGAGTTCAAACCAGAGAGGGGACGCAAGACAGAGAGGGGCAAGGACAGTGAGTTTGGAGGAAGTTTGCTAGTTTCGAAGATTAGCTTGTAGAGAGGCAAAGATAGCCACAGAGAGGCTGCACAATAGCCTCCAAAGGGCAGTTCGATTTAGTTGACAGAAGGGTCACTTCGGGTGCTAGTGGCTGAGAGAAATTCTAGACGGCCAAGCCAGAGGCTTCTAGACTAGTGGCAGTCAGTCAGGAGCTAATTCAATGTAGTTTCGAGCCAACGAGTTTCAAGCTTGCATAGAGGTGACGTAGGGCCTGCGCAGAGGCAGTTGGAGAGCCAGCTTGAGTGGTTTGATTGAGCTAGGATTGCTTGTGGGTGAGGAAATTTCCTCACAAAAGTTTTGCCAGTATTTTCATTGTAGGATTGCCAGTTTTCGGCATCCAAATGTACTCATAATTTCCCACTGTTGCTTAATAATAAAAAACCCTCAACCACTGCTCTAGTTTTCCCACATTGGGTTTTTCCAGGGACTTTTGTCCAAAAAAAATTGTCATTTTATGTGTGTGCCAGTATTTTCTTGTTTCCAGTGCATTTATTTTCCACAATATTTGTAAAGATTGTAGTGTGATTAATTCGTTGTTGCCATAACAATAATCTGCATAATTAATTTTACTGTTAGAAGATTTAATTCCAGTGGCTGCAATAGCTTAAATTTTCACATGGTATTAGAGTGAGGTTGACAGACGGAGAGCTCAAAGGTGGAGAAAAGAAAATTCGTTGTTCAGAGGGAGCAACAGGATGAATTTTCTGGCGTTGCTTAGTGCCTAGCTGGCAGTGCGAATTGCTGGGTAGTTCGATGTCTCACTGCAGGGTTGCACTAAAATTCAGCTTGCTAAATTGAGTAATTCTAGCAGGCAAAGGGAGCACCAGTAGCTCAGATTTTCGCTGAGCATATATTCTTGTTTGGGCATAGAGGGTTTTGCAGCAGTTTGCTAGAGCAGAATTCGTGCTGGGTGGAAGAGAAAGTGCAGACACAGCAGGAAATTTCTCTTAGAGGGTTTCTAGTTTAGAAATCCAAATTTCCAGTTGTAGCTAGTAGTAGCTGCAAGCAAATTTTCTCACTCTAGAAGGGAGTGCAAATTGCAAAATCAACAACCAATCAGGAGAAAGACGAAGATTTCCATTCCACTTTCGAGTTTTTGCAGAGATGGCCACAACTGGCGTAGAGATCAGGACAGGTTGGAGGGAGCTTCCAACTATGTCACCTGGAAGGCCCAGATGCTATTCTTGCTAGATGAGCATGGCCTGAAAGTCTATGCAGAGAACGTTGTGGCAAAACCTACTGATGCAGATCAACAGAAAGAGTTTAAGAAAGAGATGGCCAAGGCAAAGAGAATGATCCTGGATGGGGTCGGAGACCATATAGTCTCACATATATCTGGCAAGAACACTGTGAAAGAAATGTGGGACACTCTCTCAGGGCTGTATCAAAATCCTTTTGAGCAGCAGAATATGTTCTTGAAGGAGAAGCCGAGGAACATTAGGATGCATAATGGTAAAGGCATTGATCCCTTTCTCACTGGAATTTAGGAAATTCAGGTTCAACTTGCAACTGTAGGAGAAGTGCCTCAAGATACAACAGTTGTGCGTTTGACCCTGAACAATGCCTTAGATGATTGGGAAATCTTTGTCTAAGTTATTCTGGGATGAGATACACTACCAACGTGGGATAGGATGTGGTCAGACCTGTAGCATGAGGAGATGAAGCGACCACTAGTGAAGACATCCATCAACATCAACAATAGTAAGGGAACGAAAGGTGGGAAGGACGAAGATAATGTGGTCCTTACATCAAAGGGTCCCAGTCAGGGACAGGGTTCACAGGGGGGGAAAAGTAAAAAGAAGGATCTATCTAAAGGTCAAATGCTTCAGGTGTGGCAAGTTTGGCCACTACATTACCCAATGTCCTCAAAGGAAGAAGGACAAACAAGAGAAGCAGGATCAAGCGACAACATCCGCAAAGATAGACAAGTTATCCTCTAGGTTGGAGGAAGATTTTGCCATGTTTGCAGCTATACTTCCAAGAGTGAGGTGGGGCGATATGGAACTATAGTCCCAAAGTTGCGTAGAGATTTGGGAAGGATCCATCGAGGTGAGTGTCGGTTGGTGTTTCCTCATGGATCATTACCTTGCTACAGGGGCCCACAGTATTCAGTAGCAGGTGGATCAGTGTTAGTTGGTGCAGTGAGTTCCACAGTGACAGTTGTAGACTAGTAACAGTCGATACTGAGGAGCACAAAGTAGTGTTGACAACAGAGCAGGAGGCTCAATAGCAGAGTTAGCAACAACGCAAAGTCCTTAGTGGAAAAGTGTAGAGGCTAGTAGTAGTCAGATGCTCAGGAGACAATTGCAGTACAAAGGCATAGTTGATTCAGTATTTTGGATGCTTCTAAGTTGCAGTAGCAACAACAATATTTGAGAGGGAGTTGCAGTAGAGATGCAGATGCAGAGTTGGCAGCAGTACAAGCTATACAACAGTGTCTGCAGTAGCACAGATGGAACATCAGAGTTGCGTTGTGGTTGGTGGGCAGTCGTAGGCAATCACAGTGGCTAGGCATTAACAACGTGTATGTTGATTTCTGGTAGCATTAGATGTGATCTAAGCCTCAAAATTTGCAGGGAGGTTAGGACACATGTATTCTAGAATACCCAGAAATCATTTGGGAAATTCCACCCGAAGACAGTTTGATTAAAATAATTAATTATTTTTAATGGACGCCCAAGTCTAAACTTAGGAAATTAAAATAATTAAAGGGTATTAATAAAACTAGGTGTGAACCTTCTAGTAAAAGACATCGATGGGCATTTGGAAGACACATTGAGTGAGATCAAGAGATCGATTTCTCAAGAGAGCAGCACAGCAGTTGCCAGAGAAGTCATTGAGGAGATTTCTTGCAGTGAGGGGAAAGGATAGTCTTCCGGTTGGAGAGTTTCCTGATCCGGGGATACATTGCAGAGAAGGCAGACAGAGATCCAGAAGAGGCAGCGCAGTGCCACGTAGAGGTAGCGCAGAGCTTTAGAGGGAGTCCAAGATTCAGTTGGAAAGTCGAGTTCTAGAGCCAGAAGCAGGGGTGTGAGACCGAAAGGCCAGAGGAATGAAGTTCCAGAAAACAGAAGATCCGTGGAAGAGGTGACGCAAACGCTAGAGAGGTTGATGTAGATCTGCGTAAGCTGATGCAGAGGCTGCACAAAGCCAGCATGGGGCCAGCCATCCATGGCCTGGATCCGTGTCGGTTTGCCAGTGATAGTGTGAGGTATTTCACACTAATTTCTCTGCCAGTCAAATTCTCTATATCGGATAGCCAGTAAGGCATCCAAAGATTGTATTCAAAAACCACTGCATAATAATACAAACCCTCAACTGCTGCACTGGTTTTCCCGCATTGGGTTTTTCCGGGAACATTTGTCCAAAAACAACGGTGTCACTTGTGTGTGTGGTTATTTTTTCTTGCTCAGTTCTTGTTTTCGCATATAATTTAATTAGTGAAGGCTGCAGTTGTATTTACTTCGATATTTACAGTGTAACACAATAAATAACTTGCATGAATTAACAAGTAGAAGTAATTTCAGTTTGTTGCAGTAGGGATTCAGGTCTCTAAATCTTCACATGGTACCAGAGCGTAGGTGAAGCAAGAGAGTAAACTGGAAGAGCCCAGCGTTGAAGAGGAGGGAGATCGAAGTGTTGCATAGGCAACAGATCGAATCCCTAGAGGGATTGCGCAGTCCAGGCCAAGGGGGCAAGGTTCTCGAGGAAAGTGTCTCTCTGAGTGAGTTGATAGAGAGGTAAGATCTCCAATTCGTGATGTGTTAGTGGCAGAGGGAGCAGTGCAGCAGCAAATTTAGCGTAGAGCAGTCTTTAGGTGGGACATAGCTTTCTGCAGCATTTGCTGGGTCAGAAAAGCATCAGAGGAAGGAAGAAGACACTTTTTGAGGGAATTTCTTCCTCAGTGAATTCCGAGCCAAGGAATTCTATTTCTCAGTTGCTGAGCAGCAGTAGCGAGGAGTAGATCTACTAACTCCAACAAGGAGTGCGTAGGCCAGCCTAGCAGCTGCATAGAGGAGAGAGGGAGCAATTCGACTTTTGTTGGCAGAGATAACAACTAATGGGTTGAGAGATCAAGATCGATTGGACGGAGCATCCAACTATGTGATTTGGAAAGCTAGGATCTCTTGCCTTCTAGATGAGCATGATCTCAAAGCCTATGTCAATAGTGTGGTAACTGTACCTGTCGATGCAGATCCGCTCAAGAAGTACAAGGCTGAGATGGCAAAGGCCAAGTGATTGATCCTCAACGGAGTGAGGGATCACATTGTATGTCACATTGCTGGCAAAGGGACGACGAAAGAGATGTGGGATGCCTTGGCTACGTTGTATCAAGGATCTTTCGAGCAGCGAAAGATGTACTTGGAGGAGAAAATGAGATCCATGAGGATGCAGAAGGGGGAACGCATTGATCTGTTCCTATCGAAGCTTCAGGAAGTCCGAGATTAGTTGGTAGTTGTAGGATCAACGCCTCAACCTACAGAGATGGTGAGGTTGGCCCTGAATTCAGTCTTAGAAGAATGGCAAGTATTTGTCCAGAGTATCCTAGGCAGAGAGAAATTGTTGGATTGGGAAGGGATGTGGGCTGCTCTTCAACAAGAAGAGATGAGGTGAGTCTTAGTCAAGCGCAAACGTGATGGCAATAGCAGCAATGGGACGAAGCCCAAGGAGGAGGAGGAGAATGCATCCCTTGCATCAAAGGGGCAACAGGAGCAGTGGAGGCGGAAGAAGGATGCATCTAAGATTAAATGTTTTCGGTGTGGTGAATTTGGTCACTACGCTACGTAGTGTCCTCTCAAGAAGAAGGACAAGGACGAGAAACATGATCCGCAGGCTGCAACCGCAAGGACTGGGGAGGAGTTTGCCATGATTGCCCAGATACCTCCAGGGGAGAGGTGGGGTGATCTAGTACTGTAGTTCGAGAGAACTATAGATGGGCAAGATCCTTGAGGAATCCATCTCTTGGATCAATACCTTTCTACGGGAGCCCATATTAGAAGTAGCAGGATGGACCAGTGTGAGTTGGTGCAGAGGAATGCCGGAGTGACAGTTGCAGTGGCCAACAACACAGGGACTTCAAAGGGTCAGTGCAGATACTAGTAGCAGTCAAAACTCCAACAACAGATGCATCATGCTGAACACCTTTGGTTCAGTATTTTGGGTTTTTTTTTTTTTTTTGCAACAACAACATAGTTGCAGTACAGATGCAATTGGCAGCGACATGCAAAGTCATCAGCAACACAAATGCAACATTTGCACAATAGTTGGTGGGTAGTGATGTCAGAGATCAGCAGCATAGAGAGAGATGTTACAAAGTCGGGGTGGTGCTTCAACAGGTTGCATTACTAGAGCACATTCCTCTCTAAGAGGGAGTGTTGATTTTTGGTAGCATCAGATGTGCTCTAAGCCTCAAAATTTGCAGAGAGGCTAGGACACATGTATTCGAGAATACCCAAAAATAGTTTTGGGAAATTCCACCCGGAGACGGTTTTATTAAAATAATTAATTATTTTTATTGGAAGCCTAAGTCTAAACTTAGGAAATTAAAATAATTAAAGGGTATTAATAAAGCTAGGTGTGAACCTTCTAGAAAAAGACGGAGATTGAGTCAATATGATCTGAGCCATTGACTGGAATTTAATCTGGGCCGTTGATTACTCAACGAGAAGATTATAAGAAGGACATCGATGGGCATTTGGAAGACACATCAAGTGAGATCAAGAGATTGATTTCTCAAGAGAGCAGCGCAGCAATTGCTGGAGAAGTCATCGATGAGATTTCTTGCAGTGAAGGGCAGGGATAGTTTTCCGGTTGGAGAGTTTCCTGATTCGGGGATACATTGCAGAGAAGGCAAAGAGAGATCTAGAAGAGGCAGTGCAGAGCTTCAGAGGGAGTCCGAGATTCAGTTGGAAAGTCAAGTTCCAGAGCCAGAAGCTGGGGTGTGAGACCAGAGGGCCAGAGGAACGAAGTTCTAAACAACAGAAGATCCGTGGAAGAGGTGACGCAGACCCCAGAGAGGCTGACGCAAATCTGCGTACGCTGACGTAGAGCCAGTGTGGGGCCAACCATCCAGGGCCAGGATCAGTGTCGGTTCGCCAATGATAGTGTGAGGTATTTCTCACTAATTTCTCTACTAGTCAGATTCTCTGTATCGGATAGCTAATAAGGCATCCAAAGATTGTATTCAAAAACTACTGCATAATAATACAAAACCTTAGCTGCTGCACCGGTTTTCCCGCATTGGGTTTTTCTGGGGACATTTGTCCAAAAACAACAGTGTGAATTGTGTGTGGTTATTTCTTCTTGCTCAGTTCTTGTTTTCGCATAAAATTTAATGAGTGAAGATTGCAGTCATATTTACTTCAATAGTTACAGTGTAACATAGTAAATAACTTGCATGAATTAACAAGTAGGAGAAGTAATATCAGTTTATTGCAGAAAGGATTTGGGTCTCCAAATTTTCACAATAGAGGATGTTACAGAGACATGGTGTTATAGCAACAGTGCAACACTAGAGTTGGAGAGAACACCTTCCTTGCTAAGAGGGTGTGTTAGTTTTTGTAGCATCGGAGGTGTTCTAGTCTCAAACATTTGTGGAAAGACTAAAACACAAGGGTTCTCCAAAACCCAGAAATTGTTTATGGAAATTCCACCTAGAAGCAACTCAATTAAATTAATTGACAATCATTAAAAATTTCCTAAGACAATCATTAAAAATTTCCTAAGTCTAACTTAGGAAAAATGGTTAATTAATAAGAATTGATTGAGAAAGGTGAGAATTCTCTAGAAACTCTTACAGATCGACTTGAAAATGATCTTAGCCACCGATTAAGTTTTAATCTTGGCTGTTGGAGTCCCAAATTGGGATTTTAGGAAGAGATCGATGGGTAGATGGAGAAACACACTTGGAGAGTGAGTTTCCTTGGTTATTTCGATTTTATAGAGAGCAGCATTCTACCAGAAGAGTTCGAGCCAAAGAGGGGACACAGAGACAGAGAGGGGCTGGGACAGTGAGTCCAGAGGAAGTTTTCCAATTCTGGAGAGTAGCTTGCAGAGAGGTAGTGATACCCACAGAGAGGTTGTGCAAGGGTTGCGCAGTAGCCTATAAAGGGCAACTTGATTTAGCTGGAGGAAGGGTCGCTTTAGGTGTTAGTGGTTGGGAGAAATTCTAGAGGGGCAAGCCTAAGGCTTCCTGACCAACTACAGTCAATCAGTAGCTAATTCAAGGTAGTTCCGAGCTAGCTGTTTCAGGCCTGCGCAAAGGTGACACAAGGCTTGCGCAGAGGCAGTTGGAGAGCCATCTCGAGTTGCTTGATTGAGCCAGGATTGCTTGTGGGGTGTTGCACTCAAATTGTTAAAGTTTTAGGGAAGCGAAAATGCCAACTTTTGCTACAAGGATCGAATCACATATCAACAGTCTATGTGTCATGGTCATCCCATTCTGCAAGGTATATATTGTAAATGATCTTAGTAAAACCTTGAGTCTATGTAATAGCCTAGGTAATCCTATAATTTGATGACGAATTGCATCGTAGGAGGTTTCTTAACCTTGCTCGTTACCTGTGATTTTAGACATGGCTAATCAAAGGAGTTTTTTTCCCTCCAGCTAAAACCCCAAAGTTAGGGTGAAATTTATTGTCAAATTATTAAGTGAGTCCTAGTGTTTTTAGTGTAAAAGTGGTTTGAGAATAATTTAAGCTAATTGGCTTAATTATTTTATTACAAATCACTTGGTTGACTAAATCATATTATGTCGCAAATGGGTTATGTGTCTTGAGTGTCTAAGCCCAATGTGTATGAGTCTTGTAAATGTAAAATCTTATGTATTAGAGGGCTGGGAAAATAATTAAATCCCCTCATGTGTAAATTAATTAATTTTTTTAGCAAAATAAAATAAAATCCAAATCCAGGAAATTAATTAATTATAGTCAAATTAAATTGTCTTAGGAAATTAAATTCTCCAAATGGAAAAACTCATCGGTCTTAAAAGAATCAATTTTTAAAGGTCTTCCACCAAGGTATATTTCAAGGAAATTTGGACCCTTGGACCTTGGTGGTAAAGTCAAAGTCAATTTTCTAAGGAAATTAGCTCAATATAATTAATTTTGAACTAATTAAAATGGAATTAAATGATAAATTCGAAAATTCCTCAAAAATAAAAAATCAAAGGCCAAGATTAAAAGATCTTGAGGTGTTTATCAACGACCAAGATTATTTTGACAAGGATCAAAGAAACTAGCCGTTATTTTTCCATTTGGAGGATTCATCTATAAATTAGAGAGTCATTTGGGTCTCTAGTCATCTTGATTTCTGGCTAGAATTGCTACTAAAGCACTTTGTAAACTATTGGCCCACTGGGAACTATTTTTTCTACTATAATAAAAGACTTTGGGGTGCAACTCGAGGTGTTCTTGTTCATCGCTCTATGCTATGTATTGACTACGGGCTTCCTATGTGGTGCTTTATATTATTATTTTGAGATAATACATAGTGTTTGTAGGTACTCAATTCTTGGTCTCCAAGTTCACAAATTGTGGGCAAGGGTTACTTTGCTTGGATCCTTGGTTTTTATATGGTGGATTGAATTTTTGCTAGGGCTATAGTGAGTATTAAGTTTTCTGAAGCGTTTTAACCATTCTTTCAAGGAAAAAATATCATAAAAGTTATTTTCTCAAAATCTATTTGAAAAAGTCATTTATATTTTGTAAAATATTTTTGTAATATAAATTGTAAATCATTTTTTCTAACTTGGGTTGGGATTTTTAGATTCATTTTGTATATATTTGGGGTTTGGGTGTTTTTATTTTCATTTTTGGAGGTTGGATCAAGGGATAAAGTGAGAGAAGAGCTAGATCTAGGCCCTTGAGGGTAGGATCTAGTCTCTAGACAATTTTGCAGGGTCATTTACTGAAGATTTGCCGGCAAAATTCAGATCTGGAAGATAATTTTTTTCCGAGACGTGTTTTCAGTGTTTGGCCTCCTCTTGCCATTTCAACCCCCGATCTATCATTATAGCGCTTTTATCCCCACAAATTGGCTTTCCTTGGCCTTTTTTTTCATTTTCTTGGCCTCTTTTGCCCTAATCTATCCTAAACCCTTATCTGAATTTTTTAGGCTAAATACATGGTGCTTTTGTAGGTTTTGAGGCTCAAAAATTCTGATTTTCAAGTGGCATCTTCATCCAAAATTTTGGGTCACTTGGGCAAGTGTTTCTACATGGCCTTGGGCCTAGGGTTTGATCTCTAAACCCTTGTTTTACTTCAGTTTTATTACAATAGTCAAATCAACAACAATTAAGCCCTAAAATCACATATTTAACGGTCAAAATCACTTAAAATTGTAAAATCTTAATTTTCATGAGTTTTGGCCACTTGGGCATCTTGGATTTGACCTAGATCTAAATTTTTGCTTGCTGGAATTTTCTGCATAAATTGCTGAATCAAGCCTGCAAAATTTTCTGAATCAAATACTTAAAGACAACAAAAAATTTTGAATTTTGAATTTCCAACAAAATTTTACTATTTTTGGATATATTGGAGATTGTCTTGAACATTGTTGGGTTGCTGGTAAGTCATCTGTTTACTGCTGTAATATATAGATCAGATCTGAAATTTCTAAATCACATCCTCTAAATAGCCCTAAAAATTATTTTTTCCAAGTTTTGGTGAAATTTTACTATTTTTTGACATCTTGGGCATTGTTTTGGGCCTCATTAGTTTTCTGATCTGTGTTCTATTTACTGCTGTTATAAATATATCAGACCTGAAATATCATTGAATACTTCATCATAAAGTGGGCTAAATAAGTTAATTTACATTTGATGGTCATTGAAATTTTCTATGTTTCATGGTTGAGCAAAAATTCATGATTTAAAGTGACTTCCTCATCGCTGTCATAACACTAATAAAGTCTGGAATTTCTGAATTATTACTACTGATATAGATTGTCATAAATCTGAAATTGGCTTATCTCATCTTGGTCTGTTAATTTTAGGTATGTTCTATGTTGATAGCAAATTTACCTCAATTTTCCATATTAGCTCAATATCAATTCCAGATTAGCAATCACAACATGATAGTAAAATGCAGATAGAACATAAACATAAATCGCAGAAAACAAGCCAAGACAAGCGAACACAAGATTTGGTGCTAGCCAAGGACAAACCCCAATGTGGGGAAACCCTTGATCAATTCTTCTTATATGTTCTTCAATAGTTCAGCAGAGAGAGAGAGATAGTGCATATACATCAGAAGTCAATACCTTGACTTGACAAGATAAGAGCAAAGATCTTGTCTAAGAAGATGTCTCATGAGGTAGCTGATATGGACTAAGGTGATTCCATCACCTTGCTACACCTATCACAATGCTGCACCATCATACCTTGTCCATCATCACTAAGCTGCACCATGCTGCTCCACTACTGAGCTATAGCTCATCATGCTGTACCCAACACGCTGCTCTTCATCATCATGCTGCACCACTGTCACTAAGCTGCTCTTCATCACAAGCTCCCATCACTGGGTTGCACTCAATCATTATGTTGCACTACACTGCTATCTCTAACACTATGATGCATCCAACTGCTGCATCTAGATGTGTAGCTGCATCCATCTGCTGAATCTAAACATGTTGCATCCAACCATGTAGTATCCAACCATTATGCTGCATCTTCTAGAATGTTGTCCACCTCTTGCATCAGGAGGGACATTACTTCTGTCATGTTGCCATATTGCCTTAGCTGCTGGCTATGGCCTACGGCTTAGCCCAACAACAAGATAAGCTATGATCCCACAGTCCTAGGATACTCACAAGGCTATCATCAACATGTGGCCACTGAAATATAATGCTGATCTGTGTGCTATTAGAGTTTCTTCTCATCAAGGTATGGAGGTTTCTCATTGCTATAGCAGTTCCTCTAGCCAGTGTAGTAGAGCCCTTCTAAACTGCTGATCAGAACCTCTAGTGACAGCGTATAGGATATCCTCATAAAACATCTGAAGGGACTTCTCCCTTCAACGTGGCTGGTCTTCAGGACTGCGGCCAAGATGTGCACCTAAAACACATTCTTTATGACTGTAAACTATGTCTTTTTCTTACAACAGATTAGTGGTATAGAAGACTGTAGCTAGGGCTCATTTGAGGTTTCTTTTGACAGCGTATGGAGGCCTCCTTACTGCGTTGAGGAGCCTTCTTTAAGGACAGAGAAAGAGTCTCTATCTATGGTGACAAGACCTGCGGCTAAGGCATGAAGGACCTGCGGCTAGGGCAGGATATAGGGCAATATGTATAGGCCTCCTTCACCATGCTAGATGTCCCTGCTTGAACTGTGGCTAGGCATCATGAACTGCGGCTAAGTCTCCTTGTTTGAATGGCGGTTAGATCTCCTTCTTTAGGACTGTGGCTAGGGCAGTGTTAGATCTCTTCTTGACTGCAACCAAACTGTGGCTAGGGCTCCTTGTTTAGTCACCTTTCCTCCTGCGTCTAGGGCTTCCTCCTCTTAGACTTCTCTTCCACTAAAACCCAAAACAAGTGGAGAGAAATCAAGAGTGAAGTGTGTGTCTAAATGACTATCAAGCCACCTCCTTTTATACTAAAATGTTGAGCACAAGTGGGGGTTATTTGGTTGCTGGCCGACCTTGACGAATTGTCCCATAACACAAATAAATTCATATCTCCATGAATTTTTATTGGAATTAGATGAACTTTAGATCAATCCTACACCTCTTGATGAGAGGAATCCAAGAAAAATATCAGCTGCCATAAATAAGATGACCCACATGGAGTTTGGCCCTAGTTGCCAATTTTAACATGGTCTTAAAGGTTGTCTAACTTTGCACTCAAAATCTGAAGTTAATCTTGTTGATAGAGTTATCTTGGGCTTCTAAGTTTGAACTGGCATAATATCTCGTGTTGATAACCATTGGTGGATAAGTTGATTTACTTAAGCATCTTGTGCATTGACCTATAGTTGAATTTTGCACCTGTATCGTTAAACAATCATCTTATATTATGGTCGTTTTTCCCATTGTTGTTAAGTACTATTGGCATGAAGAGTAATCATAACTTAAGTACTTAAGAAACTCAAACAATCTTAATTCAAGATAACCTCACTCATCATCTTGCATTTAACATCCTAGATCTAGCTTGCATTAATAATTTACCTCCTAGCATTGATAAGATATAGGGCAACCCTTTTCACACTAGCTTGAGAGATTACATTTCTCTTAGTAGTTAACACAGTGACCTTGCAGTCATTAGAGCCATAGTCTCTGCAGTGCCGAAGACACTGGGTGAATGGAACACAGGGGGAGGTATCGTTAATAAGGCCATTGCCTGCTTCCCATTGGCTTCCATTTCACAATTTGCTTTGAGATTGTTTCTCAAAACAGTTGGGGAAAAATGTTACATTTAGACTAGGCATCTAATTAAAATTTACCAAGATCACTGCATCTCACATAGGTCCTAGGTTTTGCATATCATATAGGTTAGTCAAGCATTCAAGCAGCGGGTGTCCATCCGGTCATTTGGTTCCAATTTATAGAAAAAAGAATTTGTGACTCCATTAAGGCATTGGTCTCATAATAAAAAATCTAATTCTAATCAATAATCTTGCTCAATTTCAACCAAGTGGCTAGGCCACTCATCCATGTCTCCCAAACAAGTTGGTTCCCAACTTGTATTCCTTTGCCTCATTTGATAGGGACTACCCCCCATAGTCTGTTGTTGGCGGAAAACTAGAACAAAATGGGCGGGGATTAGAGTGACAACCCCCGTCCTGAGCATTGTTGCGGTGCCTGTACAATTTGGGCGACAACATGGGGTGAATAAATTTCCTCAGAAAATTTTTGCTAGTATTTTCTTTGCAGGATTGCCATTTTTCGGCATCTAGATGTACTCAAGATTTCTCACTACTGCTTAATAATAAAAACCCTCAGTTGTTGCACTAGTTTCCCCACATTGGGTTTTTCCAGGGGCTTTTGTTCAAAAATAGTTGTCATTTTATGTGTGTGTGCCAGTGTTTTCTCAAATTCCAACGCTTTTATTTTCCGCAATATTTGTGAAGATTGTAGTGTGATTAATTCGTTGTTGCTGTAGCAATAAAATGCATAATTAGTTTTATAGTTAAAATAATTAATTCGAGTTGCTGCAATAGCTTAAATTTTCACAAGGAAAACATCCAACATAAGGTCTGTCTCTTTAAACTTAAATGTCTAGAGTATGCTTTTAGTCTAGCAAGGAAAGTGGAAAGTAAAAATATGGCCACTAGAAAATTTGTCACTACTAACTATAGAAAAATCATGCTTCCTCTCCTAAATCAACAAGGTTGACTCCTCAGCGAATGGATGAAAGAAGAGCAAAGGGATTATGTTTCAACATTGATAGCTAGTACAGTTTGGGCCATAAATACACAGAGAAGAGCTTATTCTACATAGATTGTGAAGATGAAGAACTTAAAGTAGCAAACTTAAAGGAGAAAACTTAATTGGACCCATCTATGAAAAAAATTTGTTTGCCATACTACATGCAGTTAGGTCCATACCTAATAGGAATACACTTCAAAATAAAAACAAATCATGATAGTTTGAAGTTCTTCTTGGAGCAAAGACTATCTTTAGAAGATAAATAAAAATGGGTCACAAAGATGTTGGGTTATGACTTTGAAATTATCTACAAAAAAGGAAAATGAAATATTGTGGCAGATGCACTCTCAAGGAAGGAATAATACACAAAGGGTTTACTATGCGTTATTTCCATTCCACAATTTGACTGGGTGAAATAAGCAAGGTAAGAATGGAAGCAAGATGAGATTGTACATAAGATCATTTAACAACTATAGGAGGACCTCAATGCAATAGAAAAAATTATGGGGAAAATGATTTGTTACGGTATTAAGATCACTTATACTAATGTAATAATTCTCAACTCAAATAGAAGGTCATTTTGGAATTACACACTTCTCTTGTAGGAGGACATTCATGGTTCTTGAAGACATACCATAATATTCAAAAAGTTTTTTTTTTGGGAATGTCTAAAAAGGAGATGTGCAAAAGCTTGTGGCGGAATGTGTCATATGCCAACAAAACGAGGGAGAGACAATTAAGACCCTAGGGCTCCTTCAACGATTAGTGACACCAAGCTAGTGTTGCAATAAAATTCAATGGATTTTATTACAGGCTTAACCAAATCTGAAGGAAAGAGTGTCGTTATGAAAGTGGTAGATCAAATGACAGTATACCCTTTTTAGCCTTTCTCATCCTTTTAAAGCAAGTATAGTGGCAAAAGCATTCGTGGAAACAATCCAAAAACTACATGGAATACCAAAGATCCATTTTTCATTAAGTTTTTTTGGACGGAATTATTTCTTGTTTGAGTACTCAATTGGCTCACAACTTATCTTACCATTCTCAAATTGATGGGCAAATTGAGATCGTGAATGAACGTTTAGAAGGATATCTATGTTGCTCTGCATATGATAAACAAACACAATGGGTCAAATGGTTTCCCTTGGCAGAATGTTGGTACAACACATCCTTCCAAATTCCATCAAAAATGTCACCATTCATGGCACTTGATGGATATCAACCTCAATTCATCACATCATCCTTGAAAGGGACTATAGAGGCTCAAGTAGTAGAGGATCACATATGGCACTAGCAAGCGGTTCTGAAACTATTGAAGGACAACTTGGTTATGGCACAAAATAGGATGAAATGACAAGCATATCAACATTGCAGTGAAAGGGAATTTGAAGTGAGGGATTGGGTATTTGTGAGAGTACAACCATCTACACAGATGTCCCTCAAGCAACAAAAGAAGGGCAATAAATTAGCACCGAGGTATTATAGCCCCTATAAGGTGTTGCAGAGGATTGGAAGCATGACTTGCAAATTGGAGTTGCCTCCATATTTACATGTACGTCCAGTCTTCCATGTTTCTTGCTTTAACAAGGTAATTGGTGACAAGATCCCAGTCCAAACTGTTCTACCAAATATTAATGAAGAATAGATAGAAACAATCTTGGAAACAAGGACTAAGCAATTGAAAAATCGAGCAATTACTAAGTACCTTTCCAAATGGAAGACCCTACTAGTGGAAGAAGCAACATGGGCAGATGAGTTGTTCATGCAGAAACACCAGCAGTCAGTCAAGTGTTGAGGATCACTTCTTTGAAGGGGAGGGGCATGTTAAGCTCAATATAAGCTCCGTGTTAACCCTACAACCTCTTCCTAAGCCCTGGATATTGAGTGATACATTTCTACTGTTATATTGTTATGTAGGCTAACCTCTCATGGTTCCATTTTATTATATTTGTACCCTTCGTCTCCTATATGGATACTAAGGAGACCTAGTCCTAAGATCATTAAATATTGTCTTTTACATTGTATTCATTGTAAAGGATGTTTCCCCGTTGAAGAGGACTGTAATGATTGGTTTCTTATCATTTTTAAGGCACAAGGTTTATAACAGTTTGTGAGGTGACATTGGCATCACTCTTAGTTCCTACAGGGTCTCACTTGAGCTTCAGGACTTTATCTCAAAAAGTGAGGGTTTGAGACATATCAAGACTTTAAACAAACAAATTCAAAGTTATATCTGTCATAATTTATTTTTTTTAAATTGGTATTTTCCAGCTTTAGTTTGACTTTGATGTCCCTCTCCCACATATTGTTGTCACTGATTGTATTTCCTAGTCCCATTGACCTACTTTTGCTCATTTGCTGGACACTAATAAAATTATCTTATCTAATGGGAGGTATAGTCTTTTACTTTGTCAATCACGCCTTCCGTCATTTTTATGACTTCTATTACTTCTGCATTTGCTTTTTGATTCTTGGACATGGAGGAATATTCTCTGATACAAGTCCAAACAATATGACCATTGTCATGGCACTGTCTGCACCTAGAGGCACTGTTAGCACAGTTTAGAAAGTCACATCCACCAAGAACTGTCATTCCAATTTATCTCTTCAGGCAGCTCCTTTCTGATTTCCGTTTCTATTGGAAATTCTAGGACAAGTGAGTAGAGCCAAATCATTGTAGATGCTCTTCACTAAAATAAAATTTCTAAATGCATGTCCATTTTGTTTGAAGGCCCCAAAAGACTAGAAATGAATAGGAAGGTTTGCAACCTTGCCATGACTGGTAATGTGGTCACCTGTGGGATCTTCAGATTAAAATTGTGAAATATGGGTTTAAACTAAACTAGCTTTGCCACTTAATCTTGACCCTACTTTGATAACCTTCATTTGAACTTTTGATCTTCAAACTCTCTTATGAAACCTCTTTAGCAGAACTACAAGCTAATGACTTCTAGATTCTAGAAGCTGTTCCAAAATGGTGGATAGACACTCCTCGAGGGCCCTAGCTGGTGGGCAAGAGCCATTTCACCTGCTATTGAAGGCTTTCTTAGAAAAGGTCCTGTAACTCTCCAATGCATCTTATGTGCTGATCTTTCCATGGGAAAAGATAGCTGAGTTTGCCATGAATTGTGGGATTGCTTTCCTTGCATTTTGAGCAGTGCCTGAAAGGCTGACTGAACCATCGTTAACAACCCCTCAAGCACTCCAGATGCATTGCAATCTCTCCTGTGAATGGGCTTCACAAGTGATCACATGAAGGGTGCGCCCCACTGATAACCTTCTTTGCAGAACCTTCCACGTTTGTTTATTGCTAGATTTGATTAAGAAGTTTATGTGCAAGAGATTGTGTTAGTCACAAGTTATAACCATAGTAGCAAGGATTGATGGGAAAAGAAGAAATCCTACCGCTGAACATAATAATTATTATTTGACCCTCTTGCTACTTGTAAATTGTCAGGTGGAGAGCTACTGTCAACATATTTGACCACAGGTTAGCACCCAGAATTAAAACACAATAGAACAAAAGGCAAAACCTATGTCTAAAACCCAAAGTCATTTTTCTGTAAATGACGCATGGACAACTAATTTGTTACGAATAAAATATATAAATAATATAAATATAAGTAACAAGGATAATTGTAATAATGATTAGTTAATAATAATTAGTAGTTAGGTTGAAGAGGCATGTCTAAATAGGACATGACTCTCCATGAAGAGACATTTGCTTGATATATAAACAAGCCTCTCTCTCTCATTGTATCATCATTCTTATTCACACATTTAATATATAGTGTTTGTATTCTCATGGATATCTTTATATTTCAAATATTCTTTAGTAATTAATTTATAGAAGGAACTTTGTTCGCTTCATTTGGTATCAGAGCAGTTGATCCTTTGGCCACTCCACCGCTGCACAGAGTCATGTTCTTCCTGGGTCTTTGACTGTCGAATTCATCAACATTGTTGTCGTTGAAGCGTTTCGCTACAAGAATTTGGAGTTTCTCCATTTCACTATCAACCATTTGACCATTCAAAAAAAAAATATAAAGAAAAATCAAATTCAAAAAAAGAAAATAAAGAAAATAAAATAAGTACATATAAAGATTTAAAAAAAAAGATTTAAAAATAAATAATTAAATTTTGAAGGAGAACATTCATATATATAAAAAAGGTTCTACATTATTGATAAAAAGTGCATAATAAAGATAAGAGGGAATCTTTCCAAGTATATTTAAATTTTTTTACGTGGAGAAGCCCGTGGTTTTCGACAAACCAATGGTAATTGCCTGTGGTATTTTAAAAGTAAAAGAAAAACAAAATCTCTTTACGTGAATGGTTTATACTTTTTACGTGAAGAATAGGTAATATTATTTTGATTCTTCATTAAGTGGTGAAGAATAGATAATATAATTTTGATTCTTCATTAAGTGGTTTACAAGCCTATGGTTTTAGAAACCCATGGTATTTTAAAAGTAAAAAAAAAGCAAAAGGAATACAAAATCCCTTTATGTGAATGGTAAGTTTTACTTTTTACGTGGAGAACATTAACGGAGGTTTTAGAAACAACCCACGGTAATTGCCCATGGTATTTTAAAAGTAAAAGAAAAAACAAAAGGGATACAAAATCTCTTTACATGAAAGGTAAGTTTTACTTTTTACTTGGAGAACATTAACTGAGTCAAAAGTACATAAGTGGACATATATTTTATATTATACCCCAAAGAGGTGAATAGCGACGTTTCACTAGGGTTGTAGCTTTTCAAAAAGAAAAAGAAAAGAAATATTATAAATAAAAGATATATAAAGAGAAGTATTATATTATAAAGGGGTATTTAAAAAAAAAGTTCAAGTCATAAAATTATTGAAAATATTTACAAGTACAAAGCAGGTATTATTATAAAAGGTTACACAAGGAGAAAATATCAGTTAAGAATTTACGTTAAAATGAAGTAAAATAAAATAAAATAATAGTAAGTGAAATTTAATAAAGATAATACACCCTAAGATTCCATTTGAGGTAATTAGAAATAATAAGGTTCCATTTGTTGTAATTATAAATAATAAGGGGTTAATCTCATCAACGAATACAAAAGTAGTTCATTTCCTTCAAAAAAAATAAAAATAAAGAGCCTAATTCGAAAATAAAAGAAGGAAGATTCTCCTATAAAGGTATTCCAATTGTAAATTATAAATTATTTACATTGAAAGGGCGTATCCAAAGGAAAGAGATTAACATTGCCATTAATCCAAACATTGAAGATAATTACATTAATATTGATTTGGCAAATCAACTATTAATTGTAGAGCCAAATATAGGTGAACGAGAAGGTTTTTTTGGCAGAAAAGAATATGAAATTAATGAATTACAAGTGACAATTGATCATTATGAGTACATATCTCAATTCTGTGCCGTAACTATGCTTGACAAAGAGGTTGACATAATTCTCGGTCGACCTTGGTTCAAGGAATTAGGTACGTTCATTCTAAACATAGAAAACAAATTCTTGATGTTCCCTTACAGAAAGAAGATGGTCACGTTCTAAGACATGACAAAAAAATCAAAATTGATAATGCCTTCAGCAAAAGATCTTAAGGATATTTCGAAACTAATGTTTCAAGAGAATCCAGAAACAATATCAAAGAAGCAGAAAGAGTATGAAGAAGTCATATCCAACAAAAATAAGGAAAATCCATGTTTGAAGGAGCATGATCAAAAGCTACTTACACAAATAAGAAAATGTAAAGCTAAGAAACACCAATTAGAACAAGAAAATGAAATTTCTAAAAAGAAACTCAACGAAAATCTACCAGGAAAAGAAGAGGAAAGTTTATGCCTAAAGAACCTTAACCAAAGGTTATTAGAACAAATCAATTGTTTAAAAACTGAGAAGCTTGAATACCAAAATAAAATTGACTCAGAAAATGAGGAACTTTTACGTCTCAAAAACCATAATTGAAGTCTACTAACTCAAATTAAAAAACTTAAGGATGATAGGAAATCATTGGAAAATAAGTTATAAGAACTTTTTACGAAAGAAATGTCGAAGTCGTTAGTCCAAGTCGGAGGTAAAGGAATGAATACTGATCCAGTGAATATCATAACTCAAGAAGAATGCAAACTAGTTGAAGAAAAGACGCACTTAGATGTTGCAGTTCAGATGATAAACACCCCAAGTGAAGATTCTGTAACCAACTCAACAACATCGTCACCTAAAGTAAATATTTTTTTTTTCTCACACTTAATAAGGGAAGATCAAACCAAAAAAGTTCCCTATCGGCATCCGAATCATGAGAGTAGACAAATCAACCATGCTACGTATTAGGACCATTTAGACTAGAAACAACAAACTGATGTTCCAGAGAATAATGACATAACATTAATCTAGTCCTATGATGACAAGTCGTTACAAAATTCCAGTGATCACAATACTACACAAAAGATTAATTTAGGATGGTCTGATCCCTTCTTAGTGCGACAATTTTGTTTGTCACTTAGAAGATCATATCAGCTTGTATCGACGAAGACTATTGTTCCGAGACAGAAAAACATTTGAAACCGAAAAAGAGATCAAACCTTTTTCTTTAACAAGCTTTGAGGACAAAGCTTTTTGAGGAAGAAGGCAATGTCACGAATAAAATATATAAATAATATAAATATAAGTAACGAGGATAATTTTAATAATGATTAGTTAATAATAATTAGTAGTTAGGTTGAAGAGGCATGTCTAAATAGGACATGACTCTCCATGAAGAGACACTTGCTTGATATATAAGCAAGCCTCTCTCTCACATTGTATCATCATTCTTATTCACACATTTAATATATAATGTTTGTATCCTCATGGATATCTTTATATTCCAAATATTCTGGAGTAATTAATTTATAGAAGGAACTTTGTTCGCTTCATGATTGCTCTTCAAACAATCCTCTGGACAGTCAAACAACCTTGTATATATACAGATGGTTCTGGATGTCCTCGCTTCAGATGCTCTTGACTGGACTTATAGAGTCCTGTAACTCTCCAATGCATCTTATGTGCTGATCTTTCCATGGGAAAAGATAGCTGAGTTTGCCATGAATTGTGGGATTGCTTTCCTTGCATTTTGAGCAGTGCCTGAAAGGCTGACTGAACCATAGTTAACTACCCCTCAAGCACTCCAGATGCATTGCAATCTCTCCTGTGAATGGGCTTCACAAGTGATCACATGAAGGGTGCGCCCCACTGATAACCTCCTTTGCAGAACCTTCCACGTTTGTTTATTGCTAGATTTGATTAAGAAGTTTATGTGCAAGAGATTGTGTTAGTCACAAGTTATGACCTTAGTAGCAAGGATTGATGGGAAAAGAAGAAATTCTACCGCTGAACATAATAATTATTATTTGGACCCTATTGCTACTTGTAAATTGTCAGGTGAAGAGCTACTGTCAACATATTTGACCACAGGGTAGCACCCAAAATTAAAACACAATAGAACAAAAGGCAAAACCTATGATCTAAAACCCAAAGTCATTTTTCTGTAAATGATGCATGGACAACCAATTTCTCTTCAAACAATCCTCTAGACAGTCAAACAACCTTGTATATATACAGATGGCCCTGGATGTCCTCGCTTCAGATGCTCTAGACTGGACTTATAGAGTCCAGACCTACTGGCTGGTGATATTTGTAGTGGTCTTAATTTGTTTGCATGATTGCAAGCGCAATAACCAGGCATTGGCCTGCTGTCCCTTGAACATTTTCGATTTGTTTGCTGGCATTTTCTTCTATTTTTAAACAACTGCAGGACCATGATTTTCCATTGTGCTTATTTTCCACTTTTATTTTTTACTTTCTTAGATTGCATCCACAGTCGTACTCATAATTTGTATAGAATTGTTGTAAAATTTGAACTTCTGCAAGCATCTGCATATATTCTTATAAGTTTTCTATGGCATCTTTCTAATTGCTTCCAATTATTTTTAACGAATGGATTATCTGCATCTTTTGACCCCACTGAACTTTTAGGTTTTCTAGATAGTGCTACTATGATTACAATATTGATGTGTATTGTGAATTATCTATCATTCATTTACTGTTGCAAATGTGCGCAGGCAAATGCATCCCTATTACAAGGGGTGCTGGCATTTACCAGACACATATGAATGAGGCTCTTGATCTCATTAATAAAGGAGAATGGGTATTCCTTCCCCAGTTTTCTTAGAGCACAGTACTGATTTTAAAAACGCTTTTGTAGCTGTTGGCTGACTTTTGACTTCTGATTAATAAACGTACAAAACTGTAGATGACATTGTTCCCTGCACTGAAAACAGTTGCACACATTTCCTGAAGGCAAGGTATCACAAGATGGTGGGCCTATACGAAGGTTAAAGTGGGGAACTGCAAGCCTTATTGTGCGTGCTTCTGTTACACCAATTGTTCTTCCTATTGTACACAGTGGGTTTGAACAGGTAAACTTTTTTAGCAGTTTGAGCACCTTTTATTCCTGGTCTAATTGTATCCTGTTCTGTCTATTGATTAGGCAGATTATAATTACATTTTTCTTCTCTCTGTGGGGTTTGCTTATACCTAAGAAGTCACTTGTCATCAATAATTAATGAAGAGTAGTGACAATCAGGTAATAGCTGCATTTACTGCACACTTCTTCGTGAGCCTCATTAGACTGGACAAGAAAAGAGTTAGAAAGGAAGAAAAAAATTCTAGACATATTGCTGGAAGGTGCTTAATAGGACAAAGGTTTGTATATGTCTGAAGTATAACTGAGTGCATTAGACATACGAAATAAAGATGTTGAAGGAAGTGGAGAAGTTACCACCTCAAAAATCTCATAATAGTTAAACTAAGAGTTACAGAAAAAATAAATATTATTGAGTCCAGTAACTGCTGAGCCATACTGTATAGCTAAGGAGGAAATCAACTAATTTATGTGATATCCCCAACTGTAAAATATTAGGCTTGTTGAGTGGTATCCACAGTTGTGTCATTGTTTATTGCTGGGACTGAGATAGACACTGTTATCAAATACATGCATTTACTTTCAGGATCATCTATCATATGCATTCACATTTAAGCATGTAATTGTTAGGAAAACCAAAGAAAGACATACCTTAGTATGCAAAGATGCATGCTTGATCTCACATCAAATAGTAAGAGAAACTAATAATACATCAGGTAATAAGATAATATTTTTAATGGCCAACCTAGGTATTTCGATGTCATATACATGTTGAAAGAATGAAATGTAGATGGTAACTCCTAAATTCACCATTATCACTGCCATTTAGTGATCATCAACCTTCGTAAGACTTGTTGTTCTCTTTGATAGGCATGACTCATGTCCATCAAACCTTGAATTTTAATGCTATTTACTGATATATTAAATTTCAGCCTAAGGGTGCCCATGATATTTTCACGTCATAATATGTAAACCAAGGTTGCACGAAACGGGGAAACAGGTACAAGTTTCTGAAACGGGAAGCGATACGAAACGCGACCTCCCCAAATTTTGGAAACGGGGAAACGCGAATATATATATATATATATATATATATATATATTAGGACATTTAAGAAATATGTGCAATCATAAAGCATATATGGTACATTCTAATTTATTACATTATGATAAAATTGTCAATTGTCAATGCATAAACTATAAGTATGTAAATTTACATCACATTTACTCATGAATAATCACATAATGAAAATAGAAATATCCAAAATCAGCCACGAGAAATTTCTAATTTTTTGTCTCGTGCTTGATTGGGAGTCTCCTCCTACATAGTCGAATGACCTTAGTGCTCTTGATTAAATACAAGTTTCATACCCTAGTACCCTACATTCTCTTGATTATTGGGAGTCTTCCCTGCATAGAGAGCTTTGTTCTCTCGATTAAATACAAGTTCCATACCCTAGTACATGATAAAATCCAATGGAAACATTGCAATCCCCCCAATCCTGAAATCCTGAAAAACAGATAAGTCTGCTAGATTTTGAGTGAGATCTAAAATTCTATTTTCTCCATATGAAATCCAATGAGGGCGAAACCACTCTCAAACATCCTGAGTCATTTCATGGTAATGTTAAAAATTTAAGTAAAAGGATGAAAATGAAAAATAAAGGAGAATATCACTTAAACATTACCATGAACTGCATATCAACACTAGGGAAAAGTTCACCTTTATAACTTTAGACAGGGATCTAAAAGCAACTAGAAGTCACTAGGCTAACGTAAGAATGGATTACAAAAATAAAAAAATAAAAACAATTTTAAAACACAAGTAAATGCTGAAACGTGGGTCGTACGGCCCTGAAACGCATTTCAGGTCGTACTAGCCACGTTTCAGTTTCGTGAAACATGGCAGTACGGCCTGAAACGCGTTTCAGGGCCGTACCAAACATGTTTCAGCGTTTCGTACTCGTTTCCATACGGAAACGCCCTCCTACCCCACGTTTCCTGCAACATAGATGTAAACCAATCAAAATTATTTACATTTAAAAGGAGATACATAAAAATATTTTGGAGGGAAAAGAAGAAAACTATTTTTTTAGTTGTATTTTTGGGTTATCTCCTTATAGGTTTACTCAAATTTCAAGTGTAGACATTCTTTGGATGCAGAATTAAATTCCACATCCAATGAGTACTCATTAGGCATACCTCTGAGAAGACCCACATTGATAAAAATTGAAGATACATTAAAAAAGCAAGCGTGTTTAATACATATTTTTAATATATCTTTAATTTTTATCAATGTGGCTCTTCTCAGAAATACGCATAATGGGTATTTGTTGGATGTGGAATTTAGTTCTGCATCCAACGAGTGTCTACACTTGAAATTTGAATAAACCTATAAGGAGATAACCCAAAAATACAATTAAAAAAACAATTTTCTTTTTTTCCCTCAAAAATATTTACATGTATCTCCTTTTAAATTTAAAAGACTTTGATTGGTTTACATATTATGACATGGAAATTACATGAAAATTTCACTGGGCACTTTTAGGCTGAAATTTCTTCTAATGTCAGTAAATAGTATTAAAATTCAAGGTTTGATAGACATGAGTCATGTCTATCAAAGAGAACAGGTAGTCTTATGAAGGTTGATGATGCACTAAATGGCAGTGACAATGATGAAAACACATTTTTTTAATGTATCTTCAATTTTTATCAATGTGGGTATTCTTAAATTCCACATCCAACGAGTGTTTACACTTGCAATTTGAGTAAACCTATAAGGAGACAAACCAAAAATACAATAAAAAAGGTAGTTTTCTTATTTTCTCTCCACCGTCGGTCAGTCATGTTGAACATGTGGTGGTTTGGGTCGTTTCGTCGTCGAGTCATGTGAGTGTGTGTTTGCATGATCACCTATGCATTTTTCGATCGTTCACACACTTAGTCATTTTTTTTGCTGAAGTTCTAACGACCAAACTTCCCTTTAACAGTTGGACCATCACCCCGCCATCAATTTGATTCACTGTCAACCAGAACAACGCAGAAGCGTCAACAACTAGTCTTTTCAAGCTGCGCTGTCTGGAAGCAGTTCAATCAACTTCCATTTTGACCACCCGGAACTTCCATTTTGACCACCCGGACAGTTGGACCCGGCAGTCACCCTGGGACTGACTCCCTTCAAAAATTGCGCAGAGGCCACTGACCTCACTCTCTCAACTGACTGAGGAAATTGCGCAAACAGGCCAGACAGACACCAAGTGCTCGTCCCTGTTTCCTTCAGTAAATTGCGCAATTTTCCGAGTCAATTATTCGGATAATCGACTGGTTGCTTATCCAAGAAATTGCGTAGTTTTTCATGAGCAGGCCTTCTGCTGTCCAGCAGTCTGCTCAGCTCAGAAATTGCGCAGAGATGATCAGCAAGCCGACTTCCCAGCCTAAGTGCAATGTCCCCGCGAGCAACTCCTAGCAGCAGACTACCAGTTCCCTCCAGGAATTGCGTAGTTTCTGCTGCCAGTGACTGAGCAGCCAACTGCCAGTTCCCTCTGGGAATTGCGCAGTTTTGGCTGCCAGTGACCCAACAGCCAACTGCCAGTTCCCTATGGGAATTACGCAGTTTTGGCTACCAGTGACCCCAACAGCCAACTGCTAGTTCCCTCTAGGAATTGCGTAGTTTTGGCTGCTAGTCTCCTAGGCAATTCCTTCCAAAAACTGCGCAATTTCTGCCTGCTGGCCCTTCATGCAGCATGGCCCGTTCCTCTGGAAAATTGCGCAAATCAAGCTGTCTAGCCCCCGCTACCCGTTTATTTCGAAAAATGAGCAGAGCATGCCTACCTTGCCTTCCTGCAGCACGAACTGTCCCTCCCAAATTTGCGCAATTTTGCCTTCTGTTGACCACTACGTGTCAACTACCCATAGCAGTGCACCCCCTTTTCGCAAAAGGGATAGCGCTTGATCGACGTGTTCATGCCGTTCGACTATCATCAGCTTGATCATGTTATTTTGTAAACCCAGTCTGCATGTGTAAATTGTAAATAATCTTAGCAGATCTATGTCATGTATGTAATTGCCTAGGTAAACCTAATCTTTTAGTGATGATCTATGTTTCGAAAGGTTTTTTGTCTCATCGATCCATGATCGGCAGAGTTTTCCTTCAGCCTAACCCAAAGTCGGAATGGATTTTGTCATTAGAATCTTAGGGGAGTCCTAGTGTGTTGAGTTGAGTCCATGTAAAAGTGATATGGGAATAATCCTAACCATTTGGTTAGGTTATTTTATTACAAATTGTTTGATCTGCTAGATTATGATTGTGTCGCAAAACTGGGTAGTCTATGAGGGTCTATGTCAAATGGGTTTTCCCCTTTGAGATGTAAAACTGTAAAAATTGTGATGTAAAATGTCTTGAGGGTTAGAAAATAATTAATCCCCTCATAGGTCCTAGGTCCTAGGTAAAATTTCCAACGGCTAATTCGAATGATCCTTGTCAAAGCGATCTCGACCGTCGATGAGGATCAAAATCTCTTTTAGTCTCATCCATCGAAAGTTTAAATGTTGAGGAAATTCACATTTTTTAAATTAAATGCATTTTAAATTTATTAAAAAATTAAAATTTTGCATTTATTTCCTCAAAACTTTGACTTATTATTATTTTATTTTATTTTTATTGTTATTATTATTTATTTTTATTATTTTATTAGACCCTCGAACTTAGCCTTTGGTAATTTTTTTCTTTAAATAGCGTGTCAAGGGTCATTTGAGATCATTGGATTTGTGAGTCTTGTGCTAAAGAAAGCTCTCTTGTAATCGTTTTTCATGTGCAATAAAGAAAGACTTTGGGGTTGAAATCTTGCTGGTGTTACTCTTCTGGAAATGCTGTAAGATGTTTTATTTTTCTGCATAAATTTAATTTCAGCCATTGATGATAGCTTGATGAAGAGTGATTTTAAACACAGGTATCTTGTTTAGTCACTAGGGTTTGAATGGTAGTTAAATTTCTGAATATGATGGCAGGTATCTCCATTAGATTTGGATTTTATTGTTGTTTTCTCTCTCTTTGTTAATGGTTGAATTAAGCTGTGCAGACAAATCTTGATTTTGAAGATTAACGGGCGTTTGGGGAAGTTCTTGGCTGAACCAGCCAACTCCTGAGAAGCATATTTTGAAGAGCCCAGCTAGTTTTGATCCCAAGCTTATCATTTGAATTTTTCTTGTGAATGCATGAAGGGTTTTCTGAAGCATCTCACATTAAATTTAAAATTCTGAAAATATTTCTGTGGCATACTGACAAATCAGACTAGTTAGAGCCTTTAAACTATGAATATTGTAATTATTTAGCTGGTTTTAGGATTTTTAGTTTTTTTTCTTGCATATTTTGTTTCTGGGTGTTTTTTTTTGTCATTATAGGTTGCAAATTTGAAGGTGCAGTTTAGTTCCGAAGCCAGATCTAGGCCCTGGAGGGTAAGATCTGGCCTCGACATCATTTTTGAAGGGATACTCTTCAACGAATTTTCAAATTTTCGAGGGTTTGTCCAAGCTATCTGTCTGCTTGGGTTTCATTTTTGCAGAAAAATTTTGAATTTTTTTTTAAGGTGAGAGTTGTCCAGACCCTCACCTATGTACTGCTGACCTGCATGAAACCTCTGCCACAAACTCAAAACGTAGTTCCCTCCGTTTACCCACAACTCCTCCACGCATCTTCTCAAACGCTGCCCCTTCTGCGTTTTTCTGCTCCCTCTGCAACTGTGTCTCTTCTCTGCGCTTCTTCAGTCGCCTACGCCCTGCTATCGCTCATCCACCAAGCCATCATCGCAGCCCTCACATCCATCGCTTGAACTCCTAATCTCTCCATCGGCTATCTCTCTGCGTCCTTACTTCTACATTCTCGGAAAACCCTACCCGTTGCTCGCTCCTCCTCCTCCCACGGATTCCCTTTTCTATTGCGTGATCCCTTATTGCCTGAATCCCCTCATCTCCTTTCGACTTGCGTTGCAGCTCCATTCACTTGCAATTCCTCAGGCTGGTTTCAAAACCCCTCCTCGCTTCTCCATTTCATTCCTCCTGCCTCACGCTGTCCCTCTGATAATCTGCGCACTGCATCAAACCATTGCTCCACGCATTTCTTCTCCTCACGTGTCCCTCATGCCTTGCTCCTCCCCACAGCTATATTTCAATCTTTTCTCACGCTACTACAACACTCCTGCATCTCTGCTTCTCTACGCTGCCAGTCCACACTTCCATTCCTTCACCAACAACAAACTCGTTTCCTCCTCGTAGTCACCTTCCTCTGCTGCCATTTCGACCTGCGTTGTCCGCTCTCATCTACCCACGCTTTTCCTCCACATGGATTCTCTTCCCTTCCTCGCTTTGACCTACAAGTTTCAAGCTTTCTCCTTGGTCCATGTATCCTCAACGTTGACATCAAGCTCCTTATGCAGCTCCCTAACTCCCTCGGCCTCCTCGCGTTTTCCTTTCGCAGTCATAACCTGCAGCAACACACTTCGAATTTTTTTTGTTTCATGCTTGGGTTAGGGTTAATTTCATCGTAAGCTATTTCACATGTATGGTGATGTTCCTATATTGCTTAGGTTAGTTTGTAAATAATTCGACTTTGGTTTAATTTTTGTTTTGTTTTATGGTTTCAATTTTATATTTAAAAAATCTAAAACAATATATAAAAAACAAAAATAAAATAAAATAAATAAAAAAAGGCTTAAAAGTTAATCTTAGGGTTTTGATTTAATTTTGTTTAGATTTTCTAAAAAAAAATAAATAAATTTGAAAGAAATTTTTTCGTGGTATAGCTAAATGTGCTGAGATTTTATTTGAAGATTAGCTATCTAAAGTAGTGATTCATTTTATGAACTGGTTAGCATTTTGTCGTCATTCAAAGTACTCTATCTTTTGAAAATTTAATTATTAAAGTATTGTGCATCTGACGAATATCTTGCATCTATCTTTCGTTATTGCTTGATTAATGCTTATCGTATGCTAGGCACTTAAGTAAGTATTTTCAAGCTATTGTTAAAGGGTTTTTTTCCATTTCTATTTTCTAAGCAGCAAACCAATTACTCAGTTTCCACTTCATCTAGCAAAGGCACTGGTCTTAAACGTTTAAAAATTCAATCAAATTTTAAATATCAATCAAGCACTCAAATTGCTTCGCTGTGTCTCCCAACCCAGCTGGTTCCCAGTTGGTCTTCCTTTATCCCATAGGGTCTACCCCCCTTAGCCTAGGGAAACGACTTAAACGGAGAGATCAGGGATCAGGGTGACAGCCCCTGGTCTGAGTGTTGTCGCGGTGCTTAGACACTCTGTGCGACAACATTTTTTGGCGCCGTTGCCGGGGATAGAGTTTTTTCTGTCCTTGGTTTCCTTTACATTCGTCTCTTTTCTTTCCTCTTGTCCTTTCCTGTCCTTAGCTCCTTCTGTTCGAACTTTTCCGTGTTTCACTTTCTGTCCGGGTGGCGACTCCACTTCATCTATCTTCTGCAAGAGTGTATACTAGAAGACATCCAAGTAGTTTGGTTAATCCTGCTCCTGATCCTGAAAGGGCTCTCAGAGTGCGATTACACAAACTCTCTTCTCGTACACTTCTTGTTAATCTCGGACAAGAAGCCCTATCTGATATCCATTTCCTTTTTACTAGCCCGGTCGAGCACGACATCATGGATATATTTGCCCCTTGTGATTTTTCTAACATTCAGGGTTATCCCAATGATATTCCAAAGCATGGAATGGATAAATTGCCTATCTTTCAGGGAGATAACGCAATTAGTGCTAATTCACATCTGAAAGCTTTTAGTTTGTGGATGGGTAAATACGCAAGGGCTGCTGATTTTAATCATGAAGATGTTAGAATGACCCTTTTTGTTCTGACCTTGGAGGGCGATGCTTTAGAATGGTTTACAGAAAAGCCTCGGGATTCATTTGATTCCTTGCAATCGATCGTTAATGCCTTTAAGGAAAAATATGGAGATAAGAGAGAAGGAAGACACCTCGTGAAAGCTATTAGCATAATAAAAAAGAGAGAGAATGAAACCGCCGAAGAATTTAACAAAAGGTTTAATGATATTATTGAAGAATTACGTCAAGATTATAAACCTACCGACAAATCTCTTCAAGATTTTTATATTGACGCCTTTAGCCTTGAGCCATCCTATGAGTTAAGACGCGCTAAACTTCCTGATTATAGGGATTGCCAAGCCTTAGTAGTAGAACTTGAAAAGGACAAGGCAACATCTGGGAAGTCTGAAATCCCAGGTTTTGATAGGGCTGCTACAAAACTAAAAGAGCCTAAAGGAAAAGCGGTTCAAGAACCTGATAGCGAGCTTGTTCAGAAATTGCTCCAAAAGATCAAAAGCATGGAAATTAATCAAGCGAAATTAACATCTAACCATGCTAAGGAGATAACTACTTTGCAGAATAGGTTGGTCCAAATGGAAGGAGCGCAAACACAAAATTTCCAGCCCAGAAATAATAATTGGCAAAAGAAGGGTCAATCTAGTGAGTAGAGACTTCCTAATCTGCTTACGAATTTGGTTGATGATGCTCCACCTTACTGTCGGGTTTGTGATGCTCTTCATGAGGAGGCTACTTGTCCCATCGTTAGAAGAATTTTGGATAATGGAATGTTTGGGGCGGGTGATCAAATAAATGTAGTGGGTAAAGAGTTTCCTTTGTCTATGAACGATTGGATGGAGGTTAAGGAAAATAGTCGAGATGTTATGCATCCCTCGTCAGCTTTTCGTATAAATAATCTTGAAAATGAAGATGATATTTTGGCTAAGTTATATGGCGAAAAACCTTCTCCAGAGCAAATCATGGAAATTGCTAGAGATAAAGGATTAACTTATCAGAGAAGGGATAAAGATCAGAGCGGGAATCCAATTCCCCCTCGAACCTTTAACCCGGGTTTAAACTCTGGATTAGATATCGATTTGCGAAGTTGGTTTAACAATGCGAAAATCTGGGTTCCTGTCTCTGAGATTGTGAAAATCCCTTCCCAAAGAGATAAGTTACTAAAAGCTATTCAGGGACCTCAACCAAATGTTTCTCAACAGAAAGCCTTGGAAGTTGATTATCACGATGCTCCCATATATTTGGAAAGTTTAGATTCGGATAACAAAGATCGTCAACCTTTCTTTATCACCTTGATGGTTAATGGATATAAATTGAATAATTGCATGCTGGATTCTGGTGCATCAACTTGTGTCATGACTAAGAGGGTCATGGAACAACTTAATTTAAGAGTTTCTAGACCCTACTACAATATATGTGCCATGGATTCTAAAAAGATTGAAGTTCACGGTCTAATCAAGGATTTACAGGTCCACTTATCAGTTTACCCTGACATTATGATTGTCATGGACATTGTTGTTGTTGATGTGCCTGATGCTTGGGGTATGCTTTTATCTAGAAAATGGGCCTCTAATCTAGGAGGGAGTATTCAAATGAATTGGTCATATGCTATGATTCCTTCTCCTAGAGGTGATGGTTTTGTGAGACTTAACAGAGAGCCCGAGAGAAAATTTCATGTTGAAGATCTTAAGAGACCTCATAACGAGATAATTAAAGAACAATCTGACATTGGGAATTATGCCATCATGTCTAATTCCATAGTTCTTCCCGATGATAAGATTGATAAAAAGGTTGGTGATCTCGAAAATAAAGTTTGGTACATGTATTTTGATGGTGCATCGTCTAGACATGGTAAAGGTGCGGGTATAGTTTTAAAATCGCCCCTTGGTCATATTTTCAAGTTTGCCTATCGATTGGAATTTGAAGCAACCAACATTGTCACTGAATATGAAGCATTATTGTTGGGTCTGGAGTTGGCAAAGTCTTCAAGGATTAAGTTGCTTAGCATTAAGGGGGATTCTGACTTAATTGTCATGCAGCTTAAAAATAAATTCGCATGTAAAAATCAAAGGTTAAGGAATTATCAGAATGCTGTATGGGATACTATGGAACACTTTGATGCTCTTGGCCTTGAAGCTATCCCAAGAGAACAAAATAGTTTGGCTGATGAACTTGCCGTAGCTGCTACTACCTTGTAGTTATCTTATGGGCTAATTGAGGATAAGATTAAAATGGAAGTTATATTTCGACCTTCTATTCCAGATAACTCAGAGCATTGGCAAGTCTTTAATGATGAAAAACAAGTGATTCGTTTTCTTGATAATTTGGATGAGTTTGAAAATTTTCGGATAAATTATGAGGAGGATGGATTTGATACTCATGAGCATATCACAAATCCTACTCCTAGGAATGTGGTTTCTTTAGAACAACACTTTGATAGGCATGATGCCACAAAGTTGAAAGAGGAGAATAAAATGGATCCGAGCGAATACCTCGAGGTAAACATTGGCACTCTTACTAACAAAAAGATTGTTAAAATTGGTAAGGGTACTCGTGTTGAGGAAAGAAAAAAGTTAACCAATTTACTTCACGAATATCGGGATGTTTTAGCGTTTTCTTATGATGAATGAAAAGGTTATAGGGAGGATGTCATAGAACACACTATCCCTCTGAAAGATGAAAATGCTAAACCCTTTCATCACAAGCTTAGGCAGATTAATCCTAAGTTAGCCCCTTTGGTTCAAAAGGAGCTTTCGAAAATGCTTGCAGTAGGAATTATTGCTCAAACGCGGCATTCAACATGGTGTTCCAACCTAGTGATTGTTAGGAAAAAGAATGGTACTATAAGACTTTGTGTCGATTTTCGAAACCTTAATCTAGCATGTAAGAAAGATAATTACCCTTTGCCAAACATGGAGACTCTGTTGTAAAGAGTAACCGGTTCTAAAATGATGTCATTGCTAGATGGCTTTTCTGGGTACAGTCAAGTATGGGTTAAAAAAGAGGATCGTCACAAAACCACATTCACCACACCATGGGGTACTTTCGAATACATTAGAATGCCGTTTGGATTAACCAATGCTGGGGCTACATTTCAAAGGGCTATGGATTATGCCTTCAAGGGGTTAATTGGGAAATTTATTGAAATTTACCAGGATGATCTTACTGTTTTTTCTAAGGATGGTATCAGTCATATAAATCATCTTAGGCAAGTTTTTGATAGATGTAGAGAGTACGGGATTTCTTTGAACCCGGCTAAGTCTGTTTTTGGAGTAACTGAAGGGAAGTTACTTGGTCACATCATTTCTAAGGATGGAATCAAGATTGACCCTGAAAGAGTTGAGGCAATCCAAAAGATTCCTCTTCCCCATAATCTTAAATCCCTTCAGTCTTTCCTTGGAAAAACAAACTTTCTTAGAAGGTTTATTCCAAATTACGCAGAAATAGCTAAGCCTATTCAAAGTCTTCTGAAGAAAGATGTAAGATTTGTTTGGCAAGAAGACAACAAAAGGGCTTTTCAGGAAATCAAAGGTGCTATTGCAAAAGCCCCTATTCTAGTTAGTCTCGATTACTCTAAGGATTTCATGATTTTCTCTTTCACTTCGGAAGATACCATTGCTGGCATCTTATTGCAGAAAAATAAAGATGGTCATAAGCAGCCTATTGCTTTCAAGCGCTTCAAAATTCTGAATTAAAATACAATACCATGGAAAAGCAAGCCTATGCCTTAGTCAAATCTCTTAAGCATTTCAAGACTTATGTGGGTTATTCCAAAATCATTGCTTTTGTCCCACATTCTGCTGTTAAAGATATATTAACTCAAATCGATTGCTTAGGGACTCGTGCTAGGTGGGTTACTAAAATACAAGAATATGATTTAGAGATCAGACCCACCAAGCTAGTCAAAGGCCAAGGCTTGGCTCAAATGATGACCGAAGGCAATGAAAAAGCTCTTTGTTTGATTTGTCTTAACGATCTATCTTCGCCTGAGTTGCAAAGATTAGGAGAGCATGAGTGGTACAAGGACATTGTTTATTACTTGATAAATCTTACATGTCCTAACCATTTAGTCGCTCATAAGAGAAGGGCTCTTAGATTAAAAGCTACTAAGTATTGCCTCATGAAGGATGGCCTTGGATGGAGAAATCCTGAGGGCATAATACTTAGGTGTGTTGATGAAATTGAATCCAAGAAGTTAGTTTTTGAGTTCCATTCAGGATTTTGTGGTGGTCATTATGCTGCTAGAACTACTGCCCACAAAATTCTGAGAGCTGGTTATTATTGGCCTTCAATTTTTTCTGATGTGCATAAGTTTGTTAGAAGTTGTCAAGCTTGTCAACTGTTCACTGGGAAACAGAAGCTTGCTGCCCTGCCCTTACAACCTGTCGTTGTGGAGACACCTTTTCAACATTGGGGTCTGGACTTCATCGGGAAGTTTCATGAAAATTATAACAATGGCTACTCATGGATTTTGACTGCTACTGATTATTTCACTAAATGGGTTGAAGCCATCCCTGCTAAGAATGCCACTGAAAAGGTCATTATGGATTTCATTGAAAATAATATCATTACTAGATTTGGTGTCCCTGCTAAGATCACTACGGATAATGCCAAGGCTATTAGTTCTTCAGAGTTTTCGTCTTTCTGTTTCAAATATGGCATTATCTTATCTCATTCATCAAAATACTATCCTCAGGGTAATGGTCTTGTTGAATCAAGTAATAAAAATCTCATAACTATTATTAAGAAGATAATTGGAGATAATAAAAGATTTTGGGATAGCAAAGTCAAGTATGCTTTATGGGCAGATAGGATCACTGAAAGAAAGCTACTGGCAAAAGTCCCCTTGAATTAGTTCATGGCTTGGATGTAACTTTACCTGTGCACCTGAAATTGCCAGCTCATTAGCTCCTTCAACATTTTTCTACTAATAAGGATGTTGTTCAAAATAGGATTGATCAGATTGTGTAGTTAGATGAAGCTCATAGGACAGCTTTTGATACTATATGTAAAAGTCAATCTAACATTAAGAAAAGCTTTGATAAATCCTCTCGATCTAGATCTTTGCAGGTTGGAGATATGGTACTTCTTTGGGATCGCAAGAATGAAAAACCAGGAAAACATAAGAAGTTCAACAATCTGTGGCTAGGACCGTACATCATCCGAGACATCGCTGGACCAAACTCATTCCACTTGAGCAGATTGGATGGCGAACCACTTGATTTACCTGCAAATGGCCAAATGCTCAAGCTGTTCTTCAAAGATGATATTTGATGCCATGGGGCATCCTCTGTATTGTATTTCTAACCCTACTCCTTGTTTTTCAGCATTCTCATTTCTGTTTTAGGATTAAATTTACTTTCCATGTTATTAGATAGTTAATAAATGAAGAGCTTACATCTTTTCTGTGCTTAATGTTATATGATGATTTTTGGATGGACGCTACTTATGTTTTGTTGTGTGTTGCGTGGATGCAGATTCTGGATTCTCACATTCCTACAGTGCAGCAACGTGTCCCCAAGTAGAGCCAGATGTTGACCACTACATGTCAACTACCCATAGCAGTACACCCCTTTTTTCGCAAAAGGGATAGCGCTTGATCGACGTGTTCGTGCCGTTCGACTATCATCATCATCCTGATCATGTTATTTTGTAAACCCAGTCTGCATGTGTAAATTGTAAATAATCTTAGCAGATCTGTGTCATGTATGTAATTGCCTAGGTAAACCTAATCTTCTAGTGATGATCTACGTTTCGGAAGGTTTTTTGTCTCACCGATCCATGATCGACAGAGTTTTCCTTTAGTCTAAGCCTAAAGCCGGAATGGATTTTGTCATTAGTATCTTGGGGGAGTCCTAGTGTGCTGAGTCGAGTCCATGTAAAAATGATTTGGGAATAATCCTAACCATTTGGTTAGGTTATTTTATTACAAAATGCTTGATCTGCTAGATTATGATTGTGTCGCAGAACTGGGTAGTCTATGAGGGTTTATGTCAAATGGGTTTTCCCCCTTGAGATGTAAAAATGTAAAAATCGTGATGTAAAATGTATTGAGGGTTAGAAAATAATTAATCCCCTCATAGGTCCTAGGTCCTAGGTAAAATTCCCAACGGCTAGTTCGAGTGATCCTTGTCAAAGTGATCTCGACTATTGATGAGGATCAAATCTCTTTTAATCTCATCCGTCGAAATTTTAATGTTGCGAAAATTTCACATTTTTAAATTAAATGCATTTTAAATATATTAAAAAACTAAAATTTCGCATTTATTTCTTCAAAACTTTGACTTATTATTATTTTATAATATTATTATTATTATTATTTTTATTTTTATTATTTTATTTATTATTTTATTTATTTTATTAGACCCTCGAACTTAGCCGTTGGGAATTTTTTCTTTAAATAGGGTGTTAGGGGTCATTTGAGATCATTGGATCTGTGAGTCTTGTGCTAAAGAAAGCTCTCTTGTAATCGTTTTTCATGTGCAATAAAGAAAGACTTTGGGGTTGAAATCTTGCTGGTGTTACTCTTCTGGAAATGTTGTATGATGTTTTAGTTTTCTGCATAAATTTAATTTCAGCCATTGATGATAGCTTGATGAAGAGTGATTTTAAACATAGGTATCTTGTTTAGTCACTAGGGTTTGAATGGTAGTTAAATTTATGAATATGATGGCAGATATCTCCATTAGATTTGGATTTTATTGTTGTTTTCTCCCTCTTTGTTAATGGTTGAATTAAGCAGTGCAGACAAATCTTGGTTTTGAAGATTAACGGGGGTTCGGGGATGTTCTTGGCTGAACCAGCCAACTCCTGAGAAGCATATTCTGAAGAGCCCAGCTAGTTTTGATCACGGGTTTATCATTTGAATTTTTCTTGTGAATGCATGAAGTGTTTTCTGAAGCATCTCACATTAAATTTAAAATTCTGAAAATATTTATGTGGCATACTGACAAATCTGACTATTTAGAACCTTTAAACTGTGAATATTGTAATTATTTAGCTGGTTTTAGGGTTTTTAGTTTTGTTTCTTGCATATTTTGTTTCTGGGTGTTTTTTTTTGTCATTACAGGTTGCAAATCTGAAGGTGTAGTCTTGTTACGAAGCCAGATCTAGGCCCTGGAGGGTAAGATCTGGCCTCAGCATCTTTTTTGCAGGGATACTCTTCAACGAATTTTCAAATTTTTTTGAAGAAGTTCGAGGGTTTGTCCAAGCTATCTTTCTGCTGGGGTTTCATTTTTGCAAAAAAATTTTGAATTTTTTTTAAAGGTGAGAGTTGTCCAGACCCTCACTTGTGCACCGCTGACCTTCGTGAAACCTTTGCCACAAACTCAAAGCGCAGTTCCCTCCGTTTACCCACAACTCCTCCACGCATCTTCTCAAACGCCGCCCCTTCTGCGTTTTTCTGCTCCCTCTGCAATTGTGTCTCTTCTCTGCGCTTCTTCAGTCGCCTACACCCTGCCATCGCTCATCCACCATGCCATCATCGCAGCCCTCACATCCATCGCTCGAACTCTTAGTCTCTCCATCGACTATCTCTCTGCGTCCTCGCTTCTACATTCTCGAAAAACCCTACCCGTTGCTCGCTCCTCCTCCTCCTATGGATTCCCTTTTCCGTTGCGTGATGCCTTATTACCTGAATCCCCTCATCTCCTTTCGACCTATGTTGCAGCTCCATTCACTTGCAATTCCTCAGGCTGGTTTCAAAACCCCTCCTCGCTTCTCCATTTCATTCCTCCTGCCTCACGTTGTCCCTCTGATAATCTACGCACTTCATCAAACCATTGCTCCGCGCATTTCTTCTCCTCACGCGTCCCTCACGCCTTGCTCCTCCCTGCAGCTATATCTCAATATTTTCTCACGCTGCTACAACGCTCCTGCATCTCTGCTTCTCTACGCTGCCAGTCCACACGTCCATTCCTTCACCAACAACAAACTCGTTTCCTCCTCGCAATCACCTTCCTTTGCTGCCATTTCGACTTGCGTTGTTCACTCTCATCTGCCAACGCTTTTCCTCCCCACATATTCTCTTCCCTTCCTCGCTTTGACCTGCAAGTTTCAAGCTTTCTCCTTGGTCCGAGTATCCTCAATGCTGACATCGAGCTCCTTACGTAGCTCCCTAACTCCCTCGGCCTCCTCGCGTTTTCCTTTCGCTGTCACAACCTGCAGCAACACACTTCGATTTTTTTTTTTGTTTCATGCTTGGGTTAGGGTTAATTTCATCGTAAGCTATTTCATATGTATGGTGCTGTTCCTATTTAGCTTAGGTTAGTTTGTAAATAATTCGACTTTGGTTTAATTTTTGTTTTGTTTTATGATTTCAATTTTATATTTAAAAACTCTAAAACAATATATAAAAAACAAAAATAAAATAAAATAAATAAAAAAGGTATAAAAGTTAATCTTAGGGTTTTGATTTAATTTTGTTTAGATTTTCTTAAAAAAAAAAATTTTGAAAGAAAATTTTTCGTGGTATAGCTAAATGTGTTGAGATTTTATTTGAAGATTAGCTATCTGAAAGTAGTGATTCATTTTATGAACTGGTTAGCATTTTGTGGTCATTCAAAGTACTCTATCTTTTGAAAATTTAATTGTTAAAGTATTGTGCATCTGACGAATATCTTGCATCTATCTTTCGTTATTGCTTGATTAATGCTTATCGTATGCTAGGCACTTCAGTAAGTATTTTCAAACTATTGTTAAAGGGTTTGTTTCCATTTCTATTTTCTAAGCAGCAAACCAATTACTCAATTTTCACTTCATCTAGCAAAGGCACTGGTCTTAAACGTTTAAAAATTCAATCAAATTTTAAATATCAATCAATCGCTCAAATTGCCTCGCTGTGTCTCCCAACCATGCTGGTTCCCAGTTTGTCTTCATTTATCCCATAGGGTCTATCCCCCTTAGCCTAGGGAGATGGCTTAAACGGAGAGATCGGGGATCAAGGTGACAGCCCCTGGTCTGAGCGTTGTCGTGGTGCTTAGACACTCTGTGCGACAACACCTCCTAGCCGAGCCAGACCTCGCAGGTAGTCACTGTTGACTCGGATTACTTGTCTCCATCACTTAGTGACTCTTGCGCAGTTTTCATCAGCAGTTCCCTCAGCCATCATCCCAATTCACAATCTTGCCGTCTCTCCCGGTCACCTGCATCCGAAATGATCATGTGCCATGGTAGACTAGGAGGTTTTGGATTTGATGTCGTCTGGTCATGAGTGACTGCAGGTACAGGTACACCAACAAACATGGCAAGATGATGAATGGGATAAACGAAGGGAGCACATGTAGAAGTACAGGTTCACCAACGGATGAACGAACAAAGCATGCGAAGCAGATGAACGTGACGAACATGCACCTTCATGAAGAGATGAGCCTGTCGAGCCTTCCAGCATGCAAGCAAGGAACAACATGCTAAAGCTTCATCAAGTGAACCAACGACCATTTAAGACCCCACGCACTTCGCCATGCGGAGGTGAAGCTATGATACACCATGAAGACATCCATCACCCAACATCACTGTAGGTCGACATGCACTCCAACAACAACACGAATGTACCTACACTGTCATGTCAAGTCATGTCAAGTTATGTCATGAGTCATGTCGCCCACATCTCCACTATGGGCTAGGTTGTCAATCAATGTGATGTAACGTGGAAGTCCAAGAGACCCACTTGTTGAACAAAGAGTCATGTAAGTCAACAAGTCATGGAAGCCAAACAGTCATGAGGGTAGTCGAACACCACAAGGGTCAGTTTCACCCTTGGCTATAAATAACCCCCTCATTTGTACATGCAAAGGACTTTGCATCTCATCTCCTCGCACATAGCCTAGAGAGTCTGTAATCTTTTCTTGGAGGAGTAAGTAGTGGCTCCAACACCCTGCACGTGGGGTTAGTGATGTATGGTGTAGCGATGTGTCTTGGAACTTTTGCTTAATTCAGAAGCCTGCTAACAGGCCAACACGTTTTCACACATGTATTGTATCTATTGTAACAGTGATCTTTAACACTTGTAATGCATGTTGCTTTAACCTGTGTTCTACATCTGAACTGTTTCATTTGTTGTAATGCATAATCTATTAATGGAATGTGTTGTATATGTTGTTAATGCTGTCTCGCCCATTTAGACTGCTCTCCCGGACATCAGACAGACCTTTCACATGAAGCTTGCTGTAACAACCGTTGCACTTGTTCGGACTGATCTGTTGAGTGTTGTACATGTTATCTTACCTTGTATGATGTGACTTCCGCATCCATGTGGACTGCTCCTTCGGAAGTTGTGCATGTCATGTTGTGTTGTGGGTTCCTAGCAGTGTTGGGACTGCTCCCAATCGACTTGAAACTCACTGTCACCCTCTCCCTCGACAGTGAAAAGACCATTGACACAAGTGACACACTCACCAGGCATGCGAACATCACTTCTCGAAGACAAAGCAAACCACTCTCCTGTGCTGACAAGCAAGGGTTGAGGCAGATCTTTGAGATAGTGGCAACCGGGCCATCGCATTGGATGGGACTCCTACACCAAATGGTGTGAGGTCTAGTTGGGACTTCATACCGGGGAGATCCCTTGATGTTGGCGTGTCCAACACCGTCAACATTTTGGTGCTAGGAGGGCCAGATGACAAGCTGAGTCCTCACATCTGTTTTGAATCTCTACATATCTATCATGACTAACTACCGAGTTGCTCTTCCGGAGTGTATGTCTTATGGAAACGATTTCATCATCTCGGAAAAGCTCTCGGATAACTTGTCTCATAAAACATTTGATGGTGGAGGCTACATAGCCTTGGTTAGGCATGCAGTCGGCGTTGTAGGTTCATGCAAAAGACATGGATTCTTTGAAGAATACATGAGCTGCACGCTGTTCGTCTACATGCTTCGAGGGCACCCCATGCATTGGTGTGCCACGCTGCCAGAAAAATCTATTCATTCTCTTGCTCATCTGGTCGCAGAGATAGACCGTGCTTTTAATCACTTTAACTGGAAAGCACTTGATCAAGAAATTCTGAAATTACGAAAGGCACTTGATGAATCCGTTGATCAGTTTTACACATGCTTTTGTAATCTTGCATAACGATTCCTTGAAGATGAAATTGATTGGGAATTTCTTTGTGGAAGATTTGAGTATCTTCTTCACCTCATCAAACAACTCCACCACTGTGGAGTGATGTGGGAGATCATGCACATGTCTCTATTGAACTATCACACTCTCCCACCCCACTTGCTCTTGAGATTTGTGCAGATTTGGCTTGCAAGCCTATTGGTTGTCACGTGGACTCTTTCCCTCGACCTTCGTCCTCGCGTTCTATTGACCCTCCAGAATGTACTGTCTTGTGTTCTCACATTCCGGACTCCTCACCTGTTGTTAATGAGGATCAAGCTGTCGATGGAGTTGGTGTTATGCAGTGAAACTGCACCATCATTCATGATGAGTGTGTGTGGGAATCTAAAGAAGAACCCGTTGTGAAGGATGACCCCCTTCCAGCCGTGCCTCATCCGCTTCATCCTGACATCCCTTGTGATTTTGCCACTGTTGATTTCCCCTGTGAAAACCCATTTCCAGATGTTTCTACTCCCGATCATTCACAAGACACCTTAGATGTTAGTTTTTCATTATAGTGCGGAGAGGACACACCTTCCTTGGAAAATCCGTTCAATCTGTCATTTATCTTTCTTGGAAACACAGAGGGTGAACATCTTTGTTTCTCATCTACCCCTTTGCCCGATTCATCAAATCATGAGTATGCCGACAAACATCTTGAATTTTCTGATCTTGGTTGTCGTGTTCTGTCCACTTCCTCATTCGATCACGATGTTGATTCAACCGTTGTTAATCTGTCCAAGGCACTACTCTACAATGATCTATCTGTTAATGAAGTCGAAACCCTGCAGACTATTGAGGCACTTCAACCCGAGCTGATGGTTATGTCAGGCCCTCGCTGTCCTGAGGTTGGTTTCACTTCCGGTCAAGAAATTGTTGAAACACTCAAGGCTCCTCATCACTCTCTGCTTCGCATTGAAGATCAACCAAACACCTAGATTTCACTTCGTCCACTCAAGCTACACGATCCAATCGCTCATGAATTGGAGGAATCTTACACAACAAGCATACATGCATAACATAAGTGGCCTACCTTTCTTGTGTTTGCTTGCACGTCACAGTCAAGAGAATGCACACACTCAACATCTGCATGCAGTGTAACACAACACCATGGCAGCTCCACAAAGTGTATGTCATGCACGTTCACTCATCTCTGTTTTGTGGTCGCTCGTAAACTCGGAGTGTGCTTGTCGTCTCTATTATATCTTTCATGTTTGCTGGTTCGCATAGTTGTCTTGTTCGCAAACCTTGCCTTCACCAACATGGGTCAACCAATGCGTTAGTGGCTACATTGGAAGTATCACCTCACGTGAGATGGTTCATGCACCGTTAGCTTAGGAGTAGGAGTAGTGTTTGCTTTTTCGCTTGTCTTTGCTTTTTAGTTTGCATGATTGTTTGCTTGCTGACTTGGTTGCTTTGCTTGCTTGTTGTTGTTTTCACTTTGTTTGCTTTGCTTACTATTTTTGTTTATGTTGTTTTGTATGCTTGGTATATTACTAATTTTGTTTCCAGAAATAAGTGCTGCCAACTTCTACGTTCTAGCCTTTGAATAGAGTATGTGGCTGAAATTTGAGGAAAACTCGTGACACTGCAGCACTTGGCCAGTGTTGTGTCCGCCTTCTCTGTGCTTGGTTGTAACCTTCGTCCGATGAAGTCCTGACGGAAAATACGAACTGTCTGCAAGGGAAGTTTCGGTCCAATTGTGAACCTGTGTCCACACTGGGAAGCCCCATGCCTATACTCAACCTTCTGCTTTGTGTGTTCAAGCTCATCCAACTAGTAGAAACGGAGAAGGGGAAAATCTAAACGAGAAAACCTATGTCAGAGGTCTTACATGCTTCTCTGAAGGAACAACCTTTTTTGCTCTCAATAAGTCGGGATCTCTCTTCCACCCAAAAATAAATAAGTGCCTATGCACAGTCCTCTTGAAAAATACAAAGGCAAAAGAAGAGAAAGGCTTCCTGCGTAGAGAGGTGAAGCATGCAAATCCACCGGGGTACTGACCAGGCTCGCTGGCAGTGGAGCAATGTGTGTGTTCTTGCGTGACTCCACCGGGGTACTGTCCAGGCCTGCTGGTAGTGGAGCAACACCAGAGATGAAAACTTATACTCTGAAAATATTCAACTCACGAGCTGAACTACCCTTCCTGGATTCGAAACATTGAGATCTAAGGTGAACTTTTGATTGTGTTTGATTAAGTTGGCAAAGGGTGAACCATGTATGTCCATGGGGTAAGTGGGGAAGATGAAGTAACCCGCACAACGATTCAATACTCCCCGAAAGACCAAGGCCCTGTGCTAGCAATGAACCGAAATAGAGAAGCTGGAGTTCTACCAATGTGTTGCCAAGTGTTGTAGCGGCTACAACCACCCTCCAAAATTTTGGCCTGCACCAATTTTGGAGCCTCCCTTGAGAGTTTCACTTGATGACTGCACACACGCGGGTTCGCTCCGTGAGCTCATGTGAGTCCTCGCATCCACCTTGCTTGTTCATTTCATTCAAGTTTCTGCATGTTGGTGTCTAAGTCATGCTTGCGACCATGTTCTGGTTATGCTCGAAGTCTTCGCTTCATATGTGCTTGTTGTGTTTGCTATGAAAGCATCTGTCGCACTCACACACAGAGTCACATTCACTATTGTGCAAGCGTCGTCTCGATCAATGAATGGTCAATCACGAGTGCCGCGCTTGTCACTTGCACCGTCGGTCAGTCATGTTGAACATGTGTGTTTGGATGGTTTGGGTCGTTTTGTCATCGAGTCATGTGAGTGTGTGTTTGCATGATCACCTATGCAGCTTTCGAACGTTCACACACTTAGTCTTTTTTTTTGCTGAAGTCCTGACGACTAGACTCCCCTTTGACAGCTGGACCATCACCCCGCCATCGAATCGATCGATTGTCAACTAGAACAACACAGAAGCGTCAACAACTAGTCTTTTCAAGCTGCGTTACCCGCAAGCAGTTCAATCAACTTCCATATTGACTACCGGGATAGTCGGACTCGGTAGTCACCCTAGGATTGACTCCCTTCAAAAATTACACAGAGGCCACTGACCTCACTTGTTCAACTAACCGAGGAAATTGTGCAGACATGCCGGACAGACATCAAGTGCCCGTCCCTGTCTCCTTCAGTAAATTGCGCAGTTTTCCTAGTCAGTCATTCGGATAGTCGACCGACGGCTCATCCAAGAAATTGCACAGTTTTTCATGAGCAGGCCTTCTACTGTCCAGTAGTCCGCTCAGCTCAGAAATTGCGTAGAGATGATCAGCAAGCTGGCTTCCCAACCTCAGTGCAATTTGCCCGCTAGCAACGCCTAGCAGCAGACTGCTAGTTCCCTCCAGGAATTGTGCAATTTCTGTTGCCAGTGACTGAGCAACCAACTGCGAGTTCCCGCTCAGAATTGTGCAGTTTTGGCTGCCAGTGACCCCAGTAGCCAACTGCCAGTTCCCTTTGGGAATTGCGCAGTTTTGGCTGCCAGAGACCCCAGCAGCCAACTGCCAGTTCCCTCTGGTAATTGTGCAATTTTCGTTTCCAGTGACCCCAACAGCCAACTGCCAGTTCCCTTTGGGAATTGCGCAGTTTTGGCTGCTAGCCTTGCGGGCAGTTCCTCCCAAAAACTACGCAATTTCTGCCTGTGACCCTTCATGCAGCCCAACCCGTTCCTCTGGAAAATTGTGCAAATCTCGCTGTCCAGCGACCATTGCCTGTTCCTTCCGAAAAATGCGCAGAGCATGCTTGCCTTGCCTTCCTGTAGCCCAGATTGTCCCTTCCAAAATTTGCGTAATTTTACCTCCCAACTGAGCTAGACCTCGTAGGCAGTCACCGTTGATTCAGATTGCCCGTCTCCATCACTTAGTGACTCTTGAACAATTTTCATCAGCAGTTCCCAGAACCATCATCTCGCTTCACAACCTTGCCGCCTCTCTCGGTCACTTGCATCCGAAATGATCATGTGCCATGGTAGACTAGGAGGTTTTGGATTTGATGTCGTCTTGTCATGAGTGACTGTAGGTACAGGTGCACCAACAAACATGGCAAGACAACGAATGGGATGAACGAAGAGAGCACATGTAGAAGGATAGGTTCACCAACAGACAAACGAATGAAGAATGCGAAGCAGCCGAATGCGACGAACATGCACCTTCACAAACATATGAGCCTGTCAAGCCTTCAAGCATGCAAGCAAGGAACAACGTGCTAAAGCTTCATCAAGCGAACCAAGTACCATCGAAGACTCCACGCAGTTCACCTTGCAGAGGTGAAGCTATGATACACCATGAAGACATCCATCACCCAGCAACACTGTAGCTCGACATGCACTCCAAAAGCAACATGAATGTACCAGCATTGTCATGTCAAGTCATGTCACCCACATCTCCACTATGGGCTGGGTTGGCAATCAATGTGATGTAATGTGGAAGTCCAAGAGACCCACTTGTTGAACAAAGAGTTATGTAAGTCGAAAAGTCATGGAAGCCAAACAATCATGTGGGTAGTCGAACATCCACAAGGGTTAGTTTCACCCTTTGCTATAAATATTCCCTCATTTGTACATGCAAAAGACTTTTCACCTCAGCTCCTCCCACATAGCCAAGAGAGTCTGTAATCTTTTCTTTTGAGGGGTAAGTAGTGGCTCCAACGCCCTGCACTCGGGGTTAGTGATGTATGGTGTAACAATGTGTCTTGGAATTTTTGCTTAATTCAGAGGCCTACTAACAGGACAACACGTTTTCACACATGTATTGTATCTATTGTAAGACTGATTTTTAACACTTGTAATGCATGTTTCTTTAACCTGTGTTCTACATTTGAAGTGTTTCATTTGTTGTAATGCATAATCTATTAATGGTAATGTGTTGTATATGCTGTTAATGTTGTCTCGCCCGTGTAGACTGCTCTCCTAGACATCAGACAGACCTTTCACATGAAGCTTGCTGTAACAACCATTGCACTCGTTCAGACTGATCTATTGAGTGTTGTACATGTTATCTTACCTTGTATGTTGTGACTGCCGCATTCGTGTGGACTGCTCCTTTGAAAGCTGTGCATGTCTTGTTGTGTTGTGCGTTCCTAGCAGTGTTGGGACTGTTCCCAATCGATCTAGAACTCACCCTCTCCCTCGACAGTGAAAGAACCATTGACAGAAGTGACACTTACACTCATTAGGCACGCAAACCTCACTTCTCGAAGTCAAAGCAAACCACTCTCTTGTGCTGACAAGCAAGAGTTGAGGCAGATCTTTAAGATAGTGGCAACCGGGCCATTGTACCAGATGGGACTCCTACACCAAACGGTTTGAGGTCTAGTTGGGACTTCATATGGGGAGATCCCCTGATGTTGGCCGGTCCAGCACTGTAAACATAAAGCAAAGTAATCTTGAAATGGAAACAAAGATGTTAGGACGATAATAGATACAAGATATAAAATGCTTTCAAAATATAATCAATGCTTAAATCAAAACATATAAAGATATTTTCAAAATGAAAAACAATTAGTGTTCTACTTGCAAAAGGAAAATGAAACAATGTTTGTCAACATATAATATTATTCAACAATGACAAGCACAATAGACAATTGCAAGTAAAAACATAAGATGTATTAGCATGAGATACACTTATACTAGATTTGAATATGATTAGTCTTGGTTATTTTTAATCTAAAATCCCTAATCTATGTGAGAAGTCCTTCTCTTGACCTCTTACAAAAGGGTAAAAATTGGGGTGACTGTAAGAAAGAGGGGTCGAGGGCACAAAGGTGTCATTAACGATACCCGCCCCCTGAGTCTTAAGAGCCAGCGTGTGTCTTTGTTCCTATAAGAGGACAAACCACCTTCATAACTGCAGAGTCACAACACTTTTACCTTATTTCGTACCAAATGGAAGAACTTTTTAAGAAAGCCTTTTTCCCTATACTTTCAATCAACCAATCTTATGCTTGGAGGTTAATTTTAGTGAGCCTTTGGAAGTCTAGCTTAGAAGCCTTTTTATACTAAAATGCTTAGATGAGAGTGCAAATTGTGTTAATCCCCCAAATAAAATACACTTATATGCAAATGTCTCATAAATGGAAAATGAGATAACTTGTAAAACTTTGAAAATTTTGCATGTAAATGAACTCATATGTGCTTGCATGGAAAATAAGCAAATGAAGTAGATTGTTTTAAAGTTATGATTGTTCCAATAGAATTGCCTCAAAAGTTATCAATGTGTATAATAAAAAAAAGGTGAAGCATGTACTTGAAGGAATAATCAAAACTTGCCACAATGTTAAATGTTTGCACATAAGATAAAATTTATTCAAAATTTATAAGTTGAAGCATATGCATGTGAGAGATTTAAAATTAGGAAAAATTGCATGTGGATTGGAATGAATTAATTCTTAAGTATGAAATTAAGTGTTTAGAAGTTAAGAAAACTAGAAGCAAAAATCAGTCAAACCATAAGAATTCCCTCCTCAAATGAGGAAGGGGGATGCCATGGAAAAAATCCCAAGCTCCCTCAAAACATAAATTTTATTTTATTAGTGCTTGAGATGGGTTAAAATGCCTCTAAAGGGCTGCCCACAATATGAGAGAGATCTTTACAAAGTGCAGAAATTTAACAAGGCTAGACTCTCTCTCAAGAATATACAACAACAAGCTACAAGGCCCAAAAGGCCCTTCAAAAGATAGTTGTAAGGCTCAATAAGGCCCACAATCTAAATGAACTTACAACTTTCCCTGAAATGCTTACGGCCTCCCTTGAGTGCTCACGGTTTCCCTTGAAAAATCGATCGTTGAAATGGGCGAGAGTATCCTGCATGGACACAAGTAAGTAGTTTTTCAATGTCTATCCTCAAAGCTCTTTGTTGTCCAATGCTTCAAGCTCATGGGCTACAACATAAAAGGCGAGAGTTAATAAAAAAGACAAACTAGAATACAAATTGAATGTACAAAAATACTAGCTCAACTATTGTGAGTAAATCCCCATGCTTGCCTAGTCTTGATGATAGCCTTTGAAAAACAAATATGACTTTGAAAAGCTAGAATAAAAGAAGTATTTAAATGATGATCAAGTAACTATAGAGTGAAGAAACTCCCTCTTGCTTCATTGGATGGAATACTTTGGAGTGGACGATGGCAATGTCTTGGATCACTATGGCTCCAAGAGTTGGTTGATATTGTGAAGATTTTCCCCACTTCTGGATGGATTCCTGCACACAAAACAAAAATGTTTCCTACACACTTGAAAGAGATATTAGTTCATATATGGATTAGAGCAATACAATAAACATGGTAACCAAACATTTCTTCTAAAATGAGTTGGAAAGCCTATTCCTAGAATATAACTCTAAATCAATGGGTGTGCAAGATAACTTGCACACACCAATCCAAATAAAATGGCAAAATACAATCTAATATTCATTCAATATGTAAAAGGAAATGAACATGAAATAACTAGCATGAAAAGAAGTCACCTCATTATGCCAAGAGAACATAAGACATGTAGCCCCAAAGTCTTGATTTTATTAAAAATATGCAAGTACAAACAGACAGAGTCTCCTCAAGCCCAATAGCTCATAACAGGATACAGTATGAGAGCCCATGGCTCCATTATATAGAGAGTTGGGAGCAAATTCTAGTGTAAAAGTGATTAAACAAGTGGCATGTGTTGAAGAAAGTGTAACTAGGTTCGGTCTTCATAATGACACAAGTCAATGATGTAAAATATTTTTGTAAAATATGAATCATGGATTTCATGATCAAATGTATTTGTTTATGTAGCTCTCATTATGAGCACTAGGTCATAGGATTGTGTCATTAACGTTTACACATGAAATGTACAAATAAGACTCCAAGATCAAAGGCAGAATCATGTGACAAATCTCTCTCGAAGGCAAGATCAATGGGCTACTAAAGGATCCCTCTAAACACATGCAATAAATGTATTTTTTGGCATAAAAATATATTTATAATTGAATGATCAAGTCGACTGAAAGTCGGTTAAGAGGCAGTTCATGTCGGCTTGAAATAGAGGCCTCAAACACTATAAATAGCCCTCCTCCTCAAGCATTCGGAGATCACTGTTTTGGGTCTGCTCTCCTATGCGAGAAAGTGCGAAGTGAGGGTCTATGGTTATGCAAAGAAGGGTGAAGGAAGGATCTGCTTCCTATACGAAGGAACCTATCTACAGTGCGAGATAAGGGTCTACTCAAGCAGCCACAGGCTGAGAAGTATGAGGACTGTCCAGCGAAGTTAGTGCATCATCATCACCTCGAAGAATAGTATTCGATCCTTAGTCTACTTGAAGGGCAGATACACTTGAAGAATAGAAACCTCTAGATCGAAGATCCAACAAGCTAAAAGGGCCATGATTCTGTCACATGTGCGAAGAGTCTGTTCCTTGTTAGGGCTGTAATGCAGTCCTAGTCTATCTCTGCAGTAAGGGTTGACTCCAGTCTCAAGAAGGTTCAGATATTGGTCTAGAAGGGAGCCACCACCATAGCGAAGTAAGAGAAGGAGTATAAGGTCAAGCTGTTCACTTACACGTGGAGAACCTACAGTAGTTTCAGGACTGCAGTAAGGGTTTCCAGACAGTCACTTGAAGGGATCAAATTATCCTTGTGTTGAAGTGATCTTCTCAGCCAACAAAGTACCTTAGGCAAGAGAAGTGTGGAGGAAGGAGACAAGGAGAGAAAGAAGCAAGATCTTTCATGGTTGGTAGCAGATCAGATCCTTGTTGCAGTAGGTGATTGGACAACAGTAAGAAGAGATTCTTGCCTTTGATCTTGGAGTCATTTGGTCTCAAGGGTCTTGTATTGGTCTTGGAAATTTTGTCAAGAGAAGAAACTATAAGAAGAATTACCGTGGGTTTTCCTCTTAGGTTTGGAGAGGTTTTGCCCTGGTTGCTGCCTATATCTTGTGTTATTGTTCTTTTGATTATTATGCATGGTAGCTGGTTGATGAAGTTAATAATGACTAACATATAAAAGTTCATGTTTTGAATTATCTAAAGATTGAAATTACTTCACAAGTAGTTATCAAGATAGAGAAATCATTAACTAAATACAAGCCCTTAGATTTATCAACAGCATGAGGTGACAATCCCAAAGAGAAATCCAAATTTGTTGAATGGAGCTCCAATGCCAAGTGTAAAAATTGATTTCTGGCAAGTGTAAATCATTTTCTTCTTCTCTTATGTGCCAAATTCGAAATTTATAATGGAATGACAAGTGTAGATGGGTGGTAACCCATGTGGGGACAATTTCCCACAAAAATTTCCACCAAATATTCTCCCAAATCATCCCAAATGTGCATTATCTTCATAAATTCGAATTTCCAAGTACGCAACTGTATCATTTAATGCCATAAATTCAATTTTATTTGAGCACGTCTTTTTATTGATTTTGAGAGTCCACATCACCTTGGGACTTCACTTTAACTCCTCCATAATTTTCCACTTCATTTCCACAACATTTAGCATGTGTGTATATTTATTTTTCTCCATTTATTTATTTTTTGGGTTAATTAATTGTTAAATTTCCCACTAAACTTAGGAAAAATGGGTTTTGAGGGTTCAAAACACATTTTTAACCCCTCAAAGTGTGTCATAATAGAAAGTTAAGGGGGTGAGGTGCAAATTTTATTACTCATACTCCATACAACTTCTCTAGACATCACTTATTACAATACAAATACAATTTTTATTGCAATTTCCGCCATGCGGGAAATCTAAAAAATTGAAAAATGACTACCTAGACCTAACCAAATTCCACGAAATTTTGTGTGATCTAGTATGGTAATAAACATTGATCCTAGACACTAGGATTCACCCAAGGCCTCACCATCAAGCTGTACTCCGGATTTGGGGTATATTTGGAGGAAACCATTTAATTAATTATTAAGTCCTAGTAGGGAGATGATAATTAATAAAGTGAAAAAAACCTCCCAGAGTAATACTCACTTGATGACCAGGTCCCAGGCTACCTAGGCTTGTTACATGACTCAAAACTCCTCATTCTAGAATCACTTTTACAATGTCCCCGCTGGATGTGGATCTGGGTACAACAGAAAATGATGAAGAAGAAGTAGAGTTTAGAAACTTTGGTAATCTGATGGTATAAGTGTCCTTTGGTTCATCCTTGGGGATGGAGTTTTCATATAATCATCCAGTGCTACTCCAATGGTCAACAGGGTTAAGCCTCCATTTGTTGCCCTTGGTCTAGCATTTGCCCTTTAGGGATCCCCCTTAGGTCCCTTGCTAGTTTGAGCGGTAACAATGTGCACATACACCATTGTCTCCGCCCTGGATTGCTCAAGCTTGCTCTTTTTCAGACTATATAGATTCCCATAAGTGCTTTGATTCCTCTCACAACAAGAAGATGAAGTAATTTGAGAGAGGACCCTTAAGGCTAATTGTTGTAGAATAGGGCATGCTACTCCATGAGTTTCCCACCAAGCATAAACATCTTTGATCCCCCTATCTCCAAGTACATCATACCCCCCAAATCTCCTAGTGCTAGTGGAGAACTATACAAAGCCTTCCTCCACCTCAAGAAAAGATGCCCTATCCTGAAATATCCTTTTGAATGCTATCTTCCTCCCTTGTGAAATCTCTCTATCCATGTGAAGAGGGTATTTATCTGAGGTCCCACCACAGAGCCACTCTTGACTGTAGTACTTGGGATTCAAAGAGTGAGCTAAGCAATGCAAAGGTGTGTAATTCTTATCCCACCTAGAGATAAGAATATCTTGTATGGTGGACCATAAGCTCTCCACTGATGTCTCATATCTAGGGCACTCATTTTCCATAACAATAGTCTTTACAGACTCAATCATGGAATCCCAACCCTCATAAACCTCTCCTAAGATGGGCTGGTCTGTGTCTGCAAACTGCAAGAAAGAAATGATAGGGTTCATGATCTTTATGGTAAGATCCACCCTCTCCCACCAACCATCATCTAACATTGTGCCCTTTACCTTTTTTGAAGCAGCTTGATCTGTCTTTCTCCAAAAAGACCAAAGATCTGAAATAACCATGGCCCCAAGAGTGGCCTTCTCCTCCTTCAACCTCTTAAGCATGATGAATGAGGAAGCAAACCAAGTATTTGCAATCTTCAACAATGATAGATGTGTGTACTCTTTATATATTATGAGGGCATTGGTATGGGTTTGTTCAAAATTTCAGATATGGCATGCATTCTCAATAAGATTGCCAATCCATGTCACATCTGAAGCAATAGATTTAAGTGCTAAATTCAAAGAATAAACAATGCATAGTGTCCAAAATACTTGTGGATATTTAGTTTCCACAATCAAGCCAACGGCTTTGCAAACAGGTACATTATCTATGATGATTTGCACACAACATTCAACACCTACATCTTCGACAACTTTAATAAACATCTCACCCATATATTATGCATCCTTGTATTGTCCAAGAGCATCGATTTCTTTCAAGAAGACCGGTCCATTTTGGGAATATACCATGAAATTTATGAGAGGATGACGCGCTGTATCTGTCCATCCATCAGAAACAATATTGACACCATATGAGATCCATGATGATTTAATAGGTTGTAGAATTTTATCCACCTCCTTCCTTGCCTTAACCAACAATGTGGTTTTAAGCTACTCTGAACTTGGAGGCACATACCCAATTGGAGGCTTATCAACTAGAGCTTGACACATCTCAATAAACAAAGGCGACTGTGCAACATTAAAAGAAATGAAGTTGAGGTAGAAAAAGAATGCAATTATAAGATCAACCTCATCTCGCTTCTCACGCTGAAAAATCTTGTCCAGTGGACCATAAGTTTGGGCTGACCTCTTTTTTGTTGGCTGAATTTCAGTCTCACTCCCAAATACACTACTACTAGTATTCCTCAAGAATGGAAGAGGATCTTCATTTTTTCTATTTTTCCTGCTTGCTGCCACCACATTCCCCAAGCCAGCTGCATCCTCCCTTTCCAAATCCATTCTTTCTTTAGCACTGATCTTTTTGCATGCTCCAGTTCCACAAGGAAGGCCCAACAAATGGCCCTTAACTCAAAAGAAAGTGCTTTTCAATTCACCATTTCAGAAATTACAAGACCAAAGCACATTCCCTCCTGCATCAATCTTTGGCTCTTGTTTCTTGGTTACATACTTCCATAGAGGGTATTTTTTTAGTTGTGCTTGTTGTCTTGCTACAGCAGCATCATATGTGGGCTGAGAAGCACCTAAAGCTTCACTTGAATCACTTGGGGCACTGTGACCAATAGATGCTAAAAAACTTGGAGGGAGGGGGGGGCGGACTACGGACAGCACCACCTTTGCCTTTCCTTTGACCTCTGTGAGCTGCCATGGATAATTGAGCCATTAATCTTATTTCTGTTACAAAGTCCACAGGTGTAATAAAAATGACTTGCAAGTGCAAGTTGCAACAGTTGCCAAATCCTTCACCTACAAAAAAAACGACTAAACAATTAAATTGTATAGGTGCAGCAGTTTCATAATCCATAGTCGCATGAGCCTGATTCCAAATATACATGGCACAGTTTAAGGCAGTGGTGAAGCATTTAGTCAAAGTTAATATTTTTGAAATTTCATGTTTTTTTAATTTGAATATGGTTAAGATAGTTTTATAATTAATCTACACAATATATATTGTTTTATAAATATTGAAAAGATAATATATTAATATTACAATGGGTTATATTTTAAGTTTAATCAAATTTTATGTGAAAGTTATATATATATATATATATATATATAATGACAAACCTCATGTGAACCTTATCATATATATATATATATATATAATGACAAACCTCATGTGAACCTTATCAAAAAATTCCAATTCTAATTGAACTTAATTGTTATTGAACTCGAACTTGAACCCGAACCCAAACCCAAACCATGTGATTGAGCACTACCAATTCGAATTGAACTTAATTGTTGTTGAACTTGAACTCGAACCCGAACCTGAACTTCCAATGGTTATCAATAGTGGATTGAGCACTAGTGGTAGCGGTGGACATGGGTGCAAGAAAAACCTTAATCTCAGTCCTCATTGTTGTAGTTTTTTCATGAATTGCAGTAATATATCTAAAGGGTTCCCTAATAGCAGGGTTAGGGTTGGTGGATGATTAGGTTTTCCTTGGGATGCAAGTTCTTTCCTTCTCACCATCTTATATTGAAACTCTCTCTTCCTGGCCTTTTCTTCTTCGTTTTCCTCAATAGAGTTTTCCTTGGGATGCGAGCTCTTTCCTTCTCACTATTTCATCCTCAATATTTTTCTTCCTGGTTTTTACTGCTTTGTTTTCCTCAATAGAGTCTAGCATTTGCTGCCTAATATCCTGGGCAACTGAAGGGCATGGTGTAACTTGCCCTTGAGCACCTGTAAAATGTTCGTTCAGGGTATTATCTCCTTACAATACTTGCAATTTTCTTTTTCCATCAACTAAGTCACAATTGTTCCATCATCCATGTGGGGTATTTCACATTCTCAGGGTCCATGTAATGCTTTAACATGAAATGAATCTGTCAATAGAAAACCTAATTTAACTTGTTTTTTAAAACAAAAATTTGCAATTTTATGAGAAAAACAATCAGGGTCTGAAATATTCTTGACATATCTTCGAATGTGCACAACAATACTGTCTAAAATCTCTTCCAAGCTAGTAAATGATAAGTAGACATTGATGAAGATACCAAATTCACTGAAAGCAACTTGCAAACAATGCCAAAACAGATCCAAACTCATGGGAAATTAAATGTGTTCGCTGCAGCTCTGCAATCTCCAAATGCTCAAAAATGCTCAATGACTAAACAAGAGAGGTGTGAGGCATATGAGGTGGTTATTATATTGCTTTTGCTTAGGGTTTCAAAGTAAGGGTAGGGGGTTTGGCCCCACCCTGGAAGCACCACTGGTCCCATAGGACCAGCTCACTGTGGGAGCTGGCCTGAACTTGCCAGTTCAGGCAGTTCACTACCAAACTGGCCTCCTGCTCAGGTTGACCCACTGGATTGGAGGGCCACAGGTCTGGACCAGTCTGTTATGTCATGTTCTGATTACACTGATTCACATCAAGAAAATCTCCCCAGTCAGGTTTTCCTATGATTGCTTATTCTCATTTTTTTAATCTGCTCATCTTTTGGCTTATATCAGTTGTTTTAACCAATCCTGGCTTATATCAGTTGTTTAAATCAATCCTGCAGAGGTACTGCACTAGGTAGAGGCAAGGCCCAAATGTTTTTCCTCAAAAGAGCTTTTTGATCATTTAGAAAAGAATTCTTTTGGAACGAACCAATCTCATATCAAGACCATCCAAAAGAAATGGAATAATATAAAATAATCCATAACGATTAAAGTATTGTATTAATAAAATATTAGAGGTGATGATGGAATGCTTTACAATGAGGGCCCCATATAAATACCTAAGTTGGTGCCTTTTCTTAAAAGTCAAATCCTTTAGTTGAGACATGTCCATTCTTTAAGACATGTCTTTTCATTAACTATAAAATTATTATTATTTATTTTCCTGTCTATGTAGCTCGAGTGGTTGGGAGCATGGTTTGTTCACCCATCCATCTAGGTTCAATTTCAAGGGACATGTTTGCCCCATTGTGATAAGGCTAGAAGGGTAGGCACCTCTACTACGAAGGAATGGTGTTGCAAACATCCCGATTTCATGATTTTTTGGCCTAGCCGATGTTTGCCGATATTCTGGTAGTATTTTAATTTTGCCTATGTTTGCTGATTTTTACCGATATTTTTGTGGTATTTTAATTTTGCCTATGTCTGCTGATTTTTACCGATATTTTTGCGATTTTTACAATTTTTTGGTTTTTCGGACCCTTGCTGATTTTATCATGATGCCGATGTTCACAATATTGCGAAGGACGCTCGGCCATTCCCAAATCATAATTTATTGGTGTATCTGTCTCGTGGGCTGCTGGGTATACTCTTGGTGTTATAGTGGCAGCCAGTAGGTTTGATCTTGGGCCATACCCAGATTACTCCAAGTTACCGATTCACCATAGTTTATATATATATTAATTAATACCGATTCACCATAGTTTATATATATATATATATATATATATATATATATATATATATATATATATTAATTAATTATTGGTATTTATATTTATCATATCTTCTTCCTCAAATGTCCTATATCATATATGATGGAATAATGGTTCATTTGAAATAATTAACGCTGTTGTTTTTAGTGAGATATTTGTGGAGAAATTAGTGGAATGACAGAGGAGAGATTTGTACAATTGATGACAGATTTATGGAGTCACTGTTGAGAGAATATAGGAAATGATTGGGAGGTTGTAGGAGATGGCAGACGTCTCCTCATGTATAAATATCTGCTATTGATATTGATATTGAGAATGTGTGTGAGCTGTGTGCATCATAGTCAAATTATTTTTTCTCTGTTAGTTCTTTTACTGGTGTATTTCTTCATCTGGTATCAGAGCCTGAGAGTAATTTAAAACAAGAATTTGGAATAGACAAGCAAACGGTGTCAATACTGTAGCATTCTACACTCATGTATTCCATGGAACTGTGCTTACTTCTGGCATCCTCACAGAGTGCTTTGTAATTATGAATTGTTGTCAAACTTCAATTCTGTTGCGATATGTTTCTATTAGGCACTTTGTTTTGATAGTGTGAATGTTGGAGAATTGTTGTAGACCGTGTGAATGCAGATAAACGTGTGAGCATCCTGACATTGCTGCATGGTGCGTGCTGCTGCATTGGAGAATTGCTGTATGTGAAGAACCTATATGAAGAATAGAACCTGTTTGTGTGATGCATGTTGTAAGAACCTGTGTAAAGTAGCGTTGGACGTGAAGCAACATTGGAGTGTGTGGACTAAGCCTTCTATGTGAAGGACCCACGAGGATTGAGCCTACTGCGTGAAGAACTTGTGTGCATGCCTATCTGAAGGAGCTGCCTGCGTGCCTGGTATGAGAGAAGATTGGTATGCTTCATATTAAATTCTAAACACTCGTTAAAATTGTGTCAAACTCAAATACTCAAAGAACTCTCTATTAAATTCTAAGCACTCCTCACAAAATGGTGTCAAACGTTATCAAGAGCACCTTATATTAAATATTCTCTCACGAATCATGTAAACGTATGTATGGAGAGAGAATGAGTGTTTAGTGCTATGAGAGAGAATTAGTGCATGAGAAAAAGGAATTATGAGTTGTACAGTGTGTAGAAAAGAGATAATAATATCTCTTGTTTATTAACATTTTGAACACAAAGAATTGTGTTTTTTTGTAAAAGGGTTGCCGGGACCAGTGTTGCAAGAAACACTCCCCCCGGATCAAAAGCCTGAAACACGATTCGTACGGATCTGTGGGCGATCCGCCCTTCGAAACGTGGATCAAGCTGAAAAACGGTTCCTGCCATTTCGGAACCGTATAGCTCGATCCGCGTTTCGGTTTTTCCAAAACACGTTTTGTATGGTGGATCAGCAGTACGATCCGTGACGGTTTTGGGTCGGATCCGTACTTATCGCGATCGCTTCGCTGGGCAGCCGACCATGTCCATCGCGCGAGCCTCAAAGTGGCATTTTTTTAATTTTCTTTGTTGGGGGTGGGTCCAACTTGGGTTAAGGTGAGGAGTGAAGGGAAAAGGTCCTTTCATCTCTCATTTACTCACTTTTATTTTATGAAAGCTTTGAGATCAGAGGAGAAGAGAGGAGAAAGAGAGGAGAGGCTTGAGGAGAGCTTGGAGGAGTGAAGAAGGAGGAGCTAGGAGAAGGAGGAGGAGCTTGGAGGAGTAAAGAAGGGCTTCCATCTACAAGAGCTAAAGAGGTAAGTGCAAACCCCAAACTCCCTCATTTTTTTGTCATTGTTTTTTGTATTTTTCTCCTCTCTCTCCTACTCTTTCCAATTCTTTCTACTTGCTCATTTAATTGCAGGTTGTCCACCCCCTATATCCATATTCCAAGATGGTGTTTTTTTGGCTTTCTATGTATCATTCCACTTTTGGTTTTAATGATGGCAAGGTGAAGTAGGAATAGAAGGGAAGAAGAACAAGAGGATAGTGGTCCCCATATGAGTAACCCAATGCATGATGAGTAGGAAGGGTTTGAAGAGGAAGGGGATGAACTTGAAGGGAACACTGAAACACTAGAGGGGAGAGCTACATTAACACCCTTGCTATGTGACCAAACTTGAAGGGGGAAAGGGTGGTGGAAGCTACAAATTTTTGTGCCCTCATGGCTGTCATGGAGGAAAAGTTGAAAACCATTTAGTGGTTCATATACCCATGTGAGGAGGCATCTTTGTGGGGTGATGGACAATGATGATAAAAAAGGTGTTGTGGGGATACAAATTTACCTAAATATTTCAACTGAACAAAGAAGAAAATACATCCAAATAGAGGAGGTTGCGCAACAAAAAAGCAAGAAACAAAAAACTCAGTCTGAATCAAGTTGATCTGATATTCATCGTATGAGTGACATCAGTTGAAGATTTATTAAACAAAGGTATTACAGACTCGTGCTGGTGTGTGTTCTGTGTTATTGAAGCAATGGATTGATCAGATTGCCAATACACAGAGAATTAAATGAAAAGACAACAAAGAAATGCAGTAAGCAACACAAATACACAAGAAGTTAAGAAGGAGTTCACCCTATTCTCCAGGGCTACATCTTCCGTCCAGCTTTCAGTGGTGGCCTTGTTTTATTGTGTCTTTAAGCAGAGAATTACAATGCAAGGATTCAATGTGAGTTCTCCTAAAGCAAATTTGCTTGGCTGGGTGGTTCTTGGATTCCCCAAGCCACTTGAGTACACAGACTTCTTCTTCCTACCAGCTCTGTGACCTTCTGGTCTACAATGGCAAGAGCCCAATAAGGTGCTCAGCCCAGACAGATCCTCTATGGGATGGCTTGAAGCTCTCAAGCTCTTTGGTGCTCGATGCTGCCTCTGGTCAGCTCGGCCATCTGTCCTCTTTCTGCTTTGCTTTACTGCCTTCTTTCTCTGTATTCCGTCTCTGTGTTCAGTCCTCCTCTCGGGATTCTTTGACTGACTTACTTCAATTTCGTCTCTCGACTGACTGAGTGTTCCGTCTCTGTTCATGGCTTTTAGCCATTCGTTCCAAGACTGTTCGGTTCCCTTTTCTGCCTCTGTCAATTCACCTTTTGCAGCTGCGCTTAGAGTTCCCTGTTCGGCGTCATCATCAGTGCTCAGGGAGTGGCCACATGTCCTCCTCTAAATGTTTCCAGCCTGCTTCGTCGGTTCGTTTCTTCAGTTATGTCGTGGATGAAGTCTTTCCTTCACCATGGCGGTCAAACGGATTCCAAATCCTTTACAAATCGCGGCGTATTCCCTTGTCGATTACGCTTCCTCCATCGGGCGCGATCTCAGCCGTCCAATCTGAGTCCCCCAGATCCAACGCCATACACACGTTTCACGCGGTTGACTTGCTCGACCAATAGCGCGCGATCAACGACTGTTTTCTCTCACCTCTGCTTGCCATGTGTCGATCGATGAATGGAATCGCTCCGCTCTCATCCAAAACCACGTACCGTCGAGGGTGCCCTGATCAATACCGCCGGTTTTCCAGAGCACGGGTCTTGCCTTTGTCCTTTAGCACTTTTCGCTTTTCGCCCGTGGTTCTCCAGCTCCCAACGCGACTGAGTGCTTAGGCTTCCTCCATTTCGGCCCTATTCGCCCAACGATGTGCTAATCCACCTCTGTTTCCCGATCCGGGGCTCCAAGGGGCTAATTCGGCTTCCCGCGCAGTCTCCATGGGCCTCGGTCAATGCGCTTTGACCAAGGTCCTCGTCATTCCACGCTCGCTGCCATTGCCACTGGTTCAGGGTGTTTTTGATCGCTGTTTTGGATTCTTTAGAGATTTGTCCCGACCTGATATAGTCATGGTTCTTTGCTAGTCTTTTATGGATCCAATTCGGATCACAAGTGCAACCTCTAGATTTGGTAGCTCATCTCCTCATGGTATTTCTGCAAGCTCTGGAGGTAAAATAACAATAGGGGATTTCCTGAATGTTGCTGGGAGGGATGATGTGGATGGAAATATAGTTCGATTTCTTTGTGCTTGTGGTGTACCATTCAATGTGCTTTGCTCTCCCTATTGGCATGAAATGGTAAATGCCATCAATGAAGCCCCAAAAAGATACAAGTCCCCCAACTATGAGAAAGCTAGAACAATGTTATTAGAAAGAGAAAAAGCAAAGGTTCAAAGAGCTTTGACATGTTTTACAAATGAGTGGGTAGATTGTGGGGTATCCATTGTATCAGATGGGTGGACAAATATTAGAAACCAACATTTGATAAATGTTCTTGGTGTTTCTGCTAGTGGTGCAATATTTATTACATGTCATGACTCCTCCTCCATCAGTGCATCTTCCCAAAACATTGCAGATCTCCTATTGCAATCAATCAGAGATGTTGGTCTGAATAATGTGGTTCAAGTGATCACAGATAATGCAACAAATTGTAAGGCAGCTGGAAAAGTTATTGAGCGTACTCATCCACACATCTTTTGGTCTGGTTGCTTGGTGCACACATTGAACCTTTTGATGCATGATATTGTGAAGCATAAAGAATGTGGGTGGATTAATGAGCTTTATTGGAGAGGGAAGCAACTCATTAAATTTATCACAGGGCATACAAGGGTAAACTACTTCTATGGCACTTACTCCAAGTTGCAGTTGCTTAAACTTGCAAAAACAAGATTTGCAAGTTATTACCTCACCTTTAGGCGGCTAGTGAAGGTAAGACAAGCTTTAACTATTATGGTGACTGCTGAGTCATGGGAGGAAATTAACATTGATAGAGATGGTGTTAATGTAGCCAAGGACACTATTCTTGACGTGTACTTTTGGTCACAAGTTAAATATGTTTTGAAAATCACCAAACCAATTTATTACATGATCAAGTTTGCATATTCAGATCGACCAATAATTGGGGAGGTGTATCAGCAAATGGATAGCATGTTGGGGCAGATTAAAGACATTGTTGAGCTTAGAGATATCACCTTGTACAATTATATTCGTGCAGAGGTGGAAAACCGATGGGAAATGCTAAATGTTCCATTGCATGCATTAGCATATGTTTTGACACCTAAATACTAGCATCCATCATGGCTTTCAACACTAGCACCTGGGGTGGGGGGGAGCAAGAGAAAACCACACCTAGATCTAGAGGTTCACAAAAAATATATGATTGAATTGAGTGAATTAGTCCCTGATGAGGAGGCTGCTATGGTACGGAGACTGTTGAGCAACTATACACTTAGCATTGGTCCATTTGGGAGCATGCATGCAATTAGGGATCGAGACTTTTTCTTCTCTTGAGTGGTGGAACATGCATGGAGGTGCCACTCCACTTCTACAGACTTTGGCATTGTGGGTGCTATCACAAGTGGTAAACACTTCTTTTGCAGAGAGGTGTTGGAGCTCTCATTCTTTCATCCACATTGTTAAAAGGAACAGGTTGAGTTTAGACCGGGCAAAGAGCTTGGTTTATGTTCATTACAACTTGCAATTGTTTTCCCATTACTGTGGTGATGTAAAGCATAATAAAGACCTTAAGGTTTGGGACAGGAATCCAGAGGAGCCCAATTTGGAGGATGGAGTGTTGCGATTAGAGCAATTAGAGGATGCTCTTTTCCAGGTATGTCTATTGCGGTATGAATTTCAAAATTCAGTCAATAAATGTTATGTCCATTGAATTCAAATGTGTCAATTTTGCTTATAAAGCATTTCTCTAATTCTTGTTTTTAATTTTTTTTGTTAACTAGTGGTTTTTTTTTGTACAAATTTTGTGAGTGATTCCAGGATGATGATGATCAAGTTGAGATGCCACCCCCATTTGGTCCCCTGTTTCTCAAGTTCCATGGTTCAACACCAACAATAGAGGGTTCGTCTTCATCAGTTTCAGTGCCACAACTTCCATAGGCACCATCTTCTTCGTTGCCCCCACATGGAGGCCCACCTCCATGTTCTCTTCATTGTGGAAGGAGGAGAGATTAGTAGATAGATTCATAATTTACTACTTTTGTGTACGAATTTATAGGGTAAGTTCCTCAGATAGAACACCAAAGGACACCGCTCACAAATAGATCACAGATCAATACACCGGTATTCTTGATGTGGTTAAAACCCAAAGTGGGAAACAGTCCACGACCTAAGCCAACGCGACCACTTCACAGAATTTATTAATAAAAGAACAAAAATTTACATAAGCTTCTCTCATGAACAGTCACCCTACAAATGACCCTCCATGCTCTTTAAATAGAGATCATAGACCAATTGGGTGTTAAGCCATGGATCAAGTGTCGGTAATATCGAGGAGAGAATAAACTGTCAGATCACTTAATGTCTAGAACGTATTGTGACTGTCGGATTGTGAGTTACATAAGTACATAGTAAAGAAACACACTTTACTTAATTCTACACTAGACCAAGTTATACTTAACTATTTCCTATGTGTCGGAATATCCTAACATCCCCCCTTAAGAACAACTTGGGATAGGATTGAAGGATGTACAAATATGACACAATAGGAGAAAGGAGGCATTAGAGGCTATCTCCCCTTAGTGACAACTTCCTCAACTCCAACCATAAACGAAGTTTAGTAAACTTCGCCTCTGTGAGAGCCTTTGTAGAGATGTTTGCAACTTGATCATCGGTTGAACAATATTTCACTTCAAGAACATGGTCATGAATGAGCTTTCTGATGAAGTGCATGTGTAGTTCAATGTGTTTGCTGCGCTGATGTTGGGTTGGATCTTTGCATAGTTGAATGGCACTTTGATTATCAGACCAAAGTGTAGTTGGACGCCGCTGCTAAAAGCCAAACTCTGACAGGATCTAATGAAGCCACAGGGCTTCCTTACTAGCTTCTACGACACCACGATACTCTGCTTCTGTTGAAGAAAGTGAAATGACACTTTGTTTCTTACAAGCCCATGTAATAGGTCCAGAACCAAGAGTGAAGACATAACCTACAGTAGACTAACGATCATCAGGGTCACTAGCCCAATCGGAATCAGTGAAACCAACCAATAGAGGAGATGCTTCTGCATTGTAATGAATCCCAAACTGAACTGTACCTCGTACATAACGAAGTATTCTTTTAGCTGCTTTCCAATGACTTTCATGTGGGTTTTGCATAAACCAAGCAATAAGGCCAACAACAAAGGAAAGGTCAGGACGGGTATGGGTCAGATACAAAAGTTTTCCTACAAGCTGACGGTATAAGTGTTAAAATTGGCAACTAGGGCCAAACTTCATGTGGGTCATCTTATTCATGGTTGATAATATTTTTATTAGATTCTTCTCGTCGAGAGTTGTAGGATTGATATAAAGATCATCAATTCCGATAAGTATTCATGGACATATGAATTTATTTTGATTATGGAATTATTATCAAGCCGACCTAGAACTCATGTAGGCTCAGAAGCCCAATAGTCGCATCTATTCAAACACCAACGTTGTGTATAAATACAGGAGGACTTTTCCTCATTTGGATTAACTCATCTCATCACATCTCTCTCTCTACTGCGCAGAAAAGAGTCTCTTCTCTACTGCGCATAAAAAGGGTCTCTTCCTCACACATGTGAAGCCGGAAGCTGCTGAAACTGAAGCTGCAACTGCAAAAGTAAATATTGACCTGTGTGGACTAGAAAATCTCCTCATCTGAATTGCGCTGTAGGTTCATCTGAACCTCCTCTAGAAGCCGCAACATTTGGTGGTGGAATCAAGCTGATCCGACGGTCGGTTTGTGAGATATCGTCTGCCCTAGTTTGATGATGAAGCCGCTAATGCTGATGCTGCTGATCTAGGGTTTGCTACTGCTGATATGAATCAGATTTATTGTACTATTTCTCTTTGCTGAATTATTGAAGATAAAAGAAGATTTTATCAAAGGGTTTCCCCACACATTATGGGGTTTGTCCCTGGCTAGCCGCCACATCTTGTGTCTCTTGTCCTGGCTTGATTTTTGTCGATCGTTTAATGTTCTATCTGCACTTTACTTTATGTAGATGTGATTGCTAATATGTGGAATATAATAAGGAAAAGAAGTAAACTGTTATAAGCATAGAACATAGCATAACTTAACATGGTATAGGAGTTGAGGTGAAGACAAAGCCCGAGCAAGAGCAAGAGCAATCACCAAAGAGAAGATAGGCAAGGCTATCCTAAAAGAACTATGGGGTCCTCAACACTCTTTCCTGTTGAAGACAAGCTCCATGAGAAAGTTGACTATCACGGATGGAAGATGTCTATCGATCTAACCCTTGAGGATCAAGGAGTGTTGGACCATGTAAGAGGCAATATTGTTGAGCCTCCATCAAATGTATCCGCTGTTGCCTGGAACAAATGGAAAAACGGAGAAGTCAAAACAAAGAAGATCATTTAGGACTCTATCGACAAGCACTTGGTGGCCTACATCTTTGACCTGAACACCTCCAAGGAAATCTACGATAGACTGGTGAGTTTATTTAAAGTTAATGATGCAAATCAAGTTTTGTTTCTTAGAAATAAGCTGAGGAAAATCAAGAAGGGTAAAGATGAGAGTATGCAAGCATACTTCTTAAGAATCACCGAGATCAAGTATGATCTCCTATCTATTGGGGAGACTATTACTGAGAGGGAAATGGCGTTCACGACTCTTGGAGGATTACCATCCGAAGGGTACATGTTCAGGACTGCTCTTCTAAACAATCATGTAATTCTTGGTTTCAAGGAATTAATGGCTAGATGCATTCTAGAAGAAACAAGGATAGAATAGCAAGAAATGCCCTTGCCTAAAGGTCCTCTTGTTGCCTTTTCTTCTCACGCTAAGAAAAGAAATAATTTCGGGACTAAATCAAAAAGAAAGGTTGGACCTAAGGGTGGAAGAAAAGGACGATGTTACATTTGCAATAAAGCAGGTCACAATGCAAGGGAATGCCCTGATAGAAAGGACTCTCACCGTGACGATGATCAAAATCCCTCTCATGGTAATCAAAGGGATGGAAAATTCAATAGCAAAGGTAAAAGGATTGTTGGAAATCAAGGAAGAGGACAACCATTCAAGAAGGCTAGAAATTCCAGGATGTATTAAATGCACCTGACCTCAAAAAGAACCTGGTGTCCATCTTGGCAATGGAAGACAAAGGCTACAAGGTAACCTTCAGCGATGGCAAGGTACGTATATGGATAAATAATGTTAAAGATACCTTTACTCTTGGGTTTCATGTTGTTAGGTCGATGAAAGTCAGGTAGGTGTCATGTCTTATGACACATCTCTTCAGTCCGAACTTTGGCATTGGAGGTTTGCCTACCTTCATTACAAAGATCTACTCGATGTAATACATATGGTAACAGGGATGCCCGAATTCTGAGTAGAAAAAAAGAAGGTGTATGTTCGGGATGTGCTGAAGGAAAGCTCAAAAGGGGACCATTCCCCTCAAGCCTAAGCAAGACCTCTGATATATTACTGTTGGTTCACTTAGGCATACCTGAGGTTGGCATTAAGAGGGAGACTTCTACACCACATACTCCAGAGCATAATGGTGTGGCACCATACGATTGTGGAAGCTATCTCTATGATGACGTAACAATGCCTGATGTGGAAGAACCCATGGATCCGATTGATCCTCATCCACATGAGCCTTCCTCTTTTAGGAAGAGGCCTTCATGGCTTAGGGGGATAGGCCTTCATGGCTTAGGGCGATACTTGATGATGCTGAAGGACATGCTGCACCCTGAGGAACCTTCTGTCAAAGTAAGAAACCTAACTGGTATCAGGGATACCTGACCATCATGAGCACGATCATACAAAATGAGCCTTCATAATTCTCAGATGTCGTCAAGCATCAAGTATGGAAGGATGCTATGACCATAGAATATGAGTCTATTATGGAGAATGATGCTTCCCAGACCCCAGGACAAGACAATTGTCACTTCTAAATGGCTTTACAAGATAAAGCATGCAGCAGATGGAAATAGCGAAAAGTATAAGGCTCGTTTTGTTGCTCGTGATTTCTCCCAGAAGGAAGGTATAGACTATGATATTTGCATCTGTTGCCAGATATATGACTATCCACTTGATCATAGCCCTTGTGGCTTCACAAGGATGGAACCTACATCAGATGGATGTCAAGACCGCGTTCTTGCACGGTTCAATCAAAGAAGATTTCTATATGGAGCAACCCGAAGGATTTGAGATTTATGATCGAAAATCTCATGTATGCATGTTGAAGAAGGCTCTCTATGGGCTGAAGCAAGCACCCCGAGCATGGTATGAGAGGATCGATAGCTACTTGATGAAGCTGGGATTCACTAGGAGTGAAGCCGATCCTAACCTTTACTTTAAGGTTGAAGATGACAAGCCTCTCATACTAGTGTTGTATGTGGATGACCTCTTTCTAACAGGTGCAGACCCTCTCATTCACAAATGTAAGAGGGAGTTGGCTTCTGAATTTGAAATGAAGGACCAAGGACTTGAAGTGTGGCAGAAGCCAAGGGAAATTTTCCTATCTCAAGGAAAATATGTTGTGAAGATTTTGAAAATATTTGGTATGATGGACTGCAAGCCTATGACTACCTCAAGGATCTTAACTTTCAGAAGTTATATGGTAGTGATGTCAGACCAGATTTGGGAAATGCCTATGAGTTTCAAAAACTCATTCGCGTTGATGTTCTTGGTGAACCTCCGTCCGAACATATGTTCTGCAGTTAGCATTGTGAGCTCATATTTGGTTGAGCCTCACTGGATTGATGCCAAGAATCTTCTAAGATATCTTCGTAGCACAATTACTAATGGGTTAAGATACACTGCCGGAGATGTGAAACTACTTGGATATACTGATGCTGATTGGGCAGGCAGTGTGGTGGACCGTAAGAGCACTTCCAGGTGTTGTTTCACCTTGGGATCTGCTTCGATATCCTGGATGAGCAGGAAGAAAAAGTCGGTGGCTTTAAGCACCGTCGAAGCAGAATATATTGCTGCTAGCATGGCCTCTTGTGAGGTTGCGAAAGCTCTTTAGTGAGCTGTTTGGATTTACATTGGATACCACTGTGATTCTCTGTAACAACCAGAGGTGGGATTCGATTATTAAGGAATCCTGTATTCGTTGATTGCTCTAGCAGATAGACATCATCTGGGATATGGTAAGTCGATGAGCAAGGAGGCTCCATCGCATTAAGATGATGTACAGGTCAATACACCTTGTCAAAGCCCCGAGGAAAGATCTAATCAGTGATTTTCCCAAACGACTTGGAGTCGTCAAGAAACCCTTGTACAATAGTCTTGCATGTTGCATACATTGAGCTCTGGGAGCTTTGAGGGCTTGCTATTCTTACTGGAGCAACATACGACCATAGGGTGACTCACCCTCCCCTGGTGGTGTGCACTGGAACAAGATGATTCGCTCTTTGGTGGGACAAGATGATTCGCTCTCTTGTGGAACAGGATGATTCGCTCTCCTGTGTAGCAGGATGATTAGTTCTCTTGTGAGGCTTGGATTGATGTGTTCTCCATGGCGATTGTAGCAGGATTGATGTGTTCTCCTGTGAGGCCTGGATTGATGTGTTCTCCATGGCAACTGTAGCAGGATTGATGTCTTCTCCAGTGAGGCCTGGATTGATGTGTTCTCCATTGCGCCCTGGATTGATGTGCTCTCCATGGCGATTGTAGCAGGATTGATGTGTTCTCCTGTGAGGACAGGATTGATTAGTTCTCCTGTCGAGGCATCTTACCCATGTAGTCTGGGACTCATGGGAAGTACCTCTCATTTGATCAATGAGCAGGGAAATGAAGTTAGGGACCATAGTAGTACCGATGGACGCATCGTTGTATCTACCGTACTCCCTACGCTAGGATGACCTCCATTGATCTGGGATCAATGATCCTGGTCTGGGACCAGTGGTAGGAGTTGTACCATACTATGACGCTGACTTCGGGTCAGTTGAGACTAGTCTGGGACCAGTGGTACATACTCTGAGACTGACCTTGTGTTAGTGCAGTACTGGTCTGGGACCAGTGAGAGTGACACATACTATGACGCTGACTTCGGGTTGGTTGAGACTGGTCTGGGACCAGTGGTAGACTCTCTGAGACTGCGATATTGGTCTGGGACCAGTGGTAGGAGTGGTACCTACTATGAAGCTGACTTCGGGTCGGTTGAGACTGGTCTGGGACCAATGGTATGCACTCTGTGACTGACTTTGAGTCAGTGGAGGATGATACTGGTCTGGGACTAGTGCAGTTGTACTCACTATGATGCTGACTTCGGGTTGGTTGAGACTGGTTTGGGACCAATGGTACATACACTGAGACTGACTTTGAGTCAGTATGATACATCCTCAATCATTTCTTCTTCATAATTTGGACAAAAGCAGAGCAGAATAGAACAATGCAAGAGCAAAGCAGAACAAAGCAGAACAATACAGATCAGTACAGGGCAGAACAGGCAGAATAGAGCAGAGTAGGGCAAGGGTCAAGCTGTAGAGGGCAGTGCATTTGATGGATGAATAGTAGTGACCGTCAGACAGATTGCAGATGAAGTTCTCCCTAGTTGAGAGGGAGTGTTAAAATTGGCAACTAGGGCCAAACTTCATGTGGATCATCTTATTCATGGCTGATAATATTTTTATTAGAGTCCTCTCGTCGAGAGGTGTAGGATTGATATAAAGATCATCCGATTCCGATAAGTATTCATGGAGATATGAATTTATTTTGATTATGGAATTATTATCAAGCCGACCTAGAATCATGTCAGTGTTTTAAAAATCGTTTTCAAAAACCGGTTACCGGTCAAACCGGCCGATTAGCAAGCTGGCCGGTCTGACCCGGCCAAAAAACCTGGTTTGGAAGGCAGTTTCTCCAATTTTTGGCCCTAACCGGTGAAAACCGGCCGGTTTAGGATGGAACCGCCCGGTTTGTATCAAACCGGCCGGTTCCGTCCTAAACCGACCGGTTTGTATCAAACCGGCCGGTTCCGTCCTAAACCGGCCGGTTTTAGGCATGCCCACCATAACTTGCAAAAAGCGGATTTCTAACTGTGGTTTTGGGGTTTTGGGGGGGAACTAAGGGTGTTTTCCCTCCAAAAACACCCTCTCCAAGCTATAAGAGGCCCCTCTCACTCTCATTTGTCTCACACAACTGATTTGGAGTGTTTGTGAGTGTTTGTGAGTTTGTTTGTGAGCTTGGAGAGTGTTGAGTTTTTGCTGAAGTAGTCATCTTGGAGTTGGAGTTGGAGCTATTTTGGAGATAGTGTGTAGCTGTCAGTGGAGTTGCCATCTTCAAGAGGAGGCTAAGGAAGCTAGTTTGCATTTCCAGGTAAGGATTTGCACTTGAAAATTCCTTATTTGATTGTTGTCCATGAATTAATTTTTTTTATGTGTTATAAACTTCTCACTTCTATGATCTACCATCCAGGGAGTCATCATGCCTCCAAAAGCCAGAGATACTGCATGGGCTCATTGTGATATGATTGATGGCAAAATGATATGCAAATATTGCCAAAAATCCATTCAGGGAGGGGGTATTAACAGGTTCAAGCAACACTTGGCTGGGATAGGAGGCCATGTAAAGCCATGTGGAGCACCAAATGAAATAATAGGGCATATTAGGGCAGAATACCTTCAGAAGTTTGAGACTCAAGTCACTGAACCAATAGAGAAGTTTGTGACTGCAAAGTTTGGGAGTCGAGACTCAACCAACTGAGTTTGATCATGATGACTGAGACTCATGAGAAGTTTCAACTTCAAGTGATAATGTTGATCACTATTATAGTATTTACTATTATCATATATGTAGAGTCTAGACTGAAGTCTTGTAGTAGGCCACTGGCCCCATAGTTTGTAGGCTTTGTTTTTGCACTCTAGAGGCCATTTAAAGCCTCATTGCTTATGTATTTTGTTGATGATATGTATTGCACTCGGTGCCATTTTGATATATTCACCTTTACATGGTATATAAATGAGCAATCTTTGCATATTTTGTCTCTAATGGCTTGGAGTCATGGTTTTAAATCTTAAAAATAGTTTTTTTCATTAAAAAATAATTATTTAATGTATTTTTCTAAAACCGGTTTGTTTAGACCAAACCAGTCCCGGTTAGACCGGTTCCGGTCGGTAAACTGGTTCATTAGGTGGACCGGTTCCGGTTTTAAAAACATTGACTCATGTAGGCTCAGATGCCCAACAGTCGCATCTATTCAAACACCAACATTGTGTATAAATACAGGAGGACTTTTCCTCACTTGGACTCACTCATCTCATCACATCTCTCTCTCTCTCTATTGCGCAGAAAAGAGTCTCTTCTCTATTGCACAGAAAAGGGTCTCTCCCTCACACATGTGAAGTCAGACGCTGTTGAAACTGAAGCTGCAACTGCAGAAGTAAAGATTGACCTGCGTGGACTAGAAGATCTCATCTGAACTGTGTTGTAGGTTCATCTGAACCTCCTCTGGAAGCTGCAACTTTTGGTGGTGGAATCAAGCCGATCCGACGGTCGGTTTGTGAGATATCGTCTGCCCTAGTTTGATGATGAAGCCGCTAATGCTGATGTTGCTGATCTAGGGTTTGCTACTGCTGATATGAATCAGATTTATTGTACTATTTCTCTCTGCTGAATTATTGAAGATAAAAGAAGATTTGATCAAAGGGTTTCCCCACACATTGTGGGGTTTGTCCCTGGCTAGCCGCCACATCTTGTGTCTCTTGTCTTGGCTTGTTTTCTGTCGATCGTTTAATGTTCTATTTGCACTTTACTTTATGTACATGTGATTGCTAATCTGTGGAATATAATAAGGAAAAGAAGTAAACTGTTATAAGCATAGAACATACTATAACTTAACAATAAGGTAGCATCAACTTCAGGGGAAGTACAAGTGACTGAAAGTTTGACTCCAGATTAAAAGGGAGAAGGGGCTGGCTTACAGTCTTCCATGTGAAAGTGGGGTAGAAGATCACGGTCATACTTGGACTGGGAAAAGGAAATACCTTCCTTGGATTGCCAGACTTGAAAACCAAGAAAATATAGTGTTCCACGGGGACGCATCCCCCAGGGTGGGGTGCGTGCACCCCACACACCCCACGCACCCGGGACGGGGAGACTCTCGAGGGTGTGTTTCCCCACGTCCCCCTTTTGGGGAGACTCGGGGAGACGCAAGGGGGTGTGTTTCCCCAGTGTGGGAGACTCGACTCCCCGAAAGGGGTTCTTTTGGGTGTCCCCCCCAAAAATGGGGTTCTTCTGGGCATCCCCCGAAGATGGGGTTCTTCTGGGCGTCCCCCCCCCCAAAAATGGGGTTCTTCTGGGCGTCCCCTCGAAAATGGGGTTCTTCTGGGCGTCCCCCCTTCATTTTTGTCTAATTACCCTTTATAAACGAATAAAAAAAATGAAAATTAATTTATTAAAAACAAATAAAAAATAAAAATAAACTAAATTAACAATTACAAATAAAAAATTACATGAACATTGAAAAGTTAGGGTTAACTCTACTTTTAAGTTTTCATTCTGCCGCCATTCATTATGCTCTTACAACGCATTTTTTTCTTCCATCTGCTCCCACTGTGCCCACGAGAGCCTCAGAGCTTCAGCTCACGGCTTATCCCCCCTCTTCTCCACGCAGCGGCTTGCTGTTAGCACTTAGCAGTTACGTTGCAAACTTGCAGTGGTTACTGCCAATTGGTTACCTTGCTGCTCCACGCAGCCGGCAGCATATCAGCATAATCCAATTCTTCCAGACTTAAGGACAAACTGCAGAAGGTTGCAACGCTGAATTTCTGCATCACATAGGAGGGTCGAGTAATTCAGTGTGACCGAAACCATATTTATAATTGCTGTTGGGCATACATGCTTTGATCACTGTGTGTGAGACAGTCAACCACGGTTCCACTAGCCCTCCACGTAGCCGACAGTTGAAACAGCCTGCTGGTAATTTTTGTTTTGCAATCTACTATGCTAGTCTCAACATTTTATCTACCTTCTAAATTTTAATTCGATTCAGGCCATGCATTATTATTAATAAACTGTTTTTTGGATTTCCCTGTGCTGTTTGTCTCTTTAAATGTTAAAACATGGGTTCAACCTCTGCTTCAGAATTCAGAATGATGAATGATGAATTTAGAATTTTCAATTTAATTTTTAAATCAATGATTCAATGTAAATTATAAAATGATGATTGAAGAATGATGAATGATATGGATCAATGTACATTGTATTTGAATATTTCATATTGAATTTTATTATTGAATCTTATGGTATTGAATCTTGATGAATTAGCATTTAGAACATTATAATGAGTATGTCATATGAAAGATGTATGTATCAATTCATGAATGATGAGGACGGACCAAGATTCAACTACAATATGTTATTATTTGATTCAATTATGAATTTAAATTTTGTGTATGGATCAAATTTGAAATTTCAATGTATTGGTATTACCATTACTAATTAGTCTATTTAATATGCTTTCAATATTGAACAATGAATATGAACATGAAAATTTCAAAATTATATACATATATATATATAATATTAATATATATAATTAAAAATTATATTATATATACCTCGACGTCCCCCCGTCTCCCCTAAATTTCCATAAAATTTGAGGGTACTCCCACACGTCCCCTTTGTGTGTCTCCCCGCACCCGCGTCTCCCTGTCCCGGAGACTTGGTGGAACATTGAGAAAATAATGCAAGTGTCCTAAGTCTGTCATTTCAAACTTCTTTTTAAGGCTGGATTTCACATGGTTTATAAGGTTGGGATCACTACCAGTAAGGATAAGATCATCAACATAAAGAACAAGAATGATAAGTGACTTACCCACTTTCTTGGTGTAGACAGTATTGTCAGAATGACACGTAGAAAATCCAATATCTAAAAGAAATTTATCCATTTTGGCATACCAAGCCCGAGGGGCTTGCTTGAGACAATAAAAGGATTTCTTAAGCCGACATACAAGGCTGGAGTCTGTTTGTATAAAGCCAGGAGGTTGTTCCATATAGATTTCTTCATGCAAGTCCCCATGCAAGAAGGTAGATTTAACATCCTTCTGATGGACTTCCCATTTGAAAGAGGCGGCAAGGGAAAGAACAAGGCGGATAGAGTTCATTTTGGCAACAGGGGAGAAGGTTTGAGTATAGTCAATGCCTTCAACTTGTGAAAAACCATTAACAACAAGATGAGCTTTATGTTTATCAACTTTTCCATCTAGTCCATACTTGGCTCTGTAAACCCATTTGCATCTAACAAGTTTTTGTCCCTTTGGAAGAGGAACAAGATCCCATGTATCATTTGCCAATAATGAACGATATTTTTCATTCATAGCTGCATCCCAATGTCAATGGCCTGAAGCTTCTGCAAAGGTGTCAGGATCATAATTTGATGTAGCTTGAGCCAGTAAAGAAGAGGCTCTACTGAATTGAGAAAATGTACGTCACTAATACCATGTACAAATTTATAGGTTAAGTTCCTCAGATAGAAGACCAAAGGACACCGCTCACAAACAGATCGCAGATCAATACACCAGTATTCTCGACATGGTTAAAACCCTCAAAGAGGGAAACAGTCCACGGCCTGAGCCAACGTGGCCACTTCAGGCAATTTATTAATAAAAAAAAGAAAATTTACATAAGCTTCTCTCATGAATGGTCACCCTGCAAATGACCCTCCATGCTCTTTAAATAGAGATCATGCACCAATCAGGTGTTAAGCCACGTATCAAGTGTCGGTAATATCGAGGAGAGAATGAACTGCGGATCACTTAATGTCTAGAACATATTGTGACCGTCGGATTGTAAGTTGCAAAAGTACATAGTAAAGAAACACACTTTACCTAACGCTACAGTAGACCAAGTTATACTTAACTATTTCCTATGTGTCGGAATATCCTAACATTTTGTCATAGATTAATCATTAGACTGGTAGGCTTGTTGTGAATTTGAACCTTTTTGTCTTGGTGGACATCACTAATGTTGATAGTTGCTCACTTGCTAGATAATATGCTTTATGTTTTATATTTTATAATATGCTTAAATGTTTTATGTTTTATAATATGCTTAAAAATTTGATGTATATTTGTAATTGCTAGAACATAGATGGTTGATGCTCGAATAATTAATCATTGATGTACAATGGAATCATGGATGCCATATCTATCTTGATTTATGTAAAAATATGCATGTTTTCATGTCTTATACAACTAATTTGGTATTTGGGATGTTTGTTTTGAATATAAATGCAATATATATATAGTAGACGCTTCCGAGATGCTTCACTTCCAAGATTTTTAGAAAATGATGTTTCCATGTCCCTTCTTCCAAAAAACGTCCTTGTTTCGTCCATGCTTCGTGCAACGTTGGCCGAGACTATACTGTTGGTTGTAATTGTGCATCCTTGTGCCATTGTGTAGTCAAATTTAATAAAAGTTTTTTATTTTTTTGGTGGTGGTGAGTCCCAATTTTTTTTGTGACATTGGTTCTGGTCTCGGGTCGAAGTGGGACACATTGTGTTCTTTTGTGCATTGTATCTCTCTCTCTCTTATTCTCTCATGGCGACAAGCACTACTGTATTGCCTAAACTTGTTGGCACAAACTATTTTTATTGGAGCAAACACATGCAACCTATATTCATCACTAAAGATTTATGGGAACTTGTAACTAATGGATACACTATGCTTTCTCCTGGTGAATTCAAAGCATTAAGTGATGATGAAAATAAATCTCTCAAGGAAGTGATTAAGAAAGATAATAAAGCACTTTCACTTATAGGAAGTGCTATTGAAGAATCAGTGGTGTAATGTCATCTAAGGAAGCATGGGATATCTTAAAGAACACATATGAAGGTGTGGTTGTAGTTAAATTGCAAACATTAAGGAGGAATTTTGGAAATGCCCACATGCAAACCAATGAATCTATTCATGGTTACATCACAAAAATGCAAGATCTTGTTAATCAGATGAGGTCATTAGGTGAAGAAGTTCTGGAGAAAAGGCTAATTGAGAAGATTTTAAGAAGTGTTATGCCCAAGTTTCAGATGGCCACCACCAGTGTTATGGTCTCCAAAGACTTAAATACAATGAAAATTGATGAATTAAATGAATTCTTGTTGACTGTTGAAGAAAATCAACCATCTGAGCAAGTGGAACATGCATTTTCTGCAAAGCATAGAGGAAGAGGAAGGAGTAGGGGTCAATATCATAATTAGAATCAAAACAGAAAACAACAAAGTTCACAAGGAACTACATCTCCTTCATCTCCTTCGAGAGGTAGAGGAAGGAATCCCAGTCAATTCAGAGGAAGAGGCAAAGATGGATCTCGCGAAAGAGGACAAGGAAGAGATGGAGGCAAAAATGGAAGACGAGGTGGAGGATCACAATGTTATTATTGCCAAAATTTGGCCATCTTGAAAATGTTTGGTATGCAAAAATGCAAGATACGAAGTGAAAGTGTGCTAATACAGTCGTTGAAGAAACTAGGAATGAGAAGTTATTCATTTTCAGTTTGATGGCACAAAGTGAAGTAAGTGAATCATGGTATATTGATTTGGGATGTTCAACTCATATGACATGTCAAGAGGAGTTGTTTACCAAAATTAATGATAACTATTCTGGTATAGCCATATTTGGTGATGATAGCGTTTCTGAAGGGAAAGGGAAAGGCACAGTTGCAATACCAACATTGCATGGTAAGAAGTTAACTGAGGACACTTTGTTGACACTAGCATTGAAGAAGAACCTACTTTCTGTAGGAAAAATGATTGTGCAAAATTATAAGATAGTGTTTGATAATAAAGAGTGCTTAATCATGGATAAGTTGAATCAAAATGCACTTGTAGCAAGAAGTGAAATGATTGAAGACAAAACTTTCAAGCTTTCCTTTGATTCAAGTAATTCACAGAGTTTGAATACAATAGAGGAAGCAAATAGTAAGCTTTGGCATTATAGGATGGGACATCTGAATCTTCAGAGTTTGGTGCTGCTAAGAAAGCAGAACATGGCGAATGGTCTTCCTTATATCAAGTTGGATGATAAAGTATGTGAAGGGTATATTTTTGGGAAACAACATAGGGAAATTTTCTCAAATAGAACATGGAAAGCTAGAGAATGTCTAGCGTTGGTGCATTCAAATTTGTGTGGTCCTATGGAGACTGCATCTTTTGGAAAGTCCTGTTACTTTCTCACTTTCATTGATGATTATTCTAGGAAGACATGGGTGTATTTTCTGTAGGAGAAGTTTGAAGTGTTTTATGATTTTCTTGAGTTTAAGGCTTTAGTTGAAAAGCAAAGTGGTCTAAAAATTCTCACCCTAAGAACAAATAATGGGGGAGAATACAAGTCAAATGAGTTTTTGAATTATTGCAAGAAGAATGGAATAAAGCGAGAGTTTACCAATTCATACTCTCCTCAACAAAATGGTGAAATGGACCATAGCTGAAATGGCTAGGAGCATATTAAAAACTAAGTCTCTTGGAAATGAGTTTTGGGATGAAGTAGTACACACATTAGGATACTCTTAATTGATGTCCTACAAAAGTAGTGTTGAATTTGACTCTAGAAGAAGCCTGGTCGGGATACAAACCAAGTTTTGCACATATGAAGGTTTTTGGTTGCACTACATATGCACATGTTCCTAAGGAAAAGAGGAAGAAATTAGATGATAAGAGTGTGAAATGTATCTTTATTTGCTACAATACTGAAACAAGATGTTACAGGTTGTTTGATCCTGAAGCAAGGAAGGTGATAATAAGCAGAGATGTTGTGTTGGATGAGCAGGGAATCTACCAGCTAGAACATGTATTGTTTGAATTAAAAAAAATGCAGTGAATATTGGTGATGAATCAAATTCCAATTTTATAGAGATAGATGAAGTTAAGAAGAAGCCTAAGTGGCGTGAAAGTGGACATTCAGAAAGCAACATGTTGGATAGAAATTTTGAAAGAAGGATTACTATATCGCAAAGTTCTCTAGTAAATTATGCACTTATGGCATGAGTAATGAAAATGGATGAACCATAGGATTATGCAGAATCATCAAGAAAGAAAGAATGGAATGAAGTTATGGAAGCAAAATTGAATGCCTTGGTGAAAAATCATACATGGTACTTGGTCAAATTATCAAAGGGAAAAGACACTAAGTGGGTTTATAAAACCAAGTACAAACCATATGGCACAATTGATAAGTACAAGGCTCATTTAGTTGGAAAGGGCTATGCACAAAAATAAGGAATTGATTATATTGTGATATTTGCCCTAATGGCAAAGTTGGATACAATCGAGATGGTTCTTGCATTAGTTGTACAATACATATGGACAATTTTTTAGATGAATGTTAAATCAAATTTTTTGAATGGTTGTGGATGAAGAAATTTATGTGTAGCAGCCTAAAGGTTTTGAAGTTGTCAGGAAAAGAAGATTATGTTTATAAGTTGAAGAAGGCGTTGTATGGTTTATAGCAAGCGCCGAGGTCATGGTATTCAAGAATTGATAAGTATTTTGAGGATCATGGCTTAGTGAAAAGTTTATCCGAGCCCAATCTCTATATCTTTTAGTCATGATAGGAGATTCTGATAGTTGTCTTATATTTTGATGATTTGATCTACATAGGGAACACTGGTGAACTATTTCAACGTTTTAAGTCACATATGATTACTGAGTTGTATTATTTCTTGGGTATTGAAGTTTGGTTGAAGGAAGATGGTATTTCATGTTTGTTGACACCTAATCATTGGGATTGGGTGGACATTTGTAAATAATGTAAATAGTAAATAATGGAAAATGAAGCAACATCGGGAGGTGAAGCCCAAGAGTCTTTCCCTCCTATATATAACCATGGGTAATCTTAATGAATAAGCAATTCGTTTTGAGGAGTTACCTCCTGCCTGACATGGTATCAGAGCTAGTTCCATTTTTGGCATTCCAGTTTGGTCTTGTAACTCCCTTCTGCCATTTTTTCCTCTGCAGTTTGTCCTCTGCCTGTCTCCTTTGTCAGAAAATCTTTCTTGCCATGCATAATCTTGGTGTCCCAAATATCTGCTTCGAAGATTGTCTTGCATATGAAACGATGTACATGAAAGTCTCTGATGTTGAGCTCGAGGGTCGTTGACTGTGGAATAAAGGAAGGATTGGAGCTATGAAGGATTGAATGTTGGCGCATTGAAGCTGGAGATGCTGTCTGGTATATCCGTTGGTATTCTGTCGAGCTCGTCAATACATCAAGGTGAATGCGTGAATGTAACTGTGTTAATGATATGCTGGAGTGTTGGCATGACTGCGTTGCTAAAGTTTGCGTTATTGTGTTATGGTGAGCCGATATCACTGTGTTCCAGGGATGAGAACCAAACCATTGATTATATCACCGCTCCCTCATATACCACTGCTCCCTAAATTCTGTTGCTCTCCCCCTGATCTGCACAGTTAATACCTCCATAGGCCCAGCTTCCATACTCCTGGTCCATACGCCTTGGCCTGCACAGTTAATACCCGGTCATAATGTGCCTCCCTCTCGGCCCTTCCCAAGTCATATGTTATTGGCGTATCTGTCTCGTGGGCTGTTGGATATACTCTTGGTGTTATAGTGACAACCAATAGGTTTGATCTTGGGCCACACCCAACTTACTCCAAGTTACCGATTCACCATAGTTTATATATATATTAATTAATTATTGGTGTTTATATTTATTATATCATTCTTCCTCAAATGTCCTATATCATATATGATGGAATAATGATTCATTTGAAATAATTAAAGTTGTTTTTAGTGAGATATTTCTGGAGAAATTAGTGCAATGACTAATGAGAGATTTGTGGACAATTGATGAGAGATTTATGGAGTGACTGTTGAGAGAATGTAGGAAATGATTAAGAGATTGTAGGAGATGGTAGACGTATCCTCATGTATAAATATCTGCTATTGATATTGAAAATGTGTGTGGGTTGTGTGCATTATTGTCAAATTATTTTTGCTTTGTTAGTTCTTTTGCTGATGTATTTTTCTTCATCTGGTATTAGAGCCTTAGAGTAATTTAAAACAAGAATTTGGAATAGAGAAGCGAATGGTGTCAATAATGTAGCATTTCCACACACATGTTCCATGGACCTGTGCTTACTTCTGACATCCTCACTGAGTGCTTTGTAATTACGAATTGTTGCCAAACTTCAATTCTGTTCCGATATGCTTCTATCAGGCACATTGTTTTGATAGTGTGAATGTGGGAGAATTGTTGTAGACCGTGTGAATGCAGATAAACGTGTGAGCATCCTGACATTGCTGCATGGTGCATGCTGTTGCGTTGGAGAATTGTTGTGTGAGGAACCTATATGAAGAATAGAACCTATGTCTTATGCATGTTGTAAGAACCTGTGTAAAGTAGCGTTGTACGTGAAGCAACATTGGAGTGTGTGGACTAAGCCTTCTATGTGAAGGACCCATGAGGACTGAGCTTGTTGCATGCGTGCCTGGTATGAGAGAAGATTGGTATGCTTCATATTAAATTCTAAACACTCGTTAAAATTGTGTCAAACTCAAAAACTCAAAGAACTCTTTATTAAATTCAAAGCACTCCTCACAAAATAGTGTCAAACGTTATTAAGAGCACCTTATATTAAATATTTTCTCACAAATCATGTAAACGTATGTATGGAGAGAGAACGAGTGTTTAGTGCTATGAGAGAAGATTATTGTTTATGAGAAAAATGAATTTTGAGTTTGTATAGAGTGTAGAAAGGAGATTATCTCTTATTTATTAACATTTTGAGTACAATGAATTGTTTTTTTTGTTAGAAGGGTTGTTGAGACTATATTGTTGGTTGTAATTGTGCATCCTTGCACCATTTTGTACTCAAATTTAATAAAAGTTTTTTTTTTTTTGGTGGTGGTGAGTCCCAATTTTTTTTTGGGACATTGGTTTTGTCCCGATTCGAATTGGGACACATTGTGTTCTTTTGTGCATTTTATCTCTCTCTCTTATTCTCTCATGGCGACAAGCACTACTGTGTTGCCTAAACTTGTTGGCACAAACTATTTTTATTGGAGTAAACACATGCAACCTATATTCATCACTAAGGATTGATGGTAACTTGTAACCGATAGATACACTATGCCTTCTCCTAATGAATTCATAGCATTAAGTGATGATGAAAATAAATCTCTCAAGGAAGTGATAAGAAAGATAATGAAGCACTTTCACTTATAGGAAGCGCTATTGAAGAATCCATATTTCCAAGAATCAGTGGTGCAATGTCATCTAAGGATGCATGGGATATCTTAAAGAACACATATGAAGGTGTGGTTGTAGTTAAATTGCAAACATTAAGGAGGAATTTTGGAAATGCCCACATGCAAAGTAATGAATCTATTCATGGTTACATCACAAAAATGCAAGATCTTGTTAATCAGATGAGGTCATTAGGTGAAGAAGTTCCAGAGAGAAGGCTAATTGAGAAGATTTTAAAAAGTGTTCTGCCCAAGTTTCAGATGGTCACCACCAATATTATGGTCTCCAAAGACTTAAATACATTGAAAATTGATGAATTAAGTGGATTCTTGTTAACTTCTCAAGAAAATCAACCATCTAAGCAAGTGGAACATGCCATTTCTGCAAAGCATAGAGGAAGAGGAAGGAGCAGGGGTCAATATCATAATCATAATCAAAACAGAAATTAGCAAAGTTCTCAAAGCATAGAGGAAGAGGAAGGAGCAGGGGTCAATATCATAATCATAATCAAAACAGAAATTAGCAAAGTTCTCGAGGAACTGCATCTCCTTCGAGAGGTAGAGGAAGGAATCCCAGTCAATTCAGAAGAAGAGGTAGAGATGGATCTCGCAGAAGAGATGGAGGTAGAAATGGAGGAAGAGGTGGAGGATCACAGTGTTATTATTGCAAAAAATTTGGCCATCTTGAAAGTGTTTGTTATGCAAAAATGCGAGATATGGAGCGAAAGGGTGTTAATACAATTGTTGAAGAAACTAGGAATGAGAAATTATTCATATCTAGTTTGATGGCACAAACTGAAGAAAGTGAGGCATGGTATATTGATTCGAGATGTTCAACTCATATGACATCTCAAGAGGAGTTGTTTACCAAAATCAATGACAACGATTCTGGTAAAGTCATATTTGGTGATGAAAGTGTTTTTGAAGTGAAAGGGAAAGACACAGTTGCAATACCATCATTGCATGGTAAGAAGAAGTTAATTGAGGACACTTTGTTGACACTAGCATTGAAGAAGAACCTAGTTTCTATAGGAAAAATGATGGAGCAAAATTACAAGTTAGTGTTTGATAATAAAGAGTGCTTAATCATGGATAAGTTGAATCAAAATGCAGTTGTAGCAAGAGTTGAAATGATTGAAGACAAAATTTTCAAGCTCTCCTTTGATTCAAGTAATTCACAAAGTTTGAATACAATAGAGGAAACAAATAGTAAGCTTTGGCATTATAGGATGGGACACCTGAATTTTCAGAGTTTGGTGCTGCTAAGAAAGCAGAACATGGTGAATGGTCTTCCTTATATCAAGTTGGATGATAAAGTATGTGAAGGGTATATTTTTGGGAAACAACATAGGGAAAGTTTCTCAAATAGAACATGGAAGGTTATGTTGAAAAGTGTAACTAGGTTTGGTCTTCATAATGACATGTGTAATTGTGATTTTATGTAATTGATGCAAAGAAGAAAAATAAAATTATAATTGTAATGCTTGTCTCATGGATTTCATGAGCAAAGAATTTAATTTTTATTTAAGGCTCCCATTGAGAGCCCGTAGGATTGGTGAAGAAGAAGTATGCAATAAAAGGTGCGAAAAAGGAGCCTCATAACCAGCGAAGAGGAGGAAAGAAAGAGTGAAGTCTTTAGCATCGTTTTTGGGTTTGTTTGGGCTGAATTACTCCACATGTGTGAAGTATATACGTTGTCGTTTGTAGAAGTAGCTAAAGTACTGTAGTCCCATTTGAAGGTCAAGTCTAGGAGAAGACTAAGGAGTATCTCAAGCCGAGTTGTTAAGGAAGCAACCTCCACCAAGAGTGAGGATAATCAAGGGTCAAAGTTGGTCAACCAAATGTGCTAAGGGTTTTTGAATTAGGGCCGAAGAGGTTGTAGGTCTGAAGTAGAGAAAAAGGAAGCCGAATTTTGGAGGGTAGCCGAGAAGGAGGAAGAAGCAGAGGTTGGACTATTGTTGACTCAAGCAAGAAGGATCTCATCAAGGAAGCTGTGTGTCTTGGTCTTGGAGTGGCAAATAGGTCAAGGGTCTTGGTCTTGGTATTCGTCAATTGAAGTCTCTATAAGAAGAAGAATTTGTTTGGGTTTTCCTCTCAAGTGGGAGAGGTTTTGGCCCTGGCTAATAGCCTACATTCCGTGTTTCTTGTCTCTTTATTGTTTATGCTTTGGTAGTTGTTTGATGAAGAAGAACACTATAATAATCTAACTAAAGAAAAGATCCTAATCTATTGAAGTAAAAAAATTTCACAAGGAGTTATTATTAATAGAGAAATCACTTGATCTTGATGCCCTAGATTTCTCAACATGGTATCAGAGCTAAGGTGACAAAGTCAAGGAAGGGCATCTTATCAAGGGACACTCAAGGATCAAATCTCGAGGAAGGCATCAAAGCGAATCTAGAAGATCATCTTGAAGTCAAGATCTACAAAAGAAGTATCAAAAACCCTAGATCAAAGAAGTCTACACTAGAAAGAAGTCTTGGAATCCTCAAGTCATCTCAAGAGACCTCAAAGACCCTACTCAAGTTGAAGGACTTATACATCAAGTTCCTTTCTAGAGAAGCAAGACCAAGGACGTTGTCATCAAGATTCTAAGGCGATCTCCCTCTCATTGAAGCAAGGTCCTTACCATTGAAGACATCATCAAGAAGTCATCATTGATCATCATCAACAAGGACATCACCATCAAAAGATCTAAAGTGATCTCCTTCTTTGTGGAGTCGAGGATCACTCTTGAAGAGATCTATCTTCATCAAGGAGAAGTTCTCTATCATCTTTACTATCATCAAATTCAAGGAGGCATCAAGTGGAAGAAGCATCTTCTCAAGTAAGTATATTTATGTCTGAATTTGTCAAAATGTCTTTTTGCAAGGAAAACAACAAATTGGTTGGGGCTTCAAACTATCTTGCATGGAAGAAGAGGACAAATCTGAATCTCATTGAAAATGAGGTTATGGAACATGTCAAAGGATCTATCACCAAACCAGTGAAAGAAGATGCTCAAGCACTTGCAAAGTATATGAAAGGGGAAACTAGGGCTCAAAGGATTCTCATAGAATCCATCAAGGATCCCCTCATTCCATATGTTTCAAAACTCGAAAGCTCAAAAGAAATCTATGACAAACTAGTAGAGTTGTATTCTGTAAGCACTGCTGGAGAAGTCATCTCATTAAGGCAAGAACTCTACAAGCTAAAGATGTCAAAAGAAGAAGGAATAACCTCATATTTTATGACGATATCTAAAATACGGGATCAACTTCAAGATTTGGGAGAAGTCATGTCTGATAGAGAAATGACTACGGTTGTACTAAATGCACTAATGGAGGAGTGGGATAATTTTAATTCAAGTATTTATGGGAAGAAAGAAGCTACTCCATTCTAGGATCTATGGTCTCTATGCAAGATTGAAGAATCTAGGCTAAAGGCCAAATTTGATGTAGGACCAGGTGAGCAAAATCAAGCTTATGCTACAATGACAAAAAGAAAGGGAAAATTTGGAAAGTCTAGTTCTCATAAAAGGAAAAAGAACATGGCTAAGATTCAATGCTATGGATGTCAAGAATATGGGCATTATAAAAGAGATTGTCCTAAGATTAAGAAGGACAATAACAAAAGAGGAAGAGAAGAAGCCCATATCACCGAGGAAGTAGACAAAGCTTAAAGGAAGAAGTGCAAGAAAGAGGAAGTAAGAGATCTCTACTATGACTGAGATAGTCTTCCTCACCTAATTTCTTTTCAAGTTCCTATTCTTAAGTCTTCTGTTGTAAGATATGGCTATCATGATTCACTAACAAAAATGATGAGATGCATCATGGCATCATAGAAGCATTAAAAGAAAGAGCTCATGACATCATCATAGAGAAGCATGAAAGATGGTTGAAATTGAAGTCCATGGAAATCACCCATGGAAGGATATAGCTCTTGGAAACCTCATTAGTAACATAGGTGGTACTTATGGAAAAGAAAGAAAAGGTCATCTAGTACAAGGCTCATCATACATCTGTCAAAAGGAAACATCTGTTGGATGAGGATACTCAAGATCCTCTATTGGAATCTTCGTCAGAAGGTTCACCAATCAAAAGGAAGCAAGGGTTTCATCAAGAATTCCAAACTTGTGGAATTCATGGGATGATGGTATGATGACAAAAGAGGTGAAGCAGATCAAGGGATTGAAGTTCTTTCAATCAAGGAAGCTGCTGAAGGAAGTCTGGATGACATAAAGGAAAATGAGGTATGTATGCTTACATTCGATATTGTAGAGTCATGTCATATGGTTGTAGGTAAACATAGATAAATGCTCTATTTCCAGAGCATGATCAAAAGAAAGGATCTCCTCCTTTGAAAGGATGCAGGAAGGCATGGGTCAGACATTGTCTAGATGAAATCAACATAATATGTCCTCTTATGAAATATGAGGTGGTTGACAAGGATTAGAGGATCTCTAATTAAAAATTCTTGGGAAGAAAAATGTGTGAAGAAAGAAAGGAAGGAAGAGATCATGGAATACGCAACCATGGAAAAAGGAAATCAATATCCAAAGACTAGAAGATTTTGACTAGGATATCTCCATGAAAGATATGAAGACTCTGATGAAGTCTGAAAAAGAAAGAGACCCTTGGTAGTACATATATTTTGGAGATGTGTCAATACATATGCAGGATGTGATGAAGAAATTGTAACTAGGTTTGGTCTTCATAATGACATGTAATTATGACTGATGTAAATGATGTAATAAAGAGAACAAAGTTATTTTTGCAAACTTGCTTCATGGGTTTCATGAGCAAGTGATTTTAGAATAATAGGATTTGTCATTTAGAGTCTAGAATTAATGTCATGTATGGAGAGCTCTTCTTGAGCCTATGTTTAATGTATACATGTCTATAGAAATGTCTAGAAACCTATGTTGCAGGAAACGTGGTATAGAGGTCCGTTTCCGTACGGAAACGAGTACGAAACGCGGAAACACGTTTGGTACGGCCGTGAAATGCATTTCTGGCCGTACTGCCACGTTTCCCGAAATGGGAAACGTGGCAATACGGCCGGAAACACGTTTCACGACCGTACGACCCACGTTTCCTCATTAACTTGTGTTTTTATTTTTATTTTTTTAATTTGTTTTTTACTTTACTTTTAGGGTATGTTAGTGATTTCTTGTTGCTTCTAGATGCGTGTCTAAAGTTATAAAAGTTAATTTTTGCCCTAGTGTTGATATGCAGTTCATCAGGAAGTTTGAGGGATATGCAGTTCATGGTAATGTTAAATTCTTAAAGTAAAAGTGATATTCTCCTTTATTTTTCATTTTCATCCTTTTACTTAAATTTTTAACATTACCATGAAACGACTCAGGATGTTTGAGAGTGGTTTCGCCCTCATTGGATTTCATATGGAGAAAGTAGAATTTTAGATCTCACTCAAAATCCAACAGACTTATTTGTTTTTCAGGATTTCAGGATTGGAGAGATTGCAATGTTTCCATTGGATTTTATCATGTACTAGGGTATGGAACTTGTATTTAATCAAGAGAACTAAGCCCTCTATGCAGGGGAAACTCCCAATAATCAAGATCATGTAGGGTACTAGGGTATGAAACGTGTATTTAATCAAGAGCACTAAGGTCGTTCGACTATGCAGGAGGAGACTCCCAATACAACAGTGGTCCTTCTAAAGAATGGGATGTGGATGCAGAAAATCCTGATTTGGATCTCTCTCTTGCAGCCTTATAGTCTTTATTGTACTTGTAGCCTCATATATTAATATAAATAAACGCTGATTTTGAGATTTGGATATATAATAAAGGTTGCTTTTGGATATTCCGATATTTTTATTTTCATTATGTGATCATTCATGAGTAAATGTGATGTAAATTAAATCTTAATGTTTAAGTGTAATAAATTATAATGTATCATTTATGCTTTATGATTGCACATATAAATATATATATATATATATTTAAATATTTTCAATATCTATATATATATATATACATACATATTCGCGTTTCCCCGTTTCCAAAATTTGGGGAGGTCGCGTTTCGTATCGCTTCCTGTTTCGGAAACTCGTACTCGTTTCCCCGTTTCGTGCAACTTAGCTAGAAACCCTCCAAAGACAAGCACAATCCCTCTTGAAGAAGTCGACCTTCAAATTCAATTAAAGGAAAATCATGTTAGCTTGCATCAATAGACACATCTCTTGACACTGTCATGTTGGCTTAATATGTGGGTCGAACTACTATAAATACCCAACTAAGGTCTTTGCAAAAGGACAGTGAAGAACTCGAATCCTTCTGAAGTTTTAGAGGGCAGTCACAGAAAGAATTTCGGTGGTCATAGTGAAGAAGTTGTTGAAATTTCTAAGTGTGACAGTTAGAAACCCTTCATGTACTTTACTGATTTATTCCTACCTACTTGTTCTATTAATTAACAAGTTATTTACCATGTAAATACTGGAAATAAATACAAGTACATGCTCAACACATTACAGATCATCAACTGAAGGAAACAGAGACAAGCACACAAGTGACACCATTGTTTTTGGACTAATGTCCTCGGAAAAACCCAATGTGGGAAAACCGTTGCAGCTATCTGAGGGTTTGATTTATTAAGCAATTTCAAAATACAATTTGGGTGCCAAATCCGGCTCACCCAACAGAGAAAAATCTCTGCAGTAGTACCTCTCTACTTGAAGCAGATATTCTGACTGAAATCCTTGATAATCACTCCGGCAACTTCACATCTCTAATCTGCCCCACGAAACCCCAACGTCAACCTCTAGGGAAAACGTCAGCCCTTTCTAGCCCAGTGTTTGCCCAACGTCACTCTGGCTTGGCCTGCGTCAACCTCTAAAGGCATTGCGTCAGCCCTCTGGCCCTCTGCGTCACCCACGCTGGCCCTCTGAGGCATTGCGCAGCTCCTGGCTGGCTCTGCGTGAACCCTTGGCTGGTTCTGCGTCCCTCTCTCCGGCTACTACGCTGATCCTCCCGTTGCTATCTCTGCCTCTCTGCTTTTGTATTCACTGCCCTTCAGTTGCAACTCTAATCACTCTCTCAACTTTCTCACCAAGCCCAGCCCCAAAAAGTCGAAATCTTGATCTCTGGTGTGTTCTCCAAGTGACCCTCAAGCCTCCTCTTATACTTTTCTCGTTGAAAAATCAACGACCAAGATTAAGTCCCTAATCAATAGCTAAGATTAGATTTGGCTTGATCCATGACTTTTGGACCATTCTAACACAATTTTATATTAATTCACATTAATATTTTATTTTCCCTAAGTTTAGATTTAGGGACTCCATTAAAAATATTAATTATTTTAATATCTCTCAAACTGTTTAGAATCTGCCCAAACCTTTTCTGGGTATTGGAGATCTCATGTGCCTTAGCCTCTCCACCAATTTTCGTGGCTAGAGCACATCCGATACTACCCCAAATCAACACTCCCTCTTAGTGAGGACTATGCTCTAGCAATACTCCTCACTGAGTATCACCCTGATCATCCGACATCGGTCCTTGTGTTGATGCTAGGCCTGCTACCCATCATCTGCACTGCTGCATCCTGTACTGCTACCCATGGCCTTGCCACTGCCACTATTGCATCCGTACTGCAACCCCCTCTTATCCTATTGCATTGTGCTGCACATAGCACTGTGACTGCTAACTGCTGCACTGCAACTCAGTTACTGAGAAGTAACTGATCTCCCAACTTTGACATCTCTGTCAGGCTAGATACACCTTGATGCTGAAACTCCCTCTGTCTCTGAAAAGTGCTCCCTCTCTGACCTTTGCGTTGCTGCAACAACTCCATGCATCTCGCACCATTGCACACCTTTCTGTGCCATCTTGCACTGGTGGAACACTCTCGTGCTTCTCGCACCACTGCCTTACGCTGTGTGGGGAATCTTGCACTGTAGCTCCCTCTGTCGCTCCATACACATCCGTCTCTATTGACATCCACTAGTAGTGCTACTCCTCTTCGGAGCTCCCATAGCAAGGTCTAATCCAAGAGGCTGGGTACCTCGAGGATCCTGCCCCTCATCACCTGTAGTTCGTCTGACTACAGCTCGATGTCTCCCTACTTCTGCTCAAGTGGTGTGTGTGCACTAATGGCACAGCCATCGTTTGTCTCCACTTCCTTCTCTGCCCTTGCTGGCTCAACCTTGGTCTTGGAGGCCTCTCTCTTGCTCTTCTTCCTTGGACACTGGGTTGCATAATGACCCAGCTCCCCAAAGTGGAAGAATTTGACCTTGGAGAGGTCATTTTTCTTTCGTTTCTCCTGCTTTCCCTTAGATGCTAGGGCAGCATCCACATCCTCCTCCTTCTTGATTCTGATCCCCTTGCCATTGCTTCTTGGTTTTCTTAGCCTTCTGATCTCTTCTTGGTGAAGAGCAACCCACATTTCCTCCCAATCTAGAAGGGTTGCCCTGCCCAATATGCTCTGGACAAACACCTCCCAGTCTTCTGAGAGTGCGTTCAGGGCTTTTCTCACTATCAATTCTTGATCCGACATGGCCCCTATGGAAGTCAGCTAATCCCAAATCTCCTTCAATCGACCAAGGAAGGGGTCGATTTGTTCTCCCTTCTGCATCTGGTATGATCGCAGCTGATTTTCTAATAACATCCTTCTTTGCACATAAGTATGCTAGTACAATTTCTTTAGGGCCTCCCACATCTCATTTGCTGTGTCCTTTTCGGCAATATGTGGTACTACATGGTCCTTGACCCCATCAAGAATGATGCTCTTGGCCCTCAACATTGCCTCCTCGTACTTGTCATTATCAGCTGTGTCAACTGGGATAGCTATCGTTCTCAAGGCGAAGTGCTTGACACGATTCCTGTTTAGAACGGATAAGATACTGGCCTTCCAGACTACAAAGTTTGAGGCTCCAACTAGTCTATCCTGGTTTCTTAAGCCATTCACTGCCATCTCGCTGCTCCTCTACTTCCCTCCTAGAAGTTCTCGATGTGACTCTCTCTGAGCCTCGATTTCCCTCATGGAAACCCTGCTGCCAATGTCAAGATGCCCCCACTCTGATTGCTAGTGCAGCTGCACCACTGATCTAGATTTCTTGGCTAGAAATCCTTGATAACACCTCCCTTCTCCTTGGCCTTGCCCTACTAGGCACTGTTCTGACTATAGTACCCCACCAGCTCCACTCTGCAACTTACCCACAGCTTCCTAAACCCCAGCAAACTGAAGGTTAGAGCTCCTAGGCTCTGCACAATCCCGACACCGACAAATCAACTTCCTTAGCCAACTGTGTCTGCCCTCCTGGCCTCTGCGTGAGCCTGTCTTTGCCTCCCTCAGCCTCTGCGCTGCCTCTTCCTGGCTCAATCTTGATGATGCAAGCACTGTGTCACCCCTTCCTTGTTGCTACTCTGCTAGGAACAACTTTTGTCACTCGGGACAACTGTTTTTTGCTGCTACTGCTCTGCTCGGCTGATGTTTGTAGTTATTTTGTGATCTACAACCACGCTCTGATACCATGTTGAAATTTCTAAGTGTGACAGTTAGAAACCCTTCATGTACTTCACTGATTTATTCCTACCTACTTGTTCTATTAATTAACAAGTTATTTACCATGTAAATACTGGAAATAAATACAAGTACATGCTCAACACATTACAGATCATCAATTGAAGGAAACAGAAACGGGCACACAAGTGACACCATTGTTTTTGGACTAATGTCCCCGGAAAAACCCAATATGGGAAAACCGATAATGCTATTTGAGGGTTTGATTTATTAAGCAGTTTCAGAATACAATCTGGGTGCCAAATCCGGCTCACCCAACAAAGAAAAATCTATGCAGTAGTACCTCTCTACTTGGAAGCAGATATTCTGGCTGAAACCCTGGATAATCACTCTGGCAGCTTCACAGCTTTAATCTGCCCCACGAAACCCCAACGTCAGCCTCTAGGGACAACGTCAGCCCTTTCTAGCCCAGCGTTTGCCCAATGTCACTTTGGCTTGGCTTGTGTCAGCCTCTGGAGGCACTGCGTCAGCTCTCTGGCCCTCTGCGTCACCCATGCTAGCCCTTTGAGGCACTGCGCAGCTCCTGGCTGGCTCTGCGTGAGCCCTGGCTGGCTCTGCGTGAACCCTTCGTTGGTTCTGCGCCCCTCTCTTCATCTACTGCGCTGATCCTCTCGGTGCTATCTCTGCCTCTCTGCTTCTGTATTCACTGCCCCTCAACTGTAGCTCTGATCACTCTCTCAACTTTCTCAGCAAACCCAGCCCCAGAAAGTCGAAATCCTGATCTCTTGGTGTGTTCTCCAAGTGACCCTCAAGCCTCCTCTTATACTTTTCTCGTTAACAAATCTATGGCTGAGATTAAGTCACTAATCAACGACTAAGATTAGATCTGGCTTGATCCATGACTTTTGGACCATTCTAACACAGTTTTATATTAATTCACATTAATATTTTATTTTCCCTAAGTTTAGACTTAGGGACTCCATTAAAAATATTAATTATTTTAATATCTTCAAAACTATTTAGAATCTGCCCAAACTCTTTCTGGGTATTGGAGATCTCATGTGCCTTAGTCTCTCCCTCAATTTTCGTGGCTAGAGCACATCCGATGCTACCCCAAATCAATAGAAGTTTCGAAGGTCTGTTCACAAGTCAAGAATTCAGATCTTTGTGTTTTTCGGATGGGTACCACAGAAATGAAGTCTCGGCCTCCTCACATTTTTGGTGATCAATGTCTCGGCATACTGAACGCAGTCACAGTGTCGACATATTTGTGATGAGGTGGATCTAGGTGGTCTCACAGTAACACACTCTCGACATACACTCTAGACACAGTCACAGTCTCGGCATAGCTATGATGAGGAGGATCTCGATGATCCCACAATGATACACTCAGTCTCGACATACATTCTAGATGCAGTCATGATCTCGGCATAGTTGGTCTCGATCATGATCTTGATAAAGATCTCGGTGCAGCTCTTGTAAATTCATATACATATCTCAGTATAGAGATCTCATTGTCTTGATGAAGATCTCGATGAAGGTGCAACAATAATGATCTCAGTGGTGTAGTAATGATGGCCTTGGTGTTGCAGTAGTGATGACTTCAGCAGCAGTGATAATGATCTTAGCAATGATGAAGAAGAGGATTGGTGTCTTGGTCTTGGAGTGGCCAAATAGGTCAAGGGTCATGGTCTTGGTATTCGTCAATTGGAATCTCTATAAGAAGAATTTGTGCGGGTTTTCCTCTCAAAGGGTGAGAGGTTTTGGCCCTGGCAGAAAGCCAACATCTTGTGTTCTTGTCTCTTTTGTTTTGGTAACTATTTGATGAAGTAAGAAAACACACTCTAATAATAAACGAAGATTGTGCTAATAAGAAAGAGTAAAAAGAACCTCACAAATAGTTATCATCGTGAGAATAATCTGATTAACCTGATTGCCCTAGATTCTTCAATAGGATGCTGATGCAAACTAGCATATGCCATGATGAAAAACTATCACAAAGGTAATTTTGATGTAGTGTTCATTTCTTACTTGTGAACAAATATCTGGATGGGCTTATGTAGGGTTGGCAAGGGAAGAGCTATGGATATCTTCCACCACTGATGTCCATGTAGTAGGATGAAAGATCCTTAATGAAGCAGGCATGAAGATGGCAGCATGGCATGAAGGAAGGCCATATAGGAACTGATGGATCCCTTTTCGATGAAGGGGATAATGACTGTGAAAATTCCTAGTTCTAACAATCTCAGGAATCCTACTGCAACCATCTAAATCTACATCACTTAGATCGTAAATTACATTACAAACTTATTCAGATTTCTTCTTGAAATATTGAAGTAAATTACTGAAGCAGCCTACACCAAACTAAATATGATTCTGAAACATAGAAACTGAGCAAGGAAAATCAAACACATAGGAAACCGTTATTTTTGGACAAATGTCCTCCGAAAAACCCAATGCGGGAAAACTAGTGCAACAACTCTGATGGTTTATTATTATTAAGCAGTAGCAAATTCTGAATACATCTCTAAATACCTCACAGGGTTATTCAATTACAGAGAGAGAAATACTGGCAAAAGCTTTGTGGGATTACCTCACACAATCACTGAGAAAAGTCCCTGCTGATTCGGCTGCTGGATGAGGTGCCCCTGGCAGGCCCTACGTGGCCTCTATACTGTCCCAGCGTCAACCCTCTTAGGCACAACATCACCCAACTGGGTAATTGATTAGTAACCCAGAGTCACTGCTCAGCCACCCGGTCTCACACCCCGATTTCTGGCTACTGAAACTGACTCTCTGCTCTGATTTTCAACTTTCTCTCTCTCCCTCTGCGTTGCGTTTGCGTGGCCCTGCTGGCCCAGTGGTAGCTTATGCGTGAGAGTTGCTAGATCACTCTCTGCCTCTCTCTGTTGATGATTCTCCGGCTGAGAATCTCTCTCTCTCCGGAAGCTGTTATCCCTGCCCCTCCGCTGCAAGAAATCTCCTCAATCGAATTTTCCTCCTAGGAACTTTTCACTTCAGAAAATCGATTTCTTGATCTCTCTTGGTGTCTTTTCCAAATGACCCTCAAGCTCCTTATATCTTCCCGTTGGACAACCAACGACCTAGATTAACTCCTAATCAAAGGCTCAGATCGTTTTGACTTGATCTCCGTCTTTATTTAGATGATTCACCCACAATTAGATTAATACCCATTAATATTTTAATTTTCCTAAGTTTAGACTTAGGAGCCCCATTAAAAATATTAATTATTTTAATATAATCATCTTTGGGTGGATTTTCCCAAAACGGTTTCTGGGTTCTTTGAAATGAATGTGCCCAAGCTTCCTTGCAAAATTTGAGGCCTAGAGCACATACAATGCTAACCCAAATCAACACTCCCTCTTATCAAGGAATGTGCTCTAGGAATACAGTGCTGCTGCATACTTCTCTGACTCTGAAGCATCGTCCTCTACGCTGTTGATGTCTGACATGATGTCCACCAACTACTGCGCTACTGCTGCTACTGTATTACTGCCTTTGACACTGCCACTGTCAATGCTACATCTATATTACAACTCCCTCTCAAATGTTGCATCTGCTATGCTGCTAGCACTGCCACTGCTAACACTGCATTCGTATTGCAACTCAGTTGTTGAGAGAAGCAACTAAAAAACATCCAAAATTACTGAACTAACTGTGTTCAGTATGATACCATGTGATTGCTGGAACTGACTGCTGCTAGTCTCTGCGCTGACCTTCTAAATCTACTGTGTTATTGCTGGCCTCTGGTCTGTGTCATCTGCACTGCTGCCAACTCTGCTTTGCGCTGCTCATATTTTGGCGCTCCTAGCCACTGCAACTCTCCTCGACACTCCTCGGCACCATCCAACACCAGTCCATCCTGCTATTGCAAAACTGGGCTCCCGTAGCAAGGTATTGATCCAAGAGGTGGACTCCTCAAGGATCCTGCTCATCTGTAGCTCTTTCGAACTACAGTTCTAAATTAGCCCAACTCCCTCCTAGAGGTATCTTGGTTGTCATGGCGAGCTCCTCCTCTTGTTCGATCTTTGCGGTTGCAACCTTAGGATCATGCTTCCCATCCTTGTCCTTTTTCTTCAAAGGACACTGGGATGCATAGTGGTCCATCTCGCCACATCTGAAACACTTCACCTTGGAGATGTCCTTTTTTCGTCTCCGTTGCCCATGCTGCCCCTTCGATGCAAGGGCTGCATTATCCCCCTCCGCTACTTTGGGCTTCGAACCATTGCTGTTGGTGGTTCTGTCAAGTTTGACCTTGACCAGGTCTCTCCTCAGCTCCTCTTGTTTTAGAGTTGCCCACATCTCATCCCAATTAGGCAACGATGCTCCGCTCAGGATACTCTGGACAAAGACTTGCCATTCATCCGAGACAAAATTTAGGGCCCGTCTCACTAACTCTGAATCTTGAGGTGTATGCTTTGCAACTGACAACTCATCACGGGTCTCCTTCAGCTTCGTGAGGAAGGGATCCACATGCTCTCCCTTCTGCATCTGCGTAGATCTCAACTTTTGTTCCAAGTACATCTTCCGCTGCTCAGAAGATCCCTGATACAATGTGGCCAAAGCATCCCACATCTCCTTAGCAATTGCTCTACTAGCAACGTGGCACACCACGTGATCCTTAAGTCCATCCAGGATCATCCTCTCAGCCTTTACCATCTCAACCTTGTACGTCTTTAGCAGATCTGCATCTGCAATTTCAACTACCACACTATCAACATGTCTTGAGGGCATGCTCATCTAGAAAGAAAGACATTTTAGCCTTCCAGATGACGTAGTTGGATGCTCTGTTCAACCTGTCCTGATCCCTCAAGCCACTGGTTTCCATATCCTTTGAAAACTGTCGAACAACTCCCTCTTTCTCCCTACTACGTAGCTCCTAGGCTGGCTTGCACACTCCCTGATGGAGCTGATAAGTCTACTGCTCTTCTGCTTCCCAAAAAATGAGAAATACTGATTTCTTCGACAAGAAATCATAGAGGAAGTATTCCCTCACTATGCAATCTGCTTCCTTCTTTCGATGACTTTTCTGCCCAACACTCGGCTTGCAAAAAACTACGTCCCTCTAGCTCTGCGCTGAGGCTCTGCATGGCTCCCTCTGCCTTGGCAAATTCTTGATCCGACAGTCTTACCTCTCTGTGGACTCAATCAGAGAGAGACAACCTCGAAATATAACCCTCCTGGCTAGAACTGCACAGTCCCTCAGGGGATTCGAATTGCTACTTGTTGTAGCAAGTTGGCCCTTGCTTCAGTGTTAGATCTGCTCTTCCTGTTTCACATCAACAACTCTGATACCATGTGAAAATTCCTAGTTCTAACAATCTCAGGAATCCTATTGCAACCAACTGAATCTACTTCACCTAGATTGTAAATTACATTACAAACTTATTTTTGATTTCTTCTTGAAATATTGAAGTAAATTATTGAAGCAACCTACACCAAATTAAATATGATTCTGAAACATAGAAACTAAGAAAGGAAAATCAAACACATGAGACACCGTTATTTTTGGACAAATGTTCGCAGAAAAACCCAACGTGGGAAAATCAGTGTAGAAGCTCTGAGGGTTTATTATTATTAAGCAGGAGCAAATTCTGAATACATCTCTGAATACCTCACAGGGTTATTCAGTTACAGAGAGAGAAATACTAGAAAAAGGTTTGAGATTACCTCACACAATCACTAAGAAAAAGTCTTGGCTGATCCGGCTACTAGATGAGGTGCCCCTGTGCTGTCTCTGCGTTGCCTCTACGTTGTCCAAACGTCAACCCTCTCAGGCCCAACATCACCCAACTGGGGAATCGATCAGTAGCCCAGAGTCACTGCTCTCAGCCTCCTAGTCTCACACCACGACTTTCGGTTGCTGGAACTGACTCTTTGCTCTGATTTTCGAGTTTCTCTCTCCCCCTCTGCGCTGCCTCTGCGTGGTCCTGCTGGCCTAGCATCAGCCTCTGCGTGAGAGTTGTTGGATCACTCTCTGCCTCTCTCTGCTGATGATTCTCCGGCTGAGAATCTCTCTCTCCGGAAGCTGCTATCCCCACCCCTCTGCTGCAAGAAATCTCCTCAATCGAATTTTCCTCTTGAGAACATCTCACTTCAGAAAATTGATTTCTTTATCTCTCTTGGTGTGTTTTCCAAATGACCCTCAAGCCCCTTCTTATATATTCTTGTTGGACAACCAATGACCTAGATTAATTCCTAATCAAAGGCTTATATCGTTTTGACTTGATCTCCTTCTTTATGTAGAAGATTCACCCACAATTAGATTAATACCTATTAATATTTTAATTTTCCTAAGTTTAGACTTAGGAACCCCTTTAAAAATATTAATTATTTTAATATAATCATCTCTGTGTGGAATGTTCCAAAACGGTTTCTGGGTTCTTTGGAATGCATGTGCCCAAGCCTCCCAACAAAATTTGAGGCCTAGAGCACATTCGATGCTACCCCAAATCAACAATGACATGATCGACTCATGGATGAAAGTGATGGATGGTCTTTGCCCTATGAAGAAGTCCCAAAACATGAAGACTCATGAATAAAGAAATAAGTTCATGACATTGTGAGGAGTTCTTCAAGCAGCTAGTTGTCCCATTATCTCCACCTGAGGAGTTGTAGCTCCCTAATTAAGAGGCAGCCTGGAAACAAGTTTCTTACTTGGTAGAAACTTGGAAGCAAAACTCTTAAGCCAAGAGGGAGCTTAAGTACATTCCTTTTGTAGGAATGAGTACATTCCTTCATTGGAATAGGTATGCCCTCCCTAATTAAGAGGGAGAGATAGACACATCATTCTTGTCTTCACTTGGGAAGACAGAATGGAGGATCGCATAAACATCTGGCATCCGATGCTCTTGGAGGATGAGTTAGGGCATCCAGGATAAGAGTAGTCGTAGAGGACCGATATTCTTTGAGGACTGGGAGTCAAAGATAAGAATAGTCCTAGTGGAACACACCTTGAGAACTCGGGTGGGGTATGTTCCGAGAGAGACAATGATGACGGTGTCTATACATCATTGGTCTTGCCAACATTGAGCTCAAATCGTGTGGAGAGATAGAGATGTTAGTCAAGGCCTTGCTATGTGACAATGCTGGTTGATATGAGGCTAAACAGATGGGTTACCAATCCAACTCTTCTTATGAGAATTCTTCAGATTGAGAATGACCAAGTACCATTATGAATACCTCCCTAGTTAAGAGGGAGTGTTGAAAAGTGTAACTAGGTTCGGTTTTCATAATTGTTAGCACTTCGTAGTTTTCCTAGGCTGAAAAAGGAAACTGCAGAGGTAATGACAAACCACTTTCAAAGCTGGGATCTAGCCCTTCTAGCTTTCAGAGATGGGCTCTCTTTGTATGATTTTTAATTTTAATGTTTAAACTTTAGATTTTAGGCTAGGTATGAAAGGACAAGATAGATTTTTTTAAAGTTTTGGTTGTAAAATGGAAGAGGAGTCCATTGGGCATGGAGTTATAAGGTCTTCAGTGATCAATTAAAATAAATAGAGGAGCAGAAAACAGGGCGAGGTAGGCAAACTCTTGGATCTCGTAGAGCTTTTGTGGTGTGAATGAGATGAATGAATGAAGCTCAATTAAATATAGAGCATACACAGATGAATCCTATATTTAATATCAGAAAGAAAACATTGATATTGTTTAACAAGCCAGAGCATAGTACTGAAAGTAAATTCGACCCCTAATCTTCTTGTAAACAATTTAGGAAGGAAAACATTCATGTGAAACTTGAAAGGAAACAGATTTTACAAAGAGGGAAACACCACCATTTGCTTTACACAAGAATCCAAACCAAACTGCCTCTATTTGCTTGACACAAGAATCCTAAAACCAAACTGCCTCTGTATCACTGAATTGATTACTTCAAATGTATTTCACTGCTTACAATTACAGAAAAATCTTTTCTTCTTGCATAATCCAACCCTTTCTAAGTCTTATTACAAAATATTTATAGACTTTCTATTGAACTAACTTTGGATTCCAAAAAGGAATTGATTACAAAATAATATCTAACAAAATTATAGATATTTCTGAAACAAAACTACATAATGGAATTATGGACAAATTCGGCTTTTTTGTTGAATCTTTGAAGGAAATTTGTTGCTCACTGTAGCTATTTTCTGGCTCCTTCTATTTGTCTTGTTGCCAAAATTGTAGGTTTTCTGTTTGTGCTCATTCGACCAACTCCAGTAATTGGTCCCATCGCTCTTCACCTGGGATAGAAAAATTTACCATGTTTTTGAATCTTTCATCTACCTTTGTGTAGGTCTGGAAAGTTGGCTTGTTCAGAAACAGAGGATGAATCTCATGCTGAATGTTGAGATCAGATTGTAGGCCTTCCAAGAAAGCTTCTCCACTGATAGTTCCTTTTTCCTTTGCAAATTTAGATGCATCTGCAGCTATGTTGCATAATTGATCTTGGTAATTTTCTAATGGAATCAATTTGCCATTAGAATTTTTTAGAGTTGGAAGTCCTTTCCCCTACAACAAAGAAAACTTTTTGATAAATCTTCTGACCTGTAGCTCTAATTCTTTGCACTTCTTTTCTAACTGCACCATAAGATTTTTCTTAGTCAATAGTAAATAATCTTTTGACTTCCATCACTGTCTCTGTCCTGTCTTGAATATTGAGCTCTTCAAGTCCATCTTTAGTTTTAATTCAAAATTTTTATTATCCTGTGTGCTTTTGCTAGTTTATGCTCAATTTCAACTTTTGTCTGCTCAATAACTGCTTTAACATTTTGCACCAACTCTTCTTGTTCAAAAATAATTTGAATGGATGGCCACAATTCTGTAACATTTTCATTGATATTGTGCCAAATGTTGTGTTTGGCTTCTGCTAAAATCTGAATTATGAGGGATTGGTCCTCATACTTTTGAATCTGTTGAATTAATTTAAAATTCTTCTGTACCTCTGCCAGGTATGCATTGTCAGCCTTAATTTTGCTCTCTTCCATCTTGGTTAGTGCTGCCATTAATTTTGCATTTTCTTTATTGGTTAATGATAGTTCTCCTAAAGCTTGAACTAATCTCTCAGAGGAATCTGAGGTGGATGCTTGGGCTGTTGGCTGCTCTTCTGGTTGTGTTGAAGTACCTGCTGCTGTTGATGTACCTATAACTGTTGATGTACCTGCTGCTGTCCACTGCTCTTTCTCTTTCAATAATGATTCCATGTTTGTCTCCATCCTTTGAATCTGAATGCTCTGTTCAACAATTAACTTGAACAAATTCTCTTTCTCAATTTCTAAATTTGTGATTTCCTTGGCCTGAGGGTGCTCTATGGTTGGCAGTATAAGTTGTTTTTTGAGGGCCTGGATATCTGCATTCTTGTTTTTAATCATCTCCTCTGTTGCCTTGACATTGCTAGGATCATATTCTAGTTTGATAATCAAGTCTTCCAAGGGTTTTATCTTGGTGTCTTTGGCCAGAGAGGACATTCTCTCTATCTTTAACTTTGAATGCATATGGTTTAGATATGTGTGTAATTTGGAGGTAGCCATGGTCGAACTGGTCAAAGTTGAGTAAATCATTTCTCCTGTTTGTTAATGCAAATTGATTTGATCGATTGCATGAACTTTCTTGGCATCAATAGAAAACATGGAGGCTTTATAATCTTTAACACCCCTGGGCATTGGAATTGTAGGTTCCAGAAAAGCTAATTGAAACTACCCTTTCTCTGTTTCAAATGTTGATAGTAGCCTATGCTGTGTAGTGGCAGTCTGCCTCCAAAATTCTGAATAAGTTGTAGCTTTGAGGGCTTCATTCTTCTTCTTAATCTCCTTGTACCTAGAAAAAATGTTTGGATGTTGTGTGGCCATTTGAGATGAGGAAGACACAGGTGACTGTATGATTTCTTCAACATTAGGAAAAGGAGTGACTGGCAAACCTGTTAAGACCACTGTGGTTTGATCTTGGGTCTCCTTTTCTTCTGACGACTCTTCTTGAGTAGTGGCCTGTGTGTCATCTTTAATATCAATGACAATTTTGTCTTTGGGATCAGTCTTTTTTCTTCTCTTGAATACTCAAAAATCTTGTGATTCTGAATCAGTGGGGGACATGCTTTCCCTTATCCTCTTTGTGTCTTTTTCCTTTGGAATTGGAGTCTGCAGAGAAGTTTGGCTGACAGTCTGCTCTTCGGCCTCCGACAAAGTGTTTTATGTCCATTGCTCCAAATTTGCATGTTATTCTATCTCCAATCTGGGTGTGTGCGCGTAAGGAGTAGATTTCTGCTCAACTCTTAGTTTAGAAATGGTTCCCAGTGGGTCATAGGACCATGTGAAATTGAGTTTAAACTTCATCTGCTTGAGTAGTTCATCAACTTCTTTGTTTGCTGCCTTGGTGTTTACAATATATGGCCCCACATATGCCTTTAACTTAAACTGTGATTTCCTCTTGTTTGAGACAAAGTGCAAATCATCCATGTTAAGCATTTGTCTGATGTATTTGAGAGAAAAAATTCTCATTGGCACAAACTTTGGTAATCTATAGGGATACTAGTCTCCAACTTTGGCCTGTTCGGTGAGATGCAAGACCTTTTTTATCTCTAGTGAAATCCTTGGTATAACATCACTACTGAGTAGACACAAGGATGTATGTAGAAACTCATCCACAAAATCGTTGAATGAATAATTCTTTGAGTTTCTTCTAACTAAAGAAGTCCAGTGAATGATTGATAATGGGGTACCTTGATTGTCCATCTTTTGTAATTGGATCTTGAACCTGTCTTCTTGGTAAAATAACATCAGATATACCAAAATTGATTGGTGTTTGAACACACCTTCAGCTTTAAACTTCATAAACTGCTCATGAAGGATATCTGATAAAAATTGACTATAATTGAATAAAGTTGAAGGCTTCTGTGCAATTGTGAAAGCTGATAGAAATCCTAAGACAATCTCATCTACCCACTGGTCTGAATGATAACCTAACAGATAGGTAACGATAAAATTTACCTGCCTTGACATTTAAGGAAAAATGGAGGCAGAGTAAGGAGGGTTTCTTCTGGGTAATTCAAAGTTTTCAGGCAGGAAACACTCAAATATATGGGCTCTTTGGGCAAAAGTAAGTTTCTGGTATATCTCTATAAGAGCATCAGCGGAAAAAGGATGTAGAGAGGCTTGAGGATTGACTTGAAGGGCTTGGCAGATACTCTCTGGGGTTATTGAGAATAAAACTTGGTTATTTTGGGCCACAACTGCTTTATGGTTGGGAAGGTATCTCATATGACACTAGGTGACAAATTCAGGGAAGAAATGGGTTTGGGGAAAAACAAACTGCGACAAGAGGGATTCCCAAATGCCCAAATCGTCACTGTTATCTAAAAACTTTTGGTTTGCCCAATTTCTGAGCTCGTACAGGTCGAATTCACACTGAGTCTCAACTATTTTGTACTGTGTATAAATTAATGGGGACCTATCTAGATCAGGCATGGGAGGGGTCATCGAGCTTTCCTCATTTTTCTTCCCCTTTCCCTTATGCGATGACATTTTCAATTTCAAAGGAACATTGAAGGAACAATGTTACTCGATTATTTTATGACTGAAATTGCAGAGGGGGACGACTTGCAGATGGCACTGGTAACTTCAAAACACTTCAAGCTAGACCTGCACAATTCAAATGACTGTCGAAAGGGAAAATTTGCAGGTTACTGAGAGATTCTTATAACGGGATTCACGGGGGTTGCAACGGAATTATTACTGTTTTTGGAGCGGGTATTAATTAGGAATGCATTTGTTGGCGGGAGAGATTAGTTGTCCAACGTTTATTTGCTGTTGGCGGGTGATTTGAATGGTAATGGTCAAATGACATGGAGGGGAGGTGACGTGGATGGCGGGATGAATGACAAGTGGTGTGAGCGGATGGCACGGGGGTGAATGGGTGGAAGGAAGCACAAGATGGCGGTTTTCGAGGGTGGGGGCATAGGAGTGGTAAGCTGTATCGGGAAGGGATCCCCCAAAAATGCCACGGGATGGACACGTAGTCAGGGTGGTCTATTCAAAAACCATTTTTTGCCCCCCATTAAATCTCGAAGGGTCAGGGGGGGTGTTCGAAAGTTGCCCCCCGTCGTTGATTTGGGCGAGGGCATTCTTCACCATTGATACATGCAAAGTTTTTATGGTAAACGACAAAAGGTCGTTTCAAATCACATTAAAATTATTTAAAATCAAAACTTTAATAAAACATAATTTGGCGACATTTAGACTAGCACGCCCTACGGGGTTTTATTTATATATATTTTTTATATTTCTTTTTTTTTGGTTGATAAGTGGGTGAATCCTGAAAATCATGCTTACCCTGTGGCTGAGAGGCCACGACTCAAGGGCATCTAAGCCGTCAAAGTCACCCGGGGATCGCACCCGGCCTGAGCCGCACCAGCAGAAACCATGTTGGATTTTTGGTATCGGCGAGACTAGAACCGGTGACCTTTGCATACGAAGTGCCTTAACAACGCGCTCCTTCACCGACTATTCTAGATCTCTTTGATATATATTTTTTATATTTCATTTCTTTCTTTTTCATATATATATGTATATATTTAAATTCCTTTTTTTATTTATTTTTTATTTCTTTCTTTTTCTATTTTTCTTTTTATAGGCTAAACAATTTAAAATGAAAAATAATTTTTTACAATATCCTTGTGGGATAAATGGCTAAATAACCATACTGGACTACTATATTTATAGGAACCTAACAATAATGACATGTGTAATTGTGATTTTATGTAATTGATGCAAAGAAGAAAAATTAAATTATTATTGTAATGCTTGTCTCATGGGTTTCATGAGCAAGGAATTTTATTTTTAGGTAAGGCAACCATTGAGAGCCCTTAGGATTGGTCATAAAGTCAAATTGAGTCAATGTCATGTATGAAGGACCCTTCTTAAGCATGTTACATAATTGTATGAGTCATTAAAAGAATAAAAAGGCCCTCCAAGACCAAGCTAAAGCATCTCCTTCAATTCGTCTACAAGATGGAGTAATAGATCTACATAAAAAAGACACTTCGGCTCACCCACAGTTTAGGTCGGTTTATTTGATGAGCAAAACACTATAAATAGGGTAGCTCGGCCTCATTTTAGAGACAATTTCGGTCAAGAAGTCTGCAATAAAAGGTGCGAAAAAGGAGCCTCATAACTAGCAAAGAGGAGGAAAGGAAGAGCGAAGTCTTTAGCATTGTTTTTGGGTCTGTTTTGGGCTGAATCACTCCACACGTGCGAAGTATATATGCTGTCTGTTGCAGAAGAAGCCGAAGTACTGCAGTCCCATTTGAAGGTCAAGTGCTGTCTGTTGCAGAAGAAGCCGAAGTACTGCAGTCCCATTTGAAGGTCAAGTCAAGGAGAAGACTAAGGAGTATCTCAAGTCGAGTTGTCAAGGAAGTAGCCTCCACCAAGAGTGAGGATAATCAAGGGTCAAAGTTGGTCAACCTCATGTGCTAAGGGTTTTTGAATTAGGGCCGAAGAGGTTGCAGGTCTGAAGCAGAGAAAAAGGAAGCCGAATTCTGGAGGGTAGCGGGAAGGAGGAAGAAGAAGAGGTTGGACTATTGTTGACTTAAGCAAGAAGGATCTCATCAAGGATGCTGTGTGTCTTGGTCTTGGAGTGGCAAATAGGTCAAGGGTCTTGGTCTTGGTATTCGTCAATTGAAGTCTCGATAAGAAGAAGAATTTGCTTGGGTTTTCCTCTCAAGTGGGAGAGGTTTTGGCCCTAACTGATAGCCTACAATCTGTGTCTCTTGTCTCTTCATTGTTTATGCTTTGGTAGTTGTTTGATGAAGAAGAACACTATAATAATCTGATTACAGAAAAGATCCTAATCTATTGAAGTAAAAAGCATTCACAAGCAATTATCATTAATAGAGAAATCCCCTGATCTTGATGCCCTAGATTTCTCAACAAGCTAGAGAACGTCTAGTGTTGGTGCATTCAGATTTGTGTGGTCCTATGGAGGTTGTGTCTTTTGGAAAGGCACATTACTTTCTCACTTTCATTGGTGATTATTCTAGGAAGACATGGGTGTATTTTTTGTAGAAGTCCGAAGTGTTTTCTCATTTTCTCGAGTTTAAAGCTTTAGTTGAAAAGCAAAGTGGTCTAAAACTTCTCACCCTAAGAACAAATAATGGGGGAGAATACAAGTCAAATGAGTTTTTGAATTATTGCAGGAAGAATGGAATAAAGTGAGAGTTTACGAATTCATACGCTTCTCAACAAAATAGTGTTGCAGAGAGGAAATCCAGGACCATAGTTGAAATGGCTAGGAGCTTGTTAAAAACTAAGTCTCTTGGAAATGAGTTTTGGACTGAAGCAGTTCACATAGTAGTATACACTCTTAACTGATGTCCTATAAAAGCAATGTTGAATTTCACTCCAAAAGAAGCCTGGTCAAGGTACAAACCAAATGTTGCACAGATGAAAGTTTTTGGTTGTACTGCATATGCACATGTTCCTAAGGAAAAGAGGAAAAATTAGATGATAAGAGTGTGAAATGTATTTTTATTGGCTACAGTGCTGAAACAAGAAGTTATAGGTTGTTTGATCTCGAAGTAGGGAAGGTGATAATAAGTAGAGATGTTGTGTTTGATGAGGATGGAATCTACCAGCCAGAACATGTAGAATTTGAATTAAAGAAAGATGCAGTGAATATTGGTGATTAATCAAATTCCAATTCAATAGAGATAGATGAAGTTAATAAGAAGCCTAAGTGGCTTCAAAGGGGACATTTAGAAAGCAAAATGTTGGATATAAATTTTGAAAGAAGGATTTCTAGATCCCAAAGTTCTCTAGTAAATTATGCACTTATGGCACAGGTAATGAACATGGATGAACCACGGGATTATGTAGAAGCATCAAGAAAGAAAGAATGAAACAAAGCTATGGAAGCAAAATGGAATGCCTTGGTGAAAAATGATACATGGGACTTGGTCAAATTACCAAAGGGAAAATATGTAATTGGCACTAAATGGGTTTATAAAACTTTATATGGCACAATTGATAAGTACAAGGATCGTTTAGTTGCAAAGGGCTATTCACAAAAAGAAGGAATTGATTATATTGAGACATTTGCCCCAATGGTAAAGTTAGATACAATCAGGATGGTTCTTGCATTAGCTGCACAGTACAAATGGCCAATTTTTCAGATGGATGTTAAATCAACTTTTCTGAATTTTATGTGGATGAAGAAATTTATGTGGAGCAACATGAAGGTTTTGAAGTGCCAAGAAAAGAAGCTTATGTTTATAAGTTGAAGAAGGCATTGTATGGTCTAATGCAAATGCCAAGGGCATTGTATTCAAGAATTGATAAGTATCTTTAGGATCACGACATAGTTAAAAGTTTATCTGAGCCCAATCTTTATATCTTTCAGTCAGGACAAGAGATTTTGATAGTTGTCTTATATATTGATGATTTGATCTACATAGGGACACTAATGAACTATTTCAAAGATTTAAGTCACATATGATTGCTGAGTTGCATTATTTCTTGGGTATTGAAGTTTGGTAGAAGGAAGATGGTATTTTCATGTCACAAGCCAAGTATACTTGGGACATTTTGAAGAGGTTCAAAATGTTGGGGTGTGAGCCAGTGGCAACTCCTTTGGAAGTTGGGTTGAAGTTATACAGACATAATGGCTCCAATTCAGTTGATGTTAATTTGTATCGTCAATTGGTTGGAAGGTTGGTCTACTTAACTACAACTCTACCTTATATTTGTTTTGCAGTCAATATGGTATCAAGATTTATGGCAGAACCCAAGGAATTGCATAGGAAAGCAACAAAGAGGATTTTAAGATATTTGCGTGAAACAATTGGTTATGGTTTGGCGTACATGTCTATAGAAGATTTCAGGCTAATTGGTTATACCTATTCAGATTGCGCTGGATGCATGGATGACAGGAAATCAACTTCAGGGTATTCATTTAGTATGGGTTCAACAACAGTTACTTGGAGTACTAACAAGCAACCTATAGTTTCTCTCTAAAGTTTCTCTCTCCATAGCGGAAGCAGAGTATAAAGCAGCAACGACAACAACATGTGAAGCAGTTTGGTTGAGAAGAATTCTAGAGGATCTACATGAGCTGCAAGAGAAACCTACTTAGTTGATATGTGATAATCAAAGTGCTATTCAGATGACCAAGAATCCATTTTTTCATAAGAAGACCAAGCATATTGATATTCATTATCATTTTGTTCAAGATTTGGTTCAAGAACGGGTGATCTGTTAATTTTTCATCAATTGTTCTATGTTGCAACTATTACTTCAACAATATCCAATAACATTCAATTTAACAATTTCCACTTCTTCAATTTAACCAATGACAGTAGAGCAATAGTAGATAGAACAATTATTCCAATGCACAATGAAAGACAACCAAGAGACAAGAGACACAATATTTGGTCAATGACCAGGGAAAAACCCCACTAGGGGGAAAACCTTTGCAAATCTTCTTCTATTAGATTGTCTTCAAATGTTCATTAGAGAGAGTACATCATCTAAGAGTCAAAATCAAACTTTGACTAGCCAATATCCAAAACAATATCCAATATTCAATCTTATGTCAAATTAATATACCAATGTCAAAATGATGAGGAAGAGTCAAATTTTGTCAACTGTTGGATCTACAAAAAGTCAACAACAATTGACTGCCCTAAACAGTGAAGTCAACAATAGTCAAATATGCTTCAATTTAATTTGGTCAAAGCCCAATTAATGCAACCTCTTTTGCTTGTCAAGGATCAGTGAAAACAACTCCAAAAACTTTGGTCAAACTTGGTCAATAGAGAGAGAAATAGTACAACTCTAGTTTTCAGTCAAACTTGCGGTCAACAACAACCAAACTCCTCAAAATGCCTTAGTCTTAGAGCCAAAAAATGCGGCCTGATGGGACAGACCTTCTCCAAGAAAATCGAAGTCAAAAGTCTCCTTTTGACACTTGGTCAACGCTGGTCAAACTGCATTTGCAAAAAAGTCAATGTTGGTCAAAGGTGGTCTAACTGCTTCAGAATTTCCTCCTTCCTTCCTCACTAAATTCAGCCTCCTTAATCGTATCCAAAACCCAAGAAAACCAAGTCAAATCATATGCCCAATCATCAAAGGTCAATGATGCCAAAGAGAGAAATCAAAGATGCCTCCAAACCCTTGCACATGTGAAGAAGAATAGAGTTGTCTTTAACCTGTACAAACCAAACAAATGAAGAGAGAAGAAGAACGTGTGTTGTGTGATGTTAAAATGAGGCATGAGGGCACTTATATTTATATGCAATGTGAGGAGTGCCATCTTATCCTTGAGATGTGACATTTGACCAAAGGCCAACCTTGACAATTTTGTATTTGTGGGCTTGACCTCAAAAATCCATTTCTCCTTGTTTGATTTGAGTGAACTTTAGGTCAATTTTGGTCCTCTCGAAAAGAGGAATTCAATGCAATGATTATCTCCATCAAATGAGTTGTCCAAAGTGGAATTTGACCCTAGTTGCATAATTTAACACTCGCTCTCAACTAGGGAGAATTTCACCTACCAATATCTGACCGTCAATGATCATGCCATCTTGGCATCATGTACTGTCTCTGCGTGTCTCTGCTCATCTCACGCTGAACATTCTTGAATCTAAAGAAGAAATGTTGTAGGGGACCTCCAATTACTACCCTGCATCTATCACCATTGGGGAGACTCTGCTACCACTCAGAATCATCATCATCATCATTGTTGGGGAGCCATGGCTACCACCCAGAACCAAAGACAATGTGCGAGACCAACTTACCCCAAGTGTAGGGATCACACTCTATCCCAAAGTCCCTGTAAATAGGTGAGATAAACGTAAGGATCACACTCTACCCTATTGTCCCTGATCATGCATCTTAAACTTGAAGAGTCAGATGTTAGAACACTTGCCTCCACCAACTTGGGCGAGATCCACCTACTACAAGGGGTAGGGATCACACTCTGTCCCAAGTTCCTCAATCCGTTGGCTAGATGGGAGAGGTTGTCCCACAGAGTGGGTAGGACGCTAATTGGGGCATACTTTGACTAGGGGAGATCCCAGGTCTCAACATCCTATAGGTCAGAGGTCTCTCATCCCCAGGAGCCTTACAGCGCGGTTCCTCACCCTGGGAGCTCAACCAGGGGGGAAGCGCATTGCTTAGTGTTCTTGATCAGCCTGGACCCTTATTTGAAAGGGTCATCTCAACCAGTCCAAGTTGCTCTTTGAAGAGCAAGAACTTCCCTTTCGGCAAACCCTTGGTGATGATATCGGCTATCTACTCATCTATCGAAATGTGGAGGAGTCTCACAACTCCTCTTTGCACCATGTCACGGATGTAATGATGCTTGATCTCGCTATGCTTCAATTTGTCATGAAACACAAGATTCTCTGACAAAAGAATCCCACTTTTGTTTTCACAATAGATGACTATTGTGTCCAAAACTTACTCAAATATCTCTCCAAAGAGCTTCCTCAATCAAAATGCGTCACAACTCGTCAGGCTAGTTGCAATATACTCAGTCTCTGCAGTGATAAGGGCTATGGATTTCTGCTTCCTGCTCATCCATGATATCATGGTGAATCCTAGACTAAACAATATCCAAAAGTACTCTTCCTGTTGACAACATTACCAGCCTAATCTGCATCTGTATATCCATGTAGTCTAACATCTCCAACGAATATCTCAATCCAAGGTTAATAGTCCCATGTAGATATCTCAATACATGCTTGGCAGCAACCCAATGCACATGGTGAGGCTCGGTCTTGAATTGGCTCAAAGTGTTAACTGTGAAGCATATGTCAGGGCAAGTGTTTACATGAAACATCAGAGCACCAACCAGTTGTCTATACTTAGAGGGGTTTGCTAGGTCTGCCCTAACAACCTCTCCACACAACTTCTTGAAATTCAACTCCATACGTGTAGGCAAGGAAACTCTTGCCCGACTTTTGCCATACTTCTAGTCTCAGGAAATAGTGAATCAAACCAAGGTCTTTCATCTCGAACTTGGAAGCCAACTCCCTCTTACAGATGAGAGGGTTTGCACTTGTCATGAATAAGTCGTCAACATATAATACCAAAATGAGAGGCATACCTTGGATCATTTTGAAGTATGAGTTTGGATCAACATTGCTCCTTGTGAATCCTAACTTCATCAAGTAATTGTTAATACGAGCATACCAAGCACAAGGGGCTTGCTTCAATCCATAGAGAGCTTTCTTCAATCGACATACATGGGTCTTCCTGTCATAAATTTCAAATCCTGGGGGTTGTTCTACGTACACTTCTTCTTGTAGCAAACCATGTAAGCAAGTGGTCTTCACATCCATTTGATGGAGAGTCCATCCCTGACTTGCAACAATGGCTACTATCGGACGGATGGTCGTATATCAGGCCACATGAGAAAATATATCATCGTAATCTTCTCCCTCCTTTTGAGAGAATCCTTAGTCTACGAACCTTGCCTTGTATTTTTCAATGCTTTCATCAACCCCATGCTTGATCTTATAGATTCATTTGGAGGTTACCATAGATCTTCCCTTTGGTTTTAGCACAATATCAGATACATCATTTTTCACAATAGACTCATATTCTTCGGTTATTTCATCCTTCCAGACTTGTTCCTTCACAGCTTCTTCAAAGGTACTAGGTTCAACTTGAATCATATTCCTCATAGCTACAACATATGCTTGGTACCTACATGGCTTCTTGCTTTCCTTGAAACTTCCATGAGCAACAACATGTTTCTCGATGTCTTGTAGAGTGTCCTTGAGCCAAAGTGGTCTTTTCCTGGTAGGAGGATCACTTGGAGGAGGATTCAAGGGGTCCATAGGCTCCATGGGATCATCAACGATGTCCTTCTCAAATTCAGGCATAGAAGGACCTTCTAGAATATCCATATCCTCACTCTTGTCTTCAGGAGGAGGAGGCGGAGGGAGGTCCCATACTTTTCAAAGGGCTACATCTTCATCGAATGTTATATCCTTGCTAATTTCAAACTCTCTTTGACTAGAAATATATATTTTAAATGCTTTAGAATCTTCACTATATCCAACAAACTTACCTTTTCTTTCTGTAGCTTCTAGCTTGTTTCTTTTGTCCTTTAGTGCATGGAAATATACGGGGGTAGCCAAAAATTCATATATGACCAATATCCAGCGCATGGAAATATACGGGGCAGCCAAAAATTCATATATGACCAATATCGGGCTTGACATCCGTGAATACTTCCTCGAGAGTCTTGTTGTCCAAAGCTTGATGAGACAACCTATTTGAACATATACTGTCGTGTTTGTCACTTCAGCTGAAAGGAACTTTGGCAGCTTTTGATCATGGAGTATGGCTCAGGAAACTTCTACAATGGACTTGTTCTTTCTCACAACCATTCCCTAATGTAGGGCATAATGGTCTCCTTCTTAATTCCTTCATTTTTGCAAAAGTCTATAAATTCATTTGAGATGTATCCCCCACCATTGTCGGACCTGAAGATCTTTATTTTCTTCCCTGTATGATTTTCAACCAAAGTCTTGGAACTACTTGAATATTTCGAATGCCTCATCCTTGTGCTTTAAATAGTATACCCATGTCTTCCTTGAGAAATCGTCGATAAAGGTGATGTACGGGCATTGGACCACATATATTTGAATGAATGAGATGAAGGATGTCTTTCGATTTGTTTTCGCTAGAGGGGGATGGTCCCCTTGTCTTCTTTCCATTGGCACACTCAGGGCATACTCCATCAATTTTGGAAGTGCATCATAGTGTAGATGGGCCAGCCTTCGGTGCCACAACCCGTTTTTGATGGTTTGTATTATGGACCATAACTAGGAGGGGTCTTCCAGTGACTCTATAGATTCCTTCAAACCTTGATCCCAATGTGAAGGCATTTCTCATATAGGATCCAACAGGCCAACTGAGTACTTTTCCTTTGATGAATGCAACCCTTATTCATTTATCCTCCTAGGTAGATATCAATACCAAATTCTTCTTCAATCCCGATACATACATCACATCATGAAGCAAAACAGATTCCGTAGAGTTCAAATGAAATTTGGCAGAACCAAAGCCCTTTATGGGATGAGTGGTATTGTCACCAAGAATAATGTTTGAATTAGTCTCCCTCTCTACCAAATTAGAGAGAACTTCCTTATATCCAGAGAAGTGATGAGATGCCCCACTATCAACCAACCAACTATCCCAAGAATCCGGAAAAGATGAACTAGATAATGCGGAAATAAGAATATACTGAGATTGATTAGTAGCATTACTTTCATATCTGGAGTTTCCAGACCTCTTTGGTGGACGATAGCTATCTTCACGATCATTGGGAGAGTCTCTTCTTCTTTTGTTTCTCCTTCGATCTCTTCTTTCATACGACTTGTTGTTGATAGAAGTAATGAACATATCCCATGATGCAGGAAGGCCACTAAGGGCGGTCATCACCAATTCCCTATCAGGTTTGATTTCTTGAGTAGTCTAGAGTTGGTCCTTGATCTCAGTGATTTTGGTCGTCCATGCTGCAAAACCCGATGAGTCAACTAGCTTTTCATTATCCTTGAAATAAGAGGTAGACATTTTTACCAAAAGATTTTGCCCTTTCAATCAACTCCTTAGAAGATGGATGCTCTTGCTTTATGTCACTTGGGCTTGTCTTCACCTCTGCTCTGATGCCATGTTATTTTTTCATCAATTGTTCTATGTTGCAACTATTACTTCAACAATATCCAATAACATTCAATTTAACAATTTCCACTTCAATTTAACCAATGACAGTAGAGCAATAGTAGATAGAACAATTATTCCAATGCACATTGAAAGTCAACCAAGAGACAAAAGACACAATATTTGGTCAATGACGAGGGAAAAACCCCACTAGCGGGAGAACCCTTGCAAATCTTCTTCTATTAGATTGTCTTTGAATGTTCAATAGTGAGAGTACATCATCCAAGAGTCAAAGTCAAACTTTGACTAGCCAATATCCAAAACAATATCCAATATTCAATCTTATGTTAAATTAATATACCAATGTCAAAATGATGAAGAGTCAAATCTGGTCAACTGTTGAATCTGCAAAAAGTCAACAGAAGTTGATTTCCCTAATCAGTCAAGTCAACAAAAGTCAAATCATGGTCAAATCTGCTTCATATAATTCGGTCAAATCCCAATCTATGCTGCCTCTTTTGCTGGTCAAGAATCAGTCAAAACAGCTCCATAAACTTTGGTCAATAGAGAGAGAAAAAGTACAGCTCTGGTCTATGGTCAACAACAGTCAAACTCCTCAAAATGCCTCGGTCTTAGAGCCAAAAAATGCGGCCTGATGGAATAGGCCTTCTCCAAGAAAATTGAAGTAAAAAGTCTCCTTTTGACCCTTGGTCAACGCTGGTCAAACTTTAACTGCAGAAAAGTCAATGCTGGTCAAAGGTGGTCTAACTGCTTTAGAATTTTGCCCTTCCTTGCTGAATTCGGCCTCCTTAATCAGATCCATAACCCAAGAAAACCAAGCCAAACCAAATGCCCAATCATCAAAAGTCAATGATGCCAGTGAGAGAGATGAAGATGCCTGCAAACCCTTGCACGTGTGAAGAAGAATAGAGCTGTTTTTAACCCGTGGGAACCAAACAAATGAAGAGAAGAAGAATGTGTGTTGTGTGATGTTCAAATGAGGCATGAGGGCACTTATATTTATATGCAACTTGAGGGGTGCCATCTTATCCTTGAGATGTGACATTTGACCCAAGGACGACCTTGATAATTTTGTATTTGTGGGCTTGACCTCAAAAATCCATTTCTCCTTGTCCGATTTGAGTGAACTTTAGGTCAATTTTGGTATTTTCGAAAAGAGGAATTCAATGCAATGATTATGTTTATCAAATGAGCTGTCCAAGGTGGAATTTGACCGTAGTTGTATAATTTAACATGATCGAGATTGAGTACGAGTACTGCACAACAAATGAAGTAGCTGATATATTCACTAAAGCACTATCTAAGGAAAAGTTTTGCAAATTAAGAGATGATCTTGGAATATTTCCAAATGATCATTATGGGGGAGAAATGATGGAATAATGATTCATTTGCAATAAATAAAATTGTTGTTTTTAGTGAGATATTTGTGGAGAAATTAGTGGAATGACAGATGAGAGATTTGTGGAGAAATTAATGGAATGACAGATGAGAGATTTGTGGAAGATTGCTGAAAGATTTATGGAGTGAATATTGAAAGAATATAGGAAATGATTGAGAGATTGTAGGAGATGGCAGATGTCTCCTCATGTATAAATATCTGCTATTGATAATGAAAATGTGTGTGAGCTGTGTGCATTATTGTCAAATTATTTTTGCTCTGTTAATTCTTTTGCTGGTGTATTTCTTCAATATATCACTGTAAACTCTGCATATAATAAACTTTCCATTTTTGGCTGACAAGAAAATATGGTGGATTAACCTCTTTTTGAGTTTTAGAAGCTATTAAAATGTTCAAAACTTTATTATACGAATTCTTCGGTTTTTAACTATTGCAATACATTGATTTGAGTTTTTGAAGTTATTAAATGTTCAAAACATGATTACATAATTGACTTGACTGTTATCCATTGCGATATATTTGTCTTATAGCACTTACATGTGGGTATTTGAAAATGAAAGTGGCTTAATAACAAAAACAATGTGATTTTGTTTACCATTTCCTATCCCATAAAAGTATCGACAGGGTAAGAAGAAAAGAAGAATACAAACATATTTATAAACACAAATGGTTTGTTTGCATCCATCTACATAGAATAAAATAATGACACTTTAAATTCTTATTGGGAATTCAATCGAGATGCTGGATCCTCGTAAAAATCTGAGACTTCATTTGGTTGATTTACAGACATTGTTGTTGTGCTTGACTACTCTATGATTGGGTTTTCATTATAAGGATTTCCACATTGACTATTGTTCTTGACCACCTTGTGAAATCTCTTCTTGTTGCTTTGTGATACTTTTCTTAATTGCAAGTGTATTAAAAACAAAAGTGACATATCTATCTGGCTCTTCTCAGGTAATGCCGGAGAAGCACTGGTTCGGAAGAAGGCCACTTCTTCCTCTTTGTCTAAAAAACATTAATATTGTTGTCGGCGAACCTATGGAGTTTGATATTTCCACACTTCAGCAGAGAGCTGAGTCTGTGTCGAGAGTTCTTAGAGCATCCGGGGATGAATGCAATGAAGGAAACAAGGGCCATCTCGACAGCTCTGGATGGCCAACAGGATTGTGTAAAGGATTAGATGAAATCGCGCAGAAATGGCTTTTCATACATATCTCGGATCACATTCGAAATGCCATGCAGAAGCTGTGCGCAAAAGCCAGGTCTCTTAGTAAAAACGACCATAAATAATTTACACCTCCTGTATCTGGGCAGGATTCAACACTGAGAATTGCAAGGTAATGCGATGATTTTTGTTTTGTGAATGTCACAACCAATAAAATGTTAGAAAGCGATCATATAGCAAGTAATAAAAACAATCGGTATATTTTATCATTTTGTTGATTCTTATTAATAAAATGATATTTTCTGGATTTTTGTTTTAGGACTGTCGCCAAATTTTATGTTATTTTTGCAACATTTTTGTTAAGTTTCTGCTGTTTTCTGTCATTGAAAGGGGAAATAAATAGTATGGTGGAGGCATTAACGTTAGGATTAATGAAAAATCAACAATGAAGTTGATGTAGTAACTTTGGGATGTGTTAATAGTTTTAGTTGAAATATATTTCTTTGTTTAAAAGGTTGGTTTTGTTTTTAAAATGGGGAGATTTTATCATGATGAGTAGTTGCTGGATTAACTTATTATTATTATTCAATTATTTTTATTAGGTTAACCTGATTAATTTTTTGATAAACAAGTTATGCTACTTTGTAATTTTGTGGTGGTTCATAAGAGGGTAAATTTTTACCCTTATCAAATTTCTTTAGGTTTTAGGTCATTAATCGGTTTTTTTACATCCAGTAAAATAAACATCTAGCCAAGGAGATATTTTTTCCCTAGTAAGTCCATGACTTACATGACTATATTGTGGTTTAGGAAACTGTGACCCAAGAGTATCACGTCCACACCAACTCTTAAAATTGTTGGATTTCGTTTAATATCTCTTCCCAACAACCATAAGTTTAGAACCTTCACCACTTTACAAAACAAAATCTTTATAATACAATTGCACTAACAAAAATTGTTTTCCTTAACTAAAACAAATTGACTTACATGACTATATTGTGGTTTAAACTGTGACCCAAGAGTATAGAAACTGTCAAAGAAACTGTGACCCAAGAGTATAGAAGCTGTGAAAATCACATTCACACCAACTCTTAAAATTGTTGGATTTCTTTTAATATCTTTTCCCAAAAACCATAAGTTTAGAACCTTGACCACTTTACAAAACAAAATCTTTATAATACAATTTCACTAACAAAAATTGTTTTCCTTAACTAAAAAATGATTTTGATTTTATTTTTAATTAAGATATACCCATTTTTACTAAATATGTATAAAAATAATTTTAATGGCCCAATATATTGACCTACTAGAATTTATTTGCCACACATCTACTGAACCAAAATGACTTGCTCTTCAACCATAATAAAAACTCATTGTGTTACTTTTTATCTAATGGAATCTCATAAGACTTTTTCACTTAAATGATATTAGTTTGACCATATGGTAAGACTTTCTAATTAAATGATATGTAGGTTGACCATTATATAATGATAGTTAATAAAATTTAATTAAATATAATATATGTAGGTTGACCATTATATAATGATAGTTTAGTTTTAACATTTCTATGCTGATAAAATTTAATTAAATAAATTAACAAATTAATAAATTGTAAATTTAGAAATTTAGAAATATATTTATAGAATATTTTAGTAGTAATAAAAATATTTTTTAAACAATAAGTGGATAAATTATATTAAGATAAATTACAAATCACAATTTTATTTTCCAAAGTTTCAAAATAATAATTACTTTGTTGAAGCTCAAAATAAAGATTGACTTCATTTTTCTACAAAACTATCTCATACTCTTTGATACTATATATTTTATAGTATATGTTTAATGCTCTTATATTTTATAATATATTACATATATTCTATAGCATATGCCTAAGAAAGAACGTAGCCACTAGCTACATCCAAGCTTCCTCTTTTTGGATTAGGATCTTGATTCTCAAGTTCCATTTCCCCATTAAGTCGATGCACAACTTTATCCCTTTTTAGCTCACTCTTGGATGAGTTAGCTTAAACTCTTTTGTTTGATACCATGCATTGGTCCTCCCTACTCAAATGAATGCCAAATTTCAAAGAAGATTGCATTTTGTTTCCAAGATTGTTAGTGGTTGCTCCAATTCCATTAGTGACCCCATGATTTCTACTATTTGACTTTTGATTTGATGTTCTATTTCATAAAATTTTAAAGAAACATTGAAAAATCAAGACCTGTTGTAATGAATATGTTTCTCATGGCTTCCAAGGATTGCAAATTTCTTGAGATTCTCTAGCACCATCTAATACCTAATGTGACCAATAACTTCTATTAGTATCAAATGTTTCACATTCCAACAATACCTCTCTCACACCATGTTTCCTATGAAATTCATGTCTTGAATTCAACAATTGGTAGCAATTCCTTGTACTCAAGTCAAAGTATTGAACAATTCAAAGAGGCATGAATTGGGAGAAATCTTGCGAACTAATGATAAAATTGATGTCGGCCTCAAGTCACTTGTTTCCTTATGTATTAGTAAGCCACTAGGGGTGAGGTTCCCTTGAAAGCTTCCTATAAATCATTAAAAGTCCAAACACCAACCAGAAATTAATGAATTTTTTTACCTAGTGAGAAGGATTTTCAGCACCTGTATGCCTCTTTAACAATAATGCCATTACCCCACCATGAGCCAAGAAACAAGAAGCCACTAGAGAGAAGATTGCAGATTCAAACCATAATGTATGTGAAGGAGGGACTCTTGTCCTTTCTCATTGTTGTTCAAATGCTTGGTGAAATGACCTAGGTTGTGAACCATGTGATGGTTTAAGTGACCAAGGTTGCATGCCATGCGATGGATTAATGGCTTGAAACAAATTTTTGTACTCATCATTAAATTATGGGATGGTTTGGTGATTAAATATAAGGTCCCCCTCTTTTAAAGTTGATCCAAAATTAGCCCACCAATCTTTTTCACTATTATTTTCTTAGAGGACATGGTATTATTTGATATTAGTAAAGAGTTCTCCTCCTGTTTGCTTCATTCAAGAACTGGGGCTAAGGGGTTGTTTTCCATCTCTGAATTGTGAACCAAATGATTTATGATAGTTGCGGAGTCTCCTATCATAATCAACAATTACACACTAGTGCTTTTAGCTATTTTGAGTCAGTGATTGTGGTAACCAATATGACTCGCAAATTAAATATCCAAAATACTTGGAATATAAATAAATCCATTTAGGATAAAATAACAATATATTGAATAAATGTATGGGAAGTGATATGATTGGGTTACATATGAGTGTCTTGTATAAATACCTAAGTGGGAGAGCATCTTCATTAAGAGTCATGTCCTTTAGTTGAGACATTGTGAAAATTCGGTAATTCTGAATCCTATTGCAGTAATTGATAATATTTCTCCTAGTTGTTAAATTACTTAAACAAATTATTTGCAGTTTTTCTACGACAAATATTGAAATACATACACTGCAATGTTCACAAATAAATTCTACAGAAATTAAATACGAGGAAAATAGTAGCACACATATAACCACAATGACAGTTATTCTTGGACAATTGTCCTCAGAAAAACCCAATGTGGGAAACCAGTGCAACAAATAAGGGTTTCTTCTATTAATCTTTAGCAATAATTTATGTACAAGATTTAGATGGACAAAATAGAGGAAGAAGTACTGAGATAAATTTACAGATGAATTTCTCACTCCACAGCTTTTTTCGAACCCCAAAGAGAGCTTCCTACCTTTTCGCTGGCCTTCTTGCATCACCCTTTGCGCAGTGATTGCGTAGGGCCTGCGTCACTCTCTATGCATTGATGATATGCGTCTCTCCTCTGCGATGTCCCTTCTAGATTCCTCCTGCACTCACAGACTATGCTGATACCCTCTCTCTCCCACCTGCAACTCACTCTCTGACTTTATTTTCTCTTGTTGAACTTCAGCCACTAAGAAAATCGATCTGCTTGAGCAACTGAGTATCTACTCTGGTGTATTCTGCATCTACCCATCGACTTCTTCCTATAATCTCTTGTTGGAGCACCAACGACCAAGATTAAAACATAATCGATGGCTAAGATTAACTAGAAGTCAATCCATGTCTTTTCTAGAAGATTCTCATCATGAATTGATTAATACCCTTTAATTAACCAGATTACCTAAGTTTAGACTTAGGGAATCATTTAAAAAAAAGTTAATTATTTTAATTAAGTTGTCTCTAGGTGGAATTTCTAGAAACAATTTTTGGGTTTGGAGAATACATGTATTCTAGCCTCTCCACGAAATTTCGTGGCAAGAACACATCCAATGCTACAAAAATCAACACTCCCTCTTAGTGAGGAATGTGTTCTAGTGCAACAACCCACTAAAGAAACAACCTATCTCTGTTTTACGTCCTGTCACGCTGCCGATGTTTGACTGCTCTACCCATCACTACTGCGCAACTTTGATATGAGTTGCATATGTGCTGCTGCTGACCTTGCTGAATTGCTGTCAACTAATGCCTTTGCACTGCAACTCCCTCTCATCTGCTGCTGCTGCAACTGAGAATCCATCTTCCACTGAAACGGGTTTTCCACCATACCCATCTATTCCCTAAATTGAATGAACTTAGATCTCCTTAGAGATTTTATGAGTATGTATGCCACTTGATCTCTTGTGGGGACGTACTGCAGCTAGATTGCCCCACGTTGAACACAATCCCTGATGAAATGACATTTGATATCAATGTGCTTCGACCTATCATGAAATACTAGATTCTCAGAGGGTTTTATACAACTCTGATTATCACAGTAAACACTGGTCGCTCCCATTTTCTTCCTGAACAAACTCACCAACAATTTCCTAAGCCATATGGCTTCGCATGTAGATATGCTAGTTACCATATATTTTGCTTTTGCTAAGCTCAGTGCTACTGACTTCTGCTTCTTGCTGCACCAAGAGATAATCCCTGATCCAACGCTGAAGCAATACCCTGAGGTACTTTTCATGTCCACTGAACTGCCTACCCAATTTGCATTTGTGAATTTGCTCAACCGGGCGTCATCTCCTCAAGCATATTTCAATCCGAGTCTGACTGTTCCACGCACTTATCTGAGAATGTGCCTAGTTACTGCCCAATGTACCCTTTTTGGTTCCACCATGAACTGACTAAGGGTATTTTCAGTGAAACAAATGTCTGGCCTAGTGTTGACCGGATACATGAGTGACCCAATTAGCTTTTTGTACAAGGTGGGGTTGACTTCCCTGCCCCATGAGGCATCAAGCTGACGTCATCTCCTCAAGTATATTTCAATCCGAGTCTGATTGTTCCACGCACTTATCTGAGAATGTGCCTAGTTACTGCCCAATGTACCCTTTTTGGTTCCACCATGAACTGACTAAGGGTATTGTCAGTGAAACAAATGTCTGGCCTAGTGTTGATCGGATACATGAGTGACCCAATTAGCTTTCTGTACAAGGTGGGGTTGACTTCCCTGCCCCTTGAGGCATCTATCTTTTCCAATTTGGTAATCATGGGTGTTGCCATGGGTCTGCAATCTTGCATTCAGAATCTCTTTAGAATTTCTGTAGCATATCTCCCTTGCCCAACAAAGATTTCCCCATTCTTCTATCATACTTCCAACCCCAAAAAATAGTGCATCAACCCCATATCCTTCATGTTGAATTCTGTTGCAAGGTTCCTTTTGCAGTCCTCTATGAGCCTCGATGATCCCGTAAAAAGATATCATCTACATATAAAACCAGAATGAGAGGCTCATTCTCCACCATCAGATCGTAGAGATTGGGATCTGCATCACTCTTGATGAATCCCAACGGCTGCAAGTCACTATCAATCCGACTGTACCACGCCTTGGGTGCTTTCTTGAGCCCATACAGGGATTTCTTCAATTTGCATACATGAGTGTGCTTCTCATGAGTCTTGAAGCCTTCAGGTTGCTCTATGTACACCTCTTCTTCTATCACCTCGTTCAAGAATGCTGTCTTGACGTCCATCTGGTGAATTTCCCATCCCATCTGCGCTACTAGGGATATGATTGATCTGATAGAGGTATATCTGGCAACTGGTGCAAGGTCTCCTCATAGTTTATTCCTTCTTTTTGTGCATACCCCACAAATCTAGCCTTATTCTTCTCTACATTGCCATCTACAATGTATTTGATCTTGTAGATCCACCTGGAACCCACAACTGATCTATCCTTTGGTCTAGGCACTACTTCCCACATATCATTTGTCATGATAGAACTGTACTCTTCTACCATGGCATCCACCCACACTTGATGTTGTGCGGCTTCCTGAAAACCGGAAGGTTCTACAACTTGAGCCATCAAGGCCTAGTATCTGTCAGGTTGCCTGCGCTGCCTCTTGTCGGTTCTAGGAGCTCCGACAAACTCTTTTGTGTCCTTCAAGGTCTGATGCACTTCCCTACTGGTCCTACCACTCGTGGGAGGTTCAATTTGTTCCTCTACCTGTACCTGCAACTCTGCCTACTGAGAAATTCCTGGATTTCCTGTTCTTGAGGAGATGTTGGTGCTGGTCACTGTACTCGAACCCTGTGACTATCCCTCCGCTTGTTCTACCTGCGGTCCCTACTGCTATTGGACTAAAGGAACATCTAATGACTGATCTCCTACATGCATCTCTCGAGATCTTCTGAAAGCTCTGCCTTCCATGAACTTTACATCTCGCCTCACTACAATTTTCCTACTGCCAGGAATGTAGATTTTGTATGCCTTTGAGGTCTTGCTATAGCCTATGAGATACCCCTTTTCTGCAGTCTGATCCAACTTACTACGCTTCTCATCTGGAATGTGACAATAGGGCACAGTCCTAAATATCCTCAAATGACTTACCACGGGTTTCTTCTCGGAGAAGACTCCCTCTGGCTTTTTCTTCCCCAAAGCCCTGTGAGGTGTCCTGTTTTGGATGTACATCGCTGTGTTGTGTTAATGCTCCTTAGTTTCCCAAGGATGAGAAAGGAAACCAAAGAGGTAACCTTAGACCAACTTTGGACTTGACAGTTAGCCCTGCCAAATCAGAGAGGGCTCTCTCTAAATCAATCCTCACAGCCAATGGAAGTGACTGGAGAATACTAGGGTTTTAGGCTAGTTATCAGCTCAGTAGGGTTTTGATTAGGGTTTGCTGGATAAGAAGCACAGGGTCTAGGAACTAGGCCAAGTAGGTCAAAAGATCAGTTGCAGACATAGAATGAGGCAAGGTAGGTGTAATCAGTGACACAAATGGTTTGTCATTGTAGTATGGTAATGAGGAAATCATATGAAAGAGAATAAGTGAGCAAATGCATGAATTCACTTATTTGGAAGGAAAACATTTAAATGCTAATCTCAAACAAAACAAAACATTGAGATAATGATTTCTGTTTAACACTCAAGAGATAAAACATAAGAAGAAATATGAATAGCTACTAAAAGTATCTAACAATCATATGCATAAGAAAAACTGGAGAAAAACAATGTCACTGACCACAACACATGAATCCCATAAAAATAGCTACAACTGTATAGTATTTTTGCCAATATCAAGTACACTAGTTCAAAAGGTATGAGCTTCCAATATCCAACCTTGCCTTTTACTTAATTGTGACTACATAAAGATGAAAAAACAACATTTCCCCTCTAAGGGGTCAAATCCTCTTTCATAGGAACTGATTACTTGATACTCTCTAACCACAACCAAAAACTAGGGGAGTTAGAAACCACTTCCCCTTTAAACTAACTGATTAAGTTTGTTTTCAAAGCATTTAATTCCAAGACTTTTCACTCTCGTAACTACTAATAGACTCATTTACATCATATGAACACATAATGAAACATTTACATCAACCCAACTCGACATTTCACCATTTACATGCAAAAAACACCTTCATTTATAGAAACGCAACGAATTTTAGTAGAAGCGCAACAAACTTTGGAAGGTGATTTGGAGGCCTTCCCGGATGAGATTTTTGTTGCAAAAGGTATGTATGGTCCTCTTTCATAGGAACTGATTACTTGATACTCTCTAACCACAACCAAAAACTAGGGGAGTTAGAAACCACTTCCCCTTTAAACTAACTGATTGAGTTTGTTTTCAAAGCATTTAATTACAAGACTTTTCACTCTAGTAACTACTAATAGACTCATTTACATCATATGAACTCATAATGAAACCATTTACATCAACCCAACTCGACATTTCACCATTTACATGCAAAAAACACCTTCATTCATAGAAACGCAACGAATTTTAGTAGAAGCGCAACGAACTTTGGAAGATGATTTGGAGGCCTTCCCGGATGAGTTTTTTGTTGCAAAAGGTATGTATGGAAAGCTGAAGATGTCCTCTACACAATGGAATCACTAAGCCCTACAAAAACCTGCTTCAAATCCCTTAAAATTGACTTGAAGTCAAATTGTCCAAAAGCGCAGCGAGTGCCCTGAAAAAGTGGTAGAAAGGTGAAAAATAGGCACTATTTGGTGATTTTTTGAAAATTTATGAGTCTTCAAGTGTCCCAATGTACTTTTCTGACATCCTTATACCATAAGCTATCTCCACATGCTTGAAATTATGCATTTGGACCTCCTGAGAAAAAGCGTAGCAACCACTCGTTGCATTTCTATAGGATGCTATTTGCCTGTGCACAAAAAAAAAACTTCAAAACTTAAAATTTTTGCCTCTTTTCCTTTGCTCTTTGTCCTACATCAGACCACCAGTGATGCTTCAACTAAGAGGTCAAGGTTATCCCTCTTCTTGAGTTTCCTTAGGGTTCTCTTGAGCTTCTTTTTCATGTTTTTGACCCTAACTTTGTCAACCATGTTTCTTGCATAATAGTGCCTTGCCATATTCCTTTGCATAGTGATATCCCTATTTGCCTTTTTCAATAGCTTCTCCAAATGTTCATTTACTTTCTCAAACAAAAACTCCTTGTCTTCTTCAATTTCAGCAGTTAACGAGCCATATAAGGTTTTTAGGGTTTGAGGAGGAGAGGGATTTTCTGCTTGCTGTCCCTTCTTGGCCATGGCTCTGGTTATAGGTCTCCTTGGTTGTACCTGAATTTTCTCCTCCCTCTGTTCTACTCTGGTGCTGGATATAGGAGGAAATTCAATTCCTTCGCTATCTTACAATGAATAAAATTGTAGCTACTGCTCGAATTAATCAACATTATTACCTTTTTCTTCTTGATATGTCCTTCTATCTTGATAGTTTGAGGAGTGGTTATTCCGAACAATGCATTACAAGATATGGTCAATTTCATTTCTTCTTTCTTTAGGCATTGTTCCTGGTGTGTATCATCTTCTTTTGACGTTTCTTGTTCCTTTTTTCTTCCTCTTCACAGTCTATGTAAAATGATTTCTTCTCAGCACACTTGTGACCTTTAGTGTATTTGCTATCACAACTGTAACAGAGCTCTTTTGCTCTTTTTTCTTTCAACTGTTGTGGTGTCAAACTTGTAGGTAGTGGAGGGCTAGGAGCAACAACATTTCCATCTTTATTGTTGTGATTGGTAGGCTTCCTTGTTGCCATAATTTTGCTTTCAATTTTTCTTGCCAACCTGAATGCCTTCTAATGAATCAAGTTCCCAAAGGCGAAGCTCGTGCTGGATGTTATCCTTTAATGTCCTTATGAACACATCAATCCTATGCTCCTCTGGAATATCTTTTATCATTACATTCAATTTTTGGAAGTCCTCAATGTGCTCCACCATTGAACCTTTTTGTTTGAAATTTATCATTTGGCTAAAAAAGGTGTTGCTTTTTGTATCCTCATAATGTGCTATCATTTCTTTCGTAAAAATTGTCGAAATGACAATTTGTTTATAAGAGCAAAGCCATCGATACCATACAAACTGATTGGGTTCCAAATATAAAGTCGCAATGCGTACCTTTTGTGTGTTTTGCACATTATGAAGATCAAAATATTGCTCTATCTGTAGCATCCATGTTACGGGATCCTTGCCATCAAACTTCCTCATATCGATCTCTGAAACATTGTGGATCTTCAATCCAAAGTTAGAGTCTATGAAATCATGACTAACATTTCTTTTGTTCTCATGAGTTTCCTCTATTACCTTTTCGCCATTACGAAGCATTTCTTGTAGCAACTTTTCCAAACCTCCTTTCAAAACTTCTATGTCTTTTCTCAAATCTTCAATGTTTACTTCTAAATCATCCATCTTAGCTTCCATGCCTTTCTTTAAACCATCCATCTTAGCTTCAACGCCATCCATTTTAGCTTCCACGCCATTCCTTAAACCATCCATTTTAGCTTCTGTTACTTTTTGTGAGAGTGAAATTTATTGCACTTGGTCTTGTAACTTTGATATATCATGTTGCATTTCTTCGTCTTCCACATGAGTCACGCTAGAATTTTCAGGTTGCTTACTAGGTGTTTTCATTTTCTTTCTTTGGGGCATCAATTAATGATAATTATGCTTCACTATGTCCTTTGAATTCTTTCAAATTAATTTTTTCAAACCAAACTTATGCAAAATTTTGAAAAGACTACACACTTTTTTTGGCTTTGTAGGAGCTCGATATTGAATATCTTGTATATCTGTAATTTCAGATCTCCAAGGTTTGAAATTTCGTCCTGTGGTAGCCCCCTGAGTCCTTGTTCCAACCCCACAAGTATGATCACGATTGGATTCTCCATGAAAGAGTTATTCCAAATCTCCCATGATGACCTAATTATAGATTGTTTTAGTAGAGCGAACTTGTAAGAAGTGCCACGTGTCACTATTTCGACCTTCGGACCTGAAACCTATACACAGAAAACTATAGTCTGTCCTCTTTCTGTACCTTTTTATGAAATTTCAATCTGATGCTCAAAGAGAGTTATGACGAGTTTCTCGAGGTCATATGTTTAAGATATAATTCGGGAGCCTACAAAAGCCCTAACTTCCTTGGATCATATCTCCGAAAATATAGCGAGCTAAGCTCTGAAATTCGAACTCGAGGTTCATCAAGATTTCGGCTCAAATGGGTTTTAGTTTTAGCTTCTAAAACATCATAGAAAAATTTTAATAGCAAAAATTCCACGATGACCTATTTGAGGCAGCAAAACCGTAGAATCAAAAGCTCTGATACCAATTGTTATGCAACCAACTCACAAAATAGAAGAAAAGATATAGAAACGACTTCAAAATCAACATCTTTGAGGTGGCAACCTCCTTTACATTACACAAATGAACAATTATTGGATGATACAAATGATAAGACTTCCTTTCTATATATAGGAGTCTAAGGGGTCATAATATAGTCAAAGCCGACATAACAATAATAATGTAAGGGCACAACAGTAACAATAGTGGGTTTCTATGGGGCACAATAATAACAATATGGAGACAAAATGGGCACAACAATAACAATAAGGGGCGACAATGATAATAATAATAAGGGAATACACTAGTATTATAGCGACCTAACACTAAATCCATCCCCTTGAACCAAATATCACCTTCATTAGGGATAGTAGTGGCTGATGCTATGACCTCTGCTAACATTGAAAAGTTCACCCCTGCTATAGTGACTTGATTTTTCCTGAAATTCATGGAAAATATGCTTGTTAAACCTTAATGATAGCCTACCTCTTGCACTTTCTTACAAAACCCTAGGCAACTTGCCTGCTTAAATGATCTTCTGATGAATTCTGATCCATTGACCTCTTGCATATGAGTTGGCTCATATCTTGAGATATGTCCTCCCTTAAACTTCTTTCTTTCACTGACATTCTCCATGATTTGACTTTACTTTTGACAAAAACCCTAGTTTCAAACAAGAATGGGCAAGGGGACTAAGCTGCAAAACAAGGCTAAAAGCGCAGCAACTTGAGGTGAGGGAATGAAGGAGAAAAATGATAGGATAATTTTTGAGGAAATTATGGGGGGTAGGGATGTGTGTGAGGAAGGAAATGGGAGTGGAATTTCTCAAATTGAGTGAGGAAAGGGGGGAAAGGGGAAAACACAGTCCTAAGCTAGAAGTGCAACAACTAGCTAGGGTTGTGAGGGAAAATGATAAAATGAGTGATTTTGAGTGTGGGGAAAGGTGGGAAGTGTTTGATGAGGGTAATTAGGGATATGTAAGCTTAGAAACAAGGGGTTTCTCTTGAAAAGGAGCCAAAGACCATGAAAATGCAAAAACACAGCAAAACCCTAAGCAAGGAATTTAATCAATTTTATGAGGGAATTGACTGCATCTAGGGTTTGTGAAGGCTCCACTTACTTGTTTAAAGATGCTTTGAAACACTAAAATGAAGACTAAACCTGTTCTTTCCTCCTTTTGGCCTCCCAATCAAAAGCGCAACAACCTCCAGAAGCACAGCGAGGCCCTCCAAAAACGCAACAAACTGATAGCTAGAGCAGTGGTGATGGAATTTTGATGCTTTGATGGCTATGGTGAGTGTCTCAATGGTAGAGAGGAGCTCTTGGAACTTTTGAAAGGATGAAATGAACTTTGAAATGTTTTGATGCCCCTTTATACTTGAAAAATCGATTTTTTGGCTTTGATGGTGGAATGACATCATGTGTACTTTTGCCCTTGGCTGATATGATTTGGTTGCAGCATTATAACTTGAATAGGAAATGATACTTCGATTGTTTTTTTAAAACTTTATTCCCTAATTTGCTAACTCCCATGATGATGAAATACATGACATGGCTCCCTTGTTTGATATTGATGACTGATATGATGATCATCAAATGTATATCCTAGACCATGACCTATATGATGACCCACTAACTCTTTTGATGACCTAGGGTAGGGAATGATGACATGACCATGATGGCTTTTGGTGACCTTGAATGCACTGGAGGGAGTAGCAATGACAACTAGACCATGACTTGTGACCATTTGACAACCATGAGATGTGTCAAATTTTATTTTGAAAAATATAAAAATTTGACCTAAGACTCTATGAATAATATGGAAAGAGTACATTTGATCACTATGACTATTTGACACTAACATGTTGCATACTTCTACCCATAGGAATCTAGGCAAATCCTGATCATACAACATGGCCTTTGCTGCCCCGATTATGGTCCTATTTATCTGCTCCGCTACGCCATTCTACTGTGGATTGTGTATTCTCCACTATTATCTCAAAAATATGTGAAGTTTTATTTGTGTATTCTCCACTATTATCTCAACGCAATACCTTGATCTTTTTCCCTGTCATGTTTTCTACGAGAGCCTTGAACTCTCGAAACCAATCAAAGACCGCATCCTTGGTCTTTAAGAAGTAGATCCAGGTTTTTCTGGAATGGTCATCAGTGAAGGCAACGAAATATTCGCTACCACTAAGAGCTCTGGTGGACATATGGCCACAAATATCTGAGTGTATCAATCCCAAGATGCCCTTGGCTCTGCTATCACTTCCGAGAAACACTGCTTTTGCGTACTTTCCAAGTACACATCCTCGACATAGATCATCATGCTCAGTATTGAGAGTTGGAACTCTTATTACAGTCTCTCTAAGCATCCTGAGTGCTCCATGGTGCAAGTGTCCCATCCTCCTGTGCCATAGTTCATTCAACTCCTTCCTACCATTGTTATCACTGCCTATCAGTGCCATTGGAGAGTCGATCTGCAATCTATATAACCTGTTGCTTCGAACTCCAATCTGTCTCACCTTCTTCCGGGTAGGATGCTTGGCGTACACCTTCTTTCCCACAAAGTATACATTGTATCCCTTGTCTTGCGACCGGAACAATGAAATTAGGTTCATGCCTAATCCTGGCACATGCAATACATTCGTGGCTCTGGTATTGATTCCTGCTTTTGTCTGAAAACCTATGGTGCCTCTCCCTATTGGAGTACATTTAGTTCTGTTACCCATAGTGATATGGAAGTCCATTTGTTCCTCTTGACATCTCGAGAAATATTCCGTTACTCCAATCATGGGAGATGAAGCTCTACTATCAATATAGCATACACTAGCTGAAGCCGATCCCGAAAGACATGCATACTCATCTTCCAATTTGGAAGATAATTATGAGGCTTCTTGATTATCCATAATTTCCTGTGCTATTTCCTTCCTAACATTGAATTCGCTGCTCTGCGTGGAAACTGCTATGGTTCTCCCTCTGCCTCTGACAAATATCGATCCAGAAACTTTTATTCTCTGTCGACTCACTCAGAGAATTATTTTCCACCAGAAATTGTTCACTTAGCAATTTGACTACGCAATCTCTTTGGGGTTTCGAACTACTACTTGTCCAGTACTTTCGAAATCCTCTCATCTGCAACTAAGTTCTTCCTGCTTTACCAGTGCTTTGATACCGTGTGAAAAATCGGTAATTCTGAATCCTACTACAGTAACTGATAATATTTCTCCTATTTGTTAAATTACTTAAACAAACTATTTGAAGTTTTTATATGGAAAATACTGAAATACATACACTGCAACCTTCACAAATAAAATTTTGCCAAAAGTAAATACAAGGAAAATACTAGCACACATATAACCACAATGACAATTATTTTTGGACAATTGTCCCTGGAAAAACCCAATGTGAGAAAATAGGTGCACCAGATGAGGGTTTCTTCTATTAATCTTCAACAATAATTTCTGTATAAGGTTCAGATGGACACAATAGAGGAAGAATTACTGAGAGAAATTTACAGATGAATTTCTCACACTCCACAATGTTTTTCTGACCTCGAAGAGAGCCTTCTGCCCTTTCGTTGGCCTTCCGATGTCACCCTTTGCACAATGACTGCGCAGGGTCTGCGTCCCTCCTCTGCAATGTCCCTTCCAGATTCCTCCCGCACTCTCAGACTATGCTGATACCCTCTCTCTCCCACTTGCAACTCACTCTCTGACTCGATTTTCTCTTGTTGAACTTTAACCACTGATAAAATCGATCTGCTTGAGCAACTGAGTGTCTACTTTGGTGTATTCTCCATCTACCCATCGACTTTTTCTTATAATCTCATGTTGGAGCACCAACGACCAAGATTAAAACATAGTCGATGACTAAGATTAACTAGAAATCAATCCATGCCTTCTTCTAGAAGATTCTCATCATGACTTAATTAATACCTTTTAATTAACCAGATTTCCTAAGTTTAGAGTTAGGGAATCATTTAAACAAAAGTTAGTTATTTTAATTAAGTCGTCTCTAGTTGGAATTTCCAGAAACGATTTATGAGTTTTGGAGAATACATGTATTCTAGCCTCTCCACAAAATTTCGTGGCTGGAACACATTCGATGCTACAAAAATCAACAGACATGTCCTTTTATTAAGATGTGTCATTTCACTAATAATTAATTATTAATTATTGATATTTATATTTGTTATATTTCATTCCCTTTTAGAAATGCTTTATTCGCAAAGCATTTTATGGAAGGGCTTTGTGTCTTTTACGTTGGCTTGTAATGCCTTCATATCATTTTTTATTCCTAGATTTGTTAGAGTTGATACAAAAAGATATGAACGTTTGAGTGTTTGAGAAAATATAAATCGTATTGGGATTCAACCATCCTAATTCAACTTTGCATTTCCACAATGAATTGTTTTCATGAGACTTAATTGCATCGGCATCCATATTTTTTTGAAGATAAGTTGGTTTCTTTTGTTTTGGGTGATAATGATACAATAATTGTTCAAGATTTTTGTTCTTATGATTTGAATGTTGATAAGGGGTTCTTGTTACCTAATTTTTGCTTATTATGCTGGTAGAATTTTCTTGGTTTACATTTGGTATATGATTTTCTTCATGCACTCATATTGTTTGGTTGGTCTTTAAATCTTCACTTAAAATTTCTATTGTTTGTACTTCAACATTTGAATATGTTTTATGTCAATTATGTTGACATTTTCTGAAGTCGTGATAGTAATTGAATCTATTGGTTCCCTCTCCTCAACTTGGATATTTTTATTTGAGGACCTTTCTTACTTCCTTCTAGATGAGTAATTCTATTTTGTTTTCTTGCGATCTTTTTATCATGCTTAAGCTTCCTAATTTTTGCAATAAAGTTTTGACTATGATTCTCAAGGTGAGAGATTGGATTTTTTTATTTGAGCATCTTGATGCTTCCTTCAGGATGAGTGGTTTTATCATGTTTTCTAGTGATCTTTTTTAATCATGCTTAAGCTTCCTAACTAGTGCAATAAAGTTTTGACTATGATTTTCAATGTGAGAGATTTCTTTGTTTTTATTTGCAACAACTTTGTGAATTTATTTTTGCATCTTTGATGTTAACCACTGATTCTCTTGAAAAACCATTTTTGAGATATCTTAATGTCTTTAAATGAAGGTATTATCAAATTTGACTTTTGTATTGTCTCAAAATGTCATTTTCTTCTTCTTATAAGGAAATGTCAAAAACTTTTTCTCCATGCTTACGATGAAGGTACCCAAATTTTCAAACTAGAGTAACCCAAGAATGATGTCAATCTCTTCTTATATATATATATATATATCGATTGTCACTTGTTTTATTTTTTGAAAAAAAAAATCTTTCCTTTCGATTAGATTTGGCTTTGGAATTAATAATTGATTTCTCAAATCAATATTAATGTAATCTCCCTTATAATTTATACTAATAACAATGCTAATTTATTTTCCTTGAATACTCCCTTCTAGTGAAAATAATCCATAACATGAAATTAAATAATATTTATATGACAACCTTTCTTTTTTCTCATTACTAGACTCTATTCCACATTATCAAAATCTTATGATATTTCACTTAAGCTAAGTACTTTATGACTATGTATTATTTTATGTTCTTTTTCTTACTTTGTATACAAAATTTTATAGTCATTCTTTTCTACTTCAATACTTCATCTGAACCCTTTAATCCAATAAATAAAAAAATTATTGTTATTTCACCTTTTCATATTTTTTTTCAAATAAAATTCCTAGATTCTTTTCACTTTATAACTAAGCACCCACTTTATATTTTATTATTCACATTTTCACTTTATAACTAAACCCACTTAATATTTTATTATCCATATTTTTCTTATTGGGTGATTTCTTTATTTGAAATGAAAAAAAATGAAATGAAATGATATTTTAACGTCCATGAGACTAAAAATAGTCCATGGGATAACCAATTTCCTTGCTTTTCGCTTTTTGCAATTCCCTCATTTTCTTATTCAAATTGATGATGAGTTGGCCCAACCTTCTAACAATCCCCTTGCTGAAAAGACAATGCCAAGGAACTGATGCTAACATATTCCCACAACTGTCCCTGATGTCTTTGAAAGCATCACATTCCAAAATGAAATGTTTTTCTGATTCCGTTGCCTCAAACGTGCAAAATGTACACACCCACTCTTCCCAAGATTCTTCCGTCCTGTTTCACATCAAAGTTGATGCGAGTTAGTTCTTAATTGAGCAATAAGAACCTTTTCTCTCCACAAAATGCTAGCTCCAATGTACTCTTTTTGTTGGAAATCATACACAGGGTTGAATTCATCAACATAATACTTCTTTCTACCTAACTCTTTTCCCCATATACGTTTATGGAACTTTTCCATAACAAAATTATTTAGCTCCTTGCTATTTGTGGGATATGCATTGAGGTATATATTCCATTTTTGCATCCATGTGTAGTTTTGTCTCATCCATGTTTTCTTTCTTTCACTCATGCCTTCGTTGAAGATAACATTAGGTCATCTACCTACTCCCATTTGCTCAATTCTTTTTAGATATCTTATGAGACACACCATAACAATTGCTTCGATGGGAGTTGCTCTTGCTTCGCTCAACATTATTTCATAAGTAACCAAGCTTTTTATTTTGAACTTATTCATGATCGAGTGTTTTTGGATTTTCTTAATTTGTTCCTATTTTGTGACGAGGGTGTTGCTAACACACAATTCACAACCATATAACGTCACTGGAAAAACTTGTAATCCAAAAAGCACTTTAATCATTTTTCAATCCCATAATTCTGCGTCTCTAAATCTGTTTTGAAGAGCATATAATGCTCTCCACCCTCCTAAGATTCTTTTCTTTCTGTAGTCCTCCCAATTAAGCTTGTTGTTGAAATCAATTTCGAGGTACTTGTACTCATTTACTTCTTTAAGAATGTTGCCTTCAAAAAAGTATGTATGCTGGCTTTGCTTCCTTTTATTAGAGAAATCATTATTTTGGTCTTGCTAGTATTGACTTGCATCCCCACTACTCTACAAAAATGCTCAAGGGCATATAGGTGCATCAACAATCCATTGGTCGATTTAACAATCAATACAAGGTCATCATCATATAGAAGAAGCTTTATCACAAACTCCCGCAACTGAACACCTTCTCCATCTTTCAGATTTAGCCACTCTTCCAATTTATCAATATATAAACCAAAAATAGTAGGGAATAAAGGGCAACCTTGCTTGACTCCAATGTCACTTCTAAAGCTCTCTGAAATGCATGTTGAAGTTCTAATTTTGATTTTCACCTCTTCAAAGAGCCTATGGACAATGACTCTATAATGCAAATGAATTTCAAGTTCTTCCATTATATGCCACAACTTATCTCTTGGGACTATGTCAAATGCCTTTTTGAAGTCAACAAAGCAACAAAGCACTTCTTCTTTGCCCCCCAAACCTTTTCGATAATGTTTCTCAGTGTCATACCATGATCCACTGTAGAATGCTTAGGCCTAAAACCAACTTGTCCTTTTGCCCTCTTTTCTTTTACTTATGCCCACTTACTGATTCTATTTTCTACCTTGCTACCAAACATATTTGCAAACAAATGATTGATCATAATGGTTCTATAGTTGGAAGGATTCTTAATGTCTCCACTTTTAAAGGGGGTATTGCTACGCTCGTTGTCCAGTCTCTTGGGAATCCTTGCCGAATGATGTTTTTGAATATTTCCATGATGTGTGGTGCAAGAGTGTTCATTCACCATTTTAGATACTCTGCTTGAAGTTCAACAGAGTCCTTTGCCTTTCTTGTTTTCAACTTCTTAATTCCAATCTCCACCTCCTATAATGTGAAAAGCTTTGTAGTTGTGTTGATCCTAAGGGGAGGCTCAACCTATGATTCTTTCTCATAGAGTTATCTTGCATAGTCAAACCGTTGATTGGCTATAATATTCTTTTCTATTTGCTTCTTCCTTGGTTGAAGTTCTTGCCAGAAAAGATTTGGGTTATTCTTGCCTAGATATATTAACTCTTCTTGCCTTGTTTGCATGAACTCATATTTTTTCCCTTCCAAGATTTACTTATATAACTTTACATTCATCTTCTCCATGCTTGTGTTTTTCAAGGTTTTCCTTTCCATTTTGCATTTCTCATCAAACCTAGCATTTACAAGAAAACAATTTGATTCAGATTTCCGTTTTTTTGCTCTTTTGCATTTCTCAAGTGCATTTTGAATTATATTTGTTAACTCATGATTGTTGAAGCTTTGGGAACCAGTTTTCTCCTTTTGAATTGGTCTCTCTAGCATTGTCTTGAAGATAGTACAATTTTCTTGTGTTAGAAGAATTTTTCCCCTTGATAGTGATTGCTGAGAACATTGGGTTTTCCTCCTACGCTGTCTTTCTTCTAACCAGGACAACTTTATATAAATTGGGTTATGGTCTAATTTTAAGTCCCAAATATGCTCTCCAATCTTAACTTCATATATTTTTTCTATTAAGATTTTTAAACAAATCACATAGTCAACAACACTTGCCCCATTGTATAGGTTGCAAGTGAAGTTCCCAGAACTTTTCCATCTATCTAGACCATTGCAAATAATTGACTTGAATGCACCACAGAGCGTAAGAAACTCCTCTCCAAAATGATTCCTAACTTTGTCATCTTCTGAACATCTCAACCATTGGGGATTCTCTTCTTCAACGAGCCAAATAGGATTGTGATCCTCTTTGAAACAAAGAATACTAGCTTGTTGATTTGATGTAAAATACTGATATACCATTTCAAAAGTTTTAACCATAAAAAACTTATTTTTTTCAATAGCTTTATATGATGTATGCATAATTTTTTTAAACGACATATAAAATATTTTACATAACATGTGCATTGAGCCATTTTATTAGCACGCATTAAAATGGTTTTTCTGTTATTAATATATTTTGAAGTATATGTCAATATTAATTCATATTAATATATTTTATTCATAGTCCACATTAGATATTTTATTATATACAACATTAAAATATTTTTTGTAACTTTATTTGTCCTATATATAGATATATATGAAGTTGATATCGACATGAATTAGTTAGCATAGATCTTAAAATATTTTATTTAAATCATGTGTTAAAATATTTTTTAGATGTATAAGGTTTAAACAACTTGCTCACATATTTTCTTTTACATTTTTACTTCTTGTTACTTTACATGAAATTATATAAGGTCATATGGACAACTAATTAAACATGCATAGCGTATTCTTTTTTATTTTTATTTTATTTTAGCCAACATTTCTTTTCTAATTAGAGAATATTTTATTTTTATTTTAAGAGGGACACATGACAACCCCAAGTTGAGCACGGGCATAGTTACACATTGCCTTCACACTGAGCTGTAGAATGAGCCTCTCGGATCAACTAGATCAAAAATTATACTTTGAGGTAAACTATATTACCAACTATATTAACGACGCACTATACTTTGCGTTAAACTATATTTACAACTATACTAACAACTATATTAACGTCACACTATACTATTAACTATTCTTTGAGTTAAACTATATAGTAGTTGTGGTTCTTGAGAGCGCAATCCATCTCACTTGCGACACCAAATATAGTCTATTGTACTTGCGACAAACAACTATGTCATCACAATTGAGACCTCTTAGAAATTATATGTCGCAATTACGATGCACTACAAATATGTCATCGTAATTGCGACGAACACGGACACCAAAACTAAAAAAATGACATTTTTCTTTTGCAACAGTGTGGGTCATACTGTCAGGCTATGTCATCGCAAATTAGTCCTATATATAGTAGTGTATAAATTAATTCAACATCATCAAAAGCCCCTAAAGAATCCCAAATTCCAAAAGTTGACAACTGTAACCTAGTTTTTTGAAAAATTTCACTGGATTGAACCAGAAATCTACTAGAAAGCCAACCTTTTTTCATGTGAAAATGTCAGTTGTTTAAACTATGCGATATGCAAATATTATATGTGAAGGTTCATGATATAATATAAAGCTAGTTGTATATCATAACATATGTCTCACATATCTCAATAGCATTAAGGGTTGCATTATTTCGAGTTGACGACATTTATCAATTGTTAATGTTGAGACTGACATTCATGTGAGTATTGGGTGATTCAATGAGATTGGTAATGTATTTTTGTGAATAGACATGTAAATAAAGGATGTGCATTAACTTTTAAAATAAGTGGCCATAAATGCTATAGAAATTGCAACCTTCCATTCTTAGAATTTGTTTGGGTTGAACCTCACATGTTTATTTGGTCATTTTCAAATTCTGGAAGTAGCTTTGGTTCTGCATTGTGATTTTTAGTTAATATTGAACTTGGGTCATTATGCAACAAACTTTAGTTGGATTTACACTCAAGACCTACATAGAGAGAAATTCTATTTGAGGTGAGTACTCATGTGGTTTTTAAAGCGTTACTTTAACTATATTTTATTGATAAATGTGTTAACTTGTCCATGCTTAGCTAGTTTTTAAGTAATCTTCTTATTTTTCCTCCTAGATGAGAAAATGTTGTCATTTTCTTTGCAAAGCAAACTTATATGCTAACATTTTGTGTCTCTAATGAATATACTCATATTTGAAAATATGTTTATGAAGAACTATCTAGAAGAATTTACACCAAAGCCTCACTCATTTTGGGTTTCTATTCTTTCTTACCATCATTTTTCACTCTTTGTTTTTGAACTGTGCATACTCTATTTGGTTGATTGTTCATGCATCCCTGAACTAATATTACAAACGATAGACAAGCCTTTGGGGTTGACTTATTTCAAGATATGGTAATTTTTGAGTCAACCTTGGAAACAAAAACTAGTTCTCTGTACATGAGCCACAGTACGTCTGTTCCTTTCACTGCAGTATTTTATATAAGGATGATTAGTTTCGATGAATATATTTTTACCTCCCCTTGTTTGTTCGTAGTCGTCATGGGAAAGAAATTGATGAGTAATAACGAAGAGATTAGTCCCTTCGTTGTCCAATACTGAAAAGAGGTTGAATTCAATTTCTTCTAACGTGCATAGTAAATATTTAAGTTAGAAATGTTGCTCAATAATTAGGAGAAACATGATATGATTATACTATGTATTTCTAGTTGATGGGTTATAAGAATGTTGGAAAAGAAAAAAAGTTTTAACTCATTATATAATATGGTTTTTCGCTAAAAGATTTGTAAGCCTCAAACTTAGGTTATTTTGTTATGATGTGTGATTATACTTCATACCATACCATAAAAAACACACAATGATAGCAACTAGTTAAAAGAAAAAATGTTGTTGTTACTCAACATATTTAAAGGATTGATATGAGATATATGTTACATTTAAGGGGAAATATTTTGCAAGAAAAGAGTATTTCAAACCCTAGTCTTTCAAAACCAAGCAAAAAAGGTAAGGTTATATAAATCATAGCAACAACTTTGAAGTCAGATGATGTTATGATTCAATGGTAATATGGTCAATATATGCAAGTCATTATATTAATTGAAAAAAGTGGATATATATATGGATGGTGGTTATGCTCTATGTTTCATGCCAAAGTGTTAGTGTCAGTCTTTGAAGCCTTCTTCCAGTGATCAAACATGCTCTTACAAAGTGATTTTAAGGTGTCAAGGTCAAATTTTGTTATTTCAGTGAGTTCAAATAAAATTTGGTCACTAGGTATTAGGTTTAGGATTTGTTTTCACTTTTTTCAAAGTTGTCCAAATGTCGGTCCATGTCACCATTCAGATGAGTGTATTATCATTCAAAGAGTTGTCATCGTCATTTCGGGTTCCAATGGGTCATTTTACACCTTGTTCGTGTTTCAGTTGTGTTTGGGTAAGACTCATTTCTCTCTCCTAGGGTTTTGAAGGTAATTTCTCTTGGATGGTCAAATCATCAACAAACCTTGTATCCTAATGCTCATACACCTTGCCCTATCTTTAATGTACATTATTAAGCACTTTCCATCACTGATATCCCTCAAATTTCTCATTTTCCCACAAACCTTAATTTCTTGCTACAATTTGACAATTTTCTAGGCTAAGCCTGTGTTTTTCTATTTTTGGACCCCTTCCCCTCACTAAATATTTGAAATTCCACTTTCCCCTGTTTCCTAACATTCCTCCCTATTTCCCAAAATTTTCTCAAGAATTTAGAAGCCCTTATCCCTTCATTTCACTTCATTTCGACAAATCCCCTGTGCCACACATCGGGATAGGTTTTACTCAAATGATATTTCTGAGCATGAAAAAATGAATTTGGAGAAAGTGAAAGAGGTTATTGTCCATAATAGACCAAAGAAGAAAAACGTCCTTCACTTTTTACACAGGTGTCATGGTTTTAGAGAAATGTCAAAAATATAGCTGCCTCAGGAGAATTGATGCACCTCTAGAGTGATCTTGGGAAAATCAAGATCTCTCCTTGCGTGGTTGGCCAAATGACTTGCTTGATGAGTGAAATGATAACTAGACACAAAGAGTTTTTCAATGAGCTATCATGAGCTCAGTTTGGAGTTGAGGAAGACCTTCAAAAGTTCACTGCAACAACACTCCGCATTTAGGCAGTCTCATTTTGCACATTTTGACCAATCTTGGGAGATTGGACTTTTGACATGGCAAATGACCTCCAAATTGAAAAATTCAAGATGTTTTGGAAAGTAGACTCGACAAGCTTTCCAACGAGCTATCACACGCCCAAGTTGGACATTGAAAAGGCCTCCAAAAGCGGTCTGCAAAAGGGTGTTGCACATAGAAAAGGCGCTGCACACCTGTGGCAGGATTCCAGTGTAAAATTACGCTGGCGCTGTGCATACAAAAGGTGCCACGCACTTGTGTGAGGCCGCTGCGCACATGTCAAACTCTTCCAAATCACTCCAATTTGCCTCAATTCTCCAAATTTGCCTCTTGACAAGTAAGTAACACAACTATGCTTGTTGAAAAAGGGTTTTTTTGCATCAGTCTATGGTAATTGTGTTTATCAAAAACCAAACCCTAGTTTTCACCAAACCCTCTCATATACTTTAAAGCTTATTCATAGATTGTTGTCATATCTCATCCATTGGTTGTCCCCCTAAAACCCTATTCCCTCATATAAATTTCCCTAGATCTCATCCCTTCATACAAATTTCCCAAACCTATACACTATTCCCAAACCCTAACTCCCAAATCCTACATCTTCACTACTCCTACTTCCCTATCAAACCCTTATCCTACATTCTAAAACCCTATTCACTCCCCTCATTCCCCTCATTCCCTAAAACCTCAAAACCTCCACTCCCTCAAGCACTCACCATCCCCATACACCTCACTCATCTTATCTTTTAAGATCTCTTCATACTCATCTTGTCCCCACCTCATCCCTTCATTCCTCACTAGCAGCTATAGTTACCAAAACCCAAGGAAAGTGACACTGATTATGAAAGCGAGGAAGAAGTCATTAGTGAAAATTCTAGGGAAAAACATGTGCAGCAGAAGACCTCATAAGGGGGAAAACTAATTAGGGAGGAGCCTATCAGTTTGAGACAATTGCTTGCTTGCCCACTTGCCATATCATGTTTTAGACATCACTCTCGCTTTGATTTCTGTGAAATGGTGGAGAGGGTCAAGTTTCACCATGAGTTGACCAGGTTATTTGTGACTCATCTGGACAATGGTCAGGTAACCCTTGCTGGTGTTTCATTCATGTTGTCACCTGCTATTATTTCAAAAGCAACAGACATTCCAAATGTAAGTGAACAATGGAACAAGATTTGTAATGCAAGGACAAAGAGGCTAAAAGCCAGGCTAAGGAGAGCTTTGAGGAGCAAAACAGAGCAAGATAAACTCAAGATCTTGCCTGAAGAATCATTGGCTCATCAAAGCACTTAACAAGGGTCAATCATGCCAAATTTCAAGAAATTTGGAGAAATTTTTGTCAATTTTGAAAATTTTAATGTAAAAAACAGGTTTTTTTAGCAGGTGCGCAGTGCCACCTGCGCTGCACTTTTGTTGGGGGCATCTATTTGCAAATTTTTTTATATTTTTGGAATCAGCATGAAAAAATATGGAAGCTAAGAAATGGCTGAGAATTTTGGACAAGTTCTAGGTCTCCAAAAGGGCAGAAAACACCCAAAAAGTGCCCTCTCTATGACTTTTTTTCCACATAGGAAGCAATCTTGGGAGATTCCATTTTTGGAGTTGCAAATGGACTTGAAATTCAGAAATTCAAATTGTTCCAGAAAGTAGACTCACCAAGCTTTGCAGTGAGCTATCCTACACCTAATTTGGACTTCAGGAAGCCTTCCAAAAGTGGCCTAGAAAAAGCATTGTGCATAGGATCAGTGGTGCTGTGCATAGGAGAAATTTTGCTAGTTTTGCCTGTTTTTCTAGATTTTGCCTAGTTTTCTCAGTAGTTGACTTTTTCTTGCCCTCTTGGTGAAATTATCATGGTGAATGATGTAATTATGGATGTAAAACTCTCAATAGGGTAGATACATCAAGTCAAAGGTGGTTTTGAACTGAATGAATTGGTTTCTTTGGTTTTAGAGACAAGCTGTTCCATTGCCTATATTCTTGTTCTTCGTTAAGATATGGTTGAAACCACCCATTTTCTCATGGATTCGACCTTGATAGCTAGCTTGAGTAGTTTCCTTGCCTATATCATGTACTTTTTGATTCATTTGTAAAGGTTGGACTTTGGCAGAAGTATTGACTCATTGAACATTTTGTATCAACAATTGGCAAGGAATAAAACCAGGTTTCATAACTATTTTTGTGGGAGTCTTGTGACAGTGAGTTTTGTGTATTGTTTCTTCTTTGTAATGAGTTTTTTCTAATGTTTATATGTATCCACATCTCTCTCTTTCTTCTAAACTAAATGAATCAAGGTGAATAGACAGAATACACTAGATTTACAGAGCTTTGTCTTGGGATTTCATTTAGTTTTCAATTTTTTCACTGTTTGAAGAGGATTGATAGCTTTCTTATGCCCTTCTCAACTCCTCAGCTGTCTTACTCTACCATCTCAAATCTTTTGCTAGTACATGAAACTCTTGTATACCCTGCCCCACATGACATCACTGTATTCTTGAGTTGATTTCCTGGATCCAAGCTGTCTTCTCTAATTAATCCAGCAACCAACCATCAAAATTAAACAAAATCCTCTGATCTAATATACCTAGCCTAAAATCAACATTCATTTCAGTCATCTCAAGCCCTAGTTTCCCATATCCTAATTGAGATTGACAAAGAGAGAGCCCTCTTCCGACTTGGTAGGGCTAGCTACCAGGTTAAGCGTGGTTTGATGTTACCCTAGACCTGCCTTCCTTCAGCTTGAAGTAGATTTAGGCCTTAACATAGTGGTGACCATACTGGGGAACGCAGTGTTATGTTCCTCAGCACAATGTATCAAGTTCAGATCTGATTATTGACGGTGGACAACGATCAGACATCGGAAGGCTGAAATCATTGACTTGGCGAATCTAAATCAGTTTCAAGATTAGATCCAAGGATTCCGCTGGAGGATGAACCTGACCAGCAGAAACATGAAAGGACAATATGGAAAGATTAGGTATTCAAGTTGGAATTTCATCCAAGACATTATGTTCTTTGTTATAAATTATTTCTTCTCTTTTCCCGAGAATGTCAAGAAGGCTTTGCAAAGTATATTGTGTTTGAGAAAAGATTCTCGCCCTGCATTTGATTCATTCCCTTTGAAGATTGCGAATACCAAAGATTTGCATGTCTTTGAGCTTGATCAAGACCCTTTTTCTGAAGCTTGTGATGAATGTCTTCAAACTAATGAGCCTCAAGAGACCAAGACCGATTCTACACCTTCTGTACATACCCCTATACCTTGTAAAATTCTAGATCGATACAAGCCTCTGATTTTACCTCCTATATCCCATGCTTTCCCTAAAAATCATGACCTATATCTACCAAGATTTGATGGTGAACATGACAACATCACTGCTGAGAGACATGTATTGAATTTTGAGTCCTTTCTTGACCTTTTTGAAGTTGAAGAAGAAGATGTCAGTATTAGGCTTTTTGCTCTTTCTTTGCAAGGAAAAGTCAAGAGTTGGTTCAAAACCCTGCTTGATGCGAGCATCTCAGATTTACAGCAGTTCGTCAAAGTTTTCCTCGACAGGTGGGTGGTCAGACAAAACCCTTTCTTGATTATAGAAGAGTATAACCAGCTGAAAAGATTGCCAGGGGAGACAGTACAACAATTTTTTGCCAGATTTAACCAAGTTTATTTTTCGATGCCGGTTAATATAAGACCTCCTCCTGGATCTGCTCTCTTGCACTACCCGAGTGCCTTTGATCCAGAAATGGAGTTTCAGCTGAGAGAAATGAACCTTGCAACACTTGAAAAGATGCAGAATAGTGCAGTAGATGTAGAGGCTAATTTGTTGATCAGAAGGGAAAAGTTGAAGGAAGAAGAGATGAAGAACATAGATTCAGAGGAATCGACATCTTTAGAGGTAAAGCTTGACATTTTGGTAAGTGCAGTGGAAGAGATGATGCAAAAGATCACCATAAGGAATGAGTATGATGTTCAAGCCCATGGCTCGCTGATTGAAGAGGAACAAGTGGCTGATTTAAAACATTTTCTTTCTTATCCCAATTGTCATAGATCAGATAATGATAGTTTTATAGATCATCTTGGAGAAGAGAGATCTGTTGATATGACATGTATGCTTGATGATGTGTTTTATACTGACGATTTGCCTCAATTTGATCAGTGTGATGATGTTTATGTTCTCCAAACCGAAGCTAATCTTGTAGACAAATCAGTAGCTGGTTTGTAGAAGGAGGAAGTTAATTTTCAGCAGCTCGAATACAGTGATCAACTGATGCATATCAGCTATGGAAATGACGAGGAAAGTACAACAAATTTTGAAGTAAGTGAAGGATCTTTGCCTTTTTGTTTTGCTTCGTTTCAGTTCATCAGAGACAACTTTCATGCAATCAGAAATCAACTGTCGACAAGTCTTGATCTAGACCATCTTGAGGGCAATGAAAACCTTGTTCAAGACTTTTCATATCCAGAGTTGAAGCCTCCGAATGCCATTGATTGTCAAGTTGCAAATGAAGACTTGGAAGCTGGACCATATGATCAAATGATGCCAGATGATTTCGTACCATTTTGTTTTGAATCATTTCAGTTTTTGAAGGGAAAATTGCGTAGTATATCTTCAAATGAGAAGCCTATAGGGAATCATGTAATCTCATCGGAACCAATAGAAAATGGGTTGCAACAGTCTTTTCAAGTTTTTCACGATCCAATAGCTGATGTGTTGGATGATGTCTGCAGTCAAAGTCCTTCTCCATTAGCTAACTGTGAGCTTGAAAAAAGTATTGATACAAACTTGATTCGACAGCCGGTTTCTTTGTCATTATCAGCAGGAGTCTCGTCACAAAGCTTAGATCAAAGTTTGCATTCATGGTACGAGGAGAAGAAAAGTAATCCATTGGATGAGCTAAGTCCCAGTGTGCATGAATTTCAAGATCCTTATGCAGTGTTTTTGGAGTCAGATAGAGCATCCATATTATTCAATTTGGGAAAATTTGGATTTGTTTACAAGTTTTCATCGGAGTTGCCTTTCAGTAGTTCTTTCTTGTTGTTCATAAGAAAGCACTTGCAAAGAATTCCAACAACAACCAGAATGCTTACTTGGTTGCATTGGTTGTTCCATTTCACTTGATCAGGTGATGAATGGAAAAGTTAGATTAGGTTTTATTGAATAAGCTCCATTGTGAGCATATTTTCCAGTTTGTCAGTTGTGTTTTAGTCAAGATAGTTTCAAGTCAGTTTGTGTCGTCAAGTTGTCAGTTTTCAGTCATGCATTTCAGTTTGAGTTATTGATTCCATATTGCCCAATGGATAAGGCACTGGTATGCTCTCCCAAAGATCTGCGGTTCTTGGCACCTCCAAGGAGCTACCATCCCCATTGGAGCCAATGTTAGTGTCAGATTTTGAAGCCTTCCTCCAGTGATCAAACATGCTCTTACAAAGTGATTTTAAGGTGTCAAGGTCAAACTTTGTCATTTCAGTGAGTCTTCAAATAAAATTTGGTCACTAGGTATTAGGTTTAGGATTTGTTTTCACTTCTTTCAAAGTTGTCCAAATGTCGGTCCATGTCACCATTCAGATGAGTATATCATCATTCAGAGAGTTGTCATCGTCATTTCGGGTTCCAATGGGTCATTTTACACCTTGTTCGTGTTTCAGTTGTGCTTGGGTAAGGCTCATTTCCCTCTCTTAGGGTTTTGAAGGTAATTTCTCTTGGATGGTCAAATCATCAACAAACCTTACATCCTTGTGCTCATACACCTTCCCCTATCCTTAGTGTACCTTATTAAACACTTCCCATCACTGGTATCTATCAAATTCCTCATTTTCCCACAAACCATAATTTCTTGCTACAATTTGACAATTTTCTAGGCTAAACATGTGTTTTTCCCTTTTGGACCCTTTCCCGTCACTCAATCTTTGAAATTCCACTTTCTCCTGTTTCCTAACATCCCTCCCTATTTCCAAAAAATTTCTCAAGAATTTAGAAGCCCCTTATCCCCTTCATTTCACTTCATTTCGACAAATCCCCTGTTCAACACATCGGGATAGGTTTTACTCAAATGATGTTTCTGAGCATGAAAAAATGAATTTGGAGAAAGTGAGAGAGGTTATTGTCCATAATAAGTCAAAAAAGAAAAATCTCCTTCACATTTTACACAAGTGTCATGGTTTTAGAGAAATGTCAAAAATACAGTTGTCTAAGGAGAATTGATGCACCTCTAGAGTGACCTTGGGAAAATCAAGATCTCTCCTAGCTTGGTTGGCCAAATGACTTGCTTGATGAGTGAAATCATAACTAGACACAAAGAGCTTTTCAATGAGCTATCATGAGCTCAATTTGGAGTTGAGGAAGACTTTCAAAAGTTTACTGCAACAACACTCTGCATTTAGGCAGCCTCATTTTGCACATTTTGAGTAGTCTTGGGAGATTGGACTTTTGACAGGGAAAATGACCTCCAAATTGGAAAATTCAAGATGTTATGGAAGGTAGACTCAACAAGCTTTCCAACGAGCTATCACACACGCAATTTGGACACCGGGAAGGCCTTCAAAAGCGGTCTGCAAAAGGGCGCTACACACTTGTCAGTTGGCGTTGCGCATAGAAAAGGCGTTGCGCACCTGTGGCAGGTTTCTAGTGTAAAATTACACTGGCAATACGCATGAAAAAGGTGTTGCGCACCTGTGTGAGGGTGCTACGCACCTGTCAAACTCTTCCAAATCACTCCAATTTGCCTCAATTCTCCAAATTTGCCTCTTGACAAGTAAGTAACACAACTATGTTTGTTGAAAAATGGTTTTTTTTGCATCAGTCTATGATAATTATGTTTATCAAAAACCAAACCCTAGTTTTCACCAAACCCTCTCATATACACTAAAGCTCATTCATAGATTGCTGTCATATCTCATCCATTGGTTGTCCCCCTAAAACCCTATTCCCTCATATACATTTCCCTACATCTCATCCCTTCATACAAATCTCCCAGACCTATACACTATTCCCAAACCCTAACTCCCAAATCCTACATCTTCATTACTCCTACTTCCCTATCAAACCCTTATCCTACATTCTAAAACCCTATTCACTCCCCTCATTCCCTAAAACCTCAAAACCTCTACTCCCTTAATTACTCACCATCCCCATACACCTCACTCATCTTATCTTTTAAGATCTCTTCATTCTCATCTTGTCCCCACCTCATCCCTTCATTCCTCACTAGAAACTACAGTTACCAAAACCCATGGAAAGTGACACTGATTATGAAAGGGAGGAAGAAGCCATTAGTGATAGTTCTAGGGAAAAACATGTGCAGCAGAAGACCTCATAAGGGGGAAAACTAATCAAGGAGGAGCCTATTAGTTTGATACAATTGCTTGCTTGCCCACTTGCCATATTGTGTTTCAGACATCACTCTCGCTTTGATTTCTGTGAAATGGTGGAGAGGGTCAAGTTTCACCATGAGCTGACCAGGTTATTTGTGACTCATCTGGACAACGGTCAGGTAAACCTTGCTGGTGTTTCATTCATGTTGTCACCTGCTATTATTTCAGAAGCAACAGACATTCCAAATGTAAGTGAACAATGGAACAAGATTTGTAATACAAGGACAAAGAGGCTAAAAGCCAGGCTAAGGAGAGCTTTGAGGAGAAAAAATAACAAGATAAACTCAAGATCTTGGCTAAAGCATCATTGGCTCATCAAAGCACTTAACAAGGGTCAATCATGCCAAATTTCAAGAAATTTGGAGAATTTTTTGTCAATTTTGAATTTTTTAATGTAAAAAATAGGTTTTTTCAGCAGGTGCATAGCGCCACCTGCGCTGCGCTTTTGTTGGGAGCATCCATTTGCAAAAAAGTTTATACTTTTGGAATCGGCATGAAAAAATATGGAAGCTCAGAAATGGCTGAGAATTTCGGACAAGTTCCAGGGCTCCAAAAAGGCAGAAAACACCCAAAAAGTGCCCTCTCTGCCACATTTTTGCCACATAGGAAGCAGTCTTGGCTGATTACATTTTTGGAGGGGAAAATGGACTCCAAATTTAGAAATTCAAGTTTTTTTAGAAAGTAGACTCACCAAGCTTTTCAATGAGCTATCCTACACCTGATTTGGACTTCAGGAAGCCTTCCAAAAGTGGCCTAGAAAAAGCATTGCGCATAGGATCAGTGACGCTGCACATAGGAGAAATTTTGCCAGTTTTGCCTGTTTTTCCAGATTTCGCCTAGTTTTCTTTGTAGTTGACTTTTTCTTGCCCTCTTGTTGAAATTATCATGGTGAATGATGTAATTATGGATGTAAAACACTCAATAGGATAGATACATCAAGTCAAAGGTGGTTTTGAACTGAATGAATTGGTTTCTTTGGTTTTAGAGGCAAGCTGTTCCACTGCCTATATTCCTGTTCTCAGTTAAGATATGGTTGAAACCACCTTTTTCTCATGGATTCGACCCTGATAGCTAGCTTGAGTAGTTTCCCTGCCTATACCATGTACTTTTTGATTCATTTTTAAAGGTTGGACTTTGGCAGACGTATTGGACTCACTGAACATTTTGTATCAGCAGTTGGCAAGGAATAAAACCAGGTTTCACAATGATTTTTGTGGGATTCTTGTGACAATGAGTTTTGTGTATTGTTTCTTCTTTGTAATGAGTTTTTTCTAATGTTTATATGTATCCACATCTCTCTCTTTCTTCTAAACTAAATGAATCAAGGTGAATAGACATAATACACTAGATTTACAGTGCTTTGTCCTGGGATTTCATTTAGTTTTCAATTTTGTCACTGTTTGAAGAGGATTCATAGCTTTCTTATGCCCTCGTCAACTCCTTAGATGTCTTACTCTACCATCTCAAAACTTTTGCTAGTACATGAAACTCTTGTCTACCCTGCCCCACAGGACATAACTGTATTCTTGAGTTGATTTCTCGAATCCAAGTTGCCTTCTCCAATTGATCGAACAACCAACCATCAAAATCAAACAAAATCCTCTGACCTAATATACCTAGCCTAAAATCAGCATTCATTTCAGTCATTTCAATCCCTATTTTCCCATATCCTAATTGAGATTGACAAGGAGAGAGCCCTCTCCCGACCTAGTAGGGCTAGCTACTAGGTTAAGCGTGGTTTGATGTTACCCTAGACCTACCTTCCTTCAGCCTGAGGTAGATTTAGGCCTTAACACAAAGTATTGTAACAATCGTTACGAATAAAAAAAACTCTATGAGAAACAATTAGAGATTGGTAGCAAATTCAAAATATGATGAGGGTCCTTAAGACTTAATTGTAGTGGTTTGGAAAGAATATATAAATAATGTATTTGTTTCTCGGTGCACAGACTTAAAATTCATGTTTGGATATCATACATGTTATATGAATCATAATAAGTTCTTTAAAAATAAAAAGGGACTTATCTTGTCAAAGAATCGAAGAGATGCAACCCATAACTTTAACTTTGAGGATCATGAATTTTTTTGTCTAATTATGCATGTTTTTTGGCTTATTTGTCCATAATACAAAAAGAATTTGTATGCCAAATGAAATGCATTTTTATTGCAATGTAGATTTAAGTTTGTAGACATAAATGATAGCTTTGATGCTGGTTATATATTGTATCATTTCACTTCTTGTCATGATGACTCTGGATTTTGTTTCAAAATTATATTTCATATGGATAAACCATCACAATCATATAATTGTATCAAGTCAAGGGAAAGAATTATGATAGTAGTTCATAACCTACTATTCATTCTTCACTTATTCATACTACCACTTTCTATGTGCTATTCCATTTGAAATAAAATGATATGCTCTATTATTCTTTGTTATTATTATGATTCTAGAAATTAAATATTATGTTGAATAAGATTCTTATACAGAAAAAATATATAATCCATCAAACGTTGCATTTTCCATTCTTATTTGTACATTTCTGTTTGTTGATATTCATTCAAGACTGTTATGGAATGTTGGCATAAAAATGAATATCATATGAAGATTGATACGATTTCTTTGAAAGAGATATAAAGTGGACATAATGAGATGAATATGAGGTTATGATAATTGATTATCTATCTGGTTGATATATGGAGTGTGCTTTGGGTGCAAACATAGTATGCATGAGTTTTGTTTCATGTTCAAATCCCCTTTTTCACTCTCCCTCTATATGCTTTGTCTTATTTGCTAAAGTATGGGATTTATTAAGCATATTCAACATAATTTAACAAAGTATGTTGTTTTTTTACTTCTTAATTACATGTTGTATATTACTTCAAATACTAATTGAGTTTATGAATGGCATAAAAGAGCTTTTTTCACGGGGAAAACAAAGGAAATAGTGGAGGGAGAGGAAGGAGACTTAATGTAGTCTAGAAAAAGGGAACGAATGAGATAATAATATTTTCTATACATTTTTATGCTAACTAATGAATTCAATTAACTCAAACAAACTGGCCACATTGACTTGGATGTGTAGCGAACCTTACCACAACTGTTTCCTTATCGTTATGAACCATTGTGGCACCATGTCAACATAATGGACATTCTAGCGCCCCTCTACGTCTTGTACATGATAAATGTGTCAATAACCTTGTACACCACTCTTTCAGCATTGTTCACTGGTCTGCTAATTCCATAAATGCACCCATTCCACCTATTTATGATCTTGTGATTTCTTCAACGGTTTGTTTTATCTGCTCTCCCTTGAGAAAAGGCAAATCTCTTCCCAAATATCCAACATTTGAGTCTAGTTCTACACAATCTAAAGTGCACTTAGTTATAATAGAGGTGAATACAAAAGGGATATATATATATATATATATATATATATATATATATAAAAGGAGAGAAATTATGAATTGAGAAAGAAGAAGATTTCATGTGAAGGTATATATATATATATATATATATATACATATATTTGTGTGTGTGTGTGTGTGATACCTTCACATAAAATTATCCTCTTTTTCAATTCATAATTTCTCTCCTCCTTTATCTTTGAATAAAGCAGTTAGGTAGTTCAACTACCTTTTAATTTAATTTAATTTTTTTATTTTGTGAGAGTGGAAAATGTATTAAATGAAAAGATCACAAATGTATTAAATGATAATTAACTAAAAGTAGGTGGGGTCTAACTAAACTTTCTCATAAACTTTATGTAACTGGCATATATATGACAAAGATATAAATCCATAAATGCATCACTATCATTGTGAGTCACCATCATAACACTTGTGCCTCCCATAATCATCTTATATATATATATATATATATATATATATATATATATATATATATATATTTATTTATTTGACTGCGTGGTCGCAGAGGTTTCCTCTGATGGAGAATGAAACTTGCAGAGATACAAACTGATGACTTTGCTACACGAACTCTTACACAAACCCGTACACGAACCTTCAGACAAGTCCAATGCAAAACACGCTCTTTGTCGACCTCCTGCCTATAGGAGCAAACCTCACTCCAGGACTCTAAGTGAACCTCCGGTGAATCTCAGATGAACTTCGCAATATTCATAAGATTGATAACTTAGAAATTACGCAGATACTAGACATGCATTGATCAACAATAAACTTATTCTTTATTTAATTCAGAATGGCTTGTTACATAAAGTCTCAGATTTTTCTAGAGATAGACTGCTTAGGCATTTATCAAATATTCTAACTCAAAATGAGCGTAGAAACTGAAGGTTACCTAGCCTTTTGCTGACTCTCTCTTTTAAGCAGAGATCTTTAAAACGAACAAGACTCAATCCTAAAAGTCTGACCACTTTAGGTTCTCACTAGGATTGTTCGTCCTGATGTACAGGCTTCTCAGACTTATGACAATATATGAGAACGTTTCCTTGTTGCAAGCAGATCGCTTAAGAAGTGCAGATGCAAAGCAAGGAGAAATTCTCGAATTCAAGGCTCCAAGACTGAATGCCTCTAATGCTTACTCCTCTTCTTATTTATAGTAATCGAGAGGAGACCAAAAGCATCTTCGGAATACAACTCATAAACTTTCCATAGGATTGGATGAGATGTGAGTCAAATCTCACCAAAAGTCGGAGAAGTGCTCTGAGTCTCATCACAATCTTCCGAATCTAACCTAGTGTACCAAATGATTTACAATGTGGATATTTTGTCGGAATCTGACGAAACTAGTCATAGTCATGATCATGTGACTAGATGTTACATTACACAGTGGATACCTTTATCGTGCAAGGTCCACGAGGAACGAATAATGAGTACAATTATGAAGCCCCCAACAGGGTGGAGCTAGGGAATCTTATCTTGTGATATAGATTATTGTCCAATGCCTTTGTAAAATTACTATGGACTATCATGGGATTTCCCAAAATAAATTGATGTTTAGCTTTAGTCGTGGTAGCCGAATAGTGGTGTTTGGACATAAAATCTAGGAGGATCTCATTGTCAGAGTATTTACAGAGATTCGAGACAAATGTATAGGGAAAATGGAAGCATTCTCTTCATTCAAGTTTTTAACATTCCAACTGATGGGAAGTTTCAAAATAGAGTGGGTCCATGGAAGAGTTGTTGATTCCGAACATTCCCCACCATTTAGTGAGCCATTGCAGTTGATGATGGAGCTGAGTGAGGAATAGTGACCCAAATTTCATCAGTGTGTAGTATGTACAACCTGGTTTATCTCTGTAAAGGAGATTCCACCATAATTTTTTATATGCAAAAAATTGTAGATAGTACCAGGAAAAACCAAGGCTGGGTCATGATGTGGTCATAGCAATTTTAATTTAAAATATGGATCTCTTGCTCGATTGATCACAAAATATCTGTGATAAATATTGAATCCATTGTTTTCTTCATGACAAACTAAAATTAAATCTTTAAAGTGAAGTTTTAATGCCTCTTGTACTTTTTTTGCTAATTTGTTGGAATTGCTATATACGATGTCAAGAATCCATTAGCTTGATTTAGGATATATTTTTGATGCAAAGAGAAAACCGCCTAAAGGCCATTTACCATTCATTTCATAAATCCCTTACGTGAACCTGTGGGTTATGGCCCACCTATACAAATCGGAAGCGTTTACATTGGCGGGTTTTAACGAAAACCCGACTAATCACCAAACAACGAATAACACATAACCCGCCAATGAATGTCGGTCCCACTCCAAACGCATACAGTCAGACGCCAAATAAATAAACTCGCGTCCATAAACTTCTCGGGTCCGCTCAAGCCCAAGCCTTTATGGGCTTCAATCTCTGCCGTTGATCTCATCATTTAATCCGACGGTTGTTGTATTACCCGATCAATAGAACTAATCGGTGATCCTCCATCGTTTGATCAAGGCACACTTGATCCAACGGTTAGCAACGATATCGGACGGGGATCATGCGCGACTTTTAACCGCCCTTACGAAGCTGATAAGGAATATAAATCCTTGATGTATAAAAGTTCGGGTCCATTTTTGAAATTAAAGTTCGATCACTTTATGGCCAGATATCCGTTGGATATAAGAGGCCATCACATCTACGGTTTGCAGGGCTTCAACTAGCACACGGATTAAAATAGGCTTAACCCTCGCAACTGACTGTGATCTAAGAGGTTGAATATGAGATCGACAACTAGGGGAAAGTGTGGGGCTTTAGCCACGATCAAGACATCCATACACTCCTATCCTTCGCAATTACTAATCACTGTCGATCTAACAGATCTGTCGATCTGATGATCCAGATCTATTCCTCCGCTCAAGATTTCGCTCACTCTGAAATTCGCTTAATCACAATTTCACTTCGTCGTGGTTCCACTCTTCCACCAAACTTGCCGCTTCTTCTAAATTTCCTTCTCACCTCTAGATTGACTTATTACCAAGTTCAACTCTGCCAACTCCTTTCTCCGCTTAGAAACAATGTGCCAAGACTTCTCTGATTTCTTTACTCTGCCTTGCAACTATACCTGATTATCCGACATTTGACAGTGCATATGGATCTTTGAATCCACTCCGCTTTTAGTTTTCGAACTCCTTCCAACGGGATCACACCGATCTCGAATAGCCCTTCCTACAGAATCAAGTTCACATTACTTCCTGAACCAAACCCAATAAACTCTCAATCGATTCTCCACCATTATCACTATTGCATACACATTCATTTATATGTCAAAACTCTCACATCCACTGTTACAGAATCATATTCAAGCATAGTCACAAGCGTTGTGATATATACACACAGTCATTATGGGATTTCCTCCTTATTCACAAATACACGGAAAAATCCTTCGGATAACCATACATACAGACAGATCATATACAGACCCTCAACCAATATTAACTCAAAAGATATGAAACTTCTATTTGCTAATTAAAATCTGTATATACATAAACTCAATGGCCTGATTTACATTCAGTTGGCCTTTCTCATTTCAATGCCTGTAGGCTCACAATCCAACCCTCCTGTCTACTAACTCTCTCACTAACTCTCTTTTTTAAGCCTTCGAGGCTTACAAATTATACACAAAAGGATTATGTTAACCAATTTTGGTTCAGATCCTGAATAATTTCACCTGAATCCTAAATATCCTAATCTAATCCCTAAAATCATGAAACTAACTCCTAGTTCCTCTAACTCACACACTATTCTTGAAATCTCTCTTAACGAGAAGATTTCATTACAATATCCTCACTATTATACAACCCTCATAAAAACATAGGAAAATAAATAATCAATCACTCTTTAGGGAATCAGGTCCCTTGAAACACAAGACCCTATGCTTACTAAAATGCAATGGTTTTTCTGAGCAAGATGCTCCTACATTAGACTCCCCAGGTAAGAAAATTTATGACCTCCTAGTCATAAGTCTGGATAATTGATTCCTCCTAGATCGCAGACTTTATTTTGTAATCTGTCTTTGATTGTCAGCTGTTCTATTGCTGTTGTTGTCTGTCGCTGTTCTCCAGGTCTCCATACCTTATGCTACAATGCTCCACTTTCCATGCTTTCATAGTCTGCTGTTGTCTTCCTCTTGTTGTTTCTTCTTTTCTTTCTTGTTGTTGTCTTCTTCTAAGACACTTTCATCATTAACCTTCTTACCAACCCAATTTCTTTGTCCAGTATATCCTCTGTCTACTGATTGCCTTCAACTCTTAATTGTTGAATTTTCATTTTTACTGCCACCCTTACATCCTTACCCTCTTGTTCACTATTGTCTTGCACCTTTTCAGCTACTGCCATATTGTCTTTCAAGACAATTTTCTGCTTCTGTTTATTGTACCTGTCAACTTCTTCTTGACTGTCATTTATGACAATTTCTTTGTCATCCTTCATCAACAATTTATTCTGGATATTTATCCTCTGTTGTTCTAGCTTTCTCCTTTGAAGGTCTAATTCTCTATATAACTCAATGATTTTACTTGGAGTAAAATTTGGAAATTTTACACAATCTCCCATTTCTTCATTTTCTATTGACCAATCATCAAATGGTCCTTCTTCCTTTGCTAAATCTTCCTTAACATCTTTTGGTAGATGTTCTTTCTCTTCTTCTTTCATTTGGCTGTCCACTTGTGCCAAATATGTTCTAGTTTCTGCAACAAAATCTGCAATCATAAGACAATTATCAAAATAAAAAATATATGGCCTTTGTGCCTCTTCTTCCTTTCACAACCTTTCAGTATGTTGCTCCGATCTTTCCTTTAACTCCTTTGCTAGCACATTAGTATGCTGATTCAAACTCAAATAATTCTTGAGACTATTAGCAAGTATCTTTTCCACATCATCTGTTTTAATGATGCTTCTTTGCACTTGTTCACTGTAGTGAATTGTTTCTTCTCCAGTCTCATTGTCATACTCTGCTTCAAAACTTTCATCTTCTGGAAGGTATTCTTCCATGTTTTTGACAGCTTTAAAAGACTGCGTATCTTCTTCCAAACCTGCAACCATACACAAATTATCAGTTTTAAAAACAAAAGACCTTATGGTCTCATTTGATGCTTCAGCCATCAAGTCTTCTGGTTGCTCTGAATCATTCATATGATTCAACTCCTCTGTCTCTTCATTACTTTCAAAAAGTAATGGTCCATGTTCTGGTTCACATACCAAAACTTCAACACCTTCTCCAACATTTTCCTTTTGCTATAGCTCAACTCCTTTGAACTTCTCTATCTTCAATTTGACATCTATAATTTGTTCAAGATCCCTCAGCTCCTTTATTAACTACGTATTTTCTTGCTGATTCCTCCTCTTGTAGCCTCTGCCACTTCACTTTCTTTCTCATGACATAACCATATTTCTGGTCCTTCTCATTTCTCTGCAACATCTCCATTAATACTTCAAGTTGAACTACTATCTCAACCATTTCTTTATCATATTTTTCGTCACTCATTCTCATGCCATTTTCCTTGGCATCTTTCTTCTTTTGTCCTCTGCTGTGGTCTCTTTCAGAACCTCTGCTATGACTATCACTAGTCATCATCCTTTCCATCTCTATGAGTTCCTCACTCACTTCACTATGAGTTGCGCAAGCCTCTGCAACAACAAGTCTTCCCTGCTGCCACTTACCTCACCAAGCTCTCCTCTGGACTTGGTCTTTTGGCAAGTACTAGTCCTCTGTCTGGAACCTCCTTGAGCATTTCCCTCTGCTCCTTCTAGGCTTCAACTCATCTGCACTTTAAGAACACAACTGTCCTTTTCTTCCAATCTTTAGCTGGAACATTTAGGTTTTGCCACATTCTCTTTCTTTCAGAAACTTTTACCAGTTTCCTTCATCTCTATTGAGATATTTCCTCTTTGCCTGCATTCTAAATTATGCAATACAATCTTCAAACTAGTTAAAATAAAAACATATCATCTCATCTCAAGATCTTTGTTTGATCTTGTCCCCCCATTCACCTGCACTTTGAATGGACTGTTCTTTTATCCAACCTTCAGCTGTATCTTCAAGCTCTGCCACTCTTCAAGAACTTGCAAAAGTCCCTCTTATAGTTTAACTATTGTAATCCTGCTCTAAATTTTCACTCATTCAATTTCTGCTAATCATTAAACAAACTTGCATACCATCACCTATCTTCAGGATCTCACCACTCCTGCAAATCTGTTTCAGCAGATCTTCATGCTTCCACTGTGCAAATTTTCAACATTCAGCTACTATCAATCAAATTTAGAATTTGATTCTTTCTTTCAATCTCCCAGCTTTATCTTGGTGAAGCCCTAACTTTCAGCAATAATTACTCCTTCGCTGAGTTTTCTTTTACTGTTTCGTTCTTGCTATGAGTTTCTTCAAAAAATTCACTTGTTCTGGCTATGATACCACTTGATGAAAAGTAAAACCGCCTAAAGGAAATTTCCCTTTCATTTCATAAATTCCTTACGTGAACCTGTGGGTTATGGCCCACCTATACAAATCAGAAGCGTTTACATTGGTGGGTTTTAACAAAAACCCGACCAATCACCAAACAACGAATAACACATAACCCGCCAATGAATGCCGGTCCCACTCTGAATGCATACCGCCAGACCCCAAATAAAATAAACCCACGTCCATAAACTTCTCGGGTCCGCTCAGGCCCAAGCCTTTATCGGTTTCAATCTCCGCTGTTGATCTCATCATTTAATCCGATAGTTGTTGTATTACCCAATCAACAGAACTAATCAGTGATCCTCCACCGTTTGATCAAGGCACACTTGATCCAACAGTCAGCAGCGATACCAGACAAGGATCATGTGCGAAATTTAACCGCCGTTACGGAGCCGATAAGGAATATAAATCCTTGATGTATAAATGTTCGGATATAAGAGGCCATCACATCTACGGTTTGCGGGACTTCAACTAGCACATAGATTAAAACAAGCTTAACCCCCGTAGTTGACTGTGATCTAAGAGGTTGAATATGAGATTGATGGCTAGGAGCAAGTGCAGGGCTTCAACCATGATCAAGACATTTGTACACTCCTATCCCTCGCAATTGCTGATCACTGTCGATCTAACAAATCTGTTGATCTGACGATCCAGATCTATTCCTCCGATCAAGATTCCGCTCACTTTGAAATCCGCTTAATCATAATTTCACTTCATCGTGGTTCCACTCTTCACCAAACTTGCCTCTTCTTCTAAATTTCCTTCTCACCTCCAGATCGACTTGTTACCAAGTTCAACTCTGCCAACTCCTTTCTCCGCTTAGAAACAGTGTGCCAAGACTTCTTTGATTTCTTTACTCTGCCTTGCAACTATACCTGATTATCCAACATTTGACAGTGCATACGGATCTTTGAATCCACTCCGCTTTTAGTTTTCGAACTCCTTCCAACGGAATCACACTGATCTCGAATAACCCTTCCTACAGAATCAAGTTCACATTACTTCCTGAACCAAACCCAATAAACTCTCAATCGATTCTCCACCATTATCACTGTTGCATACACATTCATTTATATGTCAAAACTCTCACATCCACTATTCCAGAACCATATTCAATCATAGTCACAAGTGTTGTGATATATACACATAGTCATTATGGGATTTCTTCCTTATTCACAAATACACGAACAAATCCTTCGGATAACCATACATACAGACAGATCATATACAGACCCTCAACCAATATTAACTCAGAAGATATGAAACTTCTATTTGCTAATTAAAATCTATATATACATAAACTCAATGGCTTGATTTACATTTAGTTGGCCTTTCTCGTTTCAATACCCGTAGGCTCATAATCCAACCCTCCTCTCTGCTAATTCTCTCACTAACTCTCTTTTTTAAGCCTTCGAGGCTTACAAATTATACACAAAAGGATTCTATTAACCAATTTTGGATCAGATCCTGAATAGTTTCACCTAAATCCTAAATATCCTAATCTAATCCCTAAAATCATGAAACTAACTCCTAGTTCCTCTAATTCACACACTATTCTTGAAATCTCTCTAAACGAGAAGATTTCATTACAATATCCTCACTATTATACAACCCTCATAAAAAAATAGGAAAATAAATAATCAATCACTCTTTAGGGAATCGGGTCCCTTGAAACACAAGACCCTATGCTTACTAAAATGCAATGGTTTTTCTGAGCAGGATGCTCCTGCATCAATTTTTCTTTTTGGAACCAGGCGCTGGAGATCTCCATGTGGTTGGAGGTTTGCATTTAATACTTGTGTGTTTCGGAGTTGCCAAGTTGGTCTCCAATTATCTATATAATCTTGCAATTGGGTAGACTCTGGGATTTCTTTGTAGATTTCCGGGTTGCGTTGGACATCCCATTCAGTGACAATAAGCATGAGGTGTGTCGGCCCTTGGAGATTTTCTCTACTAAGAAAATCTGGAATGAAATTTGTGACACCCTTAATGTGTTTGATATCAAAATAGACATTGGAGAACAGGGCCTGCTATTTTGCGAACTTGGCTTCTCCTGGTTTCTTAATATCCTTTGTTAGGATTCTTTTCATGGAAGAGGCATATGTTATTAAAATAAATCTTTTATTTATCAGATGGATATCAAATTTGTCAATGCAGTTCCAGGCTCCTTTGACTTCTTTCTCAATTGTAGAATAATTTTGTTCGGCAGGGTTCCATCCTCCCAAAGAAAAATGTATAATTTTCTCATCACCATCCTTGTTTTGTTTAAGAATTCCTCCCCAACCAAGCTCACTAGCATCAGATTCAAAGATTTTAAACAAATTTTCATCAGATACATATAAAATGGGTAGGACTCAGACTTTTTCTTTTATCTTCTTGACTGCTGCTGTTTGAATTTTAGTCCATGGACTGGGATTCTTTTTCAAGCGCTGATTTAAGATTCTCCTGTCTTGGGTGCAGTTTCAATAGAAGTTACAAACATAATTCATGTAGCCTAGAAATCATTGCAATTGGGTTTTATCTTTGATTTCATTAGGAAATCTGTCAACAAATGCAACAACATGTTGTTGCAGAGTGATTTGTCCATTTTCAATAATTTGACCCAAGAACTTGATTTTTTTTTGGAATATCTCTACTTTATTCTTACTTACAACCAATCCACTATTTTTAACAATTTGTTTAAATTTGTACAAGTGATTAAAATGTTCATCAACATATTTATAAAATACTAATATATCATCTATATATACAATAAGCCAGTCAAAATATGGCTTAAAAACCTGGTCCATCACCTTTTTGAATTTTGAGGGAGCATGCTTCAACCCAAAAGGCATAACATTCCATTCATAATGTCCTGAGGGCACACTGAAAGCAGTTCTGAACCGATCTTCTTCTTTAATAGATACCAGGCGAGTTACTTGTCTAATTTTTTTAGAATGTTTATTGACATTGAATCCATAGCAGTTCCATGGGTTGTTGGATTCGTGGATCAATTTTCTGTCCAGTAGATCCCGGATCTACTTCTGGCAAACCTGTCGGTAGGATTCATTCATAGGACTTTCTCGACTTTTGCATGGCCTATCGGTATACTCTGTTTTATATGGTAGATCAACAAAATATTGCTTTATGTGCCAAAAGGCATTGGGCTCTTCTGCACAACATTCATCTTCTAGGAGTTTTCTAAGTTCTGCAATTCTTTTCTGCACACTAGGCTGTTTGAGTTGGTCATCAATCTGGAGGCAAGATTTTAAATCCTTCAATTCTACTAGTCTTTCTTGGGATTTATGTAATTCTTGCATTGCCTGAATCATGGTGGAAATTTGAGGTGTTGACACAAATGGGAGTGTGATGGTATGCAGATAACCATTATTGTTTGGTACAGAGATGAAGTATCCTAATCTACCATCTTCAAGTCTTGTAGAGCCATGGGGCTCTACGGTTGCCAAAAATGGATTTCCTAAGATGCAGTCAATTGGAATGTTGCCTACTGCAAATTTTTCATTTATGCAATATGTATCAAAACATATTGTGGCCTTAGGGACTTCATAATGAAAATTAAACCCTTGTGCCCCTAATCCAATAACCTCACATATTGCCTTGGACCAATACTTAGCGGGGACAAATTTTTTATTTAGAACATTGATGTCTGCACCAGTATCTAATAAGGTCTTTAAATGAAAGACTTCATTCTGGACTCTAATCTGGAGCATAACATGAAACTGTTGATTTTGCAGGCCATAATCTTCATATTGCCCAAACCGCTGAAATCTGCAGGCTTGGTCTCATAGATTTCTATATTTGGATTTGGTTTAGAAAAGAAATAGATTGATTCCTCTTCAGGAGTATTTCCTTTTTCTAATTTTGAGATCTTGGTTGTGAGCTCAGCGATTTATTTTTTCAGACTTTGGATTTCTTAGCTAACTTATGGGAGAATAAGTGTTCTTCTCTTATCTGCCTGGTGGCTTCTTTGAAAGGATTTAGTATTTTTCTCAAAGGAAGCATCGATAAAAAGGGCTTTTGGATTTGAATTCTTACTTGAGGAAGTGGCTGCAAATCCTTGGTTTTTGAGCATCATTTGTAGAAAATTTTCCTTTAGCCTTTCTTTCATCTCTCCTTCAGGCAATATCTTTATTCCTGCCAAGACTTCGACTTCTTCATCATTATCCAAATGAGCCATACATATTTTAATTTTTTCTGGTGGCTTTGGTGCTGAATGTTTTTTATATGAACCTTCTTCAGTCTCAATATCTGTGAGGGTGCAGTGGAAATCATAAGAATTTGTACAATTACAATCTTCAACAAGGAACATGTTATCTTGATCAGAAAATTTAGAGTCAGAATTACTAAAACTATAGGTTTTAGTAGACTCACAACAATTTTGTCCTAATATGTGTACTTCTTCTTTAATATGAAAATTAGGACAGTGGTTTGTTTTGTGCAATTTGGATCCACATTTGAAGCATTGAAGATGTACCAATGTCTTCTTTTCCTTGTGCTTTCCTTTTTCTTGTTGGAACTTTTGTGATTTTTCTTGGGATTTTTTCCATTTTTGCAATTTGGATTCTTCTCCAACAGGACATCTATTTGAAGTATGGCCTTGTTGGCCACAAAGCCAGCAAGTAAGCTTATTCCATGCTTCATGTTTATGTGTCCTAAGATGAATATCTTGAGGACTGTAATAATGAGTTCGGGGAACTCTTTTGTAATATCCTTTGGCTGTGTTTTTTCTATAATTGTTGTTCTGGCCTGAATATCGTATGGGCTGATGAGAATGACTGATCCTTTGTTTAGAATTTTTCTTTATGACCTTCTTTGTCCTTTTTCTATGTACAATAGGATCATCTAGACTTAAGCCATATTTGTTGCAAATTGATTTGCTGTCAGGAAGCTTAGACAGTTTTTGGATAGACTTATTCATTTTCAAATTTGTACATAGGCCAACTAAGAACTTGGTTATAATACAATAGATCTCACCCCATGTATAGGATTCATATGGCTGCAGGAAAGCTTCTTGAATTCTTAAATAATCAACAAATTTGGAAGGCAGAGAAGCAAGGTATACCTGTTTCCATAAGAGATTCTTACTGTCCTTGACTTCGTAAATCCGTTGCACCCAATCTCTATGGAAATCTTCATACTGAGACATTTTTTTGCACTTTAGATTCATAAGAATCTGGGAATGTTTATCTGATATCTCAACTTCAGAACCACACCAATGTTCAAGAATCATTGATGTGAGAGCACCAATCATGTTGCTCTGAGCACTTCCATCTTCATGAAATATAATATCTCCTGCCTCATCTTTCACAAATTCTTCAGCCATTTTTTCTAAAGTTGCAGGAGAAGACTCTACTTCCCACCACCGCTGAAGAGTGCCAGTAAAACATTGGATCAATGTTTTACATGCTTCTATTTCAGTTTTTCCCTTCATGCACATTAGTTTGTATTCAGTAAACATTTGGTCAATCATCTGCCTGATTTGGCCAGAACTAAGATTTTCAATATTCCATTCTTTGTGGGAGTCGAGTTGGAATGTATGGAATTCATTCATGCGTCCTTTGCCACTACGATCAGGGGTAGGTCTAGTAAATTGGCTTGGTAGGGGTTCGTAAACTAGTAAAAGATGAGATCCAGAGGATGATTCAAATTTGTCATGAGTTTCTTTGGGAAACAAGTGGGGAAATCTATCGACATATTTTGTCTATATAGAGATAGGATGTCGGAAAAGCATATTATATCAAATATTCTTTTCCCATATAAAAAAACATGGTATCAATTTCTGATACCAATGGGCATGGGTATAAGGTGGACTGATCAATTTGACTGCCAATTGGCCACTTAGGGTATCCATATAGAGGTAATCCATGGGCTGATATAAGGATTCTTGGAAATTTGACTAGGGATCTCCATTGGTCAAAAGTAATCCCATATATGGGGATCTCTGGGTATACATGTTTGCTACATGGACTTTTACACAAACTCGTACACGAGCCTTCATACAAGTCTTATGCAAAACACACTCTTTGTCGGCCTCCTGCCTATACGAGCAAACCGCACTCCAGGACTCTAAGCGCACCTCCAGTGAATCTCAATTGAACTTCATAATAGTCATAAGATTGATAACTCAGAAATTACACAGATACTAGACATGCGTTGATCAACAATAAACTTCTTCTTTATTTAATTCAGAATAGTTGGTTACATAAAGTCTCATATTTTTCTAGAGATAGAATGCTTAGGCATTTATCAGATATTCTAACTCAAAATGAGCGGAGAAACTGAAGGCTACGTGGCCTTTTGCAGACTTTGTATTTTAATCGGAGATCTTTAAAACAAACAAGACTCAATCCTAAAAGTTTGGCCACTTTAGGTTCTCACTAGGATTGTTCGTCCTGATGTGCAAGCTTCTCAGACTTATGAAAATCTATGAGAACATTTCCGTGTTGCAAGTAGATCGCTTAAGAAGCGCAGATGCAGAGCACGGAGCAATTCTCGACTTCAAGACTCCAAGATGGAATGCCCCTAATTCTTACTCCTCCCCTTATTTACAGTGATTGAGAGGAGACCAAAATCATCTTCAGATGAAAGCCCATAATCTTTTCGTAGGATTGGATGAGAAGTGAGTCAAATCTCACCAAAAGTCAAAGAAGTGCTCCAATTCTCATCACAATCTTCTAGATCTAACCTAGTGTCAACGCCTCGAATTTCCACAATGATTTAGGGAATGCAAGAAATACATAAATCCCAAGAAAGACTAGTAGAATTGAAGGATTTAAAATCTTGCCTCCAGATTGATGGCCAACTCAAACAACCTAGTGTGGAGAAAAGAATTTGCAGAACTCAGAAAATTCTTGGAAGATGAATGTTGTGCAGAAGAGCTCAATGCCTTTTGGCAGAAAAACCAATATTTTGTTGATCTACCATATAAAACAGAGTATACCGGTAGGCCATGCAAAATCTGATCAATTCGTATGAATGAAGTCTACGAACATCTTTGCCAAAAAGAGATCCAGGATATACTAGACAGAAAATTGATCCGCGAATCCAACAACCCTTGGAACTGCTATGGATTCTATGTCAATAAACATTCTGAACAAATCAGAGGAATACCTTGCCTGGTAATCAATTATAAACCACTCAACAATGTCTTGGCTGATGATACCTACCCAATCCCACACAAAGGAAATCTAATTACCCGAATTGCAGGTGCCAAGATATTCTCCAAGTTTGATATGAAATTTGGATTTTGGCAGGTATCTATCAAAGAAGAAGATCAGTTCAAAACTGCTTTCAGTGTGCCAGCAGGACATTATGAATGGAATGTTATGCCTTTTGGGCTGAAGCATGCTCCCTCAAAAATCCAAAAGGTGATGGACCAGGTTTTTAAGCCATATTTTGACTGGCTTATTGTATATATAGATGCGATATTAGTATTTTCTAAATTTGTTGATGAACATTTTAAGAACTTATACAAATTTAAATGAATTGTTAAAAATAATGATTTGGTTGTAAATAAGAAGAAAGTAGATATCTTCTAAACAAAAATCAAGTTCTTGGGTCATATTATTGAAAATGGACAGATCACTCTGCACCAGCATGCTGTTGCATTTGCTGACAGATTGCCTGATGAAATCAAAGATAAAACCCAGTTGCAACGATTTCTAGGCTACATGAATTATGTCTATCACTTCTATAGAAACTATGCCCAAGATATGAGAATCTTAAATTAACGCTTGAAAAATAATCCCAGTCCATGGATCGAAGTTCATACAACTGCAGTCAAGAAAATAAAAGAAAAAGTCCGAGTCCTACCCATTTTATATGTATTTGATGAAAATTTGTTTAAAATCGTCGAATCTGATGCTAGTGAGCTTGGTTGGGGAGGAATTCTTAAACAAAACAAGGATGGTGGTGATCAACTTATACAATTTTCTTTAGGAGGATGGAACCCTGCAGAGCAAAATTATTCTACAATTGAGAAAGAAGTCAAAGGAGCCTGGAACTGCATTGATAAATTTGATAACCATATGATAAATAAAGTATTTCTTTTAAGAACAGATGCCTCTGCGATGAAAATGATCCTAACAAAGGATATTAAGAAACCAGGATAAGCCAAGTTCATAAGATGGCAAACCCTGTTCTCCAATTTTGATTTTGATATCGAACACATTAAGGGTGTCACAAATTGCATTCTAAATTTTCTTAGCAGAGAAAATATCCAAGGGCTGACACACCTCATGCTTATTGTCACTGAATGGGATGTCCAACGCAATCAGGAAGTCTACAGAGAAATGCCGGATTCTACCCAATGGCAAGATTATATAGATAATTGAAGACCAACTCGGAAACTCTGAAACGCACAAGTATTAAATGCAAACCTCCAACCACATGGAGATCTCTAGAATCTTGTTCCAGAAAGAAAAATATATCCAAAATCAAGTTTATGGATTCCTGACATGGTATATATCCATTCCAACAAATTAGCAAAAGAAGCACAAGAGGCATTAAACCTTCACTTTAAATATTTAATTGAAGTTTGGCAGGAAGAAAACAATCGATTCAATATTTATCACAAATATTTTGTGATCAATCAAGCAAGAGATCCATCTTTTAAATTAAAATTTCTACGGCCACATCATGACCCAACCTTGATTTTTCTTGGTACTATCTACAAATTTTATGCATATAAAAATTTATGGCGAATCTCCTTTATAGAGATAAAACAAGTTGTACATACTACACACTGATGAAATTTGGGTCACTATTCCTCACTCAGCTTCATCATCAACCACAATGGCTCACTAAATGGTGGGGAATGTTCGAACTCAACAACTTTGCCGTAGACCCACTCTATTTTGAAACTGCTCGTCAGTTGGAATGTGAAAAATGTGAAGGAATTTTATGCTTCCATTTTCCCTGTACAGTTGTCTCGGATCTCAGTAAATACCTTAACAATGAGATACTCCTATATTTTATGTCCAAACACCACCAGTGAGCTATCATGACTAAAGTTAAACATCAAATTATTTTGGGAAAGCCAATGATTATTCATAGGATTTTTACAAAGGCATGAGACGATAATCTATATCACAAAATAAGATTCCCTGGCTCCACCCTATTGGGGGCTTCATAATTGTACTCATTATTCATTCCTTGTGGACCTTGCACGATAAAGGTATCCACTGTGTAATGTAATGTCTAGTCACATGACCATGATTGTGACCGGTTTCGTGGGATTTCGACAAAATCTCCACATTGTAAATCATTTGGTACACTAGGTTAGATCTGGAAGCTTGTGATGCGACCTAGAGCACTTCTCTGACTTTTGGTGATATTTGACTCACATCTCATCCAATCCTACATAAAGGTTATGAGATTTCTTCCAAAGATGCTTTTGGTCTCCTCTCGATTACTATTAATAAGGAGAGGAGTAAGTATTAGAGGCACTCGGTCTTGGAGTCTTAAAGTCGAGAATTGATCCTTGCTCTGCATCTATGCTTCTTAAGCGATCTACTTGCAACACAGAAACGTTCTCATAGATTGTCATAAGTCTAAGAAGCCTACGCATTAGGACGAACAATCCTGGTGAGAAACTAAAGTAGCCAGACTTTTAGGATTGAGTCTTGTTCGTTTTAAAGATCTCTGTTTCAAAGACAGAGTCTACAAAAGGCTAGGTAGCCTCAGTTTGAGTTAGAATATCTAATAAATGCCTAAGCAGACCATCTCTGGAAAAATCTGAGACTTTATGTAACCAACTATTTTGAGTTAAATAAAGAAGAAGTTTATTGTTGATCAATGCATGTCTAGTTTCTGCGTAATTTCTGAGTTATCAATCTTATGACTATTGCGAAGTTCATCCGAGATTCATCAGAGGTTCACTTAGAGTCGTGGAGTGCGGTTTGCTTGTATAGGCAGTAGGTCGACAAAGAGCGTGTTTTGCATTGGACTTGTCTAAAGGTTCATGAATGGGTTTGTGTAAGAGTTCATGTAGCAAAGTCATCAATTTGTATCTCTGCAAGTTTCATTCTTTGTTGGAGGAAACATCTGCAACCACGCGGTCAAATTGGTATCAGAGACAGTAATGTCTGGTTCACCAGGTAATACTATATACTCTTATTTATCTAAAATGGAAGCTGGAAGAAGATTTGTTTCTTTTCGAGAAATTCAAGACCAAGAACAAAATTCTAGTAATATAGATATTGCAAATCTCTTTGATAAAGCTTAATCTTATGTAATAGATTCTGTCAAGATAGAAATAGTCGAAAACAAGTCTGCTTCATGCTGGAAACTCCCATTGATTAGTCCATTAGATATGTATGCTGACCTTTCTATGTTTCACCTCAAAGCTGTTACTCGTGTTTCTGTAAAATAATGTGTTAGTCAGGTCCAAGAGAATGCTGAAACTATTCAGACTATTCCTCTTTTAGATCCCAAAGAATTACAAAAATAAGCAAGAAAGCATAATACTTCCTATGTGCATCTTGGTTGCACCTGGGTGGGAATTTCTGCTCTAACCCACAGAGGATTGAACACTTTTGTCTTAGATACTATTAGAGACTTGACTCATAACAAATATATTGATTCTATTCTTGGAGGGATTGTTGCACCCCTCTCAAACGAACCTGTCTAGTTTGATTGCTATCCAAATTTCTCTGTCTATGTGTATGATGAACACATCAAAGACATACTTCAGTTGCAGATAAAGACTTCTGGTTTTGATATGTGAAGAAAAAGAACAAATATTTCCATCCACACTAGAGGTTGTTTCCGTCATACTAACACCCTATATCCTACAGTTTTGCATTCTCCTAGCCAAGAGTCAAAATCAAGTGTGGTCGTTCTCACAGATGCTCATAATCAGAAGATTGAACACCAAAAATAAAATTGGAAGAGCTAATTTTTCCTAAGATTTGGGTGATAAATATTCCCAGAATACCAAAAATTCATAACATTACTTCTGAACAAATCAAGGAAGATCCTACCTCTGCAGTCCTGTCTTTCCCCCACAGATCTAATATTCCCAGAAGACAAATAGAACATGTAGTAATAGATTACAAAAGATCTAAACCCATTCTTGATGAAGCATCTATCACATCATCTTCCATATGTACAAATTGTCTCCATATTGAATTATTTGAACTCGCTCAAGTTTTATTTTTTTCTCAACTAGAAGTTAAATGTCCTGCTTGCCAATCTCTAGTCAATCTACAAAACCTTTTACATTTGACCATCCATAAAAATCATAACCCAAGAATTGGAGAAGCTCCTTCTGCTATGTTAAACAACTCTTGTCCAAATCTTGCTAATTATCTAGAATGACTATATACCATGTTAGGAATCCATCGACTTCATTTTGGATATATTTTTCTTTCTGGAACCAGATGCTGGAGATCTCCATGTGGTTGGAGGTTTGCATTTAACACTTGTGTGTTTCGGAGTTGCCAAGTTGGTCTCCAATTATCTATATAATCTTTCCATCGGGTAGAATATGGGATTTCTCTGTAGATTTCCGGGTTGCGTTGGACATCCCATTCAGTGACAATAAGCATGAGGCGTGTTGTCCCTTGGAGATTCTCTCTACTAAGAAAATATGTAATGAAATTTGTGACACCCTTAATGTGTTCGATATCAAAATAGAAATTGGAGAACAGGGCTTGCCATCTTGCGAACTTGGCTTCTCTTAGTTTCTTAATATCCTTTGTTAGGATCATTTTCACGGTAAAGGTATCTTTTCTTAAAAGAATTGTTTTATTTATCAGATGGATATCAAATTTGTCAATGCAGTTCCAAGCTCCTTTGACTTCTTTCTCAATTGTAGAATACTTTTGTTCGGTAGAGTTCCATCCTCCTTAAGCAAATTGTATAACTTTCTATCACCATCCTTGTTTTGTTTAAGAATTCCTCCCCAACCAAGCTCACTAGCATCAGATACAATGATTTTAAACAAATTTTCATTAGATACATATAAAATGGGTAGGACTCAGAATTTTTCTTTTATTTTCTTGATTGCAACTGCATGAAATTCAGTGCATGGAATGGGATTCTTTTTCAAGCGTTGATTTAATATTCTCCTGTCTTGGGCCCAATTTCTATAGAAGTTACATACATAATTCATGCAACCTAGAAATCGTTGCAACTAGGTTTTCTCTTTGATTTCATCTAGAAATATGTCAACGAATGCAACAACATGTTGTCGCAGAGTATTCTGTCCATTTTCAATAATATGACTCAAGAACTTTATTTTTGTTTGGAAGATCTCTACTTTCGTCTTACTTACAACCAATCTACTATTTTTAACAATTTGTTTAAATCTGTACAAGTTCTTAAAATGTTCATCGACAAATTTAGAAAATACTAATATATCATCTATATATACAATAAGCCAGTCAAATTATGGCTTAAAAACCTTGTCCATCACCTTTTGGAATTTTGAGGGAGCATGCTTCATCCCAAAAGGCATAACATTCCATTCATAATGTCCCGAGGGCACACTGAAAGAAGTTTTGAACTGATCTTCTTCTTTAATAGATACCTGCCAAAATCGACATTTCATATCAAACTTGGAGAATATCTTGGCACCTGCAATCTGGGTAATTAGATTTCCTTTGTGTGGGATTGGGTAGGTATCATCAACCAAGACACTATTGAGTGGTTTATAATTGATTACTAGGTGAGGTACTCCTCTGATTTTTTCAGAATGTTTATTGACATAGAATCCATAGCAGTTCTAAGGGCTACTGGATTCACGAATCAATTTTCTATCTAAGATCTTGGATCTCCTTCTGGCAAAGCTATTTGTAGGCTTCATTCATAGGAATTGCTCGGATTTTGCATGGCCTAATGGTATACTCTCTTTTATATGGTAGATCAACAAAATATTTCTTTCTGTGCCAAAAGGCATTGGGCTCTTCTACACAACATTCATCTTCCAAGAGTTTTATGAGTTCTACAATTCTTTCCTACACACTAGGTTGTTTGAGTTGGTCATCAATCTAGAGGCAAGATTTTAAATTCTTCAATTCTACTAGTCTTTCTTGGGATTTATGTATTTATTGCATTGCCTAAATCATGGTGGAAATTCGAGGCATTGACACAAATGTGAGTGTGATGGTATGTAGATAACCATTGTTGTTTGGTATAGGGATGAAGTATCTTGATCTACTATCTTCCAGTCTTGTAGAGCCATGGGGCTCTACAGTTGCCAAAAATGGATTTCCTAAGATGTAGTCAATAGGAATGTTGCCTACTACAAATTTTGCAATTATGCAATATGTATCAAAACATATTGTGGCCTTGAGGACTTCACACTGAAAATTAAACCCTTGTGCCTCTAATCCAATAACCTCATGAATTTCCTTGGACCAATACTTGGCGAGGAAAGGTTTTTATTAAGAACATTGATGTGTGCACCATTATCTAATAAGGTCTTTAAATGAAAGGCTTCATTCTGGACTCTAATCTGGAGCATAACATGAAATTGTTGATGTTGCAGAGCCATAATCTTCACATTGCCCAAACCTCTAAAATCTGTAGGCTTGGTCTCATATATTTCTATATTTGGATATGTTTTAGAAAAGAAATAGACTGATTCCTCTTCAGAAGTCTTTCCTTTTTCTAATTTTGAGATCTGGGTTTTGACTATTTCTTTTTTTAGACTTCGGATTTCTTGGCTAACTTATGGGAGAATAAGTGTTCTTCTTTTATCTGCTTGGTGGCTTATATGAAAGGATTTAGTATTTTTCTCAAAGGAAGCATCGAAAAAAGGGCTTTTGGATTTGAATTCTTACTTGAGGAAGTGGCTGTAGATCCTTGGTTTTTAAGCATCGTTTGTAGAAAAGTTTCCATTAGCCTTTCTTTCATCTCTCCTTCGGGCAACATCTTTATTCTTTCCAATACTCTGACTTCTTCATCATTATCCAAATGAGCCATACATATTTTAATTTTTTTTGGTGGCTTTGGTGCTGAATGTTATTTGTATGAAATTTCTTCAGTCTCAATATATGTGAGGGTATAGTGGCAATCATCAAAATCTGTAGAATTACAATCTTCAACAAGGAACATGTTATCTTGATCATATAATTCAGAGTCAGAATTACTAAAATTATAGGTTTTACTCTAATCACAACAATTTTGTCCTAATATGTGTACTTCTTATTTAATATGAAAATTAGGACAGTGGTCTGTTTTGTGCAACTTGGATCCACATTTGAAGCATTGAAGATGTACCAATGTCTTCTTTTCCCTATGCTTTCATTTTTCTTGTTGGAACTTTTGTGGTTTTTCTTGGGATCTTTTCCCTTTCTGCAATTTGGATTCTTCTCCAACATGACATCTATTTGAAGTATGGCCTTGTTGGCCACAAAGCCAGCAAGTAAGCTTATTCCATGCTTCATGTTTATGTGTCCTAAGATGAATATCTTGAGGACTGTAATAATGAGTTCAGGGAACTCTTTTGTAATATCCTTTGGGTGTGTTTTTTCTATAATTGTTGTTTTGGCCTGAATATCGTATGGGTTGATGAGTATGATTGATCCTTTGTTTAGAATTTTGCTTTATGACAATATTTATCCTTTTTCTATGTACAATACGATCATCTAGACTTAAGCCATATCTGTTGCAAATTGATTTGCTGTTAGGAAGCTTAGACAATTTTTGGATAGACTTATTCATTTTCAAATTTGTACATAGGCCAACTAAGGCCTTGGTTATAATACAATAGATATCACCCCATGTATAGGATTCATATGGCTATGGGAAAACTTCTTGAATTCTTAAACAATCATCAAATTTGGAAGGCAGAGCAGCAAGGTCTACCTATCTCCATAAGAGATTCTCACTGTCCTTGACTCCGTAAATCCACTATACCCAATCTCTATGGAAATTACCCTCACATATATGGGTATGGGCTTTTGGATTTGAATTCTTGCTTGAGGAAGTGGCTGCAGATCCTTGGTTTTTGAGCATTGTTTGTAGAAAAGTTTCCATTAGCCTTTCTTTCATCTCTCCTTCAGACAACATCTTTATTCTTGCCAAGACTTTGGATTCTTCATCATCATCCAGATGAGCCATACATATTTTAATTTTTTTTGGTGGCTTTGGTGCTGACTATTGTTCTTTGTCAGAACTTTCTTTAGTGTCAATATCTATGAGGGTGTAGTGACAATCATCAAAATCCGTGCAATTACAATCTTCAACAAGGAACATGTACATGGTTACCTCTATATGGATATATGGAGCCCTTAGATATATGGATCTCTTACTAGAGGTTTGTGCATCATGGTCAAATTGGTACTAGATATCTGAAAATTCTAGTAACCTTGTCATCCATGGTCTGCCATCCTTAGAAATGAAGATCCACGACTCACTGAGATGTTTAGTAAAATGCGACCTATTGGTATGCCAAAGTATGGACTTGGTTATCTTGAGCAGATGGAATCACTTATCCCTTCTTGTCGCTTTACAAATTTCCTCCCAGATGACTATAAAAAGCCATCCAAACCTGAAATGTACAAATTCTTTTCTCTCATGGAAGGATGTCCAAAACACAGGATTAATGCAACCTGGATGAAAAGCATGTTGAATTGGGATCTATTTTCACATCTAGATTCCAATGACTTTAATTTAACAACATCCATGGAAGAAAAATAGAATCTTTCATTGGCATGGAAAGAATATATGAATCTTACAAACTCTTGGATTTCTTTCTATGAATGGAAGAAACAATAGACCAATACAGAAATACAAATGATTTCTGGAGAAATCTCCACAAAGCACCAATGGACAACTTCAAATGGTTCAAAGATCGAATCCCCATTGATCTTTCCACCATATAAAAGCATTGTGTTGGGAGAAAAGGAAAATATTGCCAAAGCCACCCCTTTAGTTTTGAAAGATGACTTTGTCTCAGGCATAGATGGTAGAATCCAAAAAGTCAGTGAGCAGTTAAATTGGACAAATAGTGCCCTCAAAGGTCTCTCTGTACATGCCTCAACTCATTTTGCACAGAAAGAGAAAATTGAGTCTCTACAAGTCTCTGTGAATACCGTGAATAAAAATTTGAATGAATTTCAATTTTCTGTTTCCACTCTTGAAGGTTTTGTCCGAGAAAGCACTAGAGCCACAACATCTTTGTCTGATCAACTCAGAGGTTAGTATGATGATATTGAAAAAGGATTCAGTCTAAGTCTACATCAGACACAAGACAAAATTAAAGAGTTGATTTCCAAATTTGAAAGATTATCCATTTCTTCCACAAACAAAGATATTCTCTCATCTATGATTTTCTAACATCCTTTCTCTATATAGACAAAATATGTTGATAGATTTCCCCACTTTTTTCCCAAAGAAACTCATGAAAAATATGAATCATCCTCTGATCTCATCTTTTACCAGTTTATGAACCCCTGCCAAGCCAGTTTACCAAATATCCTGCCCCTGATCTTAGTGGCAAAGCATGCATGCCTGAATTCCAGACATTCCAACCCGACTCCCACAGAGAATGGAATATTGACAATCTTAGTGATGAGGCTCATCATTGGGTAACTATATGGACAACACACCTCCAAGCTTACTAAAATAAACTCTTCTCATAATTCCTTACATGTTTTAATTATATTTTGCTTAACGAGATGAGTAAAAGTAAGATGTTATGTCTAGTGGTCTAATGTGCATTGATTGCAGGTTTTTGGAAGAAAATCATGGAAAATTTGGCTAATTAAGGTGTAGAAACTCGAATGAGACAAGAAGCAGAAATTATAGGAGATGGATCTCCCTCATTAAATCCACACTCATTCGAATATCCCTCAATCAAATCACACTAGCTCGGAGTTGCAAGTAGCCGAGTCATGGAGATAGTTAAGAACCAGTTCATCTTGAGTTTGGGAGCCAAGCCTCCCTAGATTTAAGGAAGTTGTTCGAGACTTCAGTTTTATAAATAAGGAGGCCTAGAGCCTCATTAGGATTTGATTTTTTTATGCAAGAGCACTAAGCATTTTCGAGTTGAAGGATTGTAGCAAAACATTGTTATGTAATTTCTTTTGATATGATAATGAGAATGAGCATTTCCTTGATCCAGCACTGAGTTGACTCAGAGGGTTGAAGTTCTTGAGTTAGGGTCCAACCCTAGTAGCAGAGGTTCCTCTTATTGTACTTGTATGTTTATGTTATTTCATAGATTAATTATTCAATTGATTTTGGCATTGTTTCATTACAAGTATTGGTGAATTTAATTAGTTTGCTTCCGTTTGTACATAGCTTTAGCAGTAGATTTAGGGAAGTAAAGGAATACCAAAAAGGATGATAGTAGGTGGATCTTGCCTTACTCCTCCCTTTAGAGACCATGGTTTGAGGAAAAAATCATATTCATCCCCAAAAAGATAGAATTCTGATTTCTTATGGAATTTAGGGTTTTCTGCTAATTAGGCAAGCATGTTTTCAGTTTTCAAGAATAGGTTTCAGTTATTATTTCTGATATCTCTATCTTTGTATTAGATCTCATGGTGCTTCATAATATGATACAAATATTCCCATGCATGAACTAGACAACTAAATGATGGAATTATGCTTTCTTATGTTGATTGGGAATCTTTCTTGTTTGACATGATTCATGGGTAAATTCCAGTGATGTGTGTATTGTAGGAGCTTTAATAGTGCACGAAGATCTCATGTCAGTAGCCCCAACCTAACGTCATCCATCCATGATCAGCACAAACCACTAAGTCCATAAACCGATTTATCATTCCCTAAGAACAACTTTCCATGTTTGTTGAGCAAATCCAACCATCTTACAAACTTTGGGTTGAGTTCTGAGGAAGTCCTAGCCACTCCCTTGCCTTATTTCTTCCATCATTCACCTTCCCTAAGCCCTACACCACCTTCCAAATCACTCCTTATGCTTTCGGTTGCACCCTGTAGGAATACAGGGGACCTTGAAAGAGCATTAGGACATTCTGTAGGTGCATTAGGACATCCTGTAGGACGACCTGTAGTGGCCTGTTTTGAGGCCGATTTGTGGAAAATTCATTCAGAAAGTTAGGAGAAGACCTTTGCTTACCTCCCAAGCCATCTGATCCTTCACAACCATCTCTCTCTCCACACCTAACCCACCTGCCATACCACCAAGAAGATTTAGCATTCATATTTTCACAAAAATGACCAAAAGGAAAAGAGGTTATTGTGTTCATTCATATGCACAGTAGTAAAGTGTTTGATTATCTTAGGTTGCATGCTTAAGATAGTTAGGATTACAAATATGTTAGTTTAAAATTCCTCTGAAGCAAGATATTTTAACAAATAGTTAGATGAGTGGTGTGTTTAAAGCATTTATTTCAGTCTTTCATTAGTGTAGTAGCTAATATTTCAATTCTCTTAATTAGGGTAAAATTCTCCTTTTCTCTATTGGTAATAAAACTTCTTCTCAATTAATAGAAGGCTAGTTTGAGAAACCCTAGTGGTTTATCGCCAGCTCAGCATTAACAAAGAGTGCACCCATTGCATCTACTTGTGTATACAACACTGTCACCTCCAAATTTGTACGAACCTCGGGTTGATAAAGTAAAGTTGGTAGCCCCAGGAGTTGCAACATTCTTGCTGCAATACTGGTGCTCATCACTTTTTGTTGCCGTTTTCGAGGAGGTGTCTGAGAAGATGTGATTTCTTCTTTCTTTTTTCCATTTCTTATCTCTTCCATTCTACTATTAGCTTCATTTTTTTGCAAAAGTAATTGTAATTTTGTTTTCTTTCCTTTCCATTATGCAAGTGAGATTTCATTCAACAGTTAGTTTCCATTCAACTTATCATTTCAATTCTGCAATTATTCTTAAAGCTTGAAAAACAAAACAAAAGAAAAACACTTTTTTCATGCCTCATAGGAATAGGGAAATTTATACCAAATACCCCACCACTTCAAACAACCAACCTTTCCTCTTCTTCGGTGGCTGTGAATTGGAGGACCCCTTAGGCGAACAACCAAAGATTTTTGAAGAGCCTACAGTGGGAGAAGAAGGAGAACCCATTCCAACTGACCTAATGGAAATAGAAATGAAAGAGGAGATAGAGAAAGAATTGAGGGTGATTTTCCCATTAGAGAAACCAATGGGGATGCCAAGATGAAAAACATAAGCCCTTATGGTCTTCCTCACTTCCATGGCCTGACCTCAAAAGATCTAGATACTTTCTTGTTCAAGTTCGCTATCATATGGAGAAATTATGATTACACCACTGATGATCAAAAGTCGAAATTATTCCCATCCACTCTCAAGGATGTAGCTTTGCGCTGGTTCATGGATTTACCTGGGGATAACATCACCACCTGGGCTTAGATGCAACAAGCCTTCAACAACAAGAATCGGTACTACTGCAGGTCCAAAGACACTAGAGAGGAAATTTTTAGAATGACCTTGGGGCATGATGAGTCCTTAGAAGGTAATGAGGAAAGATTCCAACTTAGCTACAAAAGGGCCAGGTGCACACTTGATCCTGAGTCACTGAAGCTAGTCCTACTTAGGGGGGTCAGGGAAGATCTTCTGGATACCCTAAACCTGCTAGTAGGAGGTGACATATACCAACTATCCTGTTAGAGTCAGTCTAGTAGCCCTCCACCAGAGATCAAATCTCTTTGCATTTCACGATTAGGTGTCCCATCAGTGTGATCATGTTGCATTCCGTTAGGCATGCCATAACCCTGGTGGAGGGAGTTTCTATTTTTATTCCCCTCTTGTTTGGCACTGCTGGTTCAGGTTTGTTTAAGTAACTAAAATCTTCAAAGGGTCATTCATCTTGTTTTAAATTTTGAGGTCTTAGGTCTAGGGTTGAGTCAATTTTTGTCTTGAAGAGGTCATAAAGGACCAGCAGGCCAGAGGGATGTCCTTCATAAAACATCATTTCAGTAATTCTCACTATTGTATAGCTAAATTGTCACCTTGTTTTCAAAACTCTGTTTTTGAAAAACAATGGTCATTATCTCGTTTTTGTAAAAATTGTAAAAATTTCAAATTCTCCAAATGTTGAAGCGCAGCCTTGGTCTCCTTTGCCAAAGCATCTTAGAAGCTATCCCTACAAAAATTTTCAGAAGAAATCATCATTTCAATCAATTTTTTCAAAGAAAGGAAACCAGAAGTCAGAGCCAATTAATTCAAAAAAGTGTCAACACTCAAACATTATAAAGTGGGTTTTGGGCAAATAAAAATCTAAAGGGAGCCTATAAAAGCACATCAGTCTTCATTAGCAACTCATTTGCCTCTCACAAGCTAAGTGAATCCTTGCAAAGGCGATTTCAAGAGTCATTGAGCAAATTGGGCAGTTTCAGAGGCGCACTATGCATCAGGGAGGGCGCGCTACGCGTCAGGGGTGCGCTACGCATCAGGCTGCCTTTCTCAGAACAAAATTGCTCGTGCGCTACACGTCAGAGGGGCGCTACGCGTTGGGCAAGGTGCACTACGCGTTGGGTTTTTTGCCCAATAAACTGCCAGCAAGCTACCAAATCCTCTTTTCTCTCAAGCAAATTTCAGGTAGGCCTCTCCTCCATGGCTAGTTTTGGTTTTGCAAGATGAATGAGAAATTAATATGTTAAAATGCCATGAAAATGAGAAGTCAAAACCCTACATTGCTGTGGAAGATTTAAAGACTTAATGGTGCTAGGGTTTCAAAATATTTTGCTGTCCAAGGTTGCCCATTTTTGATCCCTCTTTTCCCTCATCTCCATCAACATTCTCCTTCAAATTTTCCCATAAAATTTCATAATTTTCCTCTCTAAAATCCCTAAAACCTACTAAATTCCCAAACCCCACTTCCACCTTAAAGTCCCACAATATTATGATTTCCCATGTTGCCTTCCCTAAATTCCTTATTTTTGTTTATTGTCCCTAATTCCCTCATGTTCCCCTTTCCCTAACAATCCCCTTGTATTTATGTCCCCTTGGTGACAGCATTTGAAAAAGTCAAACAACAATTAATTGGGTGCAAAGTCAGCATTACATTTCAGCCATCTTTCCTTCAAAACCATGTCAGAAACCGAATCAGATTATCAGCAGAGTTATGACAGTGATTCAACACCAGAGGTAGAAGTGCCAAGGAGGCATCACAAGGGTGGTAAAGGTGGTCGGCATGTCAGGGAGGAGCCCACTTCTTTGGCTCATTTGCAAGCTTGTCCACTTGCAATGACCTGTTTTCAATATCAATCATGCTTTGGATATTGTGAGCGGATCTCACAAATTCAACATCACAGAGAACTAGTCCGCTTGTTTGTCCTACATTTACACAATGTTCATGTGAACCTTGCAGGAGTGGACTTCACCCTATCACCCGAAATTGTTGCTCAAGTCACCGGGATACCAAATGTTGGGGAAGAGTGGAACAAGCACCAGCAGCTAGACAGATTTCATTATCAACCATATATCAAACCCTGGTGTATGAGGCACCTCACTGTTGTTTTTCCCTTCAGATTCCTAAGGGATGAGTATGAACCTTTGATGAGGCTCATTATGCGCTATTTCACTTGTGAGGGCATATTTTCACGTTTATATTCGTACCATATTCGTTTGCTGATGCATTTCACCCGGGTACGAATGATGAACATCCCATTTTTCATGTGCCGAAATATAGAGAGAATGGTGCCCTTAGTGCAAAGGAAGAGCCCCGCACAGCAACACAAGAGTATATATCATTATGAACTGATCGAGATCATAGTGATGCATCAGTTGGCACAACAGGGTATTGCTTGGGAGGATTTCATCTCTCGCAACTTCTTCATGGTGCCACAGCCACCTCCTGAGATTGTCCATGATGAGGGAGGGCCTTCACATCAGTTTCACATTCCAGAGCCCGTGCATGTCAGCATATCAGAGAGGCCACAGGGCCTTATTTGCATCTGCACGGCAAGTATTATCTCCACACCAGGTGGAAGGGGTCTCGCCTTCTTCATCAGCACAACGAGTGTTATCTCCACATCAGGTGGAAGGGGCCTCGCTTTCGACAACAGCACAGGTACAGGAGAGAGGCAAGCAGTCCATGATTGATGAGGGACCATCAGGTGATCCGGACATAGACATCATTGACCTTGACATCAGTTCTCCTAGCTCTGAGCCAAAGGAGATCATTCAGCAACTAAAGGCTGAAAATCACTTGTTGCAGCAAAAGTTGGAAATGGCAAATTGGACAATCAAATACTTAGAGCAATGCAACAAACAGTTAGAGGATGAAAACACTCTTGATGAGTTGCGGAGGATCCGAGAAGACAGGAACTTGGCTCGCAAGAGGCCCGGTGATTTGACACCTATTGAGCAAGGGTCTATGCTCATTCGGGTGAACACTCATTTAGAGAAGTTGCTAGCCAAGGCAAACAGGGACAAAGATATGCTCCGCCACATGAAGAATCATTATTGGGCCCGCATGCATGTGTGCAAAGCGAAAATGAAGGTACTTAAAGGACGATTGGCCAAGGCACTAAAACGGAGGAAAAGGCCCGATCCACTTCAGATTTTGGCTGAAGCCTCCTTGAAGGAGCATGGTGCTCAATGATACACCCTCAGCTCAAAATTCAGAAAATTTGGAGCAATTTTGGTCAATTTTGAATTTTTTTTGCTAAAAACATGTTTTTGCTCTCAACGCGTAGCGCGCCGCGCGCTACCCTGAAGATGGAGAGGTCCATTTCACAAAAACTCTGCATTTTTGGATTTTTCATGACAAATTACACTTGCTTAGCCACTGCCAAGACATTTCATGGAGATTTGGGCCCCCAAAAGGTAAAAAAACAAGTAAAAAATAACCTTCTGCCACTTTTTGGAAACACAGGAAGCAGTCTTGGGAGATTGCACTTTTGGAGGGGAAGATGGGCACCAAATTGAGAAATTCCACTTGGGATGGAGAGTAGACATCCAGAACTTTCCAACAAGCCCACTTGAGCCTCATTTGGATGCCGGGAAGTGCCCCAAAAGTGGGATCAAAGGCACGCTATGCGTTGAGAAATGGTGCGCTACGCATCAGGACATTTTCTCAATTTTTCATCTTCAGCTCAGGAAAACGCAGCATTTGACCAGTTTTGACTTTTGGTGGGATTTTTCACCCTCCTTGATGTAATTAATGTAATTTTATGTTGACATGACACTTATTTACCTATTCTAGAAGATTCATTCATAAAATAGCAAAAATTTAATGAATGAATTGGTTTCCTAGCTTATAGAGGCAAGTTGTTTTGATTGCCTAGATTGTAGTGCTCAGTTTAGAATTGGTTGAAACAGCTCCTAGGATGATGATCTCGACCCCTAGAGGCAAGGGAATGTGTTAGCTTGCCTATATTATGTATTTTCTTAGTCATTTTCATGGTTGGACTCTTGAGGGATAAGCTTAGACTGTATTACTCTTTGTATCTCTGCAATTTTGGCAAAGGAAAGACCAGGGTTTTGCAACACTATTTGGGATTCCCGTGGTGATTTGTGTTGATGGCGTGTTTCTCTCATGTACTTGTAAGTTTGTTATGTGTATCATTTTCCTACTCTTCTCTTCTGCAAATTAAGTAAATGAAGTGTTAAGGTAGAATTCATGGTTTCTATGCTCTGCCTTTAAGTTTGCTTAATATCTATGTTTTCATCTGTTTAAGGAGAACTCCTGATGATTTATTGCTCTCCTTATCTCCTCACCAGTCATACCTATCCATTCACTTCCTTCAAAGTCATCAAGACAATCTCCTACCTTGCCCCAAAAAGACCTCTGCAAAAACTGTGTCTCATCCCCGCACCCAAAATTGTCGTGCTCAGTTTTCCAACAAAACCATAAAAATTTGAAATTAAACTTTCCCTATCAGTTTACTAGCCTAAAATCAGTGTTCTTTATTGGTCATCTCAGCCTTTGAAGACCTTTTGCCGAGATAGACCCGGAGAGAGCCCTCTCCTGTCCTCGTAGGGCTAGCTACGAGGCTAAGTGGTTTGATGTTGCCTTGGATTTTGTCTTTTTCAGCCTGAGGCCAAATTCGAGCGCTAACATATCCTATGAAGATATCAAGATTGTCTTTAAGAACCATTCTAGGGCAGCTAGGAAAAAAGGTAGGGGTAATCAACCAGTGGCCAAGTCATCCTCTTCCAACACATCTATAAAAGGTGAAATTGGAAATATGCTAGAATATTTCAAGAGTGAAATGTTGCAAAACCTTGCCCTACAGATGGACACTATGCCCATAAAGAGAAACCAGATAGAGCATTAGCTATCTTCTGCGCCAGATGCACAAGGAGGCACCCTAGGAATAAATATCCATTAAACCTTATAGAAATTTTTTCGGTCTGTGAATAAAACCACTCCATAGACAAGTACCCTTCTCTACCTGGACTAAAAGTTGTGTATCAGGGAACTGAAGGGGTGTTGAACAACTCTACTACATAAATCAAAGGAGGCCTCATGGGCCTCAACTGTACCAGCAAGGCATGCAAGGGTCATCTTATGCATATTACAACCCTAACCAAAACACATCCATTCCCTCTTGGGGACCCCTAACTCATCCCTCCTGGTTTTCACCTTCTCCTTGGTCTTTTGCACCTCAGTACCATTCCTAGCTGACCAACCAACCATTTCATCCATATACTCCTTCGCAACCTTAGTGGAATGTACCATTCCAAGGGTGGAGGCCCCCATACAATAATGCTCCAACTTTATTGCCTTCACCTCCTACTCAACCACAAATTTTACACCTTGCTCCACCTAAACAACCTTAGATGCCTGCCCAACCAAATCCAAACCCAAAAAATAGATAGACAAAACAGGTCTATAGTGGAGAGACATCCTTCCCTGCTTATGTTGTGGAAATTCAAGAAATCAACCTAAGGTCTGGGAGAGTACTCCCGGACAACCAACCTCCATCTCTACCGAGGGAGAGTGAGGAAGAAAGAGAGGAAAGTATGCCTAGAATGAATCCACCACCCTTTCTTGAAAGATTAACTCATCCATTCCAGCCTACCCCAGAAGAGAATGAACTTCTAGGTGATTTGAAAAACTTGTGTCAAAATTCCACTTCTCCAAGCTATTAAGGATGTACCTATTTACAACAAAATGATTAAAGAGAAGTGTTTCAAACATCTAGGGAGGCGAAAAAGAGACACCCCTACATTAATGTCATTGGACAACTGTCCGACTTAATGCTGGGATAGGTAATTTTCCCAAAGTATTTAGACCCTGGAAGCCCTATAGTATATGTGCACATCAATGGCACCATTGTCCCACACACCTTGATTGATCTTGGGGTTCATTAAGAAAGACTACGACAGTCTTGCAGCTTGCAGACCAATCCACAGTAGCCCCTGAGGGGATTTTTGAGGATGTGATGGTCTCCATTGACTCCTGGGAGTACCCTGCTAACTTCCTAGTTCTCCAGCCTAAGACCAAGCTTGATGGTTATCCTATCATACTTGGGAGGCCTTGATTAGCCACTGCCGATGCCTACATCATCTGCAGGGCTGGAAACATGACTATAAAAATTGGGTATCTATCAAAGCAGTTGGTCTTCTAACCTCCTACTCATCCATCTTTAGAACATGATTTACCTTTATGGCTAGAAGAGGAGGAAGAAGATGAGGTCTACTCAGATCAACTCTATACCCTAGAAACTTCCATGGGAGGAGGACAACTTGATGAAGATGATTTGATTGAACACATCCTCCAAAATCCAACTCCCAACACCTTGTCCTTAGAAGAAGTAGTGAAGGAAACCAAGAGAAACCATCAGATTGATCTATGCTTAGCTGATTCAAACCCTACTCGTGTCAAGGCAATAGAATTCGGCCCTGAAAGAACTTTGAAAATCAACCCCTCCTTCTATACACTAAGAAGAAGATTTATGTAACATGTTAAGGGAACATTTGGATGCATTTCCTTGGAGTTACAAATAAATGAAGGGAGTGCACCCCTTGGTGTGTACTCACCACATTTATATCAAAGAAGGTTGCAAACCAGTTCGACAACCCCAAAGGAGAATGAATCCATCTCTCAAGGATATAGTCAAAGAATAACTGCAAAAGCTGCTGGATGCATGATTCATTTACCCTATCTCAGATATTGAGTGGGTGTCTCCTTTGGCGTTGGTTCCAAAGAAAATGGGAAGTGGAGGATTTTTGTTGCTTGTAGAGAGTTAAACAAAGCAACAAATAAGGACCATTTCCCTCTATTTTTCATTGACCAAGTGTTAGATGGCCTGATAGTGAAAAAGTTTTTCTCTTTCTTAAATGGGTTTAGCGGGTACAATCAAATCCAGACTAGCCCAGAGGACCAGGACAAAACCACCTTCACCTGTCCTTGGGGTACTTTCCCTTATAGGGTCCTTCCTTTTGGTCTATGCAGTGCCCCTTCCACTTTCCAGAGGGCAGTCTTGAGTATCTTTGTTGAGCTAGTCCATGATGCAGTGGAAATTTATATGGATGAATTTACACCGTACGGGTGTGATTTCCAGGAGGCACTCTCCAACTTGGGTAAAGTGCTGAATAAATGCATTGAAATGAACTTATTCCTCAGTCTCGAAAAATGCGAGTTCTTGATGACTACAAGGACTGTTCTAGGTCACTCAATATCCCAGAAAGGACTGAGGTCGACCCAAATAAGATAGCCATCATTCAAAGGGTCCCAGCTCCACAAAAATAGAGGGATGCCAAAAATTTTCTAGGTTTATTGGATACTATAGGATATTTATAAAATACTTTAGCAAGTTAGCTTCTCCTTTATTTGGGTTATTGTCTAAAGACTCCAAATTTTTATGGTTAGAAAATTGTCAAGAAGCCTTTGACACCCTATAGGACAATTTGACTATTGCACCTATTTGCCGAGGCCCAAATTGGGCTCTTACTTTCCATATACATGTCGACGCCTCTCACAAAGCCATAGGAGCAGCTCTAGGCTAGATAGATGACAAGATACCTTAGCCATTTACTTCATCAGCAAGAATCTCACAAAAGCCAAGCTGAACTACACAGTGACAGAAAAAGAGCTTCTAGCTATTGTGCATTCATTGAATAAATTTAGGCATTACATCACTGGTTAACAAATATTTGTACATATTGACCATGCTGCAATTAAATACTTGATGAATAAACCTGATGTAAATGTTTGGATTATTAGATGGTTACTTTTATTGCAACATTTTGATTTAACTATCATCGATAAGAATGGCAAGAAGAATTTTGTTGCAGATTTTTTATCCAGATTGACTTTTCCTGCAAGGGAGGAAGGAATGGTTGATGATCAGTTACCAGATGAACACTTATTTTCCATTTCAGTTCTCTCTCCATGGTTTGTTGACATAGAAAATTACTTTGTGTCTGCACAGTTTCCACCAAATTTTTCCTCCAAGGAAAAGAGAAAGATCGTAAGGAAGAGCACCCCATTCACTTGGATTGGGGGCAACCTCTTCAAACTATGTCCAGATCAAATTCTAAGATGATTTTTCAGGGAGGAGGAAGTCTTTGACATCCTTCTGACCTATCATGATGGGCCTTGTGGAGGTCACTTTGTAGCCAATAAAACAACATTCAAGGTACTGCAAGTTGGTTATTACTGGCCCACTCTTCACCAAGATGTGAGGAGGTATACTAGTCAGTGTGATTAGTGCCAAAGGATGGCGAAATCTACCCCAAGGGATGAAATGCCTCTGCAACCTCAAGTGACTTTCGAGCCATTTGACAAGTGGGGCATGGATTTCATTAAACCCATTGACCCTCCATCTAGGAAGAAGTAGTACATCATTGTGTGCATTGACTATTTAACTAAGTGGGCTAAATCCAAGGCCATAAAAGCAACGACAAAAGAAAAAGTGGTTAAATTCTTAAGGGAAAATGTATTTTATAAGTTTGGGTACCCTAGAGAATTGGTCACCAATCAAGGCGGTCAATTTACATCTCACATGATTGAGAATTTGTTAAGCCAACACAAGATCAAGTATAGAACATCCACTCCTTACCACCCACAGACTAATGGGCAAGTGGAGGTAACAAACAAAACGTTGGAGGGCATTCTGACCAAAGTGATTAGCAACAACATAAAGGATTGGGTAGATATATTAGTTGAGGCCACTTGGGCCTACAATACCACCTGGAAGACCACCATTGGGTTCACTCCTTATGAACCGGTCTTTGGGAAGAAAGCCCTGTTTTCCATTGAATTTGAATACAACACCTTAAGAATGGAAACACAACTGGATCTAGATCTTACCAGGGCACAACAAGAAAGATTGCTCCAGCTGAATGGGTTAGATGAATTTAGGATGCAGACCCTCCTGCACACAGAGGTGACTCAAGTTCAAAAGGAAAATATGGAATGACAAGAATATAAAGGACAAATAGTTTCAAGAAAGTGATTGGGTTTTGTAGTATGATTCCAGGTACAAGGATTTTGAAGGTAAGTTAAGGACTAGATGGTTAGGGCCTTATGTCATAGAAAAATGTCATGATAATAGTGTTGTACAAATAAGAACCATTGATTCAGAAGCTATCCCTTTACTTGTCAATGGATATAGATTGAAGGTCTACAAGAAGCCCTTGTCAAAGCAAGAATTCATCAATGGCATCAACAAGACAATGATGGTGGTGGAGAAAGTCTCAACTTCCACCCCACCAAGTCCCTCAAAAAAAGAAAAAGAAAAAAAGAAAAAAGGAGAAAAAATAAAGAGACTTAGGTGAAAACCTCCATGAGGCACCTGAGTCCCACTGTTGGGTTGAAAACCTCTTGAGGCGGCCTGAGGGTGTTGAAAAAATAGAAGAAAATAAAAAGATCTCTGGGTGAAAACCTCTTTTGAGGCACCCAGGGCAGGCAACTAGGATGAAATCCTCCTTGGAGGCAGACTAGTTGTTTTCTTAAAAAAAGAAGAAGAGAGGAAAGGTAAAAAAAAGTTGTTGAAATTTTGTTCTACGGGTTAGCAAGAAGAGGATAAGCACAACTCGAGAGGAATAGAAGGACCTACAAGATCCATATTTCAATCCCTCCATCTCATATTTTTCATTATTTCATCCATTCTTCCATTTATGAACCCCTCCAACTCAATTTACATAGGCTCCGTGTTTTCTATAGGATTCTCTGTAATCCTATAGGATTCCCTATATTAAATCTACCGGAGTTTCCTGTGGGAATTATAGTGGCTTTGAAAATCCCAAGAAAAGTGGTCTTAGAGCAAGGGGATGACAAAGCCTTTGTTTGAAAAAACCATTCACTCCACCACATCATCGCCATGCCTTTCATCACCATGTTACCCCTGTTGATTTGGGGTAGCATCGGATGTGCTCTAGCCACAAAAATTGGTGGAAAGACTAAGGCACATGAGATCTCCAATACCCAGAAAGAGTTTGGGTAGATTCTAAATAGTTTGGGAGATATTAAAATAATTAATATTTTTAATGGAGTCCCTAAGTCTAAACTTAGGGAAAATAAAATATAAATGTGAATTAATATAAAACTGTGTTAGAATGGTCCAAAAGTCATGGATCAAGCCAGATCTAATCTTAGCCGTTGATTTGTCAACGAGAAAAGTATAAGAGGAGGCTTGAGGGTCACTTGGAGAACACACCAAGAGATCAAGATTTCAACTTTCTGGCGCTGGGTTTATTGAGAAAGTTGAGAGAGTGGTGAGAGTTGCAGCTGAGGGGCTGTGAATACAGAAGCAGAGAGGCAGAGATAGCATTGGGAGGATCAGTGCAGTAGCAAGAGAGAGGGATGCAGAACCAGCCAAGGCTCACGCAGAGGCAACCAAGAGTTGCACAGTGCCTCAGAGGGCCAGCATGAGTGACGCAGAGGGCTAGTGGACTGATGCAGTACCTCCAAAGGCTGACACAGGCTAAGCCAGAGTGATGTTGGGATAACGTTGGGGTAGACAAAGCTAACGTAGTCCCTAGAGGCTGACAATGAGGTTTCGTGGGGCAGATTGGAGCTGTGAAGCTGCAGGAGTGATTATCCAGGGTTTCAGCCAGAATATCTGCTTTAGAGTAGAGAGGTACTACTGCCGAGATTTTTCTCTGTTGGGTGAGCCGGATTTGGCACCCAGATTGTATTTTGAAACTTCTTAATAAATCAAACCCTCAGATAGCTGCACCGATTTTCCTGCGTTGAGTTTTTCAGGGGATATTAGTCCAAAAACAACGATGTCACTTGTGTGCTTCTTTCTATTTCCTTCAGTTGATGATATGTAATGTGTTGAGCATGTACTTGTATTTATTTCTAGCATTTACATGGAAAATAACTTGTTAATTAACATAACAAGTAGGTAGGAATAAATCGGTAAAGTACATGAAGGGTTTCTAACAGGTTAGGCTTAGAAACTCCAACATAGTATCAAAGCGTAGTTGCAGATCACAGGGAAACTGAGGACATCAACTGAGTAGAGTAGCAACAACAGAAAACAACTGTCTCAAGTGGCAGAAGTTGTTCCTAGCAGAGAAGCAACAAAGAAGGGGTGACACAATGCCTGTGTCATCAAGTTTGAGCTAAGAAGAGGCAGCACAGAGGCTGAGGGAGGCAAATACAAGCTCACGTTGAGCCACACAGAGGCTAGAAGGGCTGACGCAGTTGGTTGAGGAAGCTGATTTTCCAGTGTTGGGAGTGTGTCGATCCTAGGAGCTCTAACCTTCAGTTTGCTGGTGTTTAGGAGGTACTGGGTAAGTTGCAAAGTGGAGCTGGTGGGGTATTGTAGTTAGAACAATACCTAATAGGGCAAGGCCAAGGAGGAGGGAGTTGCTACCGAGGATTTCTAGCCGAGAAATCTAGATCAGTGGTGCAACTGCACTAATGATCGGAGTGGGGGCATCTTGACATTGGCAGAGGGGTTTCCAGGAGGGAAATCGAGGCTCAAAGGGAGTCACTGAGAAATTCCAGGAGGGAAGTAGAGGAGCAGCAAGATGGTAGTGAATGGGGTAAGAGACCATGACAGACTGGACGGAGCCTCAAACTTCATAGTCTCGAAGGCCAGAATCCTATCCGTTCTAGACAAAAATCGTGTCAAGCACTTCACCTTGAGGATGATAGTTATCCTAGTTGGCCCAACTGATAACGGCAAGTACGAGGAGGCAATGGCGAGAGCCAAGAGCATCATTCTTGACGGGGTCAAGGACCATGTAGTACTATATATTGTCGAAAAGGGCACGACAAATGATATGTGGGAGGCCCTAAAGCAATTGTACCAGCATACTTCTGTGTAGAGAAGGATGTTACTAGAAAATCAGCTATGATCATACCAGATGCAGAAGGGAGAAAATATCGACCCCTTCCTTAGTCGATTGAAGGAGATCCGAAATCAGCTGACTTTCATTGGGGCCACACCGGATCAATAATTTATGGTGAGAACAACCCTGAACGCAGTCTCAGAAGACTGGGAGGTGTTTTTCTAGAGCATACTGGGTAGGGAGACCCTTCCAGATTGGGAGGAAATGTGGGCTGCTCTTCGCCAAGAAGAGATTAGAAGGTTGAGTAAGGTGGGAAGCAATAGCAAGGGGATCCGAATCAAGAAGGAGGAGGAGGTGGATGTTGCCCTAGCATATGAGGGAAAGCAGGGGAAATGGAAGAAGAAGGACCTCTCCAAGGTCAAATGCTTCCACTGTGGGGAGTTGGGTCATTATGCGACCCAGTGTCTAAGGAAGAAGAGCAAGAGAGAGGCCTCGAAGACCAAGACTGCGCCAGCAAGGGCAAAGAAGGAAGTGGAGACAGACAATGTGATCCAAAATGGATCCAATATTGCCTTCATATCAAAGTATTCAAATGCATATGAAAGTAGAATCAAGTTGAAGTGCTCGTCGATACGATTCCAACGGTGCAAACGTCGCGTAAATCCAAGTTTGGATGAAGTAGTTAGAGCTAGTCAAAGTTTTTAGGAAAATTAGGGCAAAAGTAAAAAGGCCAAAGATCAATAGTCAATGATCAATAGTCAACCAGGTCATTGCATACATTAGCAAGGACACGTGTCAACCCGGGAATGAGCCATGGGTCTTGGATGATGTCAGCAGAGGAGGTGACGTGGCATATTGTGATTGGTTGATATGGGCCAATCTGGTGCTAACATGTGGTAGCCCGGATTTTGCAAAATATCACTTATTTTCCAAAATTTTGGGGATCAAGGAGGATTGAATCCCTGTCCTCCCGGAAGGTTGATTTTTCCCTGTCTGCACCAAATGGGCTACGGTGGATCTTGTTAAACTTATGGATGATGTTGCATTTATGGTAGCGAATTGGAGGTGCCGAAAAAAGGGCTGACTGTCGGGGTCAACCCCACGGCCGCTGGACCTCTTAATTAGTTTCAGAATTATCCCACGTGCAACGAGATATGGTGAATGACATGCCATATATATCAAACCAAACCACGTATATCATAACAAAGGAGCATAGAGATATGCCACCAAATTTTAATGCAAATAATGTTACTCAATCCATATCAAAACACTGAAGTGTCGGGCGGTGGTTTCGACCCGCCGACCTCCAACTTTATATACCAACACCTTCACACATTCGGGCTAACCACAATGGCAAGGGCGGAGCTTGGTAAACCAAGCACCCAAAAATTATTTTAAACTATTGCAGGTTCCGAACCAGTCAAACCACCAACGTGCAGACCGAGGCAATATTGTGCAGACAGAGGTGGTTTTGCAGAGGGTAGAGGCAATTTTGGATTTCTCCAAGGGATATGGAGGGCACAAAGGCCAAATATGGGCAATTTTATACTCGTTTGACTCGAAATTTCGATTTGAACACAATGGTGAGATCCTTTTTCTCATTTGAGTCTCTATTTTTGAGCTCATGTTTGTAAAAGCATTTTGAAGACTAATAAAGCGGTCACACTGGAAGCTAAGGACCCGAAGAGGTAGCCAAGAAGTCTGGTGAACTCCGTTATCAAATTGTTGCTGTGTTGATGCATATGTTTATGTTTCAATTTGCTTATGTGTTTATGTTATTTGCAATCTTTTCGATCCATTGCACTAAGTAACATAAGCAAACTTCACATAAAAGTCTATAATACCTTTTTCATTAACGGATCAAGTGGTATTAGAGCAGCAAGGTTTTTAAGGTCTGACAAGATTGTGTGAAGATTTGAATGCTTACTAGGTTAAGGCTCGAATGAGGTGAAGGTGAACTTGTTGAGGCGAATCCAGAGATTGGAAGGGTGTTTTCATAAAGAATGATGACAGATGAAATCCCACTTGGGTCAAAATCTCAAGTTTTGGATAGTTTCATGACGATACGTGCAATGGTGGAAGAGATGTATTGCGAGTTTAAGAAGAACAAAGATGAAGGCACTTCATCACCTAAAGATCAAGAAGATAAGGGAAAGGGAGAAATGCTTCCTCCACCATCTCCTCCATCATCACCATCATCGTCATCATCATCATCTTCCTCTCATAAATCTAGTCCTTCTAAGAAGAAGAAATACTCTTTGATAAAATTAGATGTAAAATTTAATTTGCCGATTTATGATGGAGAACTTAGCGCTGAAAATCTTGATAATTGGATAAGACAAATTGCAGTGTATTGTAGGGTGCAGAAAGTTGTTTCAGAGAGGAAGAAGATCCAGCTTGCTAGCCTTCGACTTGGAGGAACGGCACTTGTATTGTGGGAAGGCAAGACACAAACAGATCTCAAAAAGCATGGTAAAATCATTTCAACTTGGAATGAATTTGTTTCTGCTATTGATTTTTTTTTTTATCCTTTGGCTTATATGCAACAAGCAATGATGAGTTGGCAAACACTACGTCAATTAAAATGTCAAAGTGTTCAAAGTTATACTCATGAATTTTGTAAAAGAGCTTTAACATTAGGCATATCATTGGACTCACCAGAGACATTGTTTGAATACATAGGTGGTCTCCATAGTTATTTGAGGCATACTATACTTATGTTTAATCCAACTAGCTTAGATGATGTATCGGTTCAAGCAACTCATCTAGAAGCTAGAGGCAAAAATGTAACCCATGATGTTGGGAAATCATCCAAACCTATTGAAAGCAAGAATAAAGACAAGAAGAAACTTAAATGGAAGGAGAAGAAAACAAACACTGTGAAGAAAGATAAACCTTCATGCACTCATTGTAATAAGGAAGACCACGATGAGGCACACTGCTGGTCATTGCATTCGGAATTGAAGCCTAAGAAGTTTGGGAGTAAGGAGCGAAAGAATGTTGCTGCTATTCAAAAGGACTTGGGATCAGATTCAGGTGATGAGACAACGATTACAATTATAAGTATGAAAGGTAAAGATTCTAAAAAATCTACAAGTACTTCTTCGCATTCTGTTGATAATGATAATGATGAGAGGAAAAGAAATTAGCTATTTCACATTAGAGTCATTTCCAAGCATACTAAAATTGATACTTTATTTGATAGTGGTTCACAAATTAATTTGATTTTTGAAGCAATTTTAAAGAAGGTGGGTCTAGAAACAAAATGTTAGGGTCCCACCCTAACCCCCTTATTTATGTCATGGGATCACGTCATAGTCAAGAGTCAATAAAGCCCATATTAATATTTGTAAGTGGTTAACTCGCAATTAATGACGGGACCACAGTTAGTTGCAAATGGGCGGTAGTATTAGATAGATGGTAAATGGGCGGTAGTATTAGATAGATGGTATTAATAAAACCCACGATATTGGCCCGTGGTATTGCATGTATGAGTCATATATAAAGGATAGAGACTCCCTGCGAGGAGCATCATGTCTTGTTTTGTAATCGAGCTCTGCTCTATTGGAGGTTGCCCCCTCGAAGAGGCCTGTGAACATTTCTCTCTGAATAATAAAATCATTGCTATTCTGTGTTCTGGGTATATTTTCTTCGCATATTTTGTGTTCTCGGTATCTTTTCTTAGCTTGGGTATTGCTTTGCAGGTTAAGAGCATAACAAGTGGTATTAGAGCACTTTCCAGGGCTCGGTGGGATCTACAAATTTTAGCAAATTTTTTTTTGGCTAGAGACGTGTTCCGACATCTTTAAACCACGGGATTTGTCGTTAAGCGCATAAACCTGCGGATTTGGGGAGGCATGCACGCAGGAAATACAAGAGGTGGTCACGTCTGTTGGACTCCCTTGTAACCCCTGTGGGTACCCCTTCGAGTAGTAGCGCATTAGACAGAACCGCGCACGGACTGTCTTCCACGTACCCTCTGGGTATATAGGAAGCCCCCTAGCTCCCTTGAAACCTCGCCATAGATAAACCTTCGGCCGTCTTGTGGCTACAGTACACCGAGAACAGCACTCGGAGAGATTACTCGCCCGTACGATAGGGTAGTCAGGTTGTACGGCTAAGGGTACGGTCGATCCTCCTTAGTTAGAGCCCTGAAACATTGGGCTGAGTACTACTGTCAGACCCTTATGTATATTGCGATCTGTAGCACCTGACACTCCCCAAGACCATAGTTCCCTTTCTATCGGGGGATCACACATCATCTATTCCAGATCAGCAGCAACAATTGTTCCACCATTCAGATCTCTCAGATCCACCAGATCGGATATTCCAGATCAGCAGCAGCAGTTGTTCCACCATTCAGATCTCTCAGATCCACTAGATCAGAGTAGTTGTGAAGGGTTCCTGTACCTGGATATAATTTTCGCAGGACTTTTGGCGGCATTGACATTTTGAGGATTTGGCGACTACAGTATTGATCAGGAAGGAGTAAAACTCCGTTAGGAGTTTTCCAAAAAAAAAAAAAAGTCTGAGATCTTCTGGGGCGCTTATTGGTGACCTAGCCCATCAGTATCAGGACGACGAGCTGAGCAAGGTGGTACCATTAAATTTCTTAGTAAAATTTTTTTAGGCGGTCCCAATTTTTCATCAGGTTGGTGTATGGTAGAAACTCAGGCTCAAGCGATGGCCAATGAAAGGATCGACAAAATTGAAAACCATGTGCACTCCCTCCAAACTGCGGTGAACAAGATCAAACTTGAGCTTCAAGGAATGAGTAACCACATAGAACTTGAGCTTAAAGGAATAAGTAACCAGTTACAGGAGGCATTCCCAAAGGGCAAGAAGCCAGCCCACGAGGAGGTGTATAATGGCCATGAATACCATGAGGGTGAGTCTAGCCACTCTCCTCACGTTTGGCACTCCCATCCACCACCTAGTCAGCGACCTCCCAAGTTGGATATGCAGAAATTTGACGGTTCTCACACGTCCGCATGGCTAGCACAAATGGAGCAGTATTTCCAATTGAATCATATCATAGATGAGAGGACTAAGCTTATGGTGGGCACCATGTACTTGGACAATGAACGATGGCAATGGAAGGAATGGAATCAGCGTTGCAATGGACATTTTCAGAATTGGGCCCAATTTGCCAAAACTCTTCGCAGTCGCTTTGAACAGGAAGACTCTTTTTTGGGGCGTCTCACTAAGCTCCGACAGATGGGTACAGTGGAGGAATATATTACTGCTTTTGAAGCCTTAGCCTTCCACACTAAGGGTCTCACAGATGAGTTCTACATGGAATGCTTTATCAGCGGTCTTAAAGAAGCCATCAAAGCTCAGGTTCTACTCCACCACCCTCCCACATGGACAGAGGCTTGCCAGGTAGCCCGTAAGGTGGAACGTGCATTAACAGCCCAATCCAGCCACCCCAACTTCCCCGCTAAAGGTCGTCCCTCACAGGCTCCCAATATGACTCAGACACTTAATATTCAAAAGGTGTCACCTGCGGAAATGGCCGAAAGAAGAAAGCAAGGACTATGTTACTACTGTGATGAAAAATATTCCCCAGGTCATAAATGCAAAGAGCACAAGTTTTTTCAAATAGATGCCACTGACTACAGCTCCACCGAGGAAGATCCACCACTTGAGGAACCGGAGGCGATCGAAGAAGATAACCAACAGGAGATTGTATCTGATGAACCAATTATTTCGCTAAATGCATTGGCAGGAATTTCTTCCCCTCAAACTCTCAAAATCAGGGGTTTTCTTAAACATCGCCCAGTAGTAGTCCTGATTGATAGTGGAAGTACCCATAATTTCATCCACCAAAAGATCGCTGAAGCAGCACATTGTTTCGTCCGAGCAGTTTCTAACTTCCAAGTCCAGATTGCAGATGGGGGCACAATGAAATGTGAAGGTCGCTGTGAAAATGTCAAAATTCAAATGGGGGATTATCAATTGAAAACCCACATGTTTGCAATCCACATGGGGGGTTGCGACATTGTCCTCGGCGCGGAATGGCTCCGCACTCTTGGGCCAATCACAATGGATTTCCAGGAGTTATATATGAGTTTTAAGCAGAACAACTCCACACATACCCTCCGTGGACTACAGGCGGGAGCCCCCTCTATCATCAGCTCGCATAGGATGGAAAAATTGTTAAAAAAGGGCCATCATGGAGTGGTAGCTCAATTTAATGCCATCCAGGTAGTAGACACCATGTCTCAGCCAATTCATTCTGAGATGCAACAGATTTTAAATAAACATCGGACGGTCTTTGACAAGCCTCATGAGCTTCCACCCTCGCGAGGGAAACATGATCATAGCATCACATTGGTTCCAGGGGCCCAACCCCCAAATGTGCCACCATACAGATATCCGTTCACCCAAAAGAATGAAATAGAAAAAATCATCAAGGAATTGTTGGAAGCAGGTGTCATTCGTCCCAGCATTAGTCCTTATTCATCTCCAGTGGTCATGGTCCTCAAGAAAGATGGGGAGTGGCGGATGTGTCCAGACTTCAGGGCCCTCAATAAGTTAACAGTCAAAGATAAATTTCCCATCCCAGTGGTTGACGATTTGCTGGACGAACTCAATGGGGCTCAATTATTCACTAAGTTGGATCTTCGCTCAGGCTACCACCAAATTCGCATGAAGGAAGTCGACATTCCCAAGACAGCTTTCAGAACTCATGAAGGTCATTATGAGTTCCTGGTCATGCCATTTGGTCTCTGTAATGCCCCCTCTACTTTTCAGAGCCTTATGAATCACCTCCTCAAACCATATCTCAGAAAATTTGTCCTTGTCTTCTTCGATGACATCCTCATCTATAGTGGCACTTGGGCGGCACATCTTCAGCATGTAGATCTACTCTTGCAACTGCTCCGCACGCATAAATTATTTGTCAAGATGTCTAAGTGTTCGTTTGGCATGGAAGAAGTTGAGTATTTGGGCCACATTGTGGGGCGTGAAGGTGTCAAGGTGGACCCAAAAAAGATCCAGGCAATGCAAGAATGGCCTCAACCTAAGACCTTGAAAAGCTTGAGAGGATTTTTGGGTCTCACAGGCTATTATCGTAAATTTGTCTGCAACTATGGCCGCATAGCGAAGCCCCTAACGCAACTCCTAAAGAAAAATTCCTTCTTCTGGAACGAAGAAGCACAACAGGAATTTACAGCTCTCAAAACCGCCATGTATTCCACTCCTGTCTTAGCACTATCGGACTTCACCAAATCATTTGTCATTGAATCTGATGCTTCGGGAACAGGTATTGGAGCGGTCTTAATGAAGGAAGGGCGACCATTGGCCTTCACCAGCCAACAACTAAGTGGGAGGAATCTGGGCCAATCTACCTACGAGAATGAAATGATGGCCATCTTACATGCAGTCGAGACCTGGCGACCTTACTTGTTGGGGCGACGTTTCCAAATCCGCACAGATCATCACAGTCTTAAATATTTTTTGGAGCAACACCTATCTTCCCCACAACAAAATAAATGGTTAGCCAAAATGTTGGGATATGATTATGAGATCATTTACAAGAAAGGGAAAGACAAAAGGGTAGCAGATGCATTGTCGCGCCAATTTGAGGAGGAAAGTACTCTGCTCGCAATTTCCCTCCCCATTCCGGACTGGATTGAAGAGGCTCGCAGGGAATGGTTTTCACGTCCCGGGCTCTCCCAACTCATTTCTCAATTGCAGGTAGATCCTAATTCCAGCAAGGGCTACTCGTGGCAGAATGATATTCTTCGCTACAAGGACAGAGTCGTAATATCACCAACATCCACCCTCAAAAGTCGCATTTTGGCAGAATTGCACTCATCTCCCATTGCAGGACATTCGGGCTTTCAGAAGACATATGCTTGCACCAGAAGATCATTTTTTTGGGCCGGCATGAAACAGGACATCCTTACTTTCGTAGCAGAATGTGACGTCTGTCAACGCCACAAAGGGGAAACCGTCAACACACCAGGCACATTACAACCATTGCCCATTCCGGCGTCAATTTGGACGGAGGTCTCCATGGATTTCATTACAGGTCTTCTAAAGTCTGGGAACAAGTCAGTCATCATGGTGGTTGTGGACCGACTGTCGAAGTATGCTCATTTCTGCACCCTACCCCAACCATTCACACCCACTTTGGTTGCTCAAACTTTCATGGATCAGATCTTCAAATTGCATGGCATGCCCACTTCTATTGTGTCCGACCGCGACCCAATCTTCACCAGTAATTTTTGGCAGGAGCTCTTCAGAATACAAGGCACTCAACTCAAACTCAGTACTTCATATCATCCGCAAACAGATGGTAAAACCAAATCCGTCAACAAATGTCTAGAAACCTACCTTAGGTGTTTCACTTCAGAAAAACAACACCTTTGGGTACAGTGGTTACCTCTGGCGGAATGGTGGTATAACACCAACTATCATGCCACCACCAAAATGACTCCCTATGAAGCAGTCTATGGACAACTTCCGCCTGCCCCTACTTCTTATCTCACGGGGTGCTCCAAAGTACAAGCCGTGGATCAACTCCTACAACACTGCGTAACCATGCTTGCCCATCTGCGCGAGAATCTTCATCAAGCTCAGAACTGTATGAAGCAACAGGCTGACCAACATCGCTCAGAGCGCCAATTTCAAGAAGGGGATCAGGTCTTTTTGAGGTTGCAACCATATAAGCAAACATCACTCAAAGACAAGGGTTGTCAAAAGCTCTCTCCAAAATTCTATGGACCATACTAAGTACTTCAGCGCATTGGAGAAGTGGCTTACAAGTTGGCTTTGCCACCTACAGCAAAAATCCACCCAGTTTTCCATGTATCGTGCCTCAAGAAAGTGATTGGGAACAATTGCCGAGTTCAAACTAGTCTACCTGAATTGGACGAAGAAGGGTCAATCTGGCTTCAACCTGAACAGGTTCTAGACACACGAGACAAGCACCTGCGCGGCCGCATGCTTAAGGAGGTCCTCGTCAAATGGAAAGACACCTCTCCGGAAGATGCAACTTGGGAACCAACCACTATTCTTCAGCAGTTTCCGCAGCTTCAGCCTTGAGGACAAGGCTGGTTTAAGGGGGAGGGCATGTTAGGGTCCCACCCTAACCCCCTTATTTATGTCATGGGATCACGTCATAGTCAAGAGTCAATAAAGCCCATATTAATATTTGTAAGTGGTTAAATCGCAATTAATGACGGGACCACAGTTAGTTGCAAATGGGTGGTAGTATTAGATAGATGGTAAATGGGTGGTAGTATTAGATAGATGGTATTAATAAAACCCACGATATTGGCCCGTGGTATTGCATGTATGAGTCATATATAAAGGATAGAGACTCCCTGTGAGGAGCATCGTGTCTTGTTTTGTAATCGAGCTCTGCTCTATTGGAGGTTGCCCCCTCGAAGAGGCCTGTGAACATTTCTCTCTGAATAATAAAATCATTGCTATTCTGTGTTCTAGGTATATTTTCTTCGCATATTCTGTGTTCTCGGTATCTTTTCTTCGCTTGGGTATTGCTTTGCAGGTTAAGAGCATAACACAAAACCTCATAAAAAGCCATATCCATTAGGTTGGGTGTGTGATAAAACTAAGCTACAAGTTATGAAACAATGTAAACTTTGTTTTGCTATTGGGTCAAAGTTTGTAGATGAGGTTGAGTTAGACATAGTCCCATTGAACATCTGTGGAATTGTATTAGGAAGTCCATACTTGTACGATAGAAATGCTATCTTCTCGAACTGAAAATAAGTATTAAATCACTAAGGATGGAATTGAATATATTGTAAGGGCTTATAAACTCAAAGAGAACTTTTCTCTCATAAATTCAGGACAGGTGAAAACAATTGTAAATTCAAGTAAACAATTTTTACTTATGATTGTAAAAGCAAAGGATATTGATAAATTCGATGCTTTCCAAGGCTTTAATCCTAAACAGAAGCAGATCTAGTTAAAGTTGTTTCCGATTATGATATTCTTTTTCAAGAGCCTAAAGGGTTTCCACCCAAGCGAGTGATAGAACATGAAATTTATTTGTAGAAATATGCTCCACTACCTAACATTGGAATGTACATGTTATCAGCGCTAGAGAATTCAGAGATAAAGAAGCAGGTACAGGAGTTGCTCGATCAAGGGTTTATTTGACTAAGCACATCACCATGCGGATCACCTATTGTGTTAGTGTGAAAGAAAGATGGTTTGTAGAGAATGTGCATCGATTTTAGAGCATTAAATAAAATCACAATAAATAATTGTTATCCTCTTCCTCGTATTGATGATTTATTAGATCAGTTAAAAGATGTAGTTTACTTGTCTAAATTAGACTTGTGAAGCGGCTACCATCAGATCAGAGTTGCAGAACAGGATGTATGGAAAACTACTTTCAAAACAAAGCAGGGACTCTATGAATGGATGGTTATGCCTTTTGGCTTAACTAACGCTCCAGCTACATTCATGTGAGTCACGAATGATGTATTTAGGCCATTCATTGATGATTTTGTAATAGTCTATTTAGATAATATAATTGTTTTTAATAGAACATGGGATGAACATGTAAAGCATGTAAAGCAGGTTTTAGATGTTTTGAAAAGAGAAAATCTCTATGTAAAACTGTCAAAATGTGAATTTGGCAGAACATCTTTGAATTATTTGGGTTATATTGTAGGGGGTGGTGAATTGAAGATAGGTCCCTATAAGGTTGAAGTCATTGTAAATTGGCTTAAGCCCAATACTGCTACGGAAGTTAGAAGTTTCTTAGGGGAAGCACAATATTGGAGAAAGTTTATTGTTAACTTTTCTTTGATTGCAACTCCTTTACATGCCTTGACAAGTGTGAAATAGGTGTTTCAATGGGGAGGCAAACCACTGAAAGCCTTCGACACATTGAAAGAAAGGATCAGTACAGTGCCAGTACTAGCACTGCCAGATCTTCAACATCTATTTGAGATTGAGATAGATGCAAGTGAATATGCCATGGGGGCAATGTTGATGCAATACAGAAAACCTATATGCTTTCATTCTGAGACATTCAAATCAGCAATAGTTAACTATCCTATATATCATAAGGAATTATATGCATTAGTTCAGAGTGTTAACAAGTGGAAACATTACATAATGGGTAAAGAAATAATCATACACACAGATCATCAACCACTTCAATATTTACACTCACAAACTAAATTGTAACAATCAAGACACTATCGATGGATGGGTTTTCTACAACAATTTCATCTTGTTATCAGATATAAGAATGACACACATAATAAGGTTGTCGACATGTTATCAAGACCAATTATAAATGCATCCACAATACTTAAGCATAATTCAGTAATTCATGAAAGTTACGTTGAACAATATGCTCAAGACACAAATTTTAAGGATGTATATGCAACTTTAACTCATGGTAAGAAGGTAGAAGAATTGGATTATTTCATAAAGGACAAACTCTTATATCATTTAGGAAAGTTATGCATTCCATAAACTAAAATAGTTAATATAATGAGAGAAGTACATACTTCTTTCATACCAGGTTATTTTGGCGTAAGTAAAATAGTTGCACAATTACAAAGATTCTGCTATTGGCCATGAATGAATGAGATATTTTCTAGATATATTAAAGGATGTACTATGTGTGTTACAAGCAAGCCAAGTAATAGAAAATGAGGCTTGTATACTCCACTTCCAATTCCTTCTTGTCCTTGGGAAAGTGTATCCATGGATTTTGTTGGGGGATTGCCAAAGTCTAGAAAGGGTCATGATTATTTGTATGTAGTTGTGGATAGGTTCAATAAGATGTGTATTTTGACACCATGTAATAAACAGGTCATAGTTGAAAAAACTGCAAAGTTGTTATTTCAAAATGTATGGGTTCATTTTGGGTTACCCACTTCTATTGCATCCGATCGAGATTCTCGATTTGTCGGGAAATTTTTGGTCAAGTATATGGGAGTTAATGGACACAAAGTTAAATAAGAGCATGGAATTTCATCCGCAAATAGATGGTGAGACAGAAGTGGTCAACATAACAGTGATACAGTTGCTTCGAGGATATTGCAGCAAGCATCCCAAACTTTGGGATGAGCATTTGTGTTATGTGCAACATGCTTAAAACTATGCAAAACATTCTTCTATTCAGAGATCTCCTTTTGAGACTTGTTTTGGTTTTATACAAAAGTCTCCCTTGGATTTTGTCTTTGGTAAAGACATAGCAGTTGATCGACACAGTGATGTGGACAAAGCAACCAGGTTCATTGAAAAAATCCAGGAAATTCACCAGGCAGTACAGGAATAGCTGGAAAGAAGCCAAGCAAAGTATAGTGCGACATGACAAGCATCGAGTTGAGCATAGTTTTCAAGTTGGTGGTCAAGTCTGGTTTTACATCAGCAAAGAAAGACTACAAGGGGAAGGTAAGAAGTTGAAAGCAATTAGATATGGTCCTTTCAAAATACTTGACAAAATTGGTGAAAATTCTTTCCGCCTAGATCTACCAGCTTATATGTAGATCTATTCCATCGTAAATGTTGAAAACTTGCGATTGTATGAGCCTTCATTGATTTCAGATCCCGAAGATCAAGGTTAGTTACCTTCCATTGAAGATCTTTCACCCGAGTATCTCAATGAGCTACAGGAGGATACAGTTCTTGATAGGAGGATAAGGACTTCGCGACAAGGAAATTTTGAGTATCTTCAAGTGGGAATCAAAGGTACAAATCCAAGTAAAGCATGCTGGATAGAGATTGGAAAAGTGAGGGAAGCATATCCTCACTTGGTCAACAACTAAAACCAACTTTTGGTGGTCCAATAGCTTCCAGTGGGGAGGAGTGATCCAAAATGGATCTAGTTTTGTCTCCAGATCAAAGTCTTCAAATGCAGATTAAAGTAGAATCAAGTCGAAGTTCTCATCAATACAATTCCAATGGTGCAAACGATGCGTAAATCCGAGTTTGGATGAAGAAGTTAGAGCCAGTCAAAGTTTTTGGGAAAATTAGGGCAAAAGTAAAAAAGTCAAAGGTTAACAGTGAACAATCAACTAGGTCAATGCCTACGTCAGCAAGGACACGTGTCAACCTGGGAATGAGCTACAGGTCTTGGATGATTTCAACAGAGGAGATGACGTGGCAGATTTTGATTGGTTGATATGGGCCAATCTGGTGCGGACACGTGGTAGCCCGGATTTTGTCCAATATCACCTATTTTCCAAAATTTTGGGGATTAGGTACGATCGAACCCTTGACCTCCCAGAAGGCTGAGTTTTCACTGTAGGGGCCACACCAGATGGGCTAAGGTGGATCTTGTTAGACTTATGGATGATGTTGTATTTATGGTAGCGGATTGGAGGCGCCGAGAAAAAGGGCCGACGGTTGGGGTCAACCCCACGGCCGCTAGACCCCTTAATTAGTTTCAGAATTATCCCACATGCAACGAGATATGGTAAATGACATGCCATATATATCAAACCAAACCACGTATATCACAACAATGGAGTGCAAAGATATGCCACCAAAGTTTAATGCGGATAATGTTACTCAATCCATATCAAAACGCCGGAGTGTTGGGTGGGGGTTTCGACCCACTGACCTCCAACTTTATATACCAACGCCTTCACACATTCGGGCTAACCACAATGCCAAGGGCGGAGCTTGGTAAACCAAGTGCCCAAAAATTATTTTAAACTATTGCAGGTGCCGAACCAGTCAAACCACCAGTGCATAGACCGAGGCAGTATTGTGCAGACAGAAGTGGTTTTGCACAAGGAAGAGGCCGTTTTAGATTTCTCCAGGGGGTTTGGAGGGCACAAAGGCCAAATATGGGCAAGTTTATACTTGTTTGACTCGAAATTTCGAAATGAATGCAATGGTGAGATCCTTTTTCTCATTTGAGTCTCTGTTTTTGAGCTCATGTCTGTAAAAGAATTTTGAAGACTAATAAAGTGGTCACACTAGAAGTTAAGGACCCAGAGAGGTAGCCAGGAAGTCTGGTGAACTCCGTTATCAAATTGTCGTTCTATTGATGCATATGTTTATGTTTCAATTTTCTTATGTGTTTATGTTATTTGCAATCTTTTCGATCCATTGCACTAAATAACATAAGCAAACTTCACATAAAAGTCTATAATACCTTTTTCGTTAATGCATCATGATGACTGTGCCATGAGTGCTTACACACCACTTGAGCGGAAGTAGGAAGACATCGAGATGTAGTTAGACGAACTGTAGGAGATGAGGGGAATGATCCTCGAGGTACCCAACCTCTTGCATTAGACCTTGCTATGGGAGCCCCGAAGAGGAGTAGAAATACTAGTGATGTTAGTAGATACGGATGCGGATGGAGTGACAGAGGGAGCTACAGTGCAGGATTCCCAAGACAACGTGAGGCAGTAGTGCGAGAAGCATGGGAGTGTTGCACTAGTGCAAGATGGCACAAAGAAGTGTGCAACAGTGCAAGATGCATGGAATTGTTGCAACAATGCAAAGGTTAGAGAGGGAGCACTTGTCAGTGACAGAGGGAGCTTCAGCATTGGGAGTGTTTATAGCTTGACAGAGATGTCAGAGTCAGGAGACCAGTTACTTAATTCTCAGTAACTGAGTTGCAGTGCAACAGCTAGCAGTGGCAGTGCTATGGGCAGCACAATGCAGCTGATGAGAGGGGTTGCAGTGCAGATGTAGTAGTGGTAGTGGCAGGGCCATGGGCAACAGCACAGATGCAGAGGGAGCTGCAATACGAATGTTGCAATGGTAGTGGCAAGGGCCATGGGTAGCAGTACAATATGCAACATTGTAGATGATGGGTAGTAGGCCTAGCATCAGCACAGGGACCGATGTCGGATGATCAGGGTGATACTCAATGAGGAGTATTGCTAGAGCACAGTCCTCGCTAAGAGGGAGTGTTGATTTCAGGTAGCATCGGATGTGATGTAGCCACAAAAATCGTTGGAGAGGCTAACTTACATGAGATATCCAACACCTATAAAGGGTTTGGGCATATTCTAAATAGTTTGGGATATATTAAAATAATTAATATTTTTAATGGAGTCCTTAAGTCTAGACTTAGGGAAAATAAAATATTAATGTGAATTGATATAAAAATGTGTTAGAATGGTCCAAAAGTCATGGATAAAGCTAGATCTAATTTGAGCTATTGATTAGAGACTTAATCTCAGTTGTTGATTTGTCAACGAGAAAAGTATAAGAGGAGGCTTGAGGGTCACTTGAAGAACACACAAAGAGATCAAGATTTCGAATTTCTGGGGTTAGGTTTGCTGAGAAAGTTGAGAGAGTGATCAAAGTTGCAGCTGAGGGGCAGTGAATACAGAACCAGATAGGTAGAGATAGCACCGAGAGGATCAGTGTAGTAGCCAGAGAGAGGGACGAAGAACCAACCAAGGGTTCACGCAGAGCCAGCTAGGAGCTGCGCAGTGCCTTAGAGGGCCAATGTGAGTGATGCAGAGGGCTAGAGGACTAACGCAATGCCTCCAGAGGTTGACGTAGGCCAAGACATTATGACGTTGGGCTAACGCTAGGTCGACAGAGCTGATGCAGTCCGTAGAGGCTGATGTTGGGGTTTCGTGGGACAGATTGGAGCTGTGAAACTACCAGATTGATTATCTGGGATTTTAGTTGTAATATTTGCTTCCGAGTAAAGAGGTACTACTGTTGAGATTTTTCTTTGTTGGATGAGCCAGATTTGGCACCCAGATTGTATTCTGAAACTGCTTAATAAATCAAACCCTCAGATAGCTGCATTGGTTTTCCGCATTGGGTTTTTTTGGGGACATTAGTCCAAAAACAACAATGTCACTTGTGTGCTTGTTTCTTTTTCCTTCCGTTGATGATCTGTAATGTGTTGAGCATGTACTTGTATTTATTTCCAGTATTTACATGGTAAATAACTTGTTAATTAACAACACAAGTAGGTAGGAATAAATCAGTAAAGTACATGAAGGGTTTCTAATGGGTTAGACTTAGAAACTTCAACATTGTATCAGAGCGTGGTTACATATCACAAGAGAACTAAGGAAATTAGCTGAGTAGAGCAGTAATAGTAGAAAACAACTGTCCCGAGTGACATAAGTTGTTCTTAGCAGAGAAACAACAAGGAAGGGGTGACACAATGTTTGCGTCATCAAGTTTGAGCCAAGAAGAGGCAGCGTAGAGGCCGAGGGAGGAAAAGACAAGCTCATGCAGAGGCCAAAAGGGCTGACACAGTTGGCTGAGGAAGCCAATTTTCTGGTGCCGGATTGTGCAGAGCCTAGGAGCTCTAACCTTTAGTTTGTTGGGGTTTAGGAGGTCGTGGATAAGTTGTAGAGTGGAGCTAGTGGGGTACTGTAGTCAGAAAAGTACCTAACAAGGTAAGGCCAAGGAGGAGGGAGTTGTTACCGAGGATTTCTAGCCGAGAAATCCAGATCAGTGGCGCAGCTGCACTAACAATTGGAGTGAGGGCATCTTGACATTGGCAGAAGGGTTTCCAAGAGGGAAATCGAGGCTCAGAGGAAGTCACACCAAGAAATTCCAGGAGGGAAGTAGAGGAGCAACGATATGGCAGTGAACGGGGTAAGAGACTAGGAAAAATTGGACGGAGCCTCAAACTTCGTAGTCTAGAAGGTCAGAATCCTATCTGTTCTAGACACAAATCGTGTCAAGCGCTTCTCCTTGAGGATGATAGCTATCTCAGTTGACCCAGCTGATAAAGACAAGTACGAGGAGGCAATGGTGAGGGTGAAGAGCATCATTCTTGACGGGGTCAAGGACCATGTAGTACCACATATTTATGAAAAGAACATGATAAATGATATGTGGGAGGCCCTAAAGAAATTGTACCAGCATACTTCTATGCAGAGAAGGATGTTACTAGAAAATCAACTGCGATCATACCAAATACAGAAGGGAGAACAAATCGACCCCTTCCTCGGTCGATTGAAGGAGATCCGGGATCAGCTAAATTCCATAGGGGCCACGTTAGATCAAGAATTGATGATGAGATAACCCTGAATGCAGTCTCAAAAGACTGGAAGGTGTTTGTCCAGAGCATACTGGGTAGGGAGACCCTTCCAAATTGGGAGGAAATGTGGGCTGCTCTTCACCAAGAAGAGATCACAAGGCTGAGCAAGGCGGCAAGCAGTGGCAAGGGGATCAGAATCAAGAAGGAGGAGGAGGTGGATGCTGCCCTAATATCTAAGGGAAAGCAGGGGAAATGGAAGAAGAAGGACCTCTCCATGGTTAAATACTTCCACTGTGGGGAGATGGGTCATTATGCGACCCAGTGTCCAAGGAAGAAGAGCAAGGGAGAGGCCTCTGAGACCAAGGCTACGCCAACAAGGGCAGAGGAGGAAGGGGAGACAGATGATGACTATACCATGAGTGCTCATACACCACTTGAGCAGAAGTGGGGAGACATTGAGCTGTAGTTAGATAGACTGCAGGCAATGAGGGGCAGGATCCTCGAGGTACCCAATCTCTTGGATTAGACCTTGCTACGGGAGGCTCGAAGAGGAGTAGAAGTACTGGCGATGTCAATAGAGATGGATGCGGATGGAGCGACAGAGGGAGCTACAATGCAGGATTCCTAGGACAACGTGAGGCAGCAGTGCAAGAAGCACGAGAGTGTTGCACCAGTGAAAGATGGCACAGAGAGGTGTGAAACAGTGCAAGATGCATGGAATTGTTGCAGTAGTGTAGAGGTCAGAGAGGAAGCGCTTGTTAGTGACAGAGGGAGCTTCAACATTGGGAGTGTTTCTAGCCTGATGGAGATGTCAGTGTTGGGAGATCAGTTACTTACTTCTCAATAACTGAGTTGCAGTGTAGCAGTTAGGAGTGGTAGTGCTATGGGCAACATAATGCAACATGATGAGAGGGGTTGTAGTGCAGATGCAGTAGTGGCTGTGGTAGCGCCATGGGCAGTAGTACGAATGTAGAAGGAGCTGCAGTATGGATGTCACAGTGGTAGTGGCAGGGCCATGGGTAGTAGTACATGATGCAGTAGTGCAGATGATGGGCAACAGGCCTAGCATCAGCATAGGGACCGATTCTGGATGATCAGGGTGATACTCGGTGAGGAGTATTGCTAGAGCACAATCATCACTAAGAGGGAGTGTTGATTTGGGGTATCATCGGATGTTCTCTAGCCATGAAAATTGGTGGAGAGGCTAAGGCACATGAGATCTCCAATAGCCAGAAATGGTTTGGGTAGATTCTAAACAATTTGGGAGATATTAAAATAATTAATGTTTTTAATGGAGTCCTTAATTCTAAACTTAGGGAAAATAAAATATTAATGTGAGATAATATAAAACTATGTTAGAATGGTCCAAAACTCATGGATCAAGCTAGTTCTAATCTTAGCCGTTGATTAGGGACTTAATCTCGGTCGTTGATTTGTCAACGAGAGAAGTATAAGAGGAGGCTTAAGGGTCACTTGGAGAACACACCAAGATATCAAGATTTCATCTTCTGGGGCTGGGTTTGCTGAGAAAGTTGAGAGAGTGATCGGAGTTGCAGCTGAGGGGTAGTGAATACAGAAGCAGAGAGGTAGAGAGAGCACTGGGAGGATCAACGCAGTAGCCAGAGAGAGCTAAGCAATGCCTCAGAGGGCTAGCATGAGTGATGCAGAGGGCCAGAGGACAGACGCAATGCTTCCCTAGGTTGACACAGGCCAAGCCAGAGTGACATTGGGCTAACGCTGGGCCAGACAGAGCTAACGCAGTACGTAGAGGTTGACGTTGGGGTTTCGTGGGGCAGATTGGAGCTGTGAAGATGCCGAAGTGATTATCTGAGGTTTCAGCCAGAATATCTGCTTTCGAGTAGAGAGGTACTACTGCCGAGATTTTTCTCTGTTGGGTGAGCCAGATTTGGTACCCAGATTGTATTCTGAAACTGCTTAATAAATCAAATCCTCATATAGCTGCACCGATTTTCCCACATTGGGTTTTTCCATGGACATTAGTAAAAAAAAAATGGTGTCACTTGTGTCCTTGTTTCTGTTTCCTTTAGTTGATGATCTGTAATGTGTTGAGCATGCACTTGTATTTATTTCCAGTATTTACATGGTAAATAACTTGTTAATTAACAAAACAAGTAGGTGGGAATAAATCAGTAAAGTACATGAAGGGTTTCTAATGGGTTAGACTTAGAAACTCTAACATGGTATTAGAGCGTGGTTGCAGATCACAGAAGAACTGTGGACATTAGCCGAGCAGATCAACAACAACAGAAAATAGCTGTCCCGAGTGACAAAAGCTATTCCTAGCAGAGAAGCAGCAAGGAAGGGGTGACACAGTGCCTACGTCGTCAAGTTTGAGCCAAGAAGAGGCAGTGCAGAGGATAGGGGAAGCAAAGACAGGCTCACCTAGAGCCACGTAGAGGCTAGGAGGGATGACACAGTTGGATGAGGAAGCTGATTTTTCGGTGCCGGATTGCGCAGAGTCTAGGAGCTCTAATCTTCAGTTTGCTAGTGTTTAGGAGGTTGTGGGTAAGTTTCAGAGTGGAGCTAGTGGGGTATTGTAGTCAGAACAGTACCTAACAGGGCAAGGCCAAGGATGAGGGAGTTGCTACTGAGGATTTATAGCTGAGAAATCCAGATCAGTGGTGCCACTGCACTAATGATCGGAGTGGGGGCATCTCGACATTGGCAGAAGGGTTTCTAGGAGGGAAATCAAGGCGAAGAGGGAGTAACACCGAGAACTTCCAGGAGGGAAGTAGAGTAGCAATGAGATGGTAGTGAACGAGGTAAGAGGCTAGGACAGACTAGACGTAGCCTCAAACTTCGTAGTCTGGAAGGCCATAATCCTATCCGTTCTGCACAGAAATTGTATCAAGCACTTTGCCTTGAGGACAATAGCGATCCCAGTTGACTAAGTTGATAACGAAAAGTATGAGGAGGCAATGGCGAGGGTGAAGAGCATCATTCTTGACGGGGTCAAGGATCATGTAGTACCACATATTTCTGAAAAGGACATGACCAATGAGATGTGGGAGGCCCTAAAGAAATTGTACCAGCATAATTCTGTGCAAAGAAGGATGTTACTAGAAAATCAGCTGCGATAATACCAGATGCAGAAGGGAGAACAGATCAACCCCTTCCTCGGTCGATTGAAAGAGATATGGGATCAACTGACTTCCATAGTGGCCACGTCGGATCAAGAATTGATGGTGAGAACAACCTTGAACGTAGTCTTAGAAGACTGAGAGGTGTTTGTTCAGAGCATTCTGGGTACGGCGACCCTTCCATATTGGGAGGAAATGTGGGATTCTCTTCGCCAAGAAGAGACCAAAAGGCTGAGCAAGGTGGGAAGCAATGATAAGGGGATCAGAATCAAGAAGGAGGAGGAGGTGGATTCTGCCCTTGCATTTGAGGGAAATTAGGGGAAATGAAAGAAGAAGGACCTCTCCAAGGTCAAATTCTTCCATTGTGGGGAGTTGGGTCATTATGCGACCTAGTGTCTAAGGAAGAAGAGCAAGGGAGAGGCCTCTGAGACCAAGGCTTCGCCAACAAGGGCAAAGAAGTGGAGACAAACGATGACTGTGCCATGAGTGATCACACACCACTTGAGCAAAAGTGGGGAGACATTGAGCTGTAGTCAGGCAGACTGCAAGTGATGAGGTGCAGGATCCTCGAGGTACCCAACCTCTTGGATTAGACCTTGCTACAGGAGCCCCAAAGAGGAGTAGCAATGCTGGCGATGTCAGTAGAGACAGATGCAGATGGAGCAATAGAGGGAGCTACAATGTAGGATTCCTAGGACATTGTGAGGTAGTAGTGGAAGAAGCATGGGAGTGTTCCACCAGTGCAAGATGACACAGAGATGTGTGCAACGGTGTGAGATGCATGGAATTGTTGTAGCAGCGCAAAGGTGAGAGAGGGAGCACTTGTCAATTACAAAGGGAGCTTCAACATCGGGAGTGTTTCTAGCTTGATGAAGATGTCAGAGTTGGGAGATCAATTACTTAATTCTGAGTAACTAAGTTGTAGTGCAGTAGTTAGCAGTGGCAGTGCTATGGGAAACACGATGCAACATGATGAGAGGGGTTGCAGTGCAAATGCAACGGTGGCAGTGGCAGGGCCATGGGCAGCAACACAGATGCAGAGGCAACTGCAGTACGGATGTCGCAGTGGCAGTGACAGGGTCATGGCTAGCAGTACAAGATGCAATAGTGCAGATGATGGGCAACATGCCTAGCATCAGCACAGGGACCGATGCTGGATGATTAGGGTGATACTCAGTAAGGAGTATTGCTAGAGCATAGTCCTCTCTAAGAGGGAGTGTTGATTTGGGGTAGCATCAGATGTACTATAGACACAAAAATTGGTGGAGTGGCTAAGGCACATGGGATCTCCAAAACCAAGAAATGGTTTGGGTAGATTCTAAATAGTTTGGGAGATATTAAAATAATTAATATTTTTAATGGAGTCCCCAAGTCTAAACATAGGAAAAATAAAATATTAATGTGAATTAATATAAAACTGTGTTAGAATGGTCCAAAAGTCATGGATCAAACCAGATCTAATCTTAGTCATTGATTAGGGACTTAATCTCGGCCATTGATTTGTCAACGAGAAAAGTATAAGAGGAGGCTTCAGGGTTACTTGGAGAACACACCAAGAGATCAAGATTTTGACTTTTTGGGGTTGGGTTTGCTGAGAAAGTTGAGAGAGTGATCAGAGTTGCAGCTGAGGAGTAGCAAATACAGACAAAGAGAGGTATAGATAACACCGGGAGGATCAACACAGTATCCAAAGAGGGGGATGTAGAACCAGCCAAGGGTTCATGTAGAGCCAGCCACATCTCATGTAGAGGCAACCAGGAGCTGCACAATGCCTCAAAGGGCCAGCGTGAGTGACACAGAGGGCCAAAGGACTGATGCAATGCCTCCAGAGGCTGATGTAGGCCAAGCCAGAGTGACGTTGGGCTAATGCTGGGCTAGACAGAGCTGACGTAGTCCCTAGAGGCTGATGCTAGGGTTTCGTGGGGCAGATTGGAGCTATGAAGATTTCAAAGTGATTATCTAGGGTTTCAGCCGAAATATCTGCTTCCGAGTAGAGAGGTACTGCTACCGATATTTTTCTCTGTTGGGTGAGCTGGATTTGGCACCCAGATTGTATTATGAAACTTCTTAATAAATCAAACCCTCAGATAGTTGCACCGATTTTCCCGCATTGGGTTTTTCTAGGGACATTAGTCCAAAAAAAATGGTGTCACTTGTGTGCTTGTTTCTATTTCCTTTAGTTGATGATCTATAATGTGTTGAGCATGTACTTGTATTTATTTCCAGTATTTCCATGGTAAATAACTTGTTAATTAACATAACAAGCACGTTGGAATAAATCAGTAAAGTACATGAAGGGTTTATAATAGGTTAGACTTAGAAACTCCAACAACCCTTGCATCCATCCAACAAGTCAATTTAAAAAAATTACAGTTTTGCAAAAGAAAAAACCAAAAATTGAAGAGGGAGAGAAGAAGAGAAGAGGAACAATACCCGAAGACCACAACTCTCACCTACCATTCCCTACAACCCTTCTCCACTTATGTCAACATCCCTCATGCTCTAGAATAGAGAAAAAGTATGAAAGATTAGGGGAGAGGCAACTATAGGACATCTTGTAGGTTTCATGTAGGAAATCCTATAGCAGCCTATCCCACAAAGGGAACTTCACAAGTTTGCAACCATCTTCAACACAAGGATTCCAAGGTTGAGGAAGCTCCTCTAGAGCTCAGCAGTAGCAGCAAGATCACCAGCATCACTCTCCAACACCTGCACATCAAAAGAAACAAGCATCAAAATAGACCAATATGCAGAAGAATATGCAACAAAAACATAGCTCAAAGACATCACTCTCCATCATGCATCATCATCAAAGCATCTTACCGACAAGTATGTCATCTTACTCATGCTCTCTCGTAAGTATGATATGATCAAAACTGTAGGATTATGTGAGAGTTGGTTTTATAAGTAAAGGTGGCCAGTTAACTTGGCCACTTTCATCCAGTTGATGAGGAGAAAATAGTTAGACCACTCCACACGTGGCAAAAGTCAAACAGAAGGAAAAGGGAATAAGGTCAAAAATAGTTAAGTTATGGAGGAAAGAAGTGTGATATGATTACGAGGTAAGGTAGAATGATGGACTGATAGTGGGACCAACAGTCCAAAATGAGGTTTCGTACTTAGACAGCTAGCACACCACCCCACACGATCATCCATATATGGAAATAAAACACTGATTCCCATACAAAGAGAGCATTAGCAATCTCGAGAATTCATCGAAAAAGAAGCTTCTCTCAGCCTTCTTGAAGCAACACCTACAGGAGATAGTTAGCATATACAACGTAGGAGAACCTACAAGATCCTACAGGAAAACCTACATGATATAGAGGAGTCAACCTACAGGATTATCAGTGAGCACTAACGGAGGAGAAATCAAAGGATGTCCTCCCTAGAATGTAACAAGTGAGGTAGGAGCTATACCTTCCATGTTTCTAGTTGAAAGAAGAAAATTCCTCAATTTGATTAAGGAAATTGTAATATAGGAGAATTTCAGTATTGAAAAGTTAACATTCAAACCTCTCTCACCTACTAGAATTCTTGAATTGTATCCATACAAGCCTCCACAATTACCAGGGAAAGATGACAAGAGGTTTTAACAAGAGAGAACCCACAAACACAGTAAGGATCCACCAACATCCTGTTGTAGCAGAAATTTTCATAAGGCACCTGTTAGCGCTTGAAATTTCACCTCAGGCTGAGAAAGGTAAACCTCAAGGCAACATCAAACCATTTAGCCTCGTAGCTAGCCCTACGGGGCAGGAGAAGGCTCTCTCCGGTCTATCTCGGTAAAATCTTCAATAGATGAGATGACCAATAAGGTAACACTGATATTAGGCTAGTAAACTGATCAAAAGGTTGATTTGGGATTTTTTAGGGTTTTTGGTGGCAAATTGAGGGGATGGCAATTTTGGGTGCGGGGATTGGACACAGTTTCTGCAGGGGGTTCTTTGGGGCGAGGTAGGAGACAATATTGATGCCTTTGATTGAGGTGAATGGTCAGGAAGGAAAGGTGAGGAGCTAAAGAGAGCAAACAATAACTTTGAATTCTCTTTAGACAGTAGAAAACAATGAAATTAAACAAATTTAAAAGCAGAGCATGGCAGGCATGAATTCTTACTTTAACACTTCATTTGTTTAATGTGCAGAAGTAAAAGAAAGGAAATGAGTCACATAACACACTTACAAGTACATTGAGAAACACACCATCAACACATGAGTCCACAAGAATCCCAAAGAGGACTGCAAAACCCTGGTCTTCCTTAGCCAAAAATTGCAGAGATACAATGAAATAATACAATGATAGCTTATCCCTCAAGAGTCCAACCTTCCAACCCCTGAAAATGATTGAGAAAATACATAATATAGACAAGCCAACCTCTTCCCTTGCCTCTAGTGGTCGAGCTCATCCTTCTAGGAGCTGTTTCAACCAATTCTAAACTGAGCACTAAAATCTAGGCAGTCAAAACAACTTGCCTCTATAAACTAGGAAACCAATTCATTCATTTAATTTTCACCCTTTTCATGAATGAATCTTTTAGAAGAGGTACATAAGAGTAAAAGTGTCATAAAAGTACAATAATTACATCAAAGAGCCTACTAATCCACCCCAAAAAGTCAAACAGGGTCAAACTGCGTTTTTCTGAGCTGTACAGTGAAATTTGGAGAAGTTTCCCTGACGGGTCGCGTGCCTTTGGGACCACGTTTGGGGCACTTCCCGGTGTCCGAATCAGGTGCAAGATAGCTCGTTGGAAAGGTCTTTGAGTCTAATTTCCAACCCAACTGTAATTTTTCAATTTGGAGTTCATTTTCCCTGTCAAAAATCAAATCTCCCAAGACTGCTTTCTGCAACTCAAAAATGTGGCAGAAAGTCATTTTTTGCTAGTTTTTTGACTTTCTGGAGGCCCAAAACTTCACCAAATCTCAATTCCATCCATGAGCATGTGTAAATTTGCATGAAAAATCTGGAAATGCTGAGTTTTTTTCAAATGGAGTTGCCATGATGAAGGGTCGCGTGGGGGGTGAGACCCGCTAATGGGAAAAACCTGCAAATGGCACAATTAATTCACAAATGACAAAATTTTCTCCAAATTTCTTGAAATTTGGGCTAGGAGTCCCCAATAAAGTACCATGCTCAGTCAAAGAGGCTTTGGCCAAAATTTGGAGTGGATCGGGCGGTTTCCGTTGTTTTAGTGCCTTGGCCAACCTCCTTGGATCTGGCGATTGAAATTTTGACATTTCTCTAAAACCAGGACACCTGTGCAAAACGTGAAGGAGGTTTTTCTTCTTTGGCATGTTATGGAAAAAAACCTCTCTCAATTTTCCAAAATTCATCTTTTATTTCTCTGGAACATCATTTGAGTGCGACTTGTCCCGATGTGTGAAACAAGGAATTTTGTCGAAATGGAGCGAAATGAAGGGGATAGGGGGCTTCTAAATTCTTGGGGAAATTTTGGGAGTGGGGAGGGATGTTAGGAAGTATGGGAAAGTGGAATCTCAAAGATCGAGCAAGGGGAAGGGGTCCAAAAGGGCGAAACACAGGCCAAACCTAGAAAATTGCCAGGTTGTAGCTAGAAACTAGGGTTTGTGCAAAAATGAGGAATTTGGCGGATCTAAGGGATGGGAAGTGTTTGATAAGGTACTTTAAGGATAGGGGAAGGTGTATGAACATCAGGAAACAAGTTTTGCCGGTGATTTGACCATCCAAGAGAAATTGGCTTTCAAAACCCTAGGAGAGGGAAATGACCTTGCCAAGGCACAACTGAAGCATGAACAAGGTGTAACTGACCCAATGTAACCTAATATGATGATGAAAACCCTCGGAATGATGATACACTAAGCTGAATGATGACATGGACTGACATTTGGACAACTTTAGAAGGAGTGAAAGCAAACCCTAGACCTAATGCCTAGTGACCAAATTTTGCTTGAAGACTCACTGAAATGACAAAATTTGACCTTGACACTTCAAAATCACTTTGTAAGAGCATATTTGATCACTGGAGGAAGGTTGGAAAGACATACACTAACATTGGCTCCAATGGGGATGGTAGCTCCTTGGAGGTGCCAAGAACCTTAGATCTCTAGGAGAGCAGACCAGTGCCTTACAATCATTGGGCAATGGAGTCATTATTTTGAACGGAGAACACAAAACCTTTGACACATTTATTGAATGAAAACTTGACTAAAAAGTGACTGAAACTTAACTGAAACTTGACTCAAACCGACTCGATGACAAATTGAAATGATGGAAAAACTTGACTTTAACAAACTAACTCAAGACCTGAACTTAAAATTTAAAACTTGATGGCAGTACATAACCGCCTATGTTTCTTACAAGACAACCTACCATCAAACTATATCATAATGCCAATGCAACCAATCAAGAAGATGGCTTCTTGATTGATTCTCCTGATCAGATCTCATGATCAACAATAGATACTGGTAACTGGGCATCCAAAAACATAGTTTACCATGATCTCCTTCATCACTGAACATCGCAATAAACACTGTCACTGCTGGCTGCAACAAACTTGCTAGAGGATTGTGAAAAACATGAAGATTTGCCATTTCCACCTTCTGCTGAAAGAACAAGTAATCCTTTATTTCAAATTTTGATCTGCCTTCATCATGTGCTTCAGTAAAAGTATGCTCATGGGCTTCAAAAAACGCTGAACAAATGGATGAGCAGATCTCTTCTTGGAAAGACATTTCAGCACATGAAACATATGAAGAGTCTGAAAGGAAATCCTAAATGTTTTGATCTTCTGTGGTGTGAATGTTCTGTAGGTCATTTGTATATGACATGAGGGCCAGGTTATCATGTTCCTTATTACATTCATCAATCATAAGAGAAGAAACTTCAGATGGTCCTTGAAGCACAAGATGATCATTTATATTGTCTACCACAAATTCATGCAGAAAAACTTTTTCACTCGCATGAGCAAAGATCTCACCTTGTTGTTCATGTGCTCACTGAATGACCTCCTCATGAAGATCTAGTTCCGGTGAGGTGGGAGCACTTAGATTTGTAACTTTGTTTTCTTCATGCCAGTTGATCTCAACAGTCGAGTTCTTCTTTATAGGATTCAACACAAGGTATTCTTGGTCACCATGATCTGAATTTTGATCTGAAATAGCTGAGTTGACTGAATTACATTCTAAAATTGAATCTTGGCTACCCTGCACGCTGTCTTCTTCTATGGGCAGATCTGAAACAAGCTCTTCTCTTTCATCAATTACAGCCATATGGCCATCTTCAACCTGCTGATCTTGACAAGTATCCTCTAAGATTTCTATGTGCTGCTGAAACGGATTTTCATACAGGGCTTCCATGATCTCTTCATCCATGAAATTATCATCTTCATAAAACTTCTCAAGGCTTTCAATAAAACTATAGGCATGCTTGCAACAGTCTTGAACTAAATTCAATGATGGATAAGAGTCCTTATATCTTTCAATGAACATAGCATGAAAATCCTTTAAACAGTAAATACAAGCAGGTGGCAAACTTTCATACCATGATTGGGCTTTACCTTCTAGAGTGGCCAAGAATATCTTCATCAAACAATCTTCAGGAAAATCCACCTTCAACTTGCGAATATGCATATGAAATCTAACTAGATGAAGAGCAACATCCTTCTTACCATCATCATTAAATGTAGGCAAATTCCTTGACCAATCTACCTTCGAAATTTTATTTGGAAAACCGGGGATGTGATCTCGACTCAGGGGAGCGTATCTTCTTGCAATCCGATCCATCTTGAAAATCTCACAGCTACTGATCTCTCTGCAGTGAAGTCACCATGAAGCATTGATCTCTGGAGTTTTCAGTGAAGGAGTCGCCAGTGAATGATTTCAGCCTTGTCAGTGTCTGATCGTTGTCCACTATCAACAATCAGATCTGAACTTGATACATGTACTGGGGTAAAATGCAAATGAAGTGGCCGTATTCACAAGCTCACGGAGATTGACTGAAGCAGCGTTTATCTACTTGCGCTGATGCAAAGCAAGAGCGTTTTCGAAGGCTACCTGGCGTAACTTCAGGCTTCGTCTAAGACTTATGAAACAAACACATCAATGAACAGACAAGTTTGTTCTCCCCAGTATGGTCGCCAGTATGTTAGCGCTTGAAATTTCACCTCAGGCTGAGAAAGGTAAACCTCAAGGCAACATCAAACCATTTAGCCTCGTAGCTAGCCCTACGGGGCAAGAGAAGGCTCTCTCCGGTCTATCTCGGTAAAATCTTCGATAGATGAGATGACCAATAAGGTAACACTGATATTAGGCTAGTAAACTGATCAAAAGGTTGATTTGGGGTTTTTTAGGGTTTTTGGTGGCAAATTGAGGGGATGGCAATTTTGGGTGCGGGGATTGGACACAGTTTCTGCAGGGGGTTCTTTGGGGCGAGGTAGGAGACAATATTGATGCCTTTGATTGAGGTGAATGGTCAGGAATGAAAGGTTAGGAGCTAAAGAGAGCAAACAATAACTTTGAATTCTCTTTAGACAGTAGAAAACATTGAAATTAAACAAATTTAAAAGCAGAGCATGGCAAGCATGAATTCTTACTTTAACACTTCATTTGTTTAATGTGCAGAAGTAAAAGAAAGGAAATGAGTCACATAACACACTTACAAGTACATTGAGAAATACACCATCAACACATGAGTCCACAAGAATCCCAAAGAGGACTGCAAAACCCTGGTCTTCCTTAGCCAAAAATTGCAGAGATACAGTGAAATAATACAATGATAGCTTATCCCTCAAGAGTCCAACCTTCCAACCCCTGAAAATGATTGAGAAAATACATAATATAGGCAAGCCAACCTCTTCCCTTGCCTCTAGGGGTCGAGCTCATCCTTCTAGGAGCTGTTTCAACCAATTCTAAACTGAGCACTAAAATCTAGGCAGTCAAAACAACTTGCCTCTATAAACTAGGAAACCAATTCATTCATTTAATTTTCACCCTTTTCATGAATGAATCTTCTAGAAGAGGTACATAAGAGTAAAAGTGTCATAAAAGTACAATAATTACATCAAAGAGCCTACTAATCCACCCCAAAAAGTCAAACAAAGTCAAACTGCGTTTTTCTGAGCTGTACAGTGAAATTTGGAGAAGTTTGCCTGACGGGTCGCGCGCCTCTGCCTGACGGGTCGCGCGCCTTTGGGACCACTTTTGGGACACTTCCCGGTGTCAGAATCAGGTGCAGGATAGCTAGTTGGAAAGGTCTTTGAGTCTACTTTCCAAATAAACTAGAATTTTTCAATTTGGAGTTCAGTTGCCCTATCAAAAATCAAATCTCCCAAGATTGCTTTCTGCAACTCAAAAATGTGGCAGAAAATCATTTTTTGCTAGTTTTTTGACTTTCTGGAGGCCCAAAACTTCACCAAATCTCAAGTCCATCCATGAGCATGTGTAACTTTGCATGAAAAATCTGGAAATGCTAAGTTTTTGTCAAATGGAGTTGCCATGATGAAGGGTCGCGCGGGGGGTGAGACCCGTTAATGGGAAAAACTTGCAAATGGCACAAAAAATTCACAAATGACAAAATTTTCTCCAAATTTCTTGAAATTTGGGCTGGGAGTCCCCAATCAAGTACCATGCTCAGTCAAAGAGGCTTTGGCCAAAATTTGGAGTGGATCAGGCGGTTTCCGTCGTTTTAGTGCCTTGGCCAACCTCCTTGGATCTAGCGATTGCAATTTTGACATTTCTCTAAAACCATGACACGTGTGCAAAAAGTGAAGGAGGTTTTTCTTCTTTGGCATGTTATGGACAAAAACCTCTCTCAAGTTTCCAAAATTCATCTTTTATTGCTCTGGAACATCATTTGAGTGCGACTTGTCCCGATGTGTGAAACAAGGAATTTTGTCGAAATGGAGCGAAATGAAGGGGATAGGGGGCTTCTAAATTCTTGGAGAAATTTTTGGGAGTGGGGAGGGATGTTAGGAAGCAGGGGAAAGTGGAATCTTAGATATTGAGCGAGGGGAAGGGGTCCAAAATGGAAAAACACAGGCCAAACCTAGAAAATTGCCAGGTTGTAGCTAGAAACTAGGGTTTGTGCAAAAATGAGGAATTTGGCGGATCTAAGGGATGGGAAGTGTTTGATAAGGTACTTTAAGGATAGGGGAAGGTGTATGAACATCAGGAAACAAGTTTTTCCGGTGATTTGACCATCCAAGAGAAATTGGCTTTCAAAACCCTAGGAGAGGGAAATGACCTTGCCAAGGCACAACTGAAGCATGAACAAGGTGTAACATGACCCAATGGAACCTAATATGATGATGACAACCCTCGAAATGATGATACACTCAGCTGAATGATGACATGGACTGGCATTTGGACAACTTTAGAAGGAGTGAAAGCAAACCCTAGACCTAATGCCTAGTGACCAAATTTTGCTTGAAGACTCACTGAAATGACAAAATTTGACCTTGACACTTCAAAATAACTTTGTAAGAGCATATTTGATCACTGGAGGAAGGCTGGAAAGACTGACACTAACAACACCAATGGATGGGGTTCTTTGAGAGGATGATAGGATATGATGATGAGGTGGCCAGAGAATTTTCTCTCTCACTCATACCCCTCATTAGGACCCATGCGACTATTATGGTGAAAGGCCTATCAGTAGTAATTACCCTTGAAGTTATAAGAAAAATCACTACACTCCCTTTAGGGTTACCATGGAGAAAACAAGACAAGGGTAACAACACCCTTGCAAAGAAGAAATTATTTTTTGAAGGGGAGGAGCTAATGGAGGACAAAAATGGGGTTATAAGGGAAAGAATTCCATACCCTTGGAATGAAGTTAGTTACCACCTCATTAAATACATATCATGTGAAGGGAGATACAGTGTAGAGTATGGATACCACTTTAGACTCCTCCAAGAACTGAAATTTGGAGAAAACACATCTCCTCAAAATAGATTGAGTATACCCTACTTTATTCTTCAATTAATGATAGACATGAGCATCAAAGTGCAAGAGGGAAACCACCAACAACTAGCCCATCATGGGTTGGTCAAACTCATCCTAGAAGATGCTCTACAAAACCTAAGACTCCCTATTACATGGACAACCTTCAGAGACATGCATGCTGGAGGAGAAATTCAAGCTCTTGAATATGACAAAATCCCCACTGCTATTGAGAGGGGAGAAGAAATAGAAGAGGAAAATGAAGAAGAAACGGAGGAAGAAAAAGAGGAGGAAACGTTGGAGGAAAAAGAGGAAGAAAAAGAGGAGGAAACATAGGAGGAAAAAGAGGAAGAAAAAGAGGAGGAGAATGAAGAAGAGACAGAAGAAGGAACAAAAGAAGAGACATATGAGCAGAGTGAGGAAATAGAGGAAGAAGAAGAAGAGGAGGACAAGAATGAGAAGGAGAATTGAAAAGAGGAAACATAACAGAAGGAAGAATAGATGTCTATAGTTCAAGGAAAAGAAGGGCAAGAATCACCAAGGGTATCTCCAGAACCCACTAAGAAAGACACAACGACTGCTCTTACTTCCTAAGTACACCTATCAAGTCAAAAGGGAAGAGGCAAAGACAAAACCCACTGTACTTCAGCACAAGAAAGAGCATGAGGATTAGGAAAGGAATACCTCAAACCCCCACCAAAGCTCCAATTGTCATTGAAGATTCACCAAAGTAGCAAGAAAAGGCAACTCCTCTAGAGAAAAATCAAGGAGAAGGATCATCATAACAAGCCTCTCCCAAATCTCCCATCACTTATGTTAGGAGGCCTGTCACAAGGTCAGCCTCACCAAAGGGAAAAGGTATCCTACAGGAGACACAGATAGACCTATAGGAGGCAGAGGCCATCCTACAAGAAACTCGGTTAAACCTAGAGGAAACACAAAAAATGGACCAAGAAGGTATCACTCAACAAGAAATAAAGAAAGAAGACCCAGGACTGAGAGAACCTAGTCCATAGCCTAACCTCAACTCCTACTATAGGTTCATTAAAGGAGGTAGGGTAATCCCACAAAATTTTTCCATCCCCTTATTCTTTGAACTTGAAAAAGAGAGGGAAGGGACACACAGGTGGATGAAAATTGCTAAATCAAAAGGAGTGGAGGATGTAGGCCACATGGAGGAGAAACTGAAAGAGATGGGCAGAGAATTGAGCAACATAAGGGATAGAGAGGCAATGATGAAAGTTCAGTTAGAAGCAGAGAATGCATGGCTAAGGGGACAACTACAAGAAAGGGAAAGCCATTTGGAAACTATGGCCAGTTTATCCTTGGAGGCAATCTAGTGAAGGATGCCAACAAAGTCTTATGCCTTGTATCTCAAGGAACAATGGCTACAATTCCAAATCAAGACTTTAGAACAGAGAGGCACTATGCCCTTCTAAGACTATAGAAAATTCATTGATCTCTGTGATCAAAGCACCTTGGAAGATAGAGAAAAAATGTCTGAGTTTTACCTACACAATTTGGCCTTGACAGATTTGAATGTATGGGATCCATGTTGGCTTATAGGGGCTTGACCTAGGTTCGGAAGAGTTTTTTAGCCAAACAAATCCTGCAGCTACTAGCCCTTCCGGCAATAGCCTGCGGAGCACGGACTGAGGTCTCACCCGAGGTAGCAAGGGAGGGTGCTAGAACTAGGTTTTCGCACCATTGGGATGTCTTGATGTGGTCTGGAAGGTTCACGCATTGTTATGTGGCTTCGTGCCACTCTGCTCTGCGTAGATCCAGACCAAGGAAAATCCTTAATACTTATTATTAATGTGTTGTTATAGATCAGATATACTTTCTATGGTCTTTAAGAAAACATTTAATAGAGATAACCAGTTTGCACACCCAAAAAAGTTATAGGTTTGCATAAACTCATAGGCATAAGCGCACAGATCAAATAGATTTAGCAACCATAAATTAACCAGATCCACAATATTTCAGATTCAACACAGTATTTTAGAACCAACTTATCTTTATTCAATTCTTTCGCCAACACATCCAGATCCTCCCTGCGCAGGGGTCTGCGCACACAACTGCGGAATCTACCAGGCCTCTGTGTACACAGCTGCGAAATCTACCAGGCCTCTTCATACACAACTGCAAAGCCTCTATCTACCCTCCGACACCCTTGACTCGAACTTATAGACACATAATATTCTATAAATCCATAGCACTAAGATTCATTCAAACCACAAGAAGCTACATTCTACCCTTAGAGCCTCGCTCTATTTATACATTCCCATAGTCTGTAGACCATGGACAAGTTGACTTCCTATTATTCTATATTATTTCTTGGGCGGACAACCCTTTGACTCGACCTATTACATTTCGTGCTCATATTTCAGATTTTTACAATATTTTCATCCTAACTTATAAGCTCTAAGCCCCAAAACTGTTACGTGGGACCTCCGCTACCCAATAGGACCCCAAAAAAATCATCGTGACTCCTCCTGAGTCACTCGTTGGAGCGGCGAGACGCACTGTCTAGGCTCCACGGTTCACCTCCCTGTGAGTGAAGTCCTTTATTCTGATGCTCCTTCTTCATCTCCTGCAACGCTTCTTCTAGCTCCTGCTTCGTTGTTTCTACCAATTCTCTCAACCGATAATGCTCATTCTACTATGCTCGGTTAACACAAAACACCCTCTCATAGGATTTTAGCTCTAGCTAGGGTGTCGCATACGGGACCTCCTTGTACCAACACAGCTAACTTCCAATTTCATATCTTCTCTTCGCACTGTCTACTGCAGCTTGTGTTATAATTTTGTAAGACCATTACTGCTATCTGCGAGATCCCACTCTTCAAGGTACATCAGAGACGGCTTGTTAACTGCAATTCCACCATTTTTCGTTGTATTTACAGCCTCTCCCTTATCGTTTATGGTTCGTTGACTAGCCCATGGGTGAGGCCATGACATATGGACCAGTTCTACTTCGTGTCTACAAATTTTTGGCACATCCCCTACCGTCAATGCTGAACTCTTCGTGGTGCTCGTAGCTGTCAACACCGTATTCTCCAGGAGGCCCTGCATCATTGGCCATATCACAACCCTCGGCTTACTCCTGGAGCATAGATAATGGATAGTTCCATAGCGGCGGGAAGGCATAACAGCTTACGGTTCTCAGCAGCGTAGCTCGTTCGATGGATGCCCCCTGTGATTTATAAGTGTTTCGAAATTAAAATTCGTTGGCTCCCACCTTTTCTAGTGCCCTCATGTTAAGCCCGCAACAGATCGTTCCAGATCTGACTCATACCTTGTCTCTTAATTGCCTGCTGCCCGCTCCCTTTTGCCAAAACTCAGACATCTTTTCATGAATAGTGATAGCAACGATCACCTCTCTGCTGGACAATGCAACAACATAGCCCCGTTCGCACAACCGTGAGCCTTGTGACAGACCAAATCTACACGCAACCCGGGTGTCATGCAACGTCCTACCAGACTGCTTTATCATGGTGCGATCTCTTCCAACTGGTTGGAGAAGTAGCACTGTCCTTCGGTCGGTTAGTCAGGTGGTTGACCCACCTGTGTAGAGCTTCAGGCGACTGCCATTTACTCTTCTCGGGAAGGGGTCTCCATTGACCTTGGCAAGCTAGACCGCGCTTCCATCTGTAACTTTTTAGACTACATAAGGTCCCAACCAATGCATTCGGAGCTTGCCCGGGAATTTCTCAAACTTGCTGTCATATAGTAAGACTAGATCATTCTCCTTGAAAGTGCACACCTTGATATGGTGATCATGCCACACTTTCTCTCGCTGTTTCTGTACTTGCTGATGGAATCCGGCCAAAAACCGTTCCTCCTCAAGTTCCTCCAGTTGCGCGAGCCATTCCTCCAAAGCCCTGCGGTCGGCCATGCCTGTCATTGCCACGATTCGTAAACTAGGTACAATGTATTCCATGGGCATGACGGCTTCCTTACCATAGACTAACCAGAAAGGTGTCTGGCCCGTCAACTTCTTGCATGTGGTTCGGTAGGCCCATAGCACAACAGGGATGCGCAAGTCCCAATCGTTTCGCTGCGCATTACAGACCTTAGTCAACATAGTCTCCAAAATTTTATTGAACGCTTCGACGGTCCCATTCGCTTGTGAATAGAATGGCGTACTCCATTGATGATATATCTGGAATTCCTTAGTGAGCGCGCTGATCATTTCATTCAAAAAGTGCGTTCCTCGATCACTCATGAGAATTTTGGGACATCCAAACCGTGTCAACACGTTTTCGAACAAAAAGTTCGCAGCTGTAGCGGCCGTGCAGTTTTTAACCGGCTGTGCTTTTGCCCATCGGGTCAACTATTCTGTCGCGGTGATGATATAGCGCACGCCTGTCTTCCCTTGAGGTGTGATAGGTCCCACGAAGTTGATTGCACACTTTTCGAACAGTTGCAGCGTCATCTATGGCTTCAGCAGCATTTCATCCCTCTACGATGATTTCCCAGTTCGTTGACATACGTCGCACGCCCGACAATACGCTTTCAAGTCTTGATGTAGAGTTGGCCACCATAGTATTGCGCGAAGAATCTTCTGTGTTGTAGCGCGACCCACATAATGTCCTCCAGCAACCCCCCCATGCGCTTTGACCAGGATCTGTCCTCACTCGAACTCCAGACATATTTGCGTAATATTTTGTCATTTCCCATTTTGTAGAGGTGTCCTGTAATAACAGTAAAGTATGTTGCACGTATCACCAATTCTTTCTTTTGCTGAATGGAATATCCCTATGGCGTGGTTCCTATGGTTAAGAAGTGGATTATATCCTCAAAATGGCCATCCATGACGTGCACTACATACAGCTGTGCATCCGGTAGTCCTTCCTCTAAGTTTGTGGGCTCTTCGCCGTTCTCAATTCGAGATAGGTGGTTTGGGCCTACGTTCAAACGTCCTGGCTTTACAACGACTTCGAAGTCATATTCTTGAAATAATAGCAGCCACCTACAAATGTGCCCCCCCAACATAGGCTTATTCACTAGGTATTTTAGTGCAGAGTGGTCAGTATACATCTTAAAGTGTCCTCCGATCAGATAGTGGTGGTATTTCTGGAGCGCGTATACCATCGCCAATATTTCTCGCTCAGTAGTGGAGTAGTTCTTCTCAACTTTTGACAATCGTTGACTTGCGAATGCTATCAGATGATCAATTCCCTCCACTCCTTCTTGAGTGAGTATCGTGCCCAACACAATACACGACGCGTCAACGTGCACATGAAATTCGATGTCCCATTTCAGAAAGACCAATATAGGGGCTAATGCCATCTTTTCCTTAAGAATTTCCAGACTTTTGTTGCATTCCTCATTCCCAAAATAACTAGCATCCTTCTACAGAAACTGTTCCATTGGTGCCGTGATCTGCGCATAGCTTTTTAGGAACTTCCGATATTAACCAGTGTGTCCCAGTGTGGCGCGTAGTTGTTCGACAATTCGCAACGCTTGTAGATTGAGTATGACAACGATCTTTGCCGGATCCACCATCAGACCTTGCTTACAAACGACATGGCCAAGCAGGTTCCCGAAGGGGACAAGGAAAGTACACTTCTTCAGGTTGAGCGCAATCTGGTGCTGTCGGCAAGTATCCAACATTAACTATAAGCTCGCGGTATGTTTCTTAACTAGCCCGAATACGGTCCAATCATCAGGATATACCTCTAAGAACTTGTGTACAAATTCCTTGAACGCAGCTACCACAATGCGGGAGAATATCGCTGACATGTTCTTCAGTCCAAAGGAAATCACCGTATACTGAAAACAACCCCATTCGGTGGTGAAATTTGTTTTACTCTTGTCCTCTGGCACGATCTTGCTCTGGTGGTACCCTGAGAAACCGTCTGTGAAGGAGTAGGCTTCCTGTACTCCCACATCTTCTAGTACCTCGTCTGTAAATGGCGTCGGAAATGGATTGTTGACACATGCATCATTGAGCTTCCTGAGATCCACGTAGAGGCGAATTTCACCCTTCTATTTCTTCTCCTGCACAACCATAGGACTTACCCAATCGGACTCCTTTACTAGTTCAATTATTCCTGCTACAAGCATCTTGTCCAACTCTTTGCAGACCTTCGCTTTGTATTTTCGATTCAACCGGTAAGGCCGCTGCTTAACCAACTTTGCATCTGGCTTCAGGGTTATCTTCATCATTCCCAGGTCATCGAGGATCCCTTTTAACTCTGTGATTTTTGTTGGGAATAAATCTTGATATTCTCGAAGCAACTCGACGACCTTTTCCACTGTGGCATCGTCCCAATAGTCCCCCAGCATTGCATACTTCAGCTCTTCCTCTGTTTCGATGTTTACTTGTTTCGTTTTCAGCGGCATGGTGATGTCTGGATCCTCGATTGTTGGTCCGCTCACCTCGCGACTCCCCTCTATTTTTGGAATATTGATGTTCCTAGGGTTGTCCTCATCATCTTCTACCTACACATTGTAACATTCCAGGGCCTAGCTCAACTGTCGCGACCAGTCTAGCTACACGATTTCTTTTGGTTCCAATGGTATTTTGAAAATAGCGGCCTTCACCACCTGAAACACATCGTCAACAGTATCCATCCATTGATCTTCAAAGAGGAATGTTGACAGAAACCCTTCGCGCAGGATATCCCATTCGCCTGTGCCATGTTGGAGCTCTATTTCAGTGTACCAGTTCCTTGGAATGACGTCCAGGGTATGATAAAGTGTACCCACTCTGGTTGAGGCTCTTCTCCGTACGCTTGGACCGATTTGGTCAGGTGCATGCGTGGGTCATCACGTCCATTGTATTTCTCCGTTATGCATAGTTCTGGCCTCCCAAACCTTATCTGCATCATGCGCTTATAACCCTTCCAATTTTTAGAGGTTCCTTCATGTGTGTCCCACCAACGCGCAAGCGTCATGCACAATGCCCATTTCAACGCATCAAACCGTTGGTGCTCTGGTACCATGCTTTCAAACTTGGTCAAGAATTCATCTACTACTGTTAGCCCATCATACATCGATAGTTCACGATCCTGAGCTCTAACGCAATACAACGATTTAGTCACCATATTGCAGTTTAACGTGGTTACTCCATTCAACCGATTATGCCACCGCTCATCTTCTTCATCTGAATCTTCAGTGCAGGACTCTGCATGCCCCCACGATATTCTCCCTTCCACCGTCGGATTGTCCCACTCTTGATGTCGTGCAGTAATTTTGTAGATACAATCTAATTCATCATCACTTCCTTCGTCGCGCACGGGTTTAGTGTAATGTGGTCCTTCAGCTGGGTCTAGCGGAATGACTATGCGGAGCGACTTCTTCTCAAATATCATTTTCCGCTTCTTTAAATTAATAACTCCATTCATATCGGTGGCCCAGTCTATTCCTAATAATGCAGGGTAAGGGCTACTTTCATCCACGATTTCGATTACCTCAAAGTCCGTTCGGGTGCTCGCGCCTTCTATATCTACCGTAATTCCTTGCAGTCTTCCCATGGGCAGGATCTTCTGTTGATTCACCATCCGCAATTGAATAGGAGACCATTGTAGTGTGGGCTTGCCCATGCACTCCCAAGTCTATTTAGATAGTACATTTGCATCTGAGACCAAGTCTAGAATGATATGATCCATCTCATAGTCACCAATCTGTACTGTTAACCGCATTTCTCGCCTAGTACGTGACGCATGTTTTCCCAATTTTTAGACCATGCGAGGTTCACTCGACCCTGCACACCTATTTATCAATTCTTGCAAGCCCTTAACCACCCTATTGTCGTGAAGCAATTTCATGCATGTCTCTAAAAAGGTAGTCAGCATTGAGGGATCCCTTTCTGGCTCGGGTTGATCCCTACTACCTGGGGTAGAGACCTCTGCGAAGCTCTCCCTAGCTTCCAAACATGTCTCCTTGCGAACCCCTGCATCTTCCTTGGTTGGTTTCCCCTTATCCTCTCCTGTGATCGTGCCACTTCTGAGCACCATGTTTACATTGGGATCTTCTTCGCACGGTTCAAACCTCATCATCTGGATGTTCTATGTTGCCATAGGTTGTGCTGCCCTTTTCTCACGAATTTGTGCTATCATTGTGGGGCAATCTATCAGTTCATGATCAAATTGCTCACAGTAAGGGCATGATATTCTGGTCAGGTTGGTATAGTCCCATGCGTAGTGCCTTGGCCCTCCGCAGTTGTAACAGATGAGCTGCCCACGACCCCTTCCTGGCCCCATTCCTCCCCGTCCTCGTCCGCGTCCCTGGGACCCACCGCGTGCTATCACCACGACTGGATCCTGACCTTGCACTTCAGTCTGCATTCTGTAGGCAGGTGACTAGTCCATCAATAATTTATAACTACGGTAGTCTCGTTCCTGTAGGTAGGTGACTAGTCCATCAATAATTTAACCTTTTGTTTGCGTGTCGGTGTATTATGGACTCGTACTGCTCTTGATCCAATCAATCCTCAAACTATTTCTCAGGGTTCCAATGTTCCGACATCAAACATCTTGTAGGCTGATCCTGGTCCCAGCAACGGAACCATTTGTTGGCTTATAGGGGCCTGCCCCAGGTTCGGAAGAGTTATTTAGCCAAACAAATCCCGCAACTATCGACCCTTTCAGCAACAGCCTGCAGAGCGCGGATTGAGGTCTCACTCAAGGTAGTAGGGAAGGGTGCTGGAACCAGGTTTCCTCACCGTTGGGATGTCTTGATGTGGTCTGGAAGGTTCGCGCACTGTTCTGTGGCTTTGTTCCACTTTGCTCGGCGTAGTGTTGGCATTTTGGCACAGGTGTGGCGCTACGGTATAGGTGTTGTCCTTGATGGCAACTCTCTTTGATGACAGATCTCAGTCCAGACTACAAGAATGAAGAGAAATCTCATATACGCAGGTTCATTAAGCCCAAGATGCATATACACGCTGGTACGATATATACTAAGTCGCGGATACGCAGGCTCGCTATATACGAAGTCGCGTATACACGCAGTTTCATGAACAGAAAAGAGCGTACATGTCGAGAAGCTTCCCTTTGGTCCATGGTAGTTAGTCCTCGGTACTTGAGCCTATGTTTTTGGACCAAGGTATCTCGACAGTCGTGTTGATCCCGAGTTTTGAAGTTGATGGTATTGTATTACTATGGTTTTGGCCCGTGGTATTGAGGAGGGCCTAATGCTATATAAGGAGAAGAAGATCATTAGGATAGTGCATCGAAAAAGTCTTGAATATCTAATGAAGAAAGAGATCTAGTATGCAGGTTCTGGGTTGATGATACATTGCTTGATCTGAGCTAAGGAGAGATCACATCGGTTGATGGAAGGATAAATCGGGATCAAATTGTTTGAAATGAACTATCGGTATATGGTTGATTACGCATATTTTTAGATCTGCATACTGACACAATGTTATGTTCTGAGTATGACTGATGACTGGTACAGCTGCAAG